>OZ023182.1:15000-615000 GCA_963995505.1 Hypericum androsaemum
CCAAGTCATTTATTAAACTGAAAGTGAGAAAGACGATCCCTTGAAGATGGTCGGGATAGCTCAGCTGGTAGAGCAGAGGACTGAAAATCCTCGTGTCGCCAGTTCAAATCTGGTTCTCGGCGCATGCTTGATTTGTGTATCAATATCTATTTATTTTATTCTACAGCCTAACCCCTAACCCCAAACCCCGAACCCCCGACCCCGAACCCCCGACCCCGAACCCCCGAACCACCGAACCCCCGAACCTCGAACCCCGAACCCCGAACCCCGAACCCGAACCCCGAACCCAAAACCCCGAACCCGGAACCCGAAACCCGGAACCCGAAACCCGAAACCCGAAACCCGAAACCCCGAACCCCGAACCCCGAACCCCGAACCCCGAAACCCGAACCCCGAACCCCGAACCCCGAACCCCGAACCCGAACCCCGAACCCCGAACCCAAAACCCAGAACCCGGAACCCGAAACCCGAAACCTGAAACCCGAAACCCGAAACCCCGAACCCCAAACCCCGAACCCCGAACCCCGAACCCCGAACCCCGAACCCCGAACCCCGACCCCGAACACCGAACCCCGAACCTCGAACCCCCAACCCCGAACCCCGAACCCCGAAACCCCCAACCCCCAAACCCCCAAACCCCAAACCCCAAACCCCCAAACCCCAAACCCAAACCCAAACCCAAACCCCCAAACCCCCGAACCCGAAACGCCGAAACCCCGAAACCCCGAACCCCGAACCCCGAACCCCGAAACCTGAAACCCCGAACCCCGAAACCCCGAACCCCGAACCCCGAAACCTGAAAACCCGAACCCCGAAACCCGAACCCCGAACCCCGAAACCCGAAACCCCGAAACCCCCAACCCCGAAACCCCCAACCCTAAACCCTAAACCCGAAACCCCAACCCTAAACCCCCAACCCCCAAACCCCAAACCCTAAACCCCCAACCCTAAACCCGAAACCCGAAACCCGAAACCCCAAACCCGAAACCCGAAACCCGAAACCCCAAACCCAAACCCCAAACCCCAAACCCTAAACCCTAAACCCTAAACCCTAAACTAGTTTAGGATATCTCTTGTTTATCCTCTTTTTATGGCATGTTAGGTCAAACCATTGGCATTTCACGCCTTAGGAAAACGAGCGGATAGATCATAATATTATCTTCGATTTGATATATTATGGTGCCCGTAACTCCAAACGAGTCAAAATTTATGACCCGTCGAAGTTGTGAGGGTTTTTAGGGCCCTTTTCTAGCCATTTCTTGCCCTAAGGATTCTCCTTGTTGGAATGAGAATTGTGCCTGTTTGCCAGAAGAGGCTCCTTTCCTCTCGAGGTCTCACTTCGACGGGCAAAGTCCCCTGTGTGAGTAGGATGAAGTTTCCTGCAGACAGCACGTGTGTGGCCTATGATATGACAGTGATCACAAAATCTAGGCAGTTCTTCAATAACAACATCAATAACAAGGCTTCCATTAGAGAGTTCCAGCAGCACTTGACTTGTGATTGTTTTGGCCAAATCCACTTCAACCAGAACTCTCACATTAATGCCATTCGAGCCCTCGGGAACGCGGACACAGGTGGTGCATGGCTGTCGTCAGCTCGTTTTATAAAGCCGATTTTGGGGGGTCAAACCATTGGCATTTCACGCCTTAGGAAAACGAGCGGATAGATCATAAAATTATCGTCGATTTGATACATTATGGTGCCCGTAACTCTAAACGAGTCAAAATTTATGACCCGTCGAAGTTGTGAGGGCTCTCTTTTTATGGCATGTTAGGGCCCTTTTCTGGCCATTTCTGGCCTTTTTGTGGCTTTTTGGGTCCTTTTTAGGACCTTTTTCTCATTTCCTTTAACGCCATTGCTTCTACTATTGTCCCTTAACTCCGCCACATATTCTTCTTGACTTGTTTAAGATATCTCTTGTTTATTCTTTTTTTTATGGCATGTAAGTGCTTTTTTCGGGCCATTTTGGGCCTTTAAAAACCCTCACAACTTCGACGGGTCATAAATTTTGACTCGTTTGGAGTTACGGGCACCATAATATATCAAATCGAAGATAATTTTATGATCTATCTGCTTGTTTTCCTAAGGCATGAAATGCCAATGGTTTGACCCCCCAAAATAGGCTTTATAAAGAAGTTATGATGGTTTTAAAGGTCCCTCTTAGGGTTTTCGGGCCTGTTTTGGACCATTTTCTTATTTCCTTGATTGCCAATGCTTCTTGTGCATCTTTTTCACCCTCCCACATGTTCTTCTTGACTAGTTTAGGATATCTCTTGTTTATTCTCTTTTTATGGCATGTTAGGGCCCTTTTCTGGCCATTTTGGGCCCTCAAAAACCCTCACAACTTCGATGGGTGGTCATAAATTTTGGAGTTACGGACACCATAATATATCAAATCGAAGATAATTCTATGATCTATCCGCTCGTTTTCCTTAGGCTTGAAACGCCAATGGTTTGACCCCCCCAAAATCAGCCTTATAAAGAAGTTTTGAGGGTTTTAAAGGCTCCTTTTAGGGTTTTCGGGCCTTTTTTGGACCCTTTTCTTATTTTCTTGATTGCCAATACTTCTTGTGCGTCTTCTTCACTCTGCCACATGTTCTTCTTGAATAGTTTAGGATATCTCTTGTTTATTCTCTTTTTATGGCATCTTAGGGCCCTTTTTGGGCCATTTCGGGTCCTTTTTGGTGCTTTTTTGGCCTTTTTCGGACCTTTTTCTCATTTTCTTTATCGCCATTACTTCTTGTACTGCTCCCTCACTCCTCGACATGTTCTTCTTGACTAATTTTTGGATATCTCTTGTTTATTCTCTTTTTATGGCATGTTAGGGCTATTTTCTGGCCCTTTTTTGGGCTTTTTTGGGTCCTTTTTTGCACCCGTTTCTCATTTCCTTTAACGCCATTGCTTCTACTATTGTTCCTTAACTCTGCCATATATTCTTCTTGACTTATTTAAGATATCTTTTGTTTATTCTTTTTTTATGGCATGTAAAAGTCCTTTTCGGGCCATTTTGGGCCCTTAAAAACCCTCACAACTTCGACGGGTCATAAATTTTGACTCGTTTGGAGTTACAGACACCATAATATATCAAATCGAAGATAATTCTATGATCTATCCACTCGTTTTCCTAAGGCATGAAATGCCAATGGTTTGACCACCCCAAAATCTGCTTTATAAAGAAGTTATGAGGGTTTTAAAGGCCCCTTTTATGGTTTTGGGGCCTTTTTTGGACCCTTTTCTCTTTTCCTTGATTTCCAATGCTTCTTGTGTGTCTTCTTCACCCTGCCACATGTTCTTCTTGACTAGTTTAGGATATCTCTTGTTTATTCTGTTTTTATGGCATGTTAGGGCCCTTTTTGGGCCATTTCAGGCCCTTTTTGTGCTTTTTGGGCCTTTTTCGGACCCTTTTCTCATTTCTTTTATCGCCATTACTTCTTGTGCTGCTCCCTCACTCCACGACATGTTCTTCTTAACTAGTTTAGGATATCTCTTATTTATTCTCTTTTTATGGCATGTTAGGGCACTTTTTTGGCCATTTCTGGCCTTTTTTGGGGCTTTTTGGGTCCTTTTTAGGACCCTTTTCTCATTTCCTTTAACGCCATTCCTTCTACTATTGTTCTTTAACTCCGCCACATGTTCTTCTTGACTTATTTAAGATATCTCTTGTTTATTCTTTTTTTATGGTATGTAAGAGCCCATTTCGGTTTATTTTGGGCCCTTAAAAACCCTCACAACTTCGACGGGTCATAAATTTTGACTCGTTTGGAGTTACGGGTATCATAATATATCAAATCGAAGATAATTTTATGATCTATCCACTCATTTTCCTAAAGCGTGAAACGCCAATGGTTTGACCCCCCAAAATCAGCTTTATAAAGAAGTTATGAGGGTTTTAAAGGCCCTTTTTATGGTTTTCGAACCTTTTTTGAACCCTTTTCTCATTTCCTTGATTGCCAATGCTTCTTGTGTATCTTCTTTACTCTGCCACATGTTCTTCTTGACTAGTTTAGGATATCTCTTGTTTATTCTCTTTTTATGGCACGTTAGGGGCCCTTTTTGGGCCATTTTTGGTACTCTTTTGGACTTTTTTGGACCCTTTTCTCTTTTCCTTTTTTATGGCATGTTAGGGCCCTTTTCGGGCCATTTTGGTCCATTTTTGGTGCTTCTTGGGCCTTTTTCGGACCCTTTTCTCATTTTTTTATCGCCATTACTTCTTGTACTTCTCCTTCAGTCCTCGACATGATCTTCTTGACTAGTTTAAGATATCACTTGTTTATTCTCTTTTTATGGCATCTTAGGGCCCTTTTGGGTGCCATTTTGGGCCCTTTTTGGGCATTTTTCAGACCCTTTTCTCATTTCCTTTGTTGCCATTACTTCTTGTGCTGCTCCCTCACTCCTCGACATGTTCTTCTTGACTAGTTTAAGATATCTCTTGTCTATACTCTTTTTATGGCATGTTAGGGCCCTTTTCTATCGATTTCTGGCCTTTTTGGGGATTTTTGGGCCCTTTTTAGGACCCTTTTCTTATTTCCTTTAACGCCATTGCTTCTACTATTGTTCCTCAACTCCGCCACATGCTATTCTTGACTTATTTAAGATATCTCTTGTTTATTCTTTTTTTAGGGCATGTAAGAGCCCTTTTCAGGCCATTTTTGGCCCTTGAAAACCCTCACAACTTCGACGGGTCATAAATTTTGACTCGTTTGGAGTTACGGGCACCATAATATATCAAATCGAAGATAATTTTATGATCTGTCCACCAGTTATCCTAAGGCGTGAAATGCCAATGGTTTGACCCCCCAAAATCAGCTTTATAAAGAAGTTATAATGGTTTTAAAGGCCCCTTTTAGGGTTTTTGGGCCTTTTTTGGACCATTTTCTCATTTCCTTGATTGCCAATGCTTCTTGTGTGTCTTCTTCACCCTGCCACATGTTCTTCTTGACTAGTTTAAGATATCTCTTGTTTATTCACTCTTTATGGCATGTTAGGGCCCTTTTCGGGCCCTTTTTTGTGCTTTTTGGGCCTTTTTCGGACCCTTTTCTCATTTCCTTTATTGCCATTACTTCTTGTGCTGCTCCCTCACTCCTCGACATGTTCTTCTTGACTAGTTTAGGATATCTCTTGTTTATTCTCTTTTAATGGCATGTTAGGGCCCTTTTCTGGCCTTTTTTGGGGCTTTTTGTGTCCTTTTTAGGACCCTTTTCTCATTTCCTTTAACGCCATTCCTTCTACTATTGTTCTTTAACTCTACCACATGTTCATCTTGACTTATCTAAGATATCTCTTGTTTATTCTTTATTTATGGCATGTAAGAGCCCATTTTTGTTTATTTTGGGCCCTTAAAAACCCTCACAACTTTGACGGGTCATAAATTTTGACTTGTTTGGAGTTAAGGGCACCATAATATATCAAATCGAAGATAATTTTATGATCTATCCTCTCATTTTCCTAAGGCATGAAATGCCAATGATTTGGCCCCCCAAAATCAGGTTTATAAAGAAGTTGTGAGGGTTTTAAAGGCCCTTTTTATGGTTTTCGAGCCTTTTTTGAACCCTTTTCTCATTTCCTTGATTGCCAATGCTTCTTGTGCGTCTTCTTCACTCTGCCACATGTTCTTCTTGACTAGTTTAGGATATCTCTTGTTTATTCTCTTTTTATGGCATGTTAGGGCACTTTTCGGGCCCTTTTTGGTAAATTTTGGGACTTTTTCGGACCCTTTTCTCTTTTCCTTTTTATGGCATGTTAGGGCCCTTTTCGGGCCCTTTTGGGCCATTTTTGGTGCTTTTTAGGCCTTTTTCGGACCCTTTTCTCATTTTCTTTATCGCCATTACTTCTTGTGCTGCTCCTTCACTCCTCGACATATTCTTCTTAACTAGTTTAGGATATCTCTTGTTTATTCTCTTTTTATGGCATGTTAGGGCCATTTTTGGCCCTTTTTGGGGCTTTTTAGGTCCTTTTAAGGACCCTTTTCTCATTTCCTTTAACGCCATTGCTTCTACTATTGTTCCTTAACTCCACCACATTTTCTTCTTGACTTATTTAAGATATCTCTTGTTTATTCTTTTTTTATGGCATGTAAGAGCCCTTTTTGGGCCATTTTGGGCCCTTAAAAACCCTCACAACTTCGACGGGTCATAAATTTTGACTCGTTTGGAGTTACGGGCACCATAATATATCAAATCGAATATAATTTTATGATCTATCCGCTCATTTTCCTAAGGTGTGAAATGCCTATGGTTTCACCCCCCAAAATAAGTTTTATAAAGAAGTTGTGAGGGTTTTAAAGGCTCCTTTTATAGTTTTCGGGCCCTTTTTGAACCCTTTTATCATTTCCTTTATTGCCAATGCTTTTTGTGCGTCTTCTTCACTCTGCCACATGTTCTTCTTGACTAGTTTAAGATATCTCTTGTTTATTCTCTTTTTTTGGCATGCTAGGGCCATTTTCGGGCCATTTCGGGCCCTTTTTGGTGCTTTTAGGGCCTTTTTCTGACCCTTTTCTCATTTCCTTTATCGCCATTACTTCTTGTCCTGCTCCCTCACTCCTCGACATATTCTTCTTGGGTAGTTTAGGATATCTCTTGTTTATTTTCTTTTTATGGCAAGTTAGGGCCCTTTTCTGGCCATTTCTGGCCTTTTTTGGGGCTTTTTGGGCCCTTTTTAGGACCCTTTTCTCATTTCCTTTAATGCCATTGCTTCTACTATTGTTCCTTAAATCCGCCACATGTTCTTCTTGACTTATTTTAGATATCTCTTGTTTATTCTTTTTTTATGGCATGTAAGTGCCCTTTTCGGGCCATTTCAGATCATTTTTTATGCTTTTTGGGCCTTTTTCAGATCCTTTTCTCATTTCCTTTTTCGCCATTACTTCTTGTGCTGCTCCCTCACTCCTCGACATGTTCTTCTTGACTAGTTTAGGATATCTTTTGTTTATTCTCTTTTTATGGCATGTTAGGGCCATTTCTGGCCCTTTTTTGGGCTTTTTGGGCGCTTTTTAGAACCCTTTTCTCATTTCCTTTAGAGCTATTGCTTCTACTATTGTTCCTTAAATTCGCCACATGTTCTTCTTGAATTATTTTAGATATCTCTTGTTTATTCTTTTTTTATGGCATGTAAGAGCCCTTTTCGGGCTATTTTGGGCCCTTAAAAACCCTCACAACTTCGACGGGTCATAAATTTTGACTCGTTTGGAGTTACGGCCACCATAATATATCAAATCTAAGATAATTTTATGATCTATCCACTCTTTTTCCTAAGGCATCAAACGCCAATGGTTGGCCCCCCAAAATCGGCTTTATAAAGAAGTTCTGAGGGTTTTAAAGGCCCCTTTTATGGTTTTCGGGACTTTTTTAGACCCCTTTCCCATTTCCTTGATTATCAATGCTTCTTGTGTGTCTTCTTCACTCTGCCACATGTTCTTCTTGACTAGTTTAGGATATCTCTTTTTTATTCTCTTTTTTTCGCATGTTAGGGCCATTTTAGGGCCATTTCGGGCCCTTTTTGGTGCTTTTAGGGCCATTTTCTGACCCTTTTCTCATTTCCTTTATCGCCATTACTTCTTGTCCTGCTCCCTCACTCCTCGACATATTCTTCTTGGGTAGTTTAGGATATCTCTTGTTTATTCTCTTTTTATGGCAAGTTAGGGCCCTTTTCTGGCCATTTCTGGCCTTTTTTGGGGCTTTTTGGGCCCTTTTTAGGACCCTTTTCTCATTTCCTTTAATGCCATTGCTTCTACTATTGTTCCTTAACTCGGCTACATGTTCTTCTTGACTTATTTAAGATATCTCTTGTTTATTCTTTTTTATGGCATGTAAGAGCCCTTTTCGGGCCATTTTGGGCCCTTAAAAACCCTCACAACTTCGACGGGTCATAAATTTTGACTCGTTTGGAGTTACGACCACCATAATATATCAAATCGAAGATAATTTTATGATCTATCCGCTCGTTTTCCTGAGGCATGAAATGCCAATGGATTGACCCCCCAAAATTGGCTTTATAAAGAAGTTGTGAGGGTTTTAAAGGTCCCTTTTATGGTTTTCGGGCCTTTTTTGGACCCTTTTCTCATTTCCTTGATTTCCAAAGCTTCTTGTGCGTCTTCTTCACTCTCCACATGTTCTTCTTGACTTGTTTAGGATATCTCTTGTTTATTCTCTTTTTATGGCATGTTAGGGCCTCTTTCGGGCCATTTCGGGCCATTTTTTGTTTTTTTTGGGCCTTTTTTGGATCCTTTTCTCATTTCCTTTATCGCCATTACTTCTTGTGCTGCTCCCTCACTCCTCGACATGTTCTTCTTAACTAGTTTAGGATATCTTTTGTTTATTCTCTTTTTATGGCATGTTAGGGCCATTTTCTGGCCATTTCTGGCCCTTTTTGGGGCTTTTTGGGCCCTTTTTAGGACCCTTTTCTCATTTCCTTTAACGCCATTGCTTCTACTATTGTTCCTTAACTCCGCCACATGTTCTTCTTGACTTATTTAAGACATCTCTTACTTATTCTTTTTTTATGGCATGTAAGAGCCCTTTTCGGGCCATTTTGGCCCCTTCAAAACCCTCACAACTTCGACTGGTCATAAATTTTGACTCGTTTGGAGTTACGGGCACCATAATATATCAAATCAAAGATAATTTTATGATCTATCCACTTTTTTTCCTAAGGCATGAAACGCCAATGGTCTGACCCCCCAAAATTGGCTTTATAAAGAAGTTGTGAGTGTTTTAAAGGCCCCTTTTATGGTTTTCGGGCCTTTTTTGGACCCTTTTCTCAATTCCTTGATTTCCAATGCTTCTTGTGCGTCTTCTACACTCTACCACATGTTCTTCTTGACTAGTTTAGGATATCTCTTTTTTATTCTCTTTTTATGGCATGTTAGGGCCCTTTTTGGTGTTTTTTGGGGCTTTTTTGGACCATTTTCTCATTTCCTTTATCGCCATCACTTCTTGTACTGCTCCCTCACTCCTCGACATGTTCTTATTGACTAGTTTAGGATATCTCTTGTTTATTCTCTTTTTATGGCATGTTAGGGCCATTTTTGGCCCTTTTTGGGGCTTTTTGAGCCCTTTTTAGGACCCTTTTTCTCATTTCCTTTAATGCCATTGCTTCTACTATTGTTCCTTAATTCTGCCACATGTTCTTCTTGACTTATTTATGATATCTCTTGTTTCTTCTTTTTTTATGGCATGTAAGAGCTTTTTTCGGGCCATTTTGGGCCTTTAAAAACCCCCACAATTTCGACGGGTCATAAATTTTGACTCGTTTGGAGTTACGGGCACCATAATATATCAAATCGAAGATAATTTTATGATCTATCAGCTCGTTTTCTAAGGCAAAAAATGCCAATGGTTTGACCCCCCAAAATTGGCTTTATAGAGAATTTGTGAGGGTTTTAAAGGCCAATTTTATGGTTTTTGGGCCTTTTTTGGACCCTTTTCTCATTTCCTTGATTGCCAATGCTTCTTGTGCATCTTCTTCACTCTGCCACATGTTCTTCTTGACTAGTTTAGGATATCTCTTTTTTATTCTCTTTTTTTGGCATGTTAGGGCCATTTTCGGGCCATTTCGGGCCCTTTTTGGTACTTTTTGGGCCTTTTTCGGACCCTTTTATCATTTCCTTTATCGCCATTACTTCTTCTACCACTCCCTCACTCCTCGACATGTTCTTCTTGAATAGTTTAGGATATCTTTTGTTTATTCTGTTTTTATGGCATGTTAGGGCCATTTTCTGGCCCTTTTTGGGGCTTTTTGGGCCCTTTTTAGGACCCTTTTCTCATTTCCTTTAACGCCATTGCTTCTACTATTGTTCCTTAACTCCGCCACATGTTCTTCTTGACTTATTTAAGACATCTCTTATTTATTCTTTTTTTATGGCATGTAAGAGCCCTTTTCGGGCCATTTTGGCCCCTTCAAAACCCTCACAACTTCGACTGGTCATAAATTTTGACTCGTTTGGAGTTACGGGCACCATAATATATCAAATCGAAGATAATTTTATGATCTATCAGCTCGTTTTCTAAGGCTTGAAATGCCAATGGTTTGACCCCCCAAAATCGGCTTTATAGAGAATTTGTGAGTGTTTTAAAGGCCCATTTTATGGTTTTTGGGCCTTTTTTAGACCCTTTTCTCATTTCCTTGATTGCCAATGCTTCTTGTGCATCTTCTTCACTCTGCCACATGTTCTTCTTGACTAGTTTAGGATATCTCTTTTTTATTCTCTTTTTTTGGCATGTTAGGGCCATTTTCGGGCCCTTTTTGGTACTTTTTGGGCCTTTATCGGACCCTTTTATCATTTCTTTTATCGCCATTACTTCTTCTGCCGCTCCCTCACTCCTCGACATGTTCTTCTTGAATAGTTTAGGATATCTTTTGTTTATTCTGTTTTTATGGCATGTTAGGGCCATTTTCTGGCCATTTCTGGCCCTTTTTGGGGCTTTTTGGGCCCTTTTTAGGACCCTTTTCTCATTTCCTTTAACGCCATTGCTTCTACTATTGTTCCTTAACTCCGCCACATGTTCTTCTTGACTTATTTAAGACATCTCTTATTTATTCTTTTTTTATGGCATGTAAGAGCCCTTTTCGGGCCATTTTGGCCCCTTCAAAACCCTCACAACTTCGACTGGTCATAAATTTTGACTCGTTTGGAGTTACGGGCACCATAATATATCAAATCGAAGATAATTTTATGATCTATCAGCTCGTTTTATAAGGCTTGAAATGCCAATGGTTTGACCCCCCAAAATCGGCTTTATAGAGAATTTGTGAGTGTTTTAAAGGCCCATTTTATGGTTTTTGGGCCTTTTTTAGACCCTTTTCTCATTTCCTTGATTGCCAATGCTTCTTGTGCATCTTCTTCACTCTGCCACATGTTCTTCTTGACTAGTTTAGGATATCTCTTTTTTATTCTCTTTTTTTGGCATGTTAGGGCCATTTCGGGCCCTTTTTGGTACTTTTTGGGCCTTTTTCGGACCCTTTTATCATTTCCTTTATCGCCATTACTTCTTCTGCCGCTCCCTCACTCCTCGACATGTTCTTCTTAACTAGTTTAGGATATCTCTTGTTTATTCTCTTTTTATGGCATGTTAGGGCCATTTCTGGCCCTTTTTTGGGCTTTTTGGGCCCTTTTTAGGACCCTTTTCTCATTTTCTTTAATGCCATTGGTTCTACTATTGTTCCTTAACTCCGCCAAATGTTCTTCTTGACTTATTTAAGATATACCATGTTTATTCTTTTTTTATGGCATGTAAGAGCCCTTTTCGGTCCATTTTGGGCCCTTTAAAACCCTCACAACTTTGACGGGTCATAAATTTTGACTCATTTGGAGTTACGGGCACCATAATATATCAAATCGAAGATAATTTTATGATCTATCTGCTCGTTTTCGCAAGGAGTGCAACGCCAATGGTGTGGACCCCCAAAATTGGCTTTATAAAGAAGTTATGAGGGTTTTAAAGGCCCCTTTTAGGGTTTTTGGGCCTTTTTTGGACCCTTTTCTCATTTCCTTGATTGCCAATGCTTCTTGTGAGTCTTCTTCACTCTGCCACATGTTCTTCTTGACTAGTTTATGATATCTCTTGTTTATTCTCTTTTTATGACATGTTAGGGCCTTTTTCGGGCCCTTTTTGGTGCTTTTTGGGCCTTTTTCGGACCCTTTTCTCATTTCCTTTATCGCCATTACTTCTTGTGCTACTCCCTCACTCCTTGACATGTTCTTCTTAACTAGTTTTGGATATCTTTTTTTTATTCTCTTTTTATGGCATGTTAGGGCCATTTTCTGGCCATTTCTTGCCTTTTTGGGGTTTTTTGGGCCCTTTTTAGGAACCTTTTGTCATTTCCTTTAATGCCATTACTTCTACTATTGTTCCTTAACTCCGCCACATGTTCTTCGTGACTTATTTAAGATATCTCTAGTTTATTCTTTTTTTATGGCATGTAAGAGCCCTTTTCGGGCCATTTTGGCCCCTTAAAAACCCTCACAACTTCGACGGGTCATAAATTTTGACTCGTTTGGAGTTACGGGCACCATAATATATCAAATCGAAGATAATTTTGATGATCTATCCACTCGTTTTCCTAAGGCATGAAACGCCAATGGTTTGAACCCCCAAAATTGGCTTTATAAAGAAGTTGTGAGGGTATTAAAGGCCCAGTTTATGGTTTTCGGGCCTTTTTTGGACCCTTTTCTCATTTCCTTGATTTCCAATGCTTCTTGTGCGTCTTCTTCACACTGCCACATGTTCTTCTTAACTAGTTTAGGATATCTCTTTTTTATTCTCTTTTTATGGCATGTTAGGGCCATTTTCGAGCCATTTCGGGCCCTTTTTGGTGCTTTTTGGGCCTTTTTCGGACCATTTTCTCATTTCCTTTATTGCCATTACTTCTGTGCTGCTCCCTCACTCCTCGACATATTCGCCTTGACTAGTTTAGGATATCTCTTGTTTATTCTCTTTTTATGGCATGGTAGGGCCATTTCTGGCCCTTTTTGGGGCTTTTTGGGCACTTTTTAGGACCCTTTTCTCATTTTCTTTAATGCCATTGCTTCTACTATTGTTCCTTAACTCCGCCACATGTTCTTCTTGACTTATTTAAGATATCTCTTGTTTCTTCTTTTTTTATGGCATGTAAGTGCTTTTTTCGGGCATTTTGGGCCCTTAAAAACCCTCACAACTTCGACGGGTCATAAATTTTGACTCGTTTGGAGTTACGGGCACAATAATATATCAAATCGAAGATAATTTTATGATCTATCTTCTCGTTTTCCTAAGGCATGAAACGCAAATGGTTTGACCCCCCAAAATTGGCGTTATAAAGAAGTTGTGAGGGTTTTAAAGGCCCCTTTTATGATTTTTGGGCCTTTTTTGGACCCTTTTCTCAATTCCTTGATTTCCAATGCTTCTTGTGCATCTTCTTCACTCTGCCACATGTTCTTCGTGACTAGTTTAGGATATCTCTTTTTTATTCTCTTTTTATGGCATGTTAGGGCCCTTTTTGGTGCTCTTTGGGGCTTTTTCGGACCATTTTCTCATTTCCTTTATTGCCATTACTTCTTGTGCTGCTCCCTCACTCCTCGACATGTTCTTATTGACTAGTTTAGCATATCTCTTGTTTATTCTCTTTTTATGGCATGTTAGGGCCATTTTCTGTCCATTTCTGGCCCTTTTTTGGAATTTTTGACCCCTTTTTAGGACCCTTTTCTCATTTCCTTTAATGCCATTGCTTCTACTATTGTTCTTTAACTCTACCACATGTTCTTCTTGACTTATTTAAGATATCTCTTGTTTATTCTTTTTTTATGGCATGTAAGAGCCCTTTTCGGGCCATTTTGGGCATTTAAAAACCCTCACAACTTCGACGGGTCATAAATTTTGACTCATTTGGAGTTACGGGCACCATAATATATCAAATCGAAGATAATTTTATGATCTATACGCTCGTTTTCCTAAGGCATGAAACGCCAATGGTTTGGCCCCCCAAAATCGGCTTTACAAAGAAGTTTTGAGGGTTTTAAAAGCCCATTTTAGGGTTTTCGGGCCTTTTTTGGACTCTTTGCTCGTTTCCTTAATTGCCAATGCTTCTTGTGCATCTTCTTCACTCTGCCACATGTTCTTCTTGACTAGTTTTGGATATCTCTTGTTTATTTTCTTTTTATGGCATGTTAGGGCCCTTTTCGGGCCCTTTTTGGTACTTATTGGGCCTTTTTCGGACCCTTTTCTCATTTTCTTTATCGCCATTACTTCTTGTGCTGCTCCCTTACTCCTCGACATGTTCTTCTTGACTAGTTTAGGATATCTCTTGTTTATTCTTTTTTTATGGCATGTTGGGCCCTTTTATAGCAATTTCTGGCCCTTTTTGGGGTTTTTTGGACCCTTTTTAGGACTCTTTTCTCATTTCCTTTAACGCCATTGCTTCTACTATTGTTCCTCAACTCCGCCACATGTTCTTCTTGACTTATTTAAGATATCTCTTGTTTATTCTTTTTTTATGGCATGTAAGAGCTCTTTTCGGGCCATTTTGGGCCCTTAAAAACCCTCACAACTTCGATGGGTCATAAATTTTGACTCGTTTGGAGTTACGGGCACAATAATATATCAAATCGAAGATAATTCTTTGATCTATCTACTAATTTTCCTAACGCGTGAAACGCCAAAGGTTTGACCCCCCAAAATCAACTTTATAAAGAAGTTATGAGGGTTTTAAAGGCCCCTTTTAGGGTTTTCGGGCATTTTTTAGACCCTTTTCTCATTTCCTTGATTGCCAATGCTTCATGTGCGTCTTCTTCACTCTGGCAAATGTTCTTCTTAACTAGTTTAGGATATCTCTTATTTATTCTCTTTTTATGGCATGTTAGAGCCATTTTTTGGCCATTTCTGGACCTTTTGGGGCTTTTGAGCCCTTTTTAGGAACATTTTCTCATTTCTTTTAATGCCATTACTTCTACTATTGTTCCTTAACTCCGCCACATGCTCTTCTCGACTTATTTAAGGTATCTCTTGTTTATTCTTTTTTTATGGCATGTAAGAGCCCTTTTCGGGCCATTTTGGGCCCTTAAAAACCCTCAAAACTTCGACGGATCATAAATTTTGACTCGTTTGGAGTTACAGGCACCATAATATATCAAATCGAAGATAATTTTATGATCTATCCGCTCATTTTCCTAAGGCATGAAATGCCAATGGTTTGACTACCCAAAATAGGCTTTATAAAGAAGTTGTGATGACTTTAAAGACCCCTTTTAGGGTTTTTGGGCTTTTTTGGGACCCTTTTCTCATTTTCTTGATTGCCAATGCTTCTTGTGCGTCTTTTTCACTCTGCCACATGTTCTTCTTGACTATTTTAGGATATCTCTTGTTTATTCTCTTTTTATGGCATGTTAGGGCCCTTTTCGAGCCATTTTGGGCCCTTTTTGGTACTTTTTGGGACCCTTTTCTCATTTCTTTTATCGCCATTACTTCTTGTACTGCTCCCTCACTCCTCGACATGTTCCTCTTGAATAGTTTAGGATATCGCTTATTTATTCTCTTTTTATGGCATGTTAGGGCCCTTTTCTAGAAATTTCTGGCCCTTTTTGGGGCTTTTTAGGATCTTTTCTCATTTTCTTTAACGCCATTGCTTCTACTATTGTTCCTTAACTCCGCCACATGTTCTTCTTGACTTATTTAAGATATCTCTTGTTTATTCTTTTTTTATGGCATGTAAGAGCCCTTTTCGGGCCATTTCGGGCCCTTAAAAACCCTCACAACTTCGATGGGTCATAAATTTTGACTCGTTTAGAGTTACGGACACCATAATATATCAAATCGAAGATAATTCTATGATCTATCTGCTCGTTTTCCTAAGGCATGAAACGCCAATGGTTTGACCCCCCAAAATCGGCTTTATAAAGAAGTTATGAGGGTTTTAAAGGCACCTTTTAGGGTTTTCGGGCCTTTTTTGGACCCTTTTCTCATTTCCTTGATTGCCAATGCTTCTTCTGCATCTTCTTCTCTCTGCCACATGTTCTTCTTGACTAGTTTAGGATATTTCTTGTTTATACTCTTTTTATGGCATGTTAGGGCCCTTTTCGGGACATTTTGGGCCCTTTTTTGTGCTTTTTGGTCCTTTTTCGCACCCTTTTCTCTCTTTTTTTTTCGCCTTTACTTCTTGTACTGCTCCCTCACTCCTCGACATGTTCTTCTTGACTAGTTTAGTATATCTCTTGTTTATTCTCTTTTTATGGCATATTAGGGCCCTTTTCTAGCAATTTGTGGCCCTTTTTGGGGCTTTTTGGGCCCTTTTAGGACTCTTTTCTCATTTCCTTTAACGCCATTGCTTCTACTATTGTTCTTTAACTCTGCCACATGTTCATCTTGACTTATTTAAGATATATTTTGTTTATTCTTTTTTTATGGCATGTAAGAGCCCTTTTCGGGCCATTTTGGGCCCTTAAAAACCCTCACAACTTCGACGGGTCATAAATTTTTACTCGTTTGGAGTTACGGGCACCATAATATATCAAATCGAAGATAATTCTATAATCTATCTGCTTGTTTTCCTAAGGCGTGAAATGCCAATGGTTTGACCCCCCCCCCCCCAAAAAATCTGCTTTATAAAGAAGTTTTGAGGGTTTTAAAGACCCCTTTTAGGGTTATCGGGCCTTTTTTGGACCCTTTTCTCATTTCCTTGATTGCCAATGCTTCTTGTGTGTCTTCTTCATTCTGGCACATGTTCTTCATAACTAGTTTAGGATATTTCTTGTTTATTCTCTTTTTATGGCATGTTAAGGCCTTTTCGGGCCATTTCGGGCCATTTCGGGCCCTTTTTGATGCTTTTTGGGCCTTTTTCGGACCCTTTTCTCATTTCTTTTATCACCATTACTTCTTGTGCTGCTCCCTCGCTCCTCGACATATTCTTCTTGACTAGTTTAGGATATCTCTTGTTTATTCTCTTTTTATGGCATGTTAGGGCCCTTTTCTGGCTATTTCTGGCCCTTTTTGGGGCTTTTTGGGTACTTTTTAGGACCATTTTCTCATTTCCTTTAACGCCATTGCTTCTACTATTGTTCCTTAACTCTGCCACATGTTCTTCTTGACTTATTTATGATATCTCTTGTTTATTCTTTTTTTATGGCATGTAAAAGCCCTATTTTGGGCCATTTTGGGCCCTTAAAAACCCTCACAACTTCGACGGGTCATAAATTTTGACTCTTTTGGAGTTACGGGCACCATAATATATCAAATCGAAGATAATTTTATGATCTCTCCGCTTGTTTTCCTAATGCTTGAAATGCCAATGGTTTGACCCCCCAAATTTGGCTTTACAAAGAAGTTATTAGGATTTTAAAGACCCTTTTTAGGGTTTTCGGGCCTTTTTTGGACCCTTTTCTCATTTTCTTGATTGCCAATGCTTCTTGTGTGTCTTCTTCACTCTGCCACATGTTCTTCTTAATTAGTTTAGGATATCTCTTGTTTTTTCTCTTTTTATGGCATGTTAGGGCCTTTTCGAGCCATTTCGAACCCTTTTTAGTGCTTTTTGGGCCTTTTTTGGACCCTTTTCACATTTCCTTTATCGCCATTACTTCTTGTGCTGCTCCCTCGCTCCTCGACATGTTCTTCTTGACTAGTTTAGGATATCTCTTGTTTATTCTCTTTTTATGGCATGTTAGGGCTTTTTCTCGCCATTTCTGGCCCTTTTTTGGGCTTTTTGGGCCCTTTTTAGGACCCTTTTCTCATTTCCTTTAACGCCATTGCTTCTACTATTATTCCTTAACTCCGCCATATGTTCTTCTTGACTTATTTGAGATATCTCTTGTTTATTCTTTTTTTATGGCCAGGAAGATCCTTTTCGGGCCATTTTGGGCCTTAAAAACCCTCAAAACTTTGACGGGACATAAATTTTGACTCGTTTGGAGTTACGGGTACCATAATATATCAAATCGAAGATAATTTTATGATCTATCCGTTTGTTTTCCTAAAGCGTGAAATGAAAATGGTTTGACCCCCCAAAATCGGCTTTATAAAGAAGTTATGAGGGTTTTAAATGCCCCTTTTAGGATTTTCTATCCTTTTTTGGACCCTTTTCTCATTTCCTTGATTGCCAATGCTTCTTGTGCATCTTCTTCACTCTGCCACATGTTCTTCTTAACTAGTTTAGGATATCTCTTGTTTATTCTCTTTTTATGGCATGTTAGGGCCCTTTTCGGGCCATTTCGGGCCCTTTTTGGTGCTTTTTGGGCCTTTTTCAGACTCTTTTCTCATTTCCTTTATCGCCATTACTTCTTGTGTTGCTCCCTCGCTCCTTGACATGTTCTTCTTGACTAGTTTAGGATATCTCTTGTTTATTCTCTTTTTATGGCATGTTAGGGCCCTTTTCTGGCCATTTCTGTCCCTTTTTGGGGCTTTTTGGGCACTTTTTAGGACCCTTTTCTCATTTCCTTTAACGTCATTGCTTCTACTATTATTCCTTAACTCCGCCACATGTTCTTCTTGACTTATTTAACATATCTCTTGTTTATTCTTTTTTTATGGCATGGAAGAGCCCTTTTCGGGCCATTTTGGGCCCTTAAAAATACTCACAACTTCGACGGGTCATAAATTTTGACTCGTTTGGAGTTACGGGCACCATAATATATCAAATCGAAGATAATTTTATGATCTATCCGCTCATTTTCCTAAGGCGTGAAATGACAATGGTTTGACCCCCCAAAATTAGCTTTATAAAGAAGTTATGATGGTTTTAAAGGCCCATTTTAGGGTTTTCTAGCCTTTTTTGGACCCTTTTCTTATTTTCTTGATTGCCAATGCTTCTTGTACATCTTCTTCACTCTACCACATGTTCTTCTTGACTAGTTTAGGATATCTCTTGTTTATTCGCTTTTTATGGCATGTTAGGGCCCTTTTCGGGCCATTTCGGGCCCTTTTTGGTGCTTTTTGGGCCTTTTTCGGACCCTTTTCTCATTTCCTTTATCGCCATTACTTCTTGTGCTGCTCCCTCGCTCCTCGACATGTTCTTCTTAACTAGTTTAGGATATCTCCCATTTATTCTCTTTTTATGGCATGTTAGGGCCTTTTTCTGGCCATTTCTCGCATTTTTTGGAGCTTTTGAGGCCCTTTTTAGGACCCTTTTCTCATTTCCTTTAACGCCATTGCTTCTACTATTGTTCCTTAACTCCGCCACATGTTCTTCTTGACTTATTTAAGATATCTCTTGTTTATTCTTTTTTTATAGCATGGAAGAGCCTTTTTCTGGCCATTTTGGGCCCTTAAAAACCCTCACAATTTTGACGGGTCATAAATTTTGACTCGTTTGGAGTTATGGGCATCATAATATATCAAATCGAAGATAATTTTATGATCTATCCGCTCGTCTGACTAAGGCATGAAATGCCAATGGTTGGCCCCTTAAAATTGGCTTTATAAAGAAGTTATGAGGGTTTTAAAGTCCCCTTTTAGGGTTTTCGGGCCTTTTTTAGACCCTTTTCTCATTTCCTTGATTGCCAATGCTTCTTGTGTGTCTTCTTCACTTTGCCACATGTTCTTCTTGACTAGTTTAGGATATCTCTTGTTTATTCTCTTTTTATGGCATGTTAGGGCCCTTTTCGGGCCATTTCGGGCCCTTTTTGGTGCTTTTTGGGCCTTTTTCGGACCCTTTTCTCATTTCCTTTATCGCCTTTACTTCTTGTGCTGCTCCCTCGCTCCTCGACATGTTCTTCTTAAATACTTTAGGATATCTCTTGTTTATTCTCTTTTTATGGCATGTTAGGGCTCTTTTCTGGCCATTTCTCGCCCTTTTTGGGGCTTTTTGGGCCCTTTTTAGGACCATTTTCTCATTTCCTTTAACGCCATTGCTTCTACTATTGTTCCTTAACTCCACCACATGTTCTTCTTTACTTATTTAAGATATCTCTTGTTTATTCTTTTTTTATGGCCTGGAAGAGCCCTTTTCGGCCCATTTTGGGCCCTTAAAAACCCTCACAACTTCGACGGGTCACAAATTTTGACTCGTTTGGAGTTACGGGCACCATAATATATCAAATCAAAGATAATTTTATGATCTATCTGCTCGTTTTCCTAAGGCATGAAACAACAATGGTTTGACCCCCCATAATCGGCTTTATAAAGAAGTTATGAGGGTTTTAAAGGTCCCTTTTAGGGTTTTCGGACCTTTTTTTGACCCTTTTCTCATTTCCTTGATTGCCATTACTTCTTGTGCATCTTCTTCTCTCTGCCATATGTTCTTCTTGACTAGTTTAGGATATCTCTAGTTTATTCTCTTTTTATGGCATGTTAGGGCACTTTTCCGGCCATTTCGGGCCCTTTTTGGCGCTTTTTTGGCCTTATTCGGACCCTTTTCTCATTTCCTTTATCGCTATTACTTCTTGTGCTGCTCCCTTGCTCCTCGACATATTCTTCTTGACTAGTTTAGGATATCTCTTCTTTATTCTCTTTTTATGGCATGTTAGGGCCTTTTTCTGGCCATTTCTGGCCCTTTTTGGAGCTTTTGAGGCCCTTTTTAGGACCCTTTTCTCATTTTCTTTAACGCCATTGCTTCTACTATTGTTCCTTACCTCCGCCACATGTTCTTCTTGACTTATTTAAGATATCTCTTATTTATTCTTTTTTTATAGCATGGAAGAGCCCTTTTCTGGCCATTTTGGGCCCTTAAAAACCCTCACAACTTCGACGGGTCATAAATTTTGACTCGTTTGGAGTTACGGGCATCATAATATATCAAATCAAAGATAATTTTATGATCTATCCGCTCGTCTTCCTAAGGCATGAAATGCCAATGGTTGGCCCCCCAAAATCGGCTTTATAAAGAAGTTATGAGGGTTTTAAAGTCCCCTTTTAGTGTTTTTGTGCCTTTTTTGGACCCTTTTCTCATTTCCTTGATTGCCAATGCTTCTTGTGCATCTTGTTCACTCTGCCACATGTTCTTCTTGACTAGTTTAGGATATCTCTTGTTTATTCTCTTTTTATGGCATGTTAGGGCCATTTCGGGCCCTTTTTTGTGCTTTTTGGGCCTTTTTTGGACCCTTTTCTCATTTCCTTTATCGCCATTACTTCTTGTGCTGCTCCCTCGCTCCTTGACATATTCGTCTTCACTAATTTAGGATATCTCTTGTTTATTCTCTTTTTATGACATGTTAGGGCTTTTTCTGGCCCTTTTTGGGGCTTTTTGGGCCATTTTTAGGACCCTTTTCTCATTTCCTTTAACGCCATTGTTTCTACTATTATTCCTTAACTCCGCCACATGTTCTTCTTGACTTATTTGAGATATCTCTTGTTTATTCTTTTTTGGGAAAAGTCCACTTTAATACCCTGTGGTATCGCTCAAAATCACTTTAGTACCCTGTGGTAAAAAACCGACCAATCGAGTCATACTTATTCCAATTAACATCAAAAAGGGCCTCGGGCAGCTGCCCGGAGCTGCTCGGACCCGCCCGAACTCTGCCCGGGCTACGTGGCCAGCCACGTCACCAAAACTTGATGACGTGGTGCCACGTCACCTCTTCTTCTTCTTCTTCTTCTTCTTCTTCTCCTCGCCGCCTTCGACGACGGTAACGGAGCTCAAGGAGAGGCACGCCTCCTCCACCGACGCCGTTATCTCCCTCCGCGAACGTCTCAAGCAGAGGCGCCTCCAGCTCCTAGACACCGACGGTACCTTTCTTTTCTTTTTTTTCCTGTGGAGCGAAATTGAATTATTTCGAGAAAATAATTGAAAATTAGAAGATCTGAGGTCTCAAGTTGGATGCGATTGTGTGCGGGCGGTTGCAGGGTACGCGCGGGAGCAGGGTAAGTCGCGGGTCAACTTCGGCCTCACCGATCTCGTCTGCTGCCGTACGCTCCAAGGAGGAGGAGGAGGAGGAGGAGGAGGAGGAGGAGGAGGAGAAGAAGATAACGGCGCCTCTGCTTGAGACATTCGCGGAGGGAGATAACGGCGTCGGTGGAGGAGGCGTGCCTCTCCTTGAGCTCCGTTACCGTCGTCGAAGGCGGCGAGGAGGAGGAGAAGAAGAAGAAGAAGAAGAAGAAGAAGATAACGGTGCCTCTGCTTGAAACGTTCGCAGAGGGAGATAACGGCGTCGGTGGAGGAGGCGTGCCTCTCCTTGAGCTCCGTTACCATCGTCGAAGGCGGCGAGGAGAAGAAGAAGAAGAAGAAGAAGAGGTGACGTGGCGCCACGTCATCAAGTTTTGGTGACGTGGCTGGCCACGTAGCCCGGGCAGAGTTCGGGCGGGTCCGGGCAGCTCCGGGCAGCTGCCCGAGGCCCTTTTTGATGTTAATTGGAATAAGTATGACTCGATTGGTCAGTTTTTTACCACAGGGTACTAAAGTGATTTTGAGCGATACCACAGGGTACTAAAGTGGACTTTTCCCTTCTTTTTTTATGGCCTGGAAGAGCCTTTTTGGGCCATTTTGGGCCCTTAAAAACCCTCAAAACTTCGACGGGACATAAATTTTGACTCGTTTGAAGTTACCGGTACCATAATATATCAAATCGAAGATAATTTTATGATCTATCCGCTCGTTTTCCTAAAGCGTGAAATGACAATGGTTTGACCCCCCAAACTCGGCTTTATAAAGAAGTTATGAGGGTTTTAAATGCCCATTTTAGGATTTTCTAGCCTTTTTTGGACCCTTTTCTCATTTCCTTGATTGCCAATGCTTCTTGTGCATCTTCTTCACTCTCCCACATGTTCTTCTTGACTAGTTTAGGATATCTCTTGTTTATTCTCTTTTTATGGCATGTTAGGGCCCTTTTCGGGCCATTTCGGGCCCTTTTTGGTGCTTTTTGGGCCTTTTTTGGACTCTTTTCTCATTTCCTTTATCGCCATTCTTCTTGTATTGTTCCCTCGCTCCTCGACATGTTCTTCTTGACTAGTTTAGGATATCTCTTGTTTATTCTCTTTTTATGGCATGTTTGGGCCCTTTTCTGGCCATTTCTGTCCCTTTTTGGGGCTTTTTGGGCACTTTTTAGGACCCTTTTCTCATTTCCTTTAACGTCATTGCTTCTACTATTATTCATTAACTCCGCCACATGTTCTTCTTGACTTATTTAAGATATCTCTTGTTTATTCTTTTTTTATGGCATGGAAGAGCACTTTTCGGGCCATTTTGGACCCTTAAAAACACTCACAACTTCGACGGGTCATAAATTTTGACTCGTTTGGAGTTACGGGCACCATAATATATCAAATCAAAGATAATTTTATGATCTATCCGCTCGTTTTCCTAAGGCATATAACGCCAATGGTTTGACCCCCAAAAATTGGCTTTATAAAGAAGTTATGAGGGTTTTAAAGGCCCCTTTTAGGGTTTTTGGGCCTTTTTTGGACCCTTTTCTCATTTCCTTGATTGCCAATGCTTCTTGTGTGCCTTCTTCACTCTGCCACATGTTCTTCTTGACAAGTTTAGGATATATCTTGTTTATTCTCTTTTTATGGCATGTTAGGGCCCTTTTCGGGCCATTTCGGGCCCTTTTTGGTGCTTTTTGGGTCTTCTTGGGCCCTTTTTAGGACCCTTTTCTCATTTCCTTTAATGCCATTGCTTCTACTATTGTTCCTTAACTCCGCCACATGTTCTGCTTGACTTATTTGAGATATCTCTAGTTTATTCTTTTTTTATAGCATGGAAGAGCCCTTTTTTGGCCATTTTGGGCCCTTAAAAACCCTCGCAATTTTGACGGGTCATAAATTTTGACTCGTTTGGAGTTACGGCCATCATAATATATCAAATCGAAAATAATTTTATGATCTATCCACTCGTCTACCTAAGGCATGAAATGCCAATGGTTGGCCCCCTAAAATTGGCTTTATAAAGAAGTTATGAGGGTTTTAAAGTCCCCTTTTAGGGTTTTCGGTCCTTTTTTAGACCCTTTTCTCATTTCCTTGATTGCCAATGCTTCTTGTGTGTCTACTTCACTTTGCCACATGTTCTTCTTGACTAGTTTAGGATATCTCTTGTTTATTCTCTGTTTATGGCATGTTAGGGCCTTTTTCGGGCCATTTCGGGCCCTTTTTGGTGCTTTTTGGGCCTTTTCTCATTTCCTTTATCGCCTTTACTTCTTGTGCTGCTCCCTCGCTCCTCGACATGTTCTTCTTGAATACTTTAGGATATCTGTTGTTTATTCTCTTTTTATGGCATGTTAGGGCCCTTTTCTGGCCATTTCTCGCCCTTTTTGGGGCTTTTTGGGCCCTTTTTAGGACCATTTTCTCATTTCCTTTAACGCCATTGCTTCTACTATTTTTCCTTAACTCCACCACATGTTCTTCTTTACTTATTTAAGATATCTCCTGTTTATTCTTTTTTATGGCCTGGAAGAGTCCTTTTCGGCCCATTTAGGGCCCTTAAAAACCCTCACAACTTCGACGGGTCACAAATTTTGACTCGTTAGGAGTTACGGGCATCATAATATATCAAATCGAAGATAATTTTATGATCTATCCACTCGTCTTCCTAATTCATGAAATGCCAATGTTTGGCCCCCCAAAATCGGCTTTATAAAGAAGTTATAAGGGTTTTGAAGTCCCCTTTTAGGGTTTTGTGCCTTTTTTGGACCCTGTTCTCATTTCCTTGATTACCAATGCTTCTTGTGCGTCTTCTTCACTCTGCCACATGTTCTTCTTGACTAGTTTAGGATATCTCTTGTTTATTCTCTTTTTATGGCATGTTAGGGCCTTTTCGGGCCATTTCGAGCCCTTTTTGGTGCTTTTTGGGCCTTTTTCAGACCCTTTTCTCATTTCCTTAATCGCCATTACTTCTTGTGCTGCTCCCTCACTCCTCAACATGTTCTTCTTGACTACTTTTGGATATCTCTTGTTTATTCTCTTTTTATGGCATGTTAGGGCCCATTTCTGGCCATTTCTGGCCCTTTTTTGGGCTTTTTGGGCTCTTTTTAGGACCATTTTCTCATTTCCTTTAACGCCATTGCTTCTACTATTATTCCTTAACTCCGTCACATGTTCTTCTTGACTTATTTAAGATATCTCTTGTTTATTCTTTTTTTATGGCATGGAAGAGCCCTTTTTGGGCCATTTTGGGCCCTTAAAAACCCTCACAACTTCGACGGGTCATAAATATTGACTCATTTGGAGTTACGGGCACCATAATATATCAAATCAAAGATAATTTTATGATCTATCCGCTTTTTTTCCTAAGGCGTGCAACTCCAATGGTTTGACCCCCCCCCCCCCCCCAAAATCGGCTTTATAAAGAAGTTATGAGTGTTTCAAATGCCCCTTTTAGGATTTTCTGGCCTTTTTTAGACCCTTTTCTCAATTCCTTGATTCCCAATGCTTCTTGTGCATCTTCTTCACTCTGCCACATGTTCTTCTTGACTAGTTTAGGATATCTCTTGTTTATTCTTTTTTTATGGCATGTTAGGGCCATTTTCGGGCCATTTCGGGCCCTTTTTTGTGCTTTTTGGGCCTTTTTCGGACCATTTTCTCATTTCCTTTATCGCCATTACTTCTTGTGTTGCTCCCTCACTCCTCAACATGTTTTTCTTGACTAGTTTAGGATATCTCTTGTTTATTCTCTTTTTATGACATGTTAGGGCTTTTTGTGGCCATTTCTGTCCCTTTTTTGGGCTTTTTGGGCTCTTTTTAGGACCCTTTTCTTATTTTCTTTAACGCCATTGCTTCTACTATTATTTCTTAACTCCGCCACATGTTCTTCTTGACTTATTTAAGATATCTCTTGTTTATTCTTTTTTTATGGCATGGAAGAGCCCTTTTCAGGCCATTTTGGGCCCTTAAAAATACTCACAACTTCGACAAGTCATAAATTTTGACTCGTTTGGAGTTACGGGCACCATAATATATCAAATCGAAGATAATTTTATGATCTATCCGCTCGTTTTCCTAAGGCATGTAACGCCAATGGTTTGTCCCCAAAAATTGGCTTTATAAAGAAGTTATGAGCGTTTTAAAGGCCCCTTTTAGGATTTTCAGACCTTTTTTGGACCCTTTTCTTATTTCCTTGATTGCCAATGCTTCTTGTGTGTCTTCTTCACTCTGCCACATGTTCTTCTTGAATAGTTTAGGATATCTCCTGTTTATTCTCTTTTTATGGCATGTTAGGGCCCTTTTCTGGCCATTTATGGCCCTTTTTGGGGCTTTTTGGGCCCTTTTTAGGACCCTTTTCTCATTTCCTTTAACGCCATTGCTTTTACTATAGTTTCTTAACTCTACCACATGTTCTTCTTGACTTATTTAAGATATCTCTTGTATATTCTTTTTTTATGGCCTGGAAGAGCCCTTTTCGGGCCATTTTGGTCCCTTAAAAACCCTCACAACTTCGACGGGTCATAAATTTTGACACGTTTGGAGTTACGGGCACCATAATATATCAAATCGAAGATAATTTTATGATCTATCCGTTCGTTTTCCTAAGGCATGAAATGCCAATGGTTTGACCCCAAAAATTGGCTTTATAAAGAACTTACGAGCATTTTAAAGGCCCCTTTTAGGATTTTCGGGCCTTTTTTGGACCCTTTTCTCATTTCCTTTATTGCCGATGCTTCTTGTGTGTCTTCTTAACTCTGCCACATGTTCTTCTTGACTAGTTTAGGATATCTCTTGTTTATTCTTTTTTTATGGCATATTAGGGCCATTTCGGGCCCTTTTTGGTGCTTTTTAGGCCTTTTTCGGACCATTTTCTCATTTCCTTTATCGCCATTACTTCTTGTGTTGCTCCCTCACTCCTCAACATGTTCTTCTTGACTACTTTAGGATATCTCTTGTTTATTCTCTTTTTATGACATGTTAGGGCTTTTTGTGGCCATTTCTGTCCCTTTTTTGGGCTTTTTGGGCTCTTTTTAGGACCCTTTTCTTATTTTCTTTAACGCCATTGCTTCTACTATTATTTCTTAACTCCGCCACATGTTCTTCTTGACTTATTTAAGATATCTCTTGTTTATTCTTTTTTTATGGCATGGAAGAGCCCTTTTCAGGCCATTTTGGCCCCTTAAAAATACTCACAACTTGGACTGGTCATAAATTTTGACTCGTTTGGAGTTACGGGCACCATAATATATCAAATCGAAGATAATTTTATGATCTATCCGTTCGTTTTCCTAAGGCATGAAACGCCAATAGTTTGACCCCAAAAATTGGCTTTATAAACAAGTTATGAGCGTTTTAAAGGCCCCTCTTAGGATTTTCGGGCCTTTTTTGGACCCTTTTCTCATTTCCTTGATTGCCAATACTTCTTGTATGTCTTCTTCACTCTGCCACATGTTCTTCTTAAATAGTTTAGGATATCTCTTGTTTATTCTCTTTTTATGGCATGTTAGGGCCCTTTTCTGACCATTTATGGCCCTTTTTTGGGGTTTTTGGGCCCTTTTTAAGACCCTTTTCTCATTTCCTTTAACGCCATTGCTTCTACTATAGTTTCTTAACTCTGCCACATGTTCTTCTTGACTTATTTAAGATATCTCTTGTTTATTCTTTTTTTATGGCCTGGAAGAGCCCTTTTCGGGCCATTTTGGGCCCTTAAAAACCCTTACAACTTTGACGGGTCATAAATTTTGACTCGTTTGGAGTTACGGGCACCATAATATATCAAATCGAAGATAATTTTATGATCTATCCGCTCGTTTTCCTATGGCATGAAACGCCAATGGTTTGACCCCAAAAATTGGCTTTATAAAGAAGTTATGAGTGTTTTAAAGGCCCCTTTTAGGATTTTCGGGCCTTTTTTGGACCCTTTTCTCATTTCCTTGATTGCCAATGCTTCTTGTGTGTCTTCTTCACTCTGCCACATGTTCTTCTTGACTAGTTTAGGATATCTCTTGTTTATTCTTTTTTTATGGCATGTTAGGGCCGTTTTCGGGCCATTTCGGGCCCTTTTTGGTGCTTTTTGGGCCTTTTTCGGACCATTTTCTCATTTCCTTTATCGCCATTACTTCTTGTGTTGCTTCCTCACTCCTCAACATGTTCTTCTTGACTACTTTAGGATATCTCTTGTTTATTCTCTTTTTATGACATGTTAGGGCTTTTTGTGGCCATTTCTGTCCCTTTTTGGGGGTTTTTGGGCTCTTTTTAGGACCCTTTTCTTATTTTCTTTAACGCCATTGCTTCTACTATTATTCCTTAACTCCGCCACATGTTCTTCTTGACTTATTTAAGATAACTCTTGTTTATTCTTTTTTTATGGCATGGAAGAGCCCTTCTCAGGCCATTTTGGGCCCTTAAAAATACTCACAACTTCGACTGGTCATAAATTTTGACTCGTTTGGAGTTACGGGTACCATAATATATCAAATCGAAGATAATTTTATGATCTATCCGCTCGTTTTCCTAAGGCATGAAACGCCAATGGTTTGACTCCAAAAATTGGCTTTATAAAGAAGTTATGAGCGTTTTAAAGGCCCCTTTTAGGATTTTTGGGCCTTTTTTGGACCCTTTTCTCATTTCCTTGATTGCCAATGCTTCTTGTATGTCTTCGTCACTCTGCCATATGTTCTTCTTGACTTGTTTAGGATATCTCTTGTTTATTCTCTTTTTATGGCATGTTAGGGCCCTTTTCAGACCATTTCGGGCCCTTTTGGTGCTTTTTGGGCCTTTTTCGGACCCTTTTCTCTTTTCCTTTATCGCCATTACTTCTTGTGTTGCTTCCTCACTCCTCAACATGTTCTTCTTGACTACCTTATGATATCTCTTGTTTATTCTCTTTTTATGACATGTTAGGGCTTTTTGTGGCCATTTCTGTCCCTTTTTGGGGCTTTTTGGGGTCTTTTTAGGACCCTTTTCTTATTTTCTTTAACGTCATTGCTTCTACTATTATTCCTTAACTCCGCCACATGTTCTTCTTGACTTATTTAAGATATCTCTTGTTTATTCTTTTTTTATGTCATGGAAGAGCCCTTTTCAGGCCATTTTAGGCCAATAAAAATACTCACAACTTCGACTGGTCATAAATTTTGACTCGTTTGGAGTTACGGGTACCATCATATATCAAATCGAAGATAACTTTATGATCTATCCGCTCGTTTTCCTAAGGCATGAAACGCCAATTGTTTGACTCCAAAAATTGGCTTTATAAAGAAGTTATGAGCGTTTTAAAGGCCCCTTTTAGGATTTTTGGGCCTTTTTTGGACCCTTTTCTCATTTCCTTGATTGCCAATGCTTCTTGTGTGTCTTCGTCACTCTGCCATATGTTCTTCTTGACTAGTTTAGGATATCTCTTGTTTATTCTCTTTTTATGGCATGTTAGGGCCCTGTTCGGACCATTTCGGGCCCTTTTGGTGCTTTTTGGGTCTTTTTCGGACACTTTTCTCTTTTCCTTTATCGCCATTACTTCTTGTGCTGCTCCCTCACTCCTCGACATGTTCTTCTTAACTAGTTTAGGATATCTCCTATTTATTCTCTTTTTATGGCCCTTTTTGGGGCTTTTTGGGCCCTTTTTAGGACCCTTTTCTCATTTCCTTTAACGACATTGCTTCTACTATAGTTTCTTAACGCTGCCACATGTTCTTCTTGACTTATTTAAGATATCTCTTGTTTATTATTTTTTTATGGCCTGGAAGAGCCCTTTTCAGGCCATTTTGGGCCCTTAAAAACCTTCACAACTTCGACAGGTCATAAATTTTGACTCGTTTGGAGTTACGGGCACCATAATATATCAAATTGAAGATAATTTTATGATCTATCCGCTTGTTTTCCTAAGGCATGAAATGACAATGGTTTGGCCCCCCAAAATTGGCTTTATAAAGATGTTATGAGGGTTTTAAAGGCCCCTTTTAGGTTTTTCGGGCCTTTTTTGGACACTTTTCTCATTTCCTTGATTGCCAATGCTTCTTGTGTGTCTTCTTCACTCTGCCACATTTTCTTCTTGACTAGTTTAGGATATCTCTTGTTTATTCGCATTTTATGGCATGATAGGGCCTTTTCTGGCCATTTCTGGCCCTTTTTGGAGCTTTTGAGGCCCTTTTTAGGACATTTTTCTCATTTCCTTTAACGCCATTACTTCTACTATTGTTCCTTAACTCTGCCACATGTTCTTCTTGACTTATTTAAGATATCTCTTGTTTATTCTTTTTTTATAGCATGGAAGAGCCCTTTTCTGGCCATTTTGGGCCCTTAAAAACTCTCACAACTTTGACGGGTCATAAATTTTGACTCGTTTGGAGTGACGGGCATCATAATATATCAAATCAAAGATAATTTTATGATCTATCCGCTAGTCTTCCTAAGGCATGAAATGCCAATGGTTGGCCCCCCAAAATCGGCTTTATAAAGAAGTTATAAGGGTTTTAAAGTTCCCTTTTAGGGTTTTCGGGACTTTTTTGGACCCTTTTCTCATTTCCTTTATTGACAATGCTTCTTGTGCGTCTTCTTCACTCTGCGACATGTTCTTCTTGACTAGTTTAGGATATCTCTTGTTTATTCTCTTTTTATGGCATGTAAGGTCTTTTTCGGGCAATTTTGGGCCCTTTTTGGTGCTTTTTGGGCCTTTTTCAGACCCTTTTCTCATTTCCTTTATCGCCATTACTTCTTGTGCTGCTCCCTCGCTCCTCGACATGTTCTTCTTGACTAGTTTAGGATATCTCTGGTTCATTCTCTTTTTATGGCATGTTAGGGCCCGTTTCTGGCCATTTCTGGGGCTTTTTGGGCCCTTTTTAGGACCCTTTTCTCATTTCCTTTAACGCCATTGCTTCTACTATTATTCCTTAACTCCGCCACATGTTCTTCTTGACTTATTTAAGATATCTCTTATTTATTCTTTTTTTATGGCATGGAAGAGCCCTTTTCGGGCCATTTTGGGCCCTTAAAAACCCTCACAACTTCGACGGGTCATAAATTTTGACTCGTTTGGAGTTACGGGCACCATAATATATCAAATCGAAGATAATTTTATGATCTATCCGCTAGTTTTCCTAAGGCATGAAATGCCAATGGTTTGACCCCCCAAAATTGGCTTTATAAAGAAGTTATAAGGGTTTTAAAGGCCCCTTTTAGGATTTTTGGGCCTTTTTTGGACCCTTTTCTCATTTTCTTGATTGCCAATGCTTCTTGTGCATCTTCTTCACTCTGCCACATGTTCTTCTTGACTAGTTTAGGATTTCTCTTGTTTATTCTCTTTTTATGGCATGTTAGGGCCCTTTTCGGGCCATTTTGGGCCCTTTTTGGTGCTTTTTGGGCCTTTTTTAGACCCTTTTCTCATTTCCTTTATCGCCATTACTTCTTGTGGTGCTCACTCGCTCCTCGACATGTTCTTCTTGAGTAGTTTAGGATATCTCTTGTTTATTCTCTTTTTATGGCATGTTAGGGGCCTTTTTCTTGCCCTTTTTGGAGCTTTGTGGGCCCTTTTTAGGACCCTTTTCTCATTTCCTTTAACGCCATTGCTTCTACTATTATTCCTTAACTCCGCCACATGTTCTTCTTGACTAGTTTAGGATATTTCTTGTTTATTCTCTTTTTATGGCATGTAAGGGCCCTTTTCTTGCCATTTCTGGCCCTTTTTGGGTCTTTTTGGGTTCTTTTTAGGACCATTTTCTCATTTCCTTTAATGCCATTGCTTCTACTATTATTCCTTAACTCCGCCACATGTTCTTCTTAACTTATTTAAGATATCTCTTGTTTATTCTTTTTTTATGGCATGTAAGAGCCCTTTTCGGGCCATTTTGGGCCCTTAAAAACCCTCACAACTTCGACGGGTCATAAATTTTGACTCGTTTGGAGTTATGGGCACCATAATATATCAAATCGAAGATATTTTTATGATCTATCCGCTCGTTTTCCTAAGGCATGAAACGCCAATAGTTTGGCCCCCCAAAATCGGCTTTATAAAGAAGTTATGAGGGTTTTAAAGGCCCCTTTTAGGGTTTTCGGGCCTTTTTTGGACTCTTTTCTCATTTACTAGATTGCCAATGCTTCTTGTGCGTCTTCTTAACTCTTCCACATGTTCTTCTTGACTAGTTTAGGATATCTCTTGTTTATTCTCTTTTTTTGGCATGTTAGGGCCTTTTCGGGCCATTTTTGGCCCTTTTTGGTACTTTTTGGGCCTTTTTTGGACCATTTTCTCATTTCCTTGATTGCCAATGCTTCTTTTGCATCTTCTTCACTCTGCCACATGTTCTTCTTGACTAGTTTAAGATATCTCTTGTTTATTCTTTTTTTATGGCATGTCAGGGCCATTTTCGGGCCGTTTCGGGCCCTTTTTGGTGCTTTTTTGGCCTTTTTTGGACCCTTTTCTCATTTCCTTTATCGCCATTACTTCTTGTGCTGCTCCCTCGCTCCTCGACATGTTCTTCTTGACTAGTTTAGGATATCTCTTGTTTATTCTCTTTTTATGCTATGTTAGGGCCCTTTTCTTGCCATTTCTGGCCTTTTTTGGGTCTTTTTTAGGACCCTTTTCTCATTTCCTTTAACGCCATTGCTTCTACTATTGTTCCTTAACTCTGTCACATGTTCTTCTTGACTTATTTAAGATATCTCTTGTTTATTCTTTTTTTATGGCATGTAAGAGCCCTTTTCGGGCCATTTTGGGCCCTTAAAAACCCTCACAACTTCGACGGGTCATAAATTTTGACTCGTTTGGAGTTATGGGCACCATAATATATCAAATCGAAGATATTTTTATGATCTATCCGCTCGTTTTCCTAAGGCGTGAAATGCCAATGGTTTGGCAATTTAATTTCAATAGTCCAAGGTTTTTTTTTAGAGTTTGAAGTACATTAACAATTCAACAATAGAAAAATATAGCATGTCAGCTTCTAGTGATCCATCATTCACGATATCTTCTAAGCTAGTTGCGGAATAACATAATAAATATGTTAAAGTTAACCGTAAAGTATGTTATATATATTATCAATACGGTCTAACAAGGGGCTAACTAGAGTCTAATTAGGGTAGAGTCTAAAATAGGGTTAAAATGTAAGGGTAGGGTCTGACCCACAAGGTCTAGCTATGGATTCATACCCTACCTTAGACCCTGCCTCTAAACATAGACTCATACCCATACCCTATCCCAGACCTAGTCAAATTCAACATACCCTAGACCCGTAGAGTAAGAGTAGGGTCCGACCCTCAGAGTATGGGTATTTCTGCCATCCCTACTAATTAGTATTCGACTAATAGAGAAAGCCCAAGGACAGGGGGTTTATTAATTGTCAAGGAGGGGTATCTTATGTCTCAGAACTAAGCCCAACATTTACACTTTAACATGTGTGTGTGACCTTTTATTTTATGCTTCGAGTTTTGAGTGCACGTGAAAATTAATATATCTTTCTCATTGTGTATTGTTTGATGGTCGATAATCCTACGAAATTTATAGATAAACTAACTCTCTATTTCATTGCGTAAGCTTGGAAAAGTCTGTTGCAACCCAAGAGACCGACCGTGTACACACTAAATTTATTCCTACTGCTTGCATTGCATATATATATATATATATATATATATATATATATATATATATATATATATAGCTTCCACTGGTCTCCCGTCTCAATTACACTCTGCGTTACAAATGAAAGGCCTTCTACTTATATAGGCAAAAGATTGCTGACAGAAGGAGTCCGTTGGTGCACTTTTGGTGCTTTCGGTGGCTCGGGTCCACCTCATGATTATGTCTGATCGATGCTTTCGGTGGCTGGGGTCCACCACTTGGCTTTGTCTAGGCGTTGCTTTCGGTGGCTGGGGACCACCTCATGATTATGTCTGGGCGTTGCTTTCGGTGGCTGGGGTCCACCATATTTTATTCGGTTAATTATCGTTGATGCCGTTGCGGTTGATTATCGTTGATGCCGTTGCGGTTGATTTTATGGAAGGCCAAGAAAACCAGCACCATCATCTTCTAGAGAGATGAACGATTCTTCTTCTTCTTCTTCATCAGTTGCATAGGGCAAGGAAGAACAGGCGTTGGACTGAGCTTTGGCCATCTGGTGCATGATGGCGAAGTATTCTTGCTCCGTACTGGCCGAGGCCAACATGGATTGGATCTTGGCTTTTTGAGCAAGGAATTGCGTTTGGGGAGTCGATGAAGAGGCAATAACTTGTGATGGATTGGCAGTCTTGAGAACAATAGTAGTCATTAATTTTTCTTCTGATCTGAAGGCGTTCCACCATTTGACTTTAAAACGGCGGATGAGTAGATTGACGTTGTTTTTATCATCGTAGGCCTGGAACTCATAGTGCCAGGCACAAACCCATGGCAAATAGAACTTGGCACAAAAAAGCAATAAGGGGCCAAAGGGTTTTTCAATGGGAGAGGGCGAATATTTGGCTTTGAAAAGGTTATAACACCCGAGGACATCCTCTGTAAGGATGGTAAGGGAGCATCCATAATAGCTCCACCAGTTGAGAAACCAATATGGGATTTGGGTACAATCGAAATGCTGTCGAAAATAAAACAGCCAGGTGTGGGTAAACTTTAGGTTTTGGTTCAAGAAGGCATTGAACCAGGCTTGCTGATAATCCCAATAGGAATAAAGGGTGCTATGAGTAGTGGTTGGGGTGAGGAGGAGGTGCTTGGTTTGGTGCAAGGGTTGACCCCACTGAGACGGATGGATAATCTGTATAATTTGGCAAGTGGAGTAGGCTGGGGCAGCTTTATCTGTGGGGTTATAAAAATGTCTGACTTTGATAGAGTCAGTATGTTCAAGGATAGAGGTATAATAGGTAAGCGTTTTGTAGGAGTAAGCAGGAATCGTATGCTGACCAGGGGGAAAGATACGGGTGGCAGCGATGGTAGGGTCAGTTTGGTGATAATCTCTTTCAACGAAGAGAAGGGACTGTGTTTGAGGTTTATGGCAATAAATGGCTTTGGTTTGGTTACGGGTGAAAGGTTGGGATGGGGGGGCAATAACATGGTTGGTTGATTGTTGAGAAACAGGCAGGAGTGTCGTTAAGGCTTGGGAGTTTTGGGATAGTCGTTGGAAGGCTTCAATAACTTCGATCGGATAGATGGGATTGTGTTGGTTTGCTTTCAACCAATCTTAGACATTTTTGTGGGAGTTGAAGTCTTCCTCTTCGGCAACAGATGCCCAAGTGCGAGCAGGTACGATAGATTTAGCTTTAGCTCCTCTGGAGGAGGCTTTGGGGGGCATGGCTCACCTATTGGTCAAAAACTCACGGGTGAGAAAGTCTGGGAGGGAATTATTTTTTCCTTTAATATATTCAATATCAAACTCAAAAATACTCAAAATAGCTTGCCAACGGGCAAAAGTATGTTTGGAAGCTATATTTTGAACATCTTTTTGCAAGATTTCTTTAGCTGCTTGAGCATCAATACGTAATAAAAAATTTTGGTTCAAAAGATCACTTTCAAATTTAGTAATACATAAAACAATACTCAAAATCTCTTTTTTGATTGTGGGATATTTTCTTTGGGTGTCATTCCAATGGGCAGAAGTGAATGAGATGATATGCTCATGAATGTCTTTGAGTTATTTAAGAATGCCTCCATAACCTAAATCTGATGCATCAGTTTCAACAATTTTGAATGCAGATGGATCAGCCAGATGTAAGCAGCGAATGTGTGCAATCTGTTTTTTGATGCTTTGAACAATCCGAGTATGCTGAGCAGTCCAAGGGCTTGGATTTTTCTTTAATCTGTCATATAGTGGTTTGATAATGCGATAAATATTGGGAAAAAATTCAAAAACATAGTTGAGAGAACCCAAAAGGTGTTGAAGTTGTATTTTTTTAAGAGTTCATCAGGAAATTTGGAAGCAAAAGTAATAGAACGTTCAATGGGGGTGATAGTGCCTTGGCTGATATAATGGCCAAGAAACAGGATTTTTGTTTGAAATAAAACAATTTTAGATTGAGATAAGACCAAACCATTTTTCTTAACAACATCAAAGAATGTGTTAAGATGTTTGAAATGTTGGTCAATAGATTTTGAAAAAATAAGGACATCATCAATGTAAACAATGCAAAATGATGTAAAAGGATTGAAGATATCATTCATGATTTGTTGAAATTTGCTAGGGGCATTTTTTAAACCAAAAGGCATAACGTTCCACTCATACTGGCCGAAAAGAACAGTAATAGTAGTTTTATAACGGTCTTTGGGGTGGATCTGGATTTGCCAGAAGCCAAATTTCATGTCGAATTTGGAGAATATAAAAGAATTATGCAGATGATTTAATAAATCTTTTTTGTTGGGGATCGGATAACGGATCCATTTCAAAACATTGTTAAGGGGTTTATAATTGATAACAACATGTGGGACACCTCGTTCAATCACAGAGTTTTTGATGACATAAAAGGCAGCACAACTCCAGGGGGATTTGGATTTAGAGATCAAACCCTTTTTCTCTAAATCGCGGATTTCGTTTTTACATAAGTCAATCATTTAAGAGTTTATCTGAATAGGATGAGCTTTAGTAGAGATTTATTGTTCAGAGAAGTGCGAGTCATAAGGAAGAGTGATAACATATTTTTTTCTAGTCCAAAAACCATTAGGAAGATCAGAACAAAGCTCAGTATGGAGTTTGTTTTTAAAATTATCGATTTGGCGCTGTATATTAGGTTCAAGCAATTGTTGAGAAATACGTTAAAAATAAACGATATTTTTGGTGTCATGTAAATCATATTCTTTGGAAGAAATTAATGAATGAAGTAGGTTTAGTTTGCGTGTGGTGGGTTTTTGTAAAAATGGGAAAAACCATTTTTTTTGAAATTGGAGTCTTGATTTTGAAAGAGATGCCTTCGTGATTAACTTTGTAAGGAGTAATAAGGTTAATAAATGGTGTTCCAATAATGACAGTATGATTCATATTGGAGACGAGCAAAAATGTGGTTTTGATAAGTGTGTTGTTATTACTAATAAAAGCATCAGTTTTTTGGGTGATAAGCATTCTGGAATTGTTAGCAGCAGAAAGTTTTTCTTTAGTAGGGTCTAAAAATTGTTTGGGTACAAGACCATCTTTAATACAATTGAGGTCAGCACCAGTATCAAATAGAGCAATGGTCTCAAGTTGAAAATCGTCAGAAAATTTTATTGTAATGGTAATAAGGTATTTGCGTGAAGTGACATGTTTAAGAACATGCAAAAATTCATTTGGCTCAATGATAGGATCATTGTCAGAATCAGTGGAATCACCGGCAGTAGATTTGGTCGATAAGAGATTCTGGACGATCGTGTGTGTTTTTTGTTGTTGGCGGCGTAAGTCTTTAAGCTCAGTTTTGATAAGCTTGATTTCAGTTTGTAAAATAGGGATAGTTGGGAGAGAAGCCTTTTGACTCTGTTTTGTGTGAAGGATTTTGGTAAGATTGTAGGGAGTAGCCATAGAGGAGGAAGGTGAGTCGTCAATGGAGTTGAGGAGTTTGGAAAGATAGGTTTTTTGTTTCGCGGGGTCTTCAACATCATTGGCCATGGCAAGTAAGAATTCTTGATCTTTAGTCAAGACATTGATTGATTTTTCTGAATCAGATTCAGAGGAGGAATGGATGAGTTCGTCAAGTTGTTCAAATTCTTCAGTGATAGAGTCTGAATCGGAGTCAAAGTCATTGATCATTAAGGCAGATATCTGAGCAATAAGGTCAGGGGCAAGATTTAAGGCATGAAGTTTTTTGTTGAGACGGCAATAGCGTTGAATGTGGCCCTTTTTGCCACATTTGTGGCAGACGGTGTCTTTGAAGCGTTCGTCACCTTGTTTGAAGGATGTTCGTTTAGGATAACACTTGGAAGAGCGTTTGTCGTGGTTAGGGTCAGATTTGTGTTTTGAAGAACGATGGAAATGTTGGGATTTGTGTTTGTGGTGAGAAGTCTTTGAGGAGGAAGGGCAATGGCAATCTTTGGAGCTTTGAGGTGTTTTAGAAATATCAAATTGATTGCAGAAAGAACCAAGTTCTTGCTTAGTCTATCGCAATTCCTTTTTGATATTCTTTCTGCAATACCTAAGGCTCCAAAAGAATATCAAAAAGGAATTGCGACAGACTAAGCAAGAACTTGGTTCTTTCTGCAATCAATTTGATATTTCTAAAATACCTCAAAGCTCCAAAGATTGCCATTGCCCTTCCTCCTCAAAGACTTCTCACCATAAACACAAATCCCAATGTTTCCATCGTTCTTCAAAACACAAATCTGACCCTAACCACGACAAACGCTCTTCCAAGCGTTATCCTAAACAAACATCCTTCAAACAAGGTGACGAACGCTTCAAAGACACTGTCTGCCACAAATGTGGCAAAAAGGGCCACATTCAACGCTATTGCCGTCTCAACAAAAAACTTCATGCCTTGAATCTTGCCCCTGACCTTATTGCTCAGATATCTGCCTTAATGATCAATGACTCCGACTCCGATTCAGACTCTATTACTGAAGAATCTGAACAACTTGACGAACTCATCCATTCCTCCTCTGAATTTGATTCAGAAAAATCAATCAATGTCTTGACTAAAGATCAAGAATTCTTACTTGCCATGGCCAATGATGTTGAAGACCCCACGAAACGAAAAACCTATCTTTCCAAACTCCTCAACTCCATTGACGACTCACCTTCCTCCTCTATGGCTACTCCCTACAATCTTACCAAAATCCTTCACACAAAACAGAGTCAAAAGGCTTCTCTCCCAACTATCCCTATTTTACAAACTGAAATCAAGCTTATCAAAACTGAGCTTAAAGACTTACGCCGCCAACAACAAAAAAACACACACGATCGTCCAGAATCTCTTATCGACCAAATCTACTGCCGGTGATTCCACTGATTCTGACAATGATCCTATCATTGAGCCAAATGAATTTTTGCATGTTCTTAAACATGTCACTTCACGCAAATACCTTATTACCATTACAATAAAATTTTCTGACGATTTTCAACTTGAGACCATTGCTCTATTTGATACTGGTGCTGACCTCAATTGTATTAAAGATGGTCTTGTACCCAAACGATTTTTAGACCCTACTAAAGAAAAACTTTCTGCTGCTAACAATTCCAGAATGCTTATCACCCAAAAAACTGATGCTTTTATTAGTAATAACAACACACTTATCAAAACCACATTTTTGCTCGTCTCCAATATGAATCATACTGTCATTATTGGAACACCGTTTATCAACCTTATTACTCCTTACAAAGTTAATCACGAAGGCATCTCTTTCAAAATCAAGACTCCAATTTCAAAAAAATTGTTTTCCCATTTTTACAAAAACTCACCACACGCAAACTAAACCTACTTCATTCCTTAATTTCTTCCAAAGAACATGATTTACATGACACCAAAAATATCGTTTATTTTTAACGTATTTCTCAACAATTGCTTGATCCTACTATACAGCGCCAAATCGACAATTTTAAAAACAAACTCCATACTTGTTCTGATCTTCCTAATGCTTTTTGGACTAGAAAAAAACATGTTATCACACTTCCTTATGACTCGCACTTCTCTGAACAACAAATCCCTACTCTAAAATGATTGACTTATGTAAAAACGAAATCCGCGATTTAGAGAAAAAGGGTTTGATCTCTAAATCGAAATCCCCTGGAGTTGTGCTGCCTTATATGTCATCAAAAACTCTGAGATTGAACAAGGCGTCCCACGTCTTGTTATCAATTATAAACCCCTTAACAATGTTTTGAAATGGATCTGTTATCTGATCCCCAACAAAAAAGATTTATTAAATCGTCTGCATGATTCTTTTATATTCTCCAAATTCGACATGAAATCCGGCTTCTGGAAAATCCAGATCCACCCCAAAGACCGTTATAAAACTGCTTTTACTATTCCTTTCAGCCAGTATGAGTGGAACGTTATGTCTTTTGGTTTAAAAAATGCCCTTAGCGAATTTCAACAAATCATGAATGATATCTTCAATCCTTTAACATCATTTTGCATTATTTACATTGATGATGTCCTTATTTTTTCAAAATCTATTGACCAACATTTCGAACATCTTAACACATTATTTGATGTTGTTAAGAAAAATGGTTTGGTCTTATCTCAATCTAAAATTATTTTATTTCAAACAAAAATCCGGTTTCTTGGCCATTATATCAGCCAAGGCACTATCACCCCCATTGAACGTTCTATTACTTTTGCTTCCAAATTTCCTGATGAACTCTTAGAAAAAATGCAACTTCAATGCTTTTTGGGTTCTCTCAACTATGTTTTTGAATTTTTTCCCAATATTCATCGTATTATCAAACCACTTCATGACAGATTAAAGAAAAATCCAAGTCCTTGGACTGCTCAGCATACTCAGATTGTTCAAAGCATCAAAAAATAGATTGCACACATTCCCTGCTTACATCTGGCTGATCCATCTGCATTCAAAATTGTTGAAACTGATGCATCAGATTTAGGTTATGGAGGCATTCTTAAACAACGCAAAGACATTCATGAGCATATCATCTCATTCACTTCTGTCCATTGGAATGACACCCAAAGCAAATATCCCACAATCAAAAAAGAAATTTTGAGTATTGTTTTATGTATTACTAAATTTCAAAGTGATCTTTTGAACCAAAAATTTTTATTACGTATTGATGCTCAAGCAGCTAAAGAAATCTTGCAAAAAGATATTCAAAATATAGCTTTCAAACATATTTTTGCCCGTTGGCAAGCTATTTTGAGTATTTTTGAGTTTGATGTTGAATATATTAAAGGAGAAAATAATTCCCTCCCAGACTTTCTCACCCGTGAGTTTTTGACCAATAGGTGAGCCATGCCCCCCAAAGCCTCCTCCAGAGGAGCTAAAGCTAAATCTATCGTACCTGCTCGCACTTGGGCATCTGTTGCCGAAGAGGAAGACTTCAATGCCCACAAAAATGTCCAAGATTGGTTGAAAGCAAACCAACACAATCCCATCTATCCGACCGAAGTTATTGAAGCCTTCCAACGACTATCCCAAAACTCCCAAGCCTTAACGACACCCCCGCCTGTTTCTCAACAATCAACCAGCCATGTTATTGCCCCCCTATCCCAACCATCGCTGGCACCCGTATCTTTCCCCCTGGTCAGCATACGATTCCTGCTGACTCCCACAAAATGCTTACCTATTATGCCTCTATCCTTGAACACACTGACTCTATCAAAGTCAGACATTTTTATAACCCCACAGATAAAGCTGCCCTAGCCTACTCCACCTGCCAAATTATACGGATTATCCATCCGTCTCAGTGGGGTCAACCCTTGCACCAAACCAAGCACCTCCTCCTCACCCCAACCACTACTCATAGCACCCTTTATTCCTATTGGGATTATCAGCAAGTCTGGTTCAATGCCTTCTTGAACCAAAACCTAAAGTTCACCCGCACCTGGCTATTTTATTTTCGACAGCCTTTCGATTGTACCCAAATCCCATATTGGTTTCTCACCTGGAGGAGCTATTATGGATGCTCCCTTACCATCCTTACAGAGGATGCCCTCGGGTGTTATAACCTTTTCAAAGCCAAATATTCGCCCTCTCCCATTGAAAAATCCTTTGGCCCCTTATTGCTTTTTTGTGCCAAGTTCTATTTGCCATGGGTTTGTGCCTGGCACTGTGAGTTCCAGGCCTACGATGATAAAAACAACGTCAATCTACTCATCCGCCATTTTAAAGTCAAATGGTGGAACGCCTTCAGATCAGAAGAAAAATTAACGACTACTATTGTTCTCAATTGGCTTAAGACTGCCAATCCATCACAAGTTATTGCCTCTTCATCGACTCCCCAAACGCAATTCCTTGCTCAAAAAGCCAAGATCCAATCCATGTTGGCCTCGGCCAGTACAGAGCAAGAATACTTCGCCATCATGCACCAGATGGCCAAAGCTCAGTCCAACGCCTCTTCTTCCTCGCCCTATGCAACTGAAGAAGAAGAAGAAGAAGAACCGTTCATCTCTCTAGAAGATGATGGTGCTAGTTTTCTTGGCCTTCCATAAAATCAACCGCAACGGCATCAACGACAATCAACCGAATAAAATATGGTGGACCCCAGCCACCGAAAGCAACGCCCAGACATAATCATGAGGTGGACCCCAGCCACCAAAAGCAACGCCCAGACAAAGCCAAGTGGTGGACCCCAGCCACCGAAAGTATCGACCAGACATAATCATGAGGTGGACCTCAGCCACCGAAAGTACCAAAAGCGCACCAACGGACTCCTTCTGCCAGCAATCTTTTGCCTATATAAGTAGAAGGCCTTTCATTTGTAACGCAGAGTGTAATGGAGACGGGAAACCAGTAGAAGTTATAGCTTCCATCTTTGAGCATTCATCCATTGTAACCCCTCTATCTCCTCTCCTTGTTATTGTTCATCTCCTTTATTAGTTTAAAAGTTTATTCATAGTTTATGTTTATCAAGTTTATGTATTATATCTAAAGTTTATCATTTTAATAAAAGTATATATATGAATTATTATATATACAAATTGCCCCTTCAATTCCATGTTCAGTTGGAGGCAAATCTAATCTGAGAACCAGATCAAGATTGGCGACTAATTGAGCTGATTTAGCTAATCAAGTGGGAGAATAGCTGATTTCAGAATCCCCGTAACATGTCCATCCTTCGACATGGCATGTAACAAAAAAAATTAAAATTAAAATTGACTATCAATCAACTACTGGAAAAATCAAAAGTTTCTTCTAACAAAAACCGGAGGTAATTCCATCATATCCATTTCATGTAATTAATACAAAAATTATCCAAAACAAACTAATATGTTGATTAATGAGACAAATAATCTCAACAAATGGATTCAGTAGTTGAACTTGATGCCCGGCCAACTCAAAATATCTGTGTTGGACTTGGTTCCCTAAACAGAGTAATTAAAAAGGGCTGGTGACATGTTAAGTGGTTGATTAGCAGCCATCGTCGGAATTATATTAACGACTGCGTTATATAAAAAATGGATTAAGACTCGGAAAGAACACCGCATATCAGTTGATGCCTAAATGACTTAGATTTATTTAATTAGATTTTTGGTTACCTACCCAAAAAAATTAGATCTTGTGTTAAAGTTTTACAAATGTAAAAAAAATATTATTAGAAAATTATTTGGATCACCATAATCATTATCTAACAGGCCCAATGATATTATTCATTAAATCAATCATTATATAGGACGAATGCCATTTTTCTAATGTAAAAAACATGGATGTCGCAAATCAAAGGACCCACTTTCATTTAAGTTACAACACTGTACTACCTGCTCCTACATCTAATCATCCCTAACAAAAATATTATTTTAGCACTTGGTTGTGTAATATTCGAATTAAAACCTAAATTTAGTTAAAACAATGCATTATTATTAGCTAATCTATTGTATAATAACATTATGCTCATTTGTAATCATTTGAAAAGAAATAGCAGTCAGCTATCTTAGACCCTGCAACTTTTTTATTAATCCATACAGACTCCAAGCCAACTAACTTTTGCACAAGTGTAGATTTGGATTTGATCCGAGATCCACGAATGCAGTGACAAATTGAATTACGATAAATGTCTATACATACGTTCAGTTGGTTACATCCGCTCGTAGAGTTAAGCTCGCTATTCTATAACGATTTTCCAATACGACGTATAATGTTTTTGTTTGGGAAAGTTTTGAATGAAAATTCAAGCAAATTCCAAAGTGGAAAGGTTTAAAAGGGAAATGAAAAATGCAATCTCACATTGAAAAGTGGCACCAACATTTCTAAGTTTATAAGGAGAAATTCCTTGTTAGCTAGGAAAAAAGTTGACCACCTGGAAGGACAGCCAACTCGGATCGCGGCGAGGATGGTGCGTAGCACCATTCGAGCACGCGCTCGCGCACGCGCACGTGCGTGTGCGCATGGCGCATTGGACGCAGGTCGCAATGGGCGCTTTGTGGCGCACTTGGCACTTCGCACGTTCCAGGATGGCCACCGAAGAGGCACCGAAGGGCTGAAATGTCCAGGAGACTTCCAGAAGGCCGCGAAAGGGCGCCAGCACAGTCTGGGCGCGCCTGGAAGGATCCAGAAGCCACCGAAGGGCCACGAGCGTAGCCAGCCAGCCTGCTGGCCGAACGGACGCGTCCCTTCGGGGTGGCTGCTTCCCTGCCTCCTCCAGCCTATAAATAGGCCTGCCCCCTTGCCATTTTCCTCATTCCAGCAACAAAGTACATTCTGTAGCATTGTTGTCTTCTTCTCTCCCCCGTTCTTCACTTACAAAGAGTCTGAAAGTTTCGAGATACGTGTGCAACGTTCTTGGAAATGCCCGAACAGTCGTTGTATCTTGGAGACGATTGCCGTAGCCCGTACCGCACTGAAATATACGGGGCAATCTCGTCTTACGGAGAAAGTGTCCAACACTTGCCTCGACTACCGTAGATCCTAATCAAGTACACCTAACGCTCCGAAAATAACAATCGTAAGACGAGATCATGTACTTGAAGATGGCATCGTCAAGCGGTCCCAGAAATTGTCCACACCGAAAGGCCGGCCAAGTTCAGCGGTACCGAGTTCAAGAGGTGGCAACAGAAGATGACGTTCTATCTTACCACGCTCAACCTAGTTCAGTTCCTGAAAGAGGAAGCACCGAAGATAGCAGAAAATGAGTAGGATCAACATAAGATCAACGCTCTCGACGCGTGGAGTCACAGTGACTTCCTGTGCCGGAACTATGTCCTGAATGGACTAGACGACACGCTCTACAACGTCTACGCAGAAGCCAAAACCGCTAAGGAGCTGTGGAGTTCAGTCGAGAAGAAGTATAAAATGGAGGATGCCGGGACGAAGAAATTTATCGTCGGACGATTCCTCGACTTCAAGATGGTGGACTCCAAGAAGGTCATCGACCAAGTGCAGGAGTTGCAGCTGATCCTTCACGAGATCCATGCCGAAGGGATGTAACTCAGCGAATCCTTCCAAGTAGCTGCAATGATCGAGAAGCTCCCCCCGCTCTGGAAGGACTTCAAGAGCTACCTCAAGCACAAGAGGAAAGACATGGGCCTAGAAGACCTGATCGTGAGACTTAGGATCGAGGAAGACAACCGAAAGTCTGAAGTCAAGCAAGGCAAGGCCAACTCTAAGACCACCGTACACCTCGCCGAGGGAAAAGGTGGCAAGAAGAGGAAGAAGTCCGGGGATAAGCAGGAGAAGCAAGAGCCAAGAAGAAAAAGAACAAGAAAATCAAGGGCGACTGCTACAACTGCGGCAAACCCGGCCACATGGCTAAGGACTGTCGCCAGCCGAAGAAGGACGACCAAGAAAAGGCTAACCTGGCTGAAGACTTATCCCAGATGGATCTGTCAACTGTGGTGTTTGAAGCCAACCTAGTGGACAATCCGAGATAGTGGTTCGTGGACACAGGAGCTACCCGCCACATCTGCTCTGACAAGGAGATGTTCTCGAGCTATATCCCGATCACCGGCCGAAAGCTGTTCATTGGAAACTCCGCAACGTCCAAGATCGTTGGTCTGGGTAAGGTGGTCCTGAAGCTGACCTCAGGAAAGGAGCTGACCCTCAAGGATGTACTGCATGTCCCGGACATCCGCAAGAACTTAGTTTCTGGCTCACTATTAAGCAAAGCTGGTCTTAAGCTTGTATTTGAGACTGATAAGTTTATACTGACCAAAGCGGGTCAATTCATAGGAAAGGGTTATCTAGAAAAGGGGCTGTTTAAGATAAATGTAATAACTGTACATCGCACATTTATCGGTGAAAATAAAGTAAACGCTTCTTCTTACTTGGCCTAGTGTTCTAATTTATGGCATGGTAGATTAGGACACGTAAATTTAAACTCGCTAAGAAAGTTAGTAAGTTTAAATTTATTACCGAATCTAGAGTTCAACTCATCCGATAAATGTGAAGTATGTGTGGAGGCTAAAATGACCAAAGCACCTTTCCATTTGGTGGAAAGAAGTACTACGCCTTTAGAATTAATTCATACGAACACTTGCGATATGAAACACGTGCAAACTAAAGGCGGGAAGAAATACTTCATCACGTTTATCGATGATTGTACGAGATACTGTTACGTATATCTCCTAAAGGGCAAAGACGAAGCTCTTGATGCCTTTAAGAGATATAAGAATGAGGATAAAAATCAACTCAGCGTGAAAATCAAAATGATCCGAAGTGAACGAGGGGGAGAATATCTAGCTCAGTTTGATGAACTCTGTCAAGAACATGGGATTATTCATCAGACGACTGCTCCATACTCACCTCAATCGAATGGCGTAGCTGAACGCAAAAATCAAACTCTTAAGGAGATGATAAACGCTATGTTGATAAGCTCGGGCTTACCCCAGAACATGTGGGGGGAAGCTGTGCTCTCAGCTAACTACATTCTAAACAAATTACCTCGCAAGAAAAGGGATAAAACCCCATATGAACTATGGAAAGGAAGGAAGCCTTCCTACGGTTACCTTAAAGTGTGGGGCTGCCTAGCAAAGGTCGAAGTACCTAAGCCTAAGCAGGTGAGAATAAGACCCAAGATCATTGATTGCATCTTTATCGGATATGCACAAAATAGTAGTGCTTATCGATTTTTGGTGCATAAATCTGAAAACCCTGAGATAAACGCGAGAATGGTCATAGAATCAAGAAACGCAACGTTCTTTGAGAATAGATTTTCTAATAAGGAAAGAAAAGAAGGGAGTCCAAAGAAAAGGGCTCACGAGACTACGCAAGGATCAAATCAGGAAGATGATGAACCTAGACGTAGTAAACGGACGAAGATAACCAAATCCTTTGGTCTGAATTATCTAACCTATACGTTAGAAGATGAACCCAGGACAATCCAAGAGGCATTGTCCAGTCCAGATGCTCCTCTCTGGAAGGAAGCTATCAATAGTGAGATAGAATCCATTATGCAAAACCACACGTGGGAAATCGTGGATCTCCCACTGGGCTGCAAACCTTTGGGATGCAGGTGGATCCTAAAAAAGAAATACAAAGCTGATGGATCAATTGACAAGTACAAAGCTCGATTGGTAGCTAAGGGGTTCAAACAGAAGGAAGGATATGATTTCTTTAACACGTATTCACCGGTCACAAGAATCACATCAATTAGAGTACTCATAGTTGTTGCGGCACTCTATAACCTAGAGATCCACCAAATGGACGTAAAAATAGCTTTCTTAAATGGAGAACTGGAAGAGGAGATATACATGGAGCAACCTGAAGGGTGGCTCCCGGTCAAGAGCATAAAGTGTGTCGGCTAGTCAAGTCACTATACGGGCTAAAACAAGCGCCGAAATAGTGGCACAAGAAATTTGACGGAACAATGCTGTCAAATGGATTTAAGATCAATGAGTGCGATAAATGTGTTTACATTAAGGGCACACCTGAAGCTTACGTAAATGTATGTCTCTACGTAGATGACTTGCTAATTATGGGAAGCAATAAAGAGGTTATTGTGAAAACTAAGAACATGTTAAAGAACCACTTTGACATGAAAGATATGGGTCTGGCAGACGTCATACTAGGAATAAAAATCTCTAGGAAAGCTGACAAAATTATCTTGACGCAATCCCACTACGTGGAAAGCGTGCTCAAGAAATTTGAAGCTTTTGACAAACCTCTGGTTAAGACTCCAGTAGATTTGAATCTACACTTAGCCAAGAATCGAGGAGACCCAGTATCTCAACTGAGGTATGCGTAGATTATCGAGAGCTTAATGTATTTAACAAACTGTACACGTCCCGATATTGCGTACTCAGTTAGTAAGCTTAGTAAATTCACAAGTAATCTAGGAAAGGATCACTGGCTAGCTCTGGAAAGGGTTTTACGGTACTTAAAATATACCATAAACTATGGCATACATTATGCTAAATATCCTGCTGTATTAGAAGGATACAGTGACGCAAACTGGATATCAGACACTAAGGACTCCAAATCCATGAGTGGATACGTATTCACCATAGGAGGAGGAGTTGTGTCTTGGAAGTCCTCTAAACAAACGTGCATAGCTCGATCCACTATGGAGTCGGAGTTTATAGCACTAGACAAAGCTGAGGAAGAAGCTGAATGGCTTAGAAACTTCTTAGAGGATATTTTGTGCTGGAGCAAACCGGTGTCTCCCGTATTGATACATTGTGATAGCATGTCTGCAATCGGGAGAGCACAAAGTACAATGTACAATGGAAAGTCTCGACATATTTGTCGGAGACACAATACCGTTAGACAGTTGATCTCTAGTGGGGTGATCACCATTAATTACGTAAAGTCCAAGGACAACTTAGCTGATCCTTTTACGAAAGGAATCAATAGAGATCAAATGTATAACGCAGTAAGGGGAATGGGATTAAAATCCACACACTAAAGAACGTCCATAGCGGCAACTAAACCATGATGAGTAGAGATCCCACAAACTTGGTTCAATGAGACAACTAAGTTATGGAGGGTTCAGTTAATCACCTGGAACCTATCTCATTCTCAGAAGCTGTCCAGGTATTAACCTGCAGAGGTGTGGTAAGGTTAAGCATTACACTTTTAATGATTCCTATACCTTGATAAAGGTGGAGTATGGCAGGATATTCCTGATAGGAGATCACCTATGTAAGTGTGAAGTGAGGCTGTTTCAAATGGGAAAAAAAACACTTATGAATCCAAGAAACGGTCCATGGCCAAAACGGACACAACGTGAGAACCCAAATATACTAGGGTTATTATTGTGTAAATGTTATTGTCTTGGTTTACGCCAAAAGCTGACGGTTCAAGACATCACGTTCACCGAGCAGCGAGTAAATCCGATAACATATTACTAGAGAAAGTTCAAAGCCGCAAGCTACCTGTCTCGATGCAATAATAACACGTCAGAACTTTCGATTAGAGTCTGCATGCATTAATCATCATTCATGTGGGGGATTGTTTGGGAAAGTTTTGAATGAAAATTCAAGCAAAGCCCAAAGTGGAAAGGCCCAAAGTGGGAGGCCCAAAAGGGAAATGGAAAGTGCAATCCCACATTGGAAAGTGGCACCAACATTTCCTAGTTTATAAGGAGAAACTCCTTGTTAGCTAGGAAAGAAGTTGACCACCTGGAAGGACAGCCAACTCGGACCGCGGCGAGGATGGTGCGTAGCACCATCCGAGCACGAACATGCGCTCGCGCACGCGCACGCGCGTGTGCGTGTGGCGCATTCGATGCAGGTCACAATGGGCGCTTTGTGGCGCACTTGGCACTTCGCACGTGCGCATCATCGCGAGGAGCTGGAGGAGCCTTAAGTATTTTGCCCGGGTCCGGAAAGAGCTGCACAGCTGCCGAAGTGACAAGGAGCTGCGAGCACCTTCCAGGATGGCCACCGAAGAGGCACGAAGGGTTGGAATGTCCAGGAGACTTCCAGAAGGCCGAAGGGTTACGAGATCCCTCGCGAAAGGGCGCCAGCACAGTCTGGGCACACCTGGAAGGATCCAGAAGCCACCGAAGGGCCACGAGCGCAGCCAGCCAGCCTGCTGGCCGAATGGACGCGTCCCTTCGGGGTGGCTGCTTCCCTGCTTCCTCAGCCTATAAATAGGCATGTCCCCTTGCCATTTTCCTCATCCCAGCAACAAAGTGCATTCCGTAGCATTGTTGTCTTCTTCTCTCCCCCGTTCTTCACTTACAAAGAGTCCGAAAGTTTTGGGTATATAAGGGTTCGCCCGAAAGTTTCGAGATACGTGTGCAACATTCTTGGAAATGCCCGAACAGTCGTTGTATCTTGGAGACGATTGCCGTAGCCCGTACCGCACTGAAATATACGGGGCAATCTCGTCTTACGGAGAAAGTGTCCAACACTTGCCTCGACTGCCGTAGATCCTAATCAAGTAGACCTAACCCTCCGAAAACAACAGTTTTAAGCCTCAAAAAATAAAAGACTCCGATCCCTATATAAGTGCGTAGTGTTAGTGTACTGCTACTTGCTCCTACATCTAAATCATCAAACAAAAAAATTGTCAATTACAAAGTTATTATGGCTTCCAATCACTTCCTCGTCTCTGCTGTTCTCATTTTCTCCTTTCTCCAATCCCAAATGCAGGGCATAGACCTTGAACTCTGAGATAATTGTGTTCAATGAAACTGCTAATTGTGTTATCTCATAGTTCAAGGTCTATGCCCTGCATTATTAACTACCCGTGTGTTAGGTTCTTGCTCTATTTATGGATTATTTGTAACTTTCACAAGAAGAAATATTGGTTTGTTGATTTCAGATTACTTTTAACTTTTTTCAGTTGTATTTGGGCCGATTCCATTTGATGCATGAAACAGCTTGAAGAAACATACTCGAGACTCAAGAAAATCAAGTATCTTACCACTACACAAACTCGTGTAATAATCTTGTAGTCTTTGGAAAACAATGAAACTTGACAAAACATCGAGCAATCAGCTAAAGTCTTGCTAGCATATACTACTAAATACTTGACCAGCGACCACCAGAAAGACAACTCCATTCATTATATGACTGCAAACATTTTCGTGTGACTTCACTTTTATTATTGGCAAATAGAAGCTCTTACCTGCATCAAAAATGGACAGATGTTACCTTCAGCGGACTCGTGCCCTTCTTCTCATCTCCGAGTCTTCGGCTTCTGTTGTCAGCTCATTAGCCCGAAATCTCTCCTTAAAACTTCATAGCGGAATGAAGTTTTACAGCAATGCACTTCCACATTGCCTTATTCTTTGCTAGTCAAAACTTTATGCATCCACGATGTCTCAGTAGGAGCTCTTACTACAGGAAAAGACTGGACTAGTCATCTGCACGAGGCTTTTGAGACATGGATCGTCAGAGGGGGGCCGCGTTTAAATAATAAGGGTGAGAATATCACCACTTGACCAAACATGATTCTTTGGTCTTTGGACATTACTTGGATGCATTTACTTTTAAACTTAACTTCTAAGAAAATAAGGACAAATTTTCGTTGAATCATGGGCTAAAAAACAGTGTTGGTCACTTTTTTTTTTTAAGGCAAAATATGTATGCATTCACTTCTCTGATGTAACATCAAGGTGATTGTTTAAGACAAGCAATAAAAAAAATAAGTGTTATAGAAGCTTAGTAATCATGCACGCTGACCTATTAATAAGAGGGAGAGGAACACTTTCCCATTGTGAGACACCGACTAAAAAGACTAATTAGAAAGCACCTAGAAGTCGAATATAAAAGATGCTGAAACTGTATCTCTGAAAAATAATATGATTTCTTGATAGTCAAATACACTACGAGAGGTTAAGTTAACATTCTTAACCTGGTTAAGAATGTTCCTAAAAAAAATATTCTTAACCTAGTTAAGTTAAAATAACTCTAACCATGGTTAGTTGATATGTTGGTAAATCAAAACCAAAACCATGAAAATCCAGCCCAGGCCCATCTTCGCTAGGGCTTCTCCTCCTCTTCCCAATCAAACCCAAAACGACACCGCACCGACCCCACACACTTCCCTCTCCCCAAAACCCTTTCTAAATACGAACATTTTACAGAGCGTTTGACATGGAGAGGGGAAAAAAGGAAAATTTAAGCCAAGGAAAAATGGCGTCGGTGTTTGACGAGTACGGGAGGCCGTTTATTATGCTCAGAAGGCGAACATGCCATCGCCAGACCTCCCTCGGCCCTAAAGGCATGGACAAGATGATGTGAATCATAAAGCAATGGATCAGATTGACATGGGGTCTAACGGAGCTGTAAATGATGTTGTTCAAGTGCCAATTGGACCAGTTACAAGAGCAAGTGCAAAGCGCTTCAAGTCACAACTTAACAGGCTGATTTCCAAGCTTACTTCGGAGAGTTGGGCTCAAGCACATTTACTAAAGTCCATTGATCAAGAGCCACGAAATTCAGCTGGGTTTATGACCTTAATACATGTTCTAGAAGGTCCATTCAGCAGCAAAAATCTAGAAGAGTGATTCCCTCTGATTTGGGCATTCTATTTCAGAAGTTTATTTCAGCTATTAGTCTTAATTAAAAAGTTATATTCCAATAACTCTTGGCTTATTTAGATTATTGGTCATGTTTTTAGCCTTCCTAAAAGGCAGAGAATTGTTTCCTTTTTTAGTTTCCCTTTTCAGCCAGATTTCTTTTCCTTTTTAGGAGTTGTTTGATTATGAATCTCTTTGTAATATGGAGCCTATTTATAGAGACTTATGCAATGAGAAGAGGGAGAAGCAAGTCTCTTTCTTGGTTCTACGGAACTTCTTGAACACAGCGGAGCGATTTCGTTGAGTTCTATTTCGACTTATCAAGCGGATCAACATCACCGTTTCTTTGTTTCAACTCAAGCAGCGGGTCGCGGTCTTAATACCAAGGTTCTTGTTTGGTTGTGAGCATCGGATCGAGATCTCCATCACAAACTGATCTAGAACGATCTGGAAATTCAACGCTTCGTGGATGGGTCTCGCGCATCGTTAGCGGAGTTCGTATCACAAGATGCTCCACAGTCCCGACGGTGATGTCAGCATCTGTTGCGTATCCCTTCCCCTCTCTCCTTAACTCTCGTTGATCTGTGTTCTAGGTTTGTTTTCCTAGGATTTTAGTTGCGGCGGAATAGATATGTGAAGTTTCGTTGAGGTTCCTGATCGTTTGGTGTGGTTTTTGTTCAGCCTGGATGTGGACAATCAGATTACGTGGTTGAGCTCTCGCAGAGTCGGGACTATGAGATGGGACCATCCTACTTGTGTTGCAGGACCGCTTATGGAGCAAGCGGAAAAGCTCCTAGAGCGCGGGATCCGTGTTGCCGAGGCTACCAGATGGCTTCCAGGATCGCTACTCTGTTATACCCCAAGCTCGTTAATGGCGGGGATTTGTGTGAGAAAGAGAGAGAGAAAGAAGTAGAAGAGAGAGAGAAATGATAGAAGGGAAGAAACGTTTATTGTTTCTCTTAAGAATTGGCAAAGTACATGATAGTTCCTAACTCTTGCTTATTCGCTACTTATACCCAAGTACAATAGGGGTGGGTTTTCCCGCTTAAGGCCCATTTCCCGCCTAAAGCCCAAGCCAAATCATCTATAGTCAATCTAGTTCATCAACACTTACCGCCAATTCACCATTCTAATTCACTTTTCCAACACATTACAACCGGCCCCTTTAGCTAACCTTGTCCTCAAGGTTTAATGTGGCTGCAAATTGAGGAAATTTGCTACGCACATCTAATACATCCTCCCATGAGTTGTTCTCAGAAGACATGTTGATCCAAGATAGTAGTACTTGATCAACAAGTTGATTACCTCTCTACAGTTGTCTACGAGCAAGAACAGCAGCGGGTTGCACCACAATTTCACCATCAGCATTCATCTCTGGAAGCTCAGGCATAATTTCAACAGTAGGTGGAAGTCCTTTCTTCAACAATGACACATGGAAGATTGGGTGAATATGGCAGCTTCGCGGTAATGCCAGCTTGTAAGCAACTATACCTAACTTCTGCAAAACCTGATACGGGCCATAGAACTTTGCAGAAAGCTTGAGGTTCCTTCGTAAGGCAAGGCTGGTCTGTCTGTAAGGCTGAAGTTTGAGATAAACCCAATCACCAACCACAAATTCCCTTTCAGACCTTCGTTTATCCGCTTGAATTTTCATCCGGCTCTGTGCTTTGAGCAAATTTGCAGCAATGACAGATAATACCGCAGCCCTAGCTGTAAGGAAATCATCTACGGCATCGATGGCACTAGATTGAATGCGCCATCCAGGTAATTCTGGAGGAGAATAACCATATAAAGCTTCAAACGGAGTCATCTTCAATGACTGATGGTAGTTGGTATTGTACCAGTACTCAGCCAATGCCAACCAATGATGCCAAACCTTAGGCTTCTCAAAACAAAAACATCTCAGATAAGTTTCAAGACAACGATTTACCCTCTCTGTTTGTCCATCAGACTGAGGATGGTAAGCTGTACTTAATTGGACTGTCACTTCCAATCGAGAGAACAATTCCTGCCACAATTTGCTAGTGAAAATCTTATCTCTGTCACAAACTATTGTTCTTGGTACACCATGCAATCTACAGACCCCATCGAGTAGCACTTTTGCAACCTGCAATGCTGAGAAGGGATGCGCCAAGGCCAAAAAGTGGCTATATTTAGTAAACCTGTCCACCACCACCAAAATAACATTCTTACCTTGTGAAGTTGGCAACCCTTCAATGAAGTCCATAGAGATATCCTGCCATGCTTGCTCTGGGATTGGCAAAGGCTGTAATAAACCCGGAAAAGCTACTTGCTCATCTTTACATTTCTTACATACTTCACACTTAGAGACTGCAGCGTACACTTCTTGTTTCAATCCTGGCCAATAAAACAATCGTTTTATCCTCTCATAGCTTCCCACCATTCCCGAATGTCCTCCAACAGCTGATTTATGCATCTCATTCACTAATTGGGACCTCAAGTTACCTGCATTTCCAATATAAACCCTTCCTTTGTATTTGAGTAACCCTTCAACCATTTTATAATCTGGTACAGCCAAAGGATCAACCAACAACTTAGTTTGCAAATCTAATACAAACTGATCCTGACTATACGATTCCAGTATCTCCAAATGCCATTGAGGGTATACAGTTGTAACAGATATCTGCAACAAGTCTCCTTGGGCCACTTCTTCTGCAGAATGTGTTCTTCTCGAAAGAGCATCTGCTGCAATATTTTCTTTGCCCTTCTTGTATAGTATGGAAAAATCTAAACCAAGTAGCTTAGATACAGCCTTCTTTTGTAGACTAGTATTCACCTTCTGTTCCAGTAGATATTTGATACTGGACTGATCTGTTTTAATGTAGAAGTGCCCATTTTCTAAGTATGGCCTCCATTTATCAATAGCTGCAAGAACCGCCAAGAGCTCTTTTTCATAGATGGATCTTCCTTCATTCCTAGGACCAAATGACTGACTAAGATAAGCTAAAGGCCTTCCTTCTTGCATAAGTACAGCTCCAATTCCCTTTTGACTAGCATCTGTCTCAACAATGAATGACTTGGTAAAGTCTGGAAGAGCCAGAATTGGAGCTTCTGTCATCATCTGCTTTAAAGTCATAAAAGCTTGTTCTGCATTTGAGTTCCACACAAACCCGCCCTTCTTCAACAAGTCATACAATGGCCTACATATTAACCCATAGTTCTTTATAAACTTCCTGTAGTAACCAGTTAATCCTAGGAAGCTTCTCACATCAGCAACAGTTTTAGGCACCTCCCAATTAGCCATAGCTGCTATTTTATTCTTATCAGTACTCACACCTTCTCTTGTTATTACATGACCCAGATATTCTACTTGATTTGCTCCAAATGCACACTTGCTCAGTTTAGCATAAAACCTCTGCTGTCGAAAAATCTCCAAGGCTACTGTCAAGTGAGTGATGTGGTCCTCTTGATTCTTGCTGTAGATCAATATATCATCGAAGAAGACCAAGATAAATTTCCGCAGATACTCACCAAACACATCATTCATAAGGGCTTGGAAGCTTGCTGGTGCATTAGTAAGTCCAAAGGGCATCACTTTGAACTCAAAATGTCCATGATGTGTTCTAAATGCTGTCTTTGGGATGTCCTCTTCCCTCATACGGATCTGGTGATATCCTGACCTTAAATCCAGCTTAGAAAAGATAGCTGCTCCATTTAACTCATCCAGAAGATCATCTATCATAGGTATAGGAAACTTATTCTTCACTGTGATGTCATTTAACTGGCGATAGTCGATGCACATTCTCCATGTTCCATCTTTCTTCTTCACTAAAAGAACAGGTGAAGCAAAGGGACTTTTACTAGGTTGAATGAATGAAGCTTGCAGCAGGGCCTTAACTTGCTCTTCAATCTCTGTCTTCTGGAAATAAGGGTACCTATAAGGTCTTACACTAACTGGTTTAGCCCCTGGCCTAAGGGTAATTTCATGATCAAACTTCCTTGGTGGTGGCAAGGAAGTTGGTTCCTGAAAGATATCATCAAAATCTGCCAGCAACTTCTGCAACTGCTGCTGAAAAACAGAGTCAGTTGTTTTGATATATTGATTCTGAGGGTTATGAGAGTCATCCACCACCCAAAACACTTCCTCTAACTGATTACCCTTCTTCTGAAACAGAGACTTCTGCAATTGCTCACATTCCATGATGTAGTTGTCTGCATAATTCAGTTCTGCAGAGTTAGGTGCAAAACCAGACCTTGATTGCTGCAGCTGATACAACTCGTCCCCATTCATGCCTTTCAAGATTGTTGACTTTCCATCTTTTTTGATAATTGCTTGCATTTTCCAGAAGTCAAATTCCACTGACGTACCTGGTTTTTCCCCCTTCATCCAGTCAGTACCAAGAACCATGTCATAACCCCCCATCTTCAAAATCCTCATGTCTCTATTAAACTTTTGTCCACCCATCTCCCACTGGAAGTTTTTACATCGCTCCTTGCTCGTCATCTTCTCACCATTAGCAATTGTAACCACCACAGAAGAGATAGACTCGGGCTTCAAAGACAGAGCAGTCACCACACTATCATCTACAAAGCTAAATGTACTTCCAGAGTCTAATAAGATCAACAATGGCTTGCTCTGACTTTTTCCTTGGATTTTCAGTGTTCCACTTTGACTATCATTATCGACTTCAACAGCTTGTAAGGATATTATTCCGCCACCATGTTCCTCTGCAATTTCCTCCAAAAAGTCTTCCTCTTCATCACAGGACATGGCATTTAAGGTAGGTTTCTTCTTAGCAGAGCACACATGACCCCTATACCAAGCATCTCCACAAGTATAACAAGTAGGGTCCTTCTTAACTGACCTACTTCCTGATTTTCCAACATTGTTGCTTCCTCCACTGCTTCCAGTAGCAGAGTAATTGTTGTTTCCTCTATTGCTAGTAGAGTAATTCATATCAGATCCACTATTTCCCCAAACTGAACCCTTATTATAATGGTTATTTCTCTTAAACATAGCAGAAATAGCCTTTTCATTCAGTTGAGCAGCTCTAATTGCTTCAGCTAAGGATGTAGGCCTCGAAGTCAATACTAGGGCTTGAATATCATCAGCTAATCCACCCATGAAACTCGAGGTAAAATACTTCTCTGATAGATGCCTATTCTCCATCAACATCATTCCTTTCAGTTCTTCAAACCTTCCCACATATTCCTCTACCATTCCAACTTGTCTCAATTGATTAAACTCCTTAACCAATGAGTCATAACCTTTGTCACCAAACCTCATATACAGAGCTTCCACAAATTCATTCCAACTTGCTCCCTCATGGTTCATATTCCAAGACATAAACCAAATATCCGCCTTATCCTCCAAGTACACTGCTCCCGTATACACTTTCCTATCCCCAGGTATTCTATTAATCATAAAAAACTTCTCGCACCTTCGTACCCAAACCCTAGGATTCGACCCACTAAAGAATGGAATGTCAATCTTTGGGAAAGAATGGGTTACCTGAGTTTCTTGACGTTCTTGAACATGGACGCGTTGGTTCACCTCCTGCCCACATTCGTGTCTTGGGCGCTGGCTTGAAGAATCAAAACCCTCGCCGTCGCGATTTCTTGGAACCCTCGCCCCTCCGATTCCAATTCCTGAGTGGTTGCCCCCGCTTCGTTCAACTTCCCGGTGAATCTCCGGTGGTGTGGGAAGTAAAGGAGAACGTCGCCCCTCCTCTGGAAACTTCCCAATCGCGACATTGAGTTGTCTTATCGCCTCCATCATTTCCCGGTGCGAAGCTTCCATCCTTGCTTCTACCGACGTAAACCTTTCCATCGCTTCCCGACGAAGTAACTCCGACTGGTTCCGAAGCTCTTCGGAGTCCCGCTGCAACTCCTCAAGTTGAGTTCGTCGGGTACCATTTTCCCCTTCCAAGAACTCAACTTGCTGCGTCAATCGTTGCTCGACTCCAAGAATCTGCTCCTCCATGGTCTTGGAACGCGTCATTGGCTACTAATTCCGAGGATTCACTTGCTCTGATACCAATTGTTATACCCCAAGCTCGTTAATGGCGGGGATTTGTGTGAGAAAGAGAGAGAGAAAGAAGTAGAAGAGAGAGAGAAATGATAGAAGGGAAGAAACGTTTATTGTTTCTCTTAAGAATTGGCAAAGTACATGATAGTTCCTAACTCTTGCTTATTCGCTACTTATACCCAAGTACAATAGGGGTGGGTTTTCCCGCTTAAGGCCCATTTCCCGCCTAAAGCCCAAGCCAAATCATCTATAGTCAATCTAGTTCATCAACACTTACCGCCAATTCACCATTCTAATTCACTTTTCCAACACATTACATACTCGAGCGGATTTCACAAAAGTTTGATTTCGGAGTTAATAATATCGACCCTCTTGTTCGGACTTGCATGACACCACGTTTTCGTCCAAAATGTCAGTTTTTCTTCCAACGGCTTGTTTGTGTGGGTGTTCCTTGATTTGGCTTTTATGTGTTTGATGCTTGTGATTGGAATATGGCACGACCAAGCATTTAGGGGTAAGAAGATGAGCAGCTCGCTTCCGGGTTAAGGATCTGTTGGAAAGAAGCAGGGGCAACAAGGAAGGAAGGTGAACAAGTCTTGACAGGAAGGAGGGCCAGGGGGGAGGAAACATGTATTTTGGATTCGAGTTTGGTCCAAGAGTAGGACGACTGGTGATGATCAAGTTCATAGCTATCCTATCCGAGGGTGGTCCGCGTTGCCCCTTCAGCTCCTTACATGATGGAATGAATATATAATGTAAACCTTTTTTTTTTTCCGACGTGGTAGAAATGGCATAACTACCCTTTTTAAAATTCCCAATCCTCTTTACACATGAGCTCCACGTCAACCCCTCCCCCTCCTCCGCCGCCCGTGTTCCCCTCCATCTTTCCAACCCCCGCCCCGCCCCTTCTTAAAGACAGTGAAGAGAGAAAGCATTGAAATGGCGACCTAGGATGAAGGAGAGGAAGATGGTGAACGTAAGGAGAAGACGGTTCAGTCCCGGCTTATCGGTATGCATCGTCTCGGGGTCGAAGTCCTTCGATGTTTCCGCCGTTGGATTCGCCGGAAGCATGGGCTCAGCAACTTCTTCCATTGTTGACGGTGCTCCTCCGGCGAAGTGTGAGCTACAGCTCCATGGGAGACGAGTCCATACTTCTTTGCCCTTTGCTTCCCGTGGTGGTTGGTTACTTCCGGTTCGAAGTTCGACCAGAAATTTGAAATTTTGGTTTACCAAAATGCTATCTGGGCAATCCGGATGAGCAGAATCAAGGAAATTGGGAATCGAATTCTACGGTTCCTGCGAGTGGAACTGGGGATCGAAGAATTGGAATTGCTTCGGCTTCTGTGAGATAGAAGGGGAAATCAGATGGCAAGTCGTTTGATGCAGGTGACACGTCGTTTGAGTCATCCGAAGCTGAAATCATCGAAGGGAAAAACGATGTCGTCCAAGAGAGTTGAAGGGAACGACGTCGTGGCTGGAAGCTGGCCCATCAGCTTGATTATCTCTCACTTTATGCCGGCCCATTTCTGTTTTGTTCACTACTTTGGTAAGGGTAGTTCGGACTTTTCGTGACTTATCTGGGTGTCATCCCATAAGTCCTATATTATAAATAAAGTAAGGTGGATGAGCAGCAACAGTTTCCATGCTGTGAAAAGAAAACAAATTCAGTTACATAACAAACACTCTTCTAACCTCGATTCTCTCATTGCCTCCTGAGGCCAGCTTGCGTTTTTCGGAGCACCTTCTCCACCATTTTTGGGCTCCCTGTAACTCAGTCATCACTAAATTAAGCAAGTAGGGATTTTTTATAGAAATTAGCATGTTATTTGTTTCCCTTCAATTCTATCTCGGAATTTATTAATGTAACATGGTTTTGGAATTAATATTCGATAAAATAACAAAATAGTAGTAACAATATAATTTGTGTATAAACTAAGGACCGGAAGATAATTTATCTATTATTAATTAATGCATTTTCTTCCAATTTTAAGGGTTTTCAACTGTGAATTTGAACATCCAACCAATTCACTAATGATGACAAACAATAAAAAAATTAAATTTTTTTAACCTATGAAAAAAAATTCTTAAGAATAATATGGATTCAAATATTAAGTATAAAAAATATTGGTATAAAAATCACTTCTAAATAATTTTTTTTAATAATAAGATTCAACATCTTATCTTATATCTTACTATAATAAAATAAACTTCTTTTTTAGGTAGTTTGGTGTTACACCGTAGAAATGTCAAAACTACCCATCAGTTAAATCGTGATGTTTTTGCCCCTGATCGATGAGGGAAATGAGAACGGACGTCGTCGAGGGATCGGCAAATCCTGACGGACATGACGAGGACGAAGGGGGAGGAATATTTTGGCGCGGTAGAGGGGACAGTTGGCATGGGATCGGAGCTAGATGTCGATGCAATCCACGTGGAAGGGATGGGAGTAGGCCGAGAGAGTCCTCACGTAGTTGTTCTCTTCAAACTCCAGCAAGCACATGACTCAGTCTCGCAGAACGGCGTCGTTCGACGATAGATTGTAGAGGGAGAGAAGGATCATCTTGATGACAGAGTCATCGAGCCCATAGGGAGAGTACACGTGGAAGCCAGCGATAGAAGTAACCGTGATACTAAGCACGTTAAAAAAGAATATCAATAAATAATATGTTTTGCCAATTTTGAAATAAAACGGCACTCGCATCGCGCGTGCGTCTTTACTAGTTTGAATGAAGCAAACACTGACTGACGAGGAGAAACCGATATCATCGTCACGAGATCTTGGCTCCTCCTTGTCTTGTAATATGTGATTTGGACGTTTAGAGCCAGAGTTGGATAGATATTCGTAATCTTGGTGGGTGATGTTTATTGTAAGTCCGACAAGGAATGGATTAGATTTTTCTAATGGCGTTCCCTAACCTGAAAAGGCCATAGGCTTGTTATTGCTTAATTACTTACATTTCTATTGCTAAATTTTCTTTGTTAATATATAGTTATAGCCGAATAAAAACTCCGTTTTGATAATATTGTTATACAAAGCCAATTGTTAGTAAACAATGCTGGCTGGCTGGCTGGCTATATTATATCCCTAAGAGATAGAAGCTCCTCCTATACTGGATTGGCTTTAGACTGGGAAAATAAAATAAAATTCTTCTGAATATCACACACCCACTTGGGAGCGACAGAGAGAAAAAGAACAAACCCCAAGCTCCTCCCTCCACTTGGGAGAGGAACTACATAAATGTAGTATCACACACAAGTCGTGTTGTTGTTGGCTCGGTTGTCATTTTACAACCGAAAAGTATTTTGATAGTTTCAATGTTTTACAACCGAAAGAAAGAAGTGCGACTTTGAATACCCCGCAGCAAAGAAAATGTCTGAAATGACTAAAACCGCCGCGACCGGAGCTGCCTGCTTTCAACACCAGGCCAGGCCATGTCAAGAAATCGGTAGCGAGGGAAGTTGTCACAGTGAGAGAATAATAGGTGATACTTGATTCAATTCAGTTTCTGTATTGCAGGAAAACACAACTCTCTGGGGAGAGAGGGTAGATGATGATGATGGCGTTTTCGCTTGCTAGTTCAAGGTTAGAGGGAGGTGCGTCAATATATGGTAATTTACTTCCAGCCAACGGCTAGAAATCTGTATACCACATGGACGATGAAGCGGTAAGTCCCCTCAGGTTGATAAACTTATTATCAACTGCTTAATAAACCTTGGAAGAAGAAAATATTTGCTTGCTTGGATGTTATGGTCAAGGGTAAAAACGAGCAGCTTTAGCGGAAGTCACACATACTTTCAACTTGGGTAGGCCTCCTCTGGAGTGACACTCAAAGTAGCCGTAACATTGTTTGGTCTCTTGACAACAACTTTCAAGGGCACTCCAACTCTATCCTCCATGATTTCCACAATCTCCTTGATGCTTGCAACAGACTTCCCATCAAATTCAACCACGACATCGCCATGTTGGAATCCAGCTCGTTCACCTGGAGAGCCTGGGGTTATCTGATACCAGATTGAAAAAACTTATCACCAATGGAAAAAAAGTGAAATGAAGCATACTCAAAATACTGAAACGGGAATGAATACTATACTATACATACCATAGGCACAAGAACGCCTTTTTCTACATTTGGAAACGATCTATCTTTCTCTTTAAGTTGAGCAATGATCATCTTATTGAGATCGATCATTTTCAAACCCAGCCAGGGTCGAACTACTCTCCTGCAAAACGTAAAGAACTTGAAGCAACTAGGTTTATTTCCTACTACTCGGCATATTCAACACATTACGCAGGGAAGCCTTCATAAATTCTGAACAAAAAAAATCTATCACGTACCCACTCCTTTTGAAGTGGCCAATTATTTTGACTACAGAATCAATTGGTACAGCAAAAGCCAATCCATCTGCAGCTGCTGCTTTAAAGACGTTGACACCTACAATTTCTCCATCAATGTTAACAAGTGGTCCTCCAGAATTTCCCTACATAATTAGTTTATACAACCATCAACAAAATTCTGTTTGCTAAGATGAAAGAAAGAAAGAAGACAAAATCTATATAAGATAGATACTTGGATCCATAATCCCAGAAAGTAGACAGGTCATTTGTCAGGAAGAACGAGTAAATCGACCATGCTTTTTAGCTGTCAAAATGAGGCCTACCGAATTGACAGCACAATCTGTTTGTAAGTATTCTCTCCGTGAGCCTGTAAGGCCCAAGTCACTGCTCTTACGGTCAACACAGCTGCATCCCAAATGGAAAAAAGATATGACTTTTTAGTATGATGCATTTGCTTTGAAAAATGAAGAGAAAGAACTGCAATACACAGGAAAGCCTAGTTTTTAAGTCTCCATACCTAACTATTCCGGCCGTCACTGTATTTTGAAGGGAGAGTGGACAACCCAATGCTACCACCCAGTCTCCAGGGCGAAGCTTACTTGATGACCCAAGTGTTGCAATTGGTAACGGAGTTTTGGAATCTATTTTCACTATTGCAATATCAGAATGTAAATCGCTGTTGATCACTGTACCCTTAAACATCCGACCATCTTGCAAAGTCACATCAACAACCTACAGCAAGCAATATATAGATTTCATCACTGGACTAACGAAGTAAAAATAAACCAGATTGCAGATTAGCATCTTGTATCGGACCTGTCCTTTTAGAGAAGCGCCCCTGCCACGGAAATTGCTTACAACATGAGCACATGTTAATATGGTACCATCTGAATCGATAATAGTTCCAGATCCTATGCTCTTGCCAATGTTAACCCCATATAATTCTGCAAGACGAACCCAGACCCAAAAGATTTATCAACAGGTAACAATGCATGCACGCATTTAAACGGATTCAATAAACGGATACCATGTGCCATAGAAAGGTTGACAACTGCAGGACCAACTCTTGCAGCAGCATTAGCAATGGTGTCTCTGCCGAAGCAACCCTGCTTTGCAGAGCCATCGGTAAAAGGTGGAGCGCTTTCCTTATCGGTGCCAGCCAAACTAAACGAAATTGATGAAAAGGGCAGGTCTCCTGCAGCTCAAACGAATCACAAAAGAAGAGAGAGATTAGATGGGAAAGAGAAGTGTATGTCAATGGAAAGCCAAAATGGGGCACGGACCCACTGAAGGATGAGGGAGAAGTCCCTGCAAAAACTGCCAAGGTAGAGACAGAGAGTCGTGCACCGTTGCGGGAACTGCGAGTGATATATTCGTACCTAAAGTATAAATCAACAAAGACCAAATCCATCAATGCAGGCAGGCAGGCAGGCAGGCAGGCAGGCAGGGACGGGAATGTAGTTTCAAGAGGAGAACTTTACCAACCCAGGGATTGGCTATACTTAGCAGCAGGTAGGTAGCTAATTACTACTACAATAATAATAATAACAATAATAATAATAATAATAATAATAATAATAATAATAGTCAACTAACTAGAAAGATGGGTGGGTCACTTACTTGAGTCAGAATTGCCACTGGCATACAACAGACAAGACCCGGCTGCCGAAAAGGCCAGGGCCCCCCTTCTTAGGAACCTCCTCCTCCCTCCTCCTCTTCCGGCGAAAGCAGAAGAGCCTTTTCTCTAAGCAGACATTAGAAAGAAGGCCAAGCAGACATGAAAGGGTTATTAATTAGGTTACACATGAACATGAACATGAACATGAAGAGTTTAGTTTAGTTTAGTTTAGTTTAGGGACAAGCAGTTTACCAGCATCATCATCATCGTTTCATGCACAGGACAGAACAGGACAGGACAGGACAGGACGTACCACCTACCCTACCCTACCCTACAACAAATTCTCCTTCCTTCCTTCCTTCCTTCCTTCCTTCCTTCTCTCAATTAGGGGCGGAAACTGGTGAGATGGATTCTTCTTCTTCTTCTCGGCTGCCATACAGAAGCAAAAATTAGTAGTTAGAAATCATCGGCCTCTTTGCGATCCCCAATGGACCGAATCCATAACACTTTAATGGGCCCGTTTGTATTGTATGTCCAGACTTTAAAAAAAAACCTCCATTTATTTGTTTTTAAAATTTCTTCATTAAATTACATAGTACATACAAATATTCCACTGGACATTGGCTGGCTGAAAGCACTCACTCTTGGGGTCTTTGATAAATTCTGGTTCTACAAAAAATTAGCTAATTGTATGTGTTTTGGGTATCTAGAAATAATGATTTTATCTTGGAAGGATAAAATTAGCCAGGTACAGAATATCTCATTCTTTGTTGGGAAGCAAGACTAGGAAGAAGCTCCAAATGAGATACATTTTCTTTTAACGGCTTTGATAACTAGTCTAACCACCCTCCAAATTTTAGGGTTAACACGATCCGTTCTAAATATCGGGTCACAGCCGGACCCGCATTTTTCTAAAAGACCGATGATACATAACCAACCCTTCCATCCACCTTTTTTTGTTGTGTACATGACTTACTACTGTTGAGAGTCTCACATCGCTTAGTGCAAAAGTGGAGGACAAGTTTATAAGTGTTGAAAATTGTTATGGATTGAACAAGAAATCCAAATGGGTTTCTGGAAATTGAAGAGAGAGAGAGAGGAGAAGAAAAATTGGGGGAAACGGTTACGACCCAACGTACACAACAACTAACGTGGGCCTCCTTGTAGCTAACCCAGCCCAATACTATTGTTGACTATTTACAAACAGTGACTTCAATGATCCATAACAGCCCCGCGGATCAAAAGCACCTTGTCCTCAAGGTAGCTCAAGTTCAAACACAAATTCTGGAAATCGGTATTGCAAGTCGTGAACATCCTCCCACGTAGCTTCTTCCGCAACCAAGTTGCACCAGGAAACAAGCACTTGTAACACTTCTCCGCGACCTTGTTTAATCTTCCTTGTTGCCAAAATCTTGTCAGGAAACACCTTAATCCATAACAGGTAGCGTTGGTTGCACAGACGCATCAGGTGGAAGTGCCTTCTTCAGCAACGAAACGTGAAAAACAGGGTGGATGGTAGCACCAGCAGGTAGTTCCAACCTGTATGAAACTTGTCCCATTTTCTGCAGAATCTGAAATGGTCCATAAAATTTAGCAGATAGTTTCAAATTCTTCCTCATGGCAATTGAAGTTTGCCTATAAGGTTGAAGTTTGAGATAAACCCAATCACCAACTTCAAACACTCGTTCAGAACGATTCTTGTCTGCCTGCACTTTCATCCTCTGCTGTGCCGCAGCCAAATTAACAGCAATGTTCTTCACCACCTGAGCTCGTTCAGCATACTCATCCACACTCGCTATCACACTCTGTTGTGCTCTTAAACAAGGAAACTCAGCTGGTGTATATCCATATAATGCCTCGAATGGAGTCATTTGGAGGGATTGGTGGAAATTGGTGTTATACCAAAGTTCAGCCAAGGACAACCAATGACCCCAAATCCTTGGGTTTCTCAAAACAAAAACATCTCAGATATGTTTCCAAGCACCTATTTACTCTTTCAGTTTGTCCATCAGATTGAGGATGGTATGCAGTGCTCAAATTCACTCTAATTCCCATCAACTGAAAAAGCTCTTGCCATACCTTACTGGTGAACACTTTGTCTCTGTCGCAAACCATACTCACAGGTAGTCCATGTAACTTGCAGACCCCATCCAACAGCAATCTAGCCACCTGGAATGCAGTATAAGGATGAGACAAAGGTAAGAAGTGAGCATACTTGGTAAATCGATCTACAACTACCAAAATTGTATCTCTTTTCTGGGACATTGGCAACCCTTCTACAAAGTCCAGAGATATGTCTTGCCATGCTCCATTTGGTATTGGAAGAGGTTGTAGTAATCCTGGTAGTGCTATAGATTCTGATTTACACTGCTTGCAGATAGTACATTGAGCCACCACAGATTGAACATCCTGCTGCATTTTTGGCCAATAGAAGAGCCTTTTAATTCTCTGATAGTTTCCATGTATTCCCGAGTGTCCACCAAAGGCCGGGTTATGCATCTCTTCCACTAGTTGGCATCGGAGTGAACCTGTCTTACCAACCACAATCCTTCCTTTATACTTCAATAGCCCTTCTTGCAACTTATAATCAGGTATAGCAGAAGGACTAATTAGTAATACTGCTTGAATTGTCTGCAGTTCCTCATCATCCGCATAAGAATCAACAAACTCAAGCAACCAATTTGGTTGGATGACAGTCATTGCCCTACTTTCTCCTTCATCCAACATCAAATATAACTCATCTTTTGGATCTGCAGAAGCATTTTCCCTTCGTGACAGAGCATCTGCGACCACATTCTCTTTTCCTTTTCTATACTTGATAGAGAAATCAAGTCCCAACAGTTTAGAAACTGCTTTTCTCTGCAGGCTAGTATGCACTTGCTGCTCTAACAAGTGTTTAATGCTGGATTGATCCGTCTTGATAGTAAAATGGCCATTTTCTAAGTATGGTCTCCATTTATCAATGGCAGTGAGGACAGCTAACAACTCCTTTTCATAAATTGATCTCCCTGCATTCCTGGGGCCAAATGCTTGGCTCAAGAATGCCAATGGTCTCCCATCTTGCATAAGCACTGCTCCTATAGCATTTTGGCTTGCATCAGTTTCAACAACAAATTCCTTGCTAAAATTTGGTAGTGCAAGCACAGGGGCCTCCACCATAGCTCGCTTCAGTGATTGAAATGCAACCTCAACCTTCTCAGACCATTCAAAAGCAGTTTTCTTAAGCAAGTCAAACAAAGGTCTACAAATCAAACCATAGTCCTTGATAAATTTTCTATAGTAGCCAGTCATTCCTAAAAAGCTCCTGAGATCAGAAACTGTACGAGGAGAAGTCCAGTTAACCATCGCCTCAATCTTTTTGGGATTTGTCCGAACACCAGCTGCAGTAATTACATGCCCCAAGTATTCAATCTCTTGTGCACCAAAAGAGCACTTACTTTTCTTGGCAAAGAACTGCTGATTTCTGAAAATTTCTAGAGTAGTCCTTAGATGCTGCATATGTTCCTCCCAAGATTTGCTGTAAATCAATATGTCATCAAAGAAAACAAGGATGAAATCCCTCAAGTGTGCACCAAACACTGAGTTCATTAATGCTTGGAAGCTAGCAGGAGCATTCGTGAGTCCAAATGGCATCACTTTGAACTCAAAGTGACCATGATGAGTCCTAAATGTTGTTTTTGGTATGTCATATTCTTTCATCCTTATCTGATGATAACCTGAACGCAAATCCAGTTTCGAGAATACAACAGCTCCATTCAATTCATCCAATAGGTCATCTATCAAAGGAATTGGAAACTTGTTTTTGACTGTCAAGTTATTCAATTGCCTATAATCGATACACATGCGCCAGGTACCTTCTTTCTTTTTAACTAACAAAACAGGGGAGGCATAGGGACTCTTACTTGGCTGGATGAAATTTGATTCCAGTAGGGATTTCACTTGCTGCTCAATCTCTGTTTTCTGATAATAAGAATATCTATAAGGTCTGATGCTTACAGGTTGTGAACCAGGCTTCAATACTATCTCATGATCAAAGAGTCTAGGAGGAGGTAATGTGGATGGCTCCTCAAATACATCAGCAGAACTGGATCAGTCAACTCTGTAGTATTCTTAGCTTCAATTCGTGGTGTTTGTTCATCCACGACCCAATAAACCTCTTCTATTCCGCTACTTCCCTATTTCAAAGCTGATTTCTGAATTTGAGAACATTCCATCATAGATATTGAACTCAAAGTAGTGGCAGGTTTCATCAAATTCAGCTGGTTCAACTCTTCTTTTGACATTCCCTTCAGGACAGTCACTTTCCCATTTCTTTTGAGAGTAGCTTGCATTTGCCAGTAATCAAACTCAACTGAGGTTCCGGGTCTTTCACCTTTCATCCAATCGGTTCCCAAAACAAGATCATAACCTCCCAAACGTAATATCCTCAGATCACTCTTAAATCGCTGACTTCCATCTCCCATTGGAAGTCTTTACAATTCTGAACTCGTGGCAATTGTCACTACCACAGAAGGTATGGTTTCAGATTTGAGAGACAAAGCATCTACAACAGCACTATCCACGAAACTGAATGTGCTTCCTGAATCTAGCAAAACCAACAACGATTTATCCCTGCTCTTTCCCATGATTTTCAAGGTTCCATCTCCATCACCCTTATCAACTGCCTCTATCGCTTGCAGCGAAATTATAGCATATCTATCATCCAGCTCTACTTCCTCTAACTGATCAAAACCATCCTCCTCCAACATATTGAGTGTTGGTTTCCTTTTAGCAGAACATACATGACCCGAGAAATACCTATCTCCACACTTAAAACATGTAGGGTCCTTCTTATATCCCCTTCCATTGCTGCCTACACTACTATTGCCACTATTAGCTGTTGAATTTCCCCTTCCAACAACAGAATTTCCCGATGTAGCAGTCCAATTACTTCTGTTACTGTTGGCAGTGGCATTAACAATATCAGAAGTAGTTTGACTTGTCCCAGATACAACCTTAAAAGCTTGCCTTCTTATGAATAAGGCACCAATTGCAGTCTCATATAGCTTGGCTAAACTTATGGCTTCAGCTAAAGAAGTAGGTTTGGCAGCAAGAACTAAGGCTTGAACATCCTCCTCTAAACCAGCCATAAAACTAGAGGTATAGTACCTATCAGATAGATGCTTATTCTCTAGTTGCATCATTCCTTTCAGTTCCTCAAACTTGTTCACATAATCTTCTACTTCACCAACTTGCCTAAGCTGGTTAAATTCCTTAACCAAGGTCTCATATCCTCGATTACCAAACCTGCAACACAACGCATCTACAAACTCCTTCCATGACGATCGTTCATTGTTTACAACCCAAGACATGTACCATACATCAGCTTTCTCTTCCAAGAACACAGATCCCACACTAACCTTCCTATCCTCAGGAACCCTATTTACGTAAAAGTACTTTTCGCATCTTCTCACCCATCCTCTAGGGTTCACCCCAGAAAACATAGGAATCTCTATCTTAGGAAGGTGAAAACTTACCTGCGGTTGTTCTTGGACTCGTTCTTGAGGAGAACCCCTGGGTCGCGATAACTCTCCGCCTTCGTAGTGGTGATAAGAATTTAACCCATTTCGCGACCCACTTCCCTCACTCATTCGTGGGACCTCGGTAGGTGTTGGAAGCAGAGGAGGTCGTCGTTCCTCTTCAGAAACCCTAGCCCTTGGGTTATAACTCGTGACGAAGTAATTCCATCTGTGTCTCCATTTTCTGCGACGATTCCTCAAATTTCGATAGGGTTTCCTTACGGAACTCCTCAGAGCTCTTGCGAATCTCTTCCGAACTCCGGCGAAGCTCATCCATGTCTTGTTGCCTTTGCCCCAAGCTTTCCTCCATGGACAACACTTGCGAAGTCACAAATTGCTCCAAATTGTTCGTCCATTTCGCTCCACCTTGTCATTAGCTAGCAATTTCCGAGGAATGCTTAGCTCTGATACCAATTTGAATGCTTAGCTCTAATCCAAGTGCAACTTCCTCTTTATGTCAATCACCTGTTTGTTGTAATTGCTCGTCCAAAGTCCAAACCATCTCAAAGTCGAATCATTTGGAGCAAAGAGGAGTGTAAATCACGTCCAACCCTATTTTATTAGTCCCTTTCAAACAGATTTTGATCCCAAATAACACAACTCGATCCCAAATTTTGATATTGGCAGCCAAGTACATTTGAAGATCTCATCTAGGAGACAAGGTCAAACTCAACGAGAAATTCAGATGCTGGAAGAATTAGAACAGCAGAGATTTTAGCTAACAGGTTGACTGAATCACATGTCAAGTTTTCCAGAACACAAAATGAAACGGCAACAATCTATCAAGAAACGGATAACATTACCACGCCGGCAACAATCTATCCATGACGGTTGACAAAGGTCATAAACATCATCCTCAATATAAACCAAGGACCATCTTTAGACGTCTTAAGACTCTCAACATCAATTTCGATTTTGGCCTACAGAATCGTGCTGTTGGTGCAACGGCTCTTAATGAGAGAAGCAGTAGATCTCACAGGTATTGGTGTCATCACATATCTAGTTCACAATAGCCTCTGTAATATTTCTTTCAGATATCACGTGACCTGGTTAACTACATCCCAAATATAATAGTGAATCATTCAAGCATTCTTGTAAAGAGAACGGTCAAATCAATTCCCAGCCATTCAAATGTTTCAGTCCACACGATCAGAAAATAAGTAACAAAACATGCAAACCACTTCAAATTAGATGGTGCTTCATGGCAGTATGCAGGAGGAGAAAGGTTGGATTTACAATGTGCACGTATACTTCCTGAAACCTTTGAACTGTAGCTCCTGATCAACGACAATGCCCTTTCAGTGGAGGCTTCGGAAGCCTCGATACAAAACTTTGTCGGCTAGAAGAAAAAAAGTGATGTCATATGTTAACGACCAGCTTGAATAGAAGAAGAATCACTGGAAAGCATATCCCAAAATCCATATAGAGATAAGCAGTGAGGAGACTCACTTCTCTGCACTTTCCACAACCGAGGTTCGCCTTGGAGCTTCAGTCAGATGCTTTTGAGCACGTGCGCTTGAACCTTCAGCTGGTTTTCCAGATTCAGGGAAAAGAGTGAACTACACAGCACTTCCTAGTGAGGCATCAGCTTCGGTCCCCATGGAAAGACCTCCATCAGAAATATCATTTAACCTCTCACTGGAATTTGCGTCATCGAACCCCAAGAGGCCAGCATCTTCCTTGGAGTCCAGGCCAACACCAGATCCAGCAAAGTCATCTCTTGATTGTATAGAACCAGATTCAGATTTGCCTTTACCCCTTGTTGGCCTAGGGCTTCTCTGTGGAGTACCAATTGACTGTCTTCTAAGAGATGATGCAGACTTCGGTGAGCTTGTACTTGGTTTGGCACCACTGATATGCCGCAACCGCTCCAATTCTTCATCTTTATTGGCAACAATCTCCTTAAGGTAGGCCACCTACAAGGTAGAGATCAATCAGAACATTATAATATAAATGTACTTAAAGATCAAGTAGAAGGAGACTCTGTAACCTGTTCCAAAAGATCTTTGAGCTCGCTTGTGGAAAGTGCAGAGAAGTGAGTCTCCTCACTGCTTATCTCTATATGGATTTTGGGATATGCTTTCCATTGATTCTTCTTCTATTCAAGCTGGTCGTTAACATCTGACATCACTTTTTTTCTTCTAGCCGACAAAGTTTTGTATCGAGGCTTCTGAAGACTCCACTGAAAGGGCATCGTCGTTGATCAGGAGCTACAGTTCAAAGGTTTCAGGAAGTATACGTGCACATTGTAAATCCAACCTTTCTCCTCCTGCATACTGCCATGAAGCACCATCTAATTTGAAGTGGTTTGCATGTTTTGTTACTTATTTTCTGATCGTGTGGACTGAAACATTTGAAGGGCTGGGAATTGATTTGACCGTTCTCTTTACAAGAATGCTTGAATGATTCACTATTATATTTGGGATGTAGTTAACCAGGTCACGTGGTATCTGAAAGAAATATTACAGAGGCTATTTGGGATGTAGTTGTATAGGCTGTAATTTTTATTTGAGATCAATTTCGATTTTGGAGATGTACTGTGTGTGTTTTGTTTTCTTTGATTTGCTTGCACACACTTGAGATACGAAGTACGGCTCAACCAAACAGGATGGCAGTTCCTGATGCCAGCATGCATTGTGTTACATCAACAACGGCTAATTGCAAAAGCATGATGAATCAGTGGAACATTCATAGCATTGACTATTTATTTATGGATAAACTATGCAGAGTATTACCTGCAATACTCTAAACTGGTGATCTATGAATCTCTCATAGGCTCCTTTTTTTCTCCACCGTTTAGAATTAGATGCAGTGAGCGACACCAGCTCTTCCACCTTCTCGCTTGAAACTGTCAGAAGGACCTCAAGATCCATAATCTTCTTCTCCAACTGTGTTTTGGTTTCTTCTGCCTCTATCTTCATTTGCATGCAATGTTTTTCATGTCCTTGCCTTGTTGTTTCAATTTCATGTCTCAATGTTGAAATCTCATTGTCTCTCTTACTTTTTTCTTCTTGCTCTTCAAGTTTTTCCTCCTCTTCTATTTTGCTTTTCTCCACCTGGAACATCAGAAAAAGACATAACAATATGCAAAGTGGAAAAAGAGCAACGAAGACATAAAGAACTTCTTGTTCTCTTGATTTTCATTGCTGTGCACTCTTACAATATATACTGGTTTTACAAGTATTCAAACCTATGCTAGAGATAAGATAAACTCTACAACAGCTTACAGATAATGACCAGGCTTAAACTAGTTGATAAGATAAGCTCTGGACTAACAACCAGATCAAATACACGCTAAGGACACGCTAGGATAACGTATCCTTATCAGTGTCCTCTCTAATAAAATGAACAGACAAAACATGATAGCCAACAGCTCTCTCAAATTGACAAGTTTTATCTAATTTACTCACAAAAAATCATGCGAATCACCTACCTGATCAGAGTCATCTAAACCCTTTAGAGCTTTGGTCCCTAGTAGCTCTGACACAGATGAAAAACCCTTTGCCTTTGCTTTAGGAAAGAGCTTCCCGGTGGATTGTTGACCTCTATTTTTCCTACAAATGCAATTGCAATCGAGGACATTACAAAACCAAAACTCCCAAAGTTTTGGATGCTTACCGGCAGACGCTGCAGTTGCATATGTTCCTACACTTAGGGCATCTCCAATCATGAGCAATATCTTCGGCTTCCTCCCCATACCTTACCCATCGCCAACCAAAACCCGCAAACTCGTCAGTCATACACACGAAACAATAAACCAACAACATAACGGACCAAGAACGACCTGTTGGACAAGCACTTCAGACAGAACTTGATGTTGCACTTCATATTGTTGCAAGAGGCCGCAAGATCCATCAATTTGTGCCGGCACTAGATAAACACAAGCAAAAATGAGAGAGTACCCAAAAAATGAGAATCCGAAACCCTAATCTCGATAATGAGCAAAAGCACCCAAAAAAATGAGAATCTGAAACCCTAATCTCGATAATTCTCAGCGAAAGCACCAAAAAATGAGAATCTGAAACCCTAATCTCGATAATTCTCACTAACCAGAGAGCGAAAGCACCAAATGGTTATTCCCAAAACCAACAGAAATTAGAAATTCCCTTACTTGGTGGCAATGCCCTCCAACGACTCCTCCGCTGCTGTTCTTCATCTCCTCCTTCCCCTTATGGCCACTCGCGGCAGCCTTCCCCTTCTTCGTGTCGGTGGGTGGGGCGCGAGAAGAGTCTCCGGCGACCGTCCTCGGCGGCATGGTCAGGCGACTCGCGGGAGAAGAGGGTTTAGGGAATCAGAATTTAATGAAGCTTAGAAATCGGCCTCTGCGATCCCCTGCTCTCTGTCTGTGTCCAATGGACCGAATCCATTACACTATAATGGGCCGATTTGTATTGTATGTCCAAACTTTGAAAAAAAGTAAATTACTCTCAAGTCTTTCGAGTTTGCATAAATATATTCAAACGTCTTCCCTGTTTCTAAAATACATGCCGACATCCTTCTTGTTTGATTTTATTATTCTTTCGGGTCCCTAAATAAATTTTTTTATTTTTTTGTCATTGAAATGACAAAAATATCCTTAGAACAAAAAAAGATAAATTGCTGACATCATCTCTTCTTCCTCCTAAAAAATTTCCAATTCCCCTAGGACATCATCTCTTCTTCTCCCGACTAAAAAATTTCCAATTTCTAATTCCTCCTCCTCGCCAAGCACCATTGTCACCACCTTCGTCCTCACCAAGAATTGTCATCTCGAAATGTCCTCGCCAAACACCATCCTCGCCCTGGTCCGATGGTGGATTTGGATTCAATTGAAGTTCTACCTAAGGTTCTCGATGTTCTTGGGTTAAGGATTTTTCTAATTGAAAGCAAGAGGTTAGATTAAAATGTCGAGTGGATTTCAAGTGTTCTTTGGATGTTTAATCGAATAATGAATTAGTGTCCCTGGAGTTCGTGGGTGTTGTTCTAAGGGTATTTTGTTCTAATTGAATGTTTTAGGAGGAAGAAGAAGAGTGTCAGCAGGTTTTTAATTTTTCTAAGGGTATTTTGGTCATTCATTGACAAAAAAAAAAAAAAAAAAAAGAGCTACTAACGTGCGCCAGGGACCCGAAAGTATAATAAAATCAAACACGAGGGACGTTGACATTTATTTTGAAACAAACCCGAGGGACTTGAGAATAATTTACCCAAAAAAACTCCATTTATTGTGTCGTTGGGCTACAAAACTTTAGCATCTAAATCTAAATTGTAAATATTACCATTAATAAACTTTAGTTCTCCCCATGGTTCAGCACACACCGGAACTAACTCCCAGAGTTAAGTAAAAATAATCTGTAAAATCTTGACAACTTCGTCACTTGACCAATGTGAATTGACCAAGTATTAATAATAAATTCTGTTGAGACAAAAGCTTAAGAATTAAAAATATGTTCATTGGAATACCATGCCCAAGGTGGGCCAACTCTGACTGCATATTAATGAAATAAGGTGAACCAGGCTAACAAAATCATGCAGGTTAAAGATATTGATTCCCCCAAATGTTTTATACATCAACCTAGCTAAAGATCATTCGCTACTTTCTTATAAGCTTTGCCGCTATTCTACCTCTAGCAGTTCTCTGGTCTGGTTTAATTCTTTTGAAGAGCTTCCTTGCATTTCCTTGTCTTTGCTTCCGTGGCTTTTTGGTTGCTTGCTTTCTTTCTAGGCGTTGACGACGCATCTCTGGATCAGCCCAGCCTTTGCCCCAGTCAGCAAAACTCGAGTATTCTTTCGGCCTATTAACGGCGAGAAGCATGTCTGCTTCTGGACACACCAAGAACGGCTGCTGCCTTTCGTACTGCAGAAATTCTAGTCCCATTTTTGTGGGCTCCGGGCACTTTATTTGGACATGGGTCTGCATTGATAAATGAACCTAAGGTAATTAGAACCCGTAGATAGCAAGTTATTCTGGTGCAGTCAATTTTTCCACGTACCTTTGCATCAGCTTCTTTTATGTATCCTTTGTCTTCCAATATCCGGGCTAGACCACGCCACCACAGTTGATCAATGTCCCAAAACTTTTGAGACTGAAAATAGCAATAGTAAAAACCATCAGGTTAGAGATAGGAGGTTGAACAAAATATATCTTGATTCTCACAGTTACGAACACCATCAGAGAGATGATGAGTTTCAATGTAGAGCCTTACTTGCTCCTTTATTTTCGACACGAACTCTCTCAAGTTTGGCCGTCTCTTTGGCATATCACATGCACCGTCATCATATGAACCGTCTTGCCAGTGGCTCTGCATCTTAAACATATATTTGAAAGGTCTAAGTCAATGAATGACAACTAAAATTTATAGGGGTATTTTCTGTCACAATCTTGGTCAAATTTCCGTTCCTCGCAATACTAGGAGCGATGAGAGGCAACATTTCACTTACATGACTAGCAGCAACAATTTGCATTAGAACATCTGCTTCCTCTTTTACATCCAGCAATTTAGGGGGGCCCGTAATGCATACATCGCAACTGCTTACAAGACCATAACAATAATGTAATCAGTGTGCAGACTGGAAAAAAGAGACGAGATCTTGTGCCCATTCTTACAAATACTTCATATGGAAAAACAGTCAGCCAAAGGATTAAGATAAGGAGACAAAACATACACGAGGCATCTCTCAGACTTGAATTCCTCCCCGAAATATTCCACCAGTATTTTAGCTCGACAATTTGAGGTATTCATCCCATATCTGGAAGTGAACAATCAAGATTCTTTTTATAAATAGCAATCAAGGAATTTCCTCATAATATCTAAGAATGTGTGTAACAGGCTGAGAAGAAACTTCCACAGCATCAACCTATAACAGTCGGACAACATCCTGTATGCTAGCTTTTTCTGAGCCTCACTTCTCTTACTCGGCAAAAGCGATGGGACTCTAGAAAGATTTGCAAAAAGAACTGGAGGGGGAAAAAATTGCATAATCAGCAGCACATACACTAGAGCTCCAATACTTGCCTGATAGGCCAGTGATTTATCATATAACTATACAAACAAATGGAGGATAAAGCAAGAACATATGATTTTATGACTGGAGAAATAAGCTGGCAACTTCTCCTGTCAATATGCCAATCAAATTTGTTAATAGGGTAAAATACGTTCCATCCTATCAACAGTACATACTGCATTCTGCCGATTCCCCATCCCTTCCAGCACGGCCTACTTCTTGATAATATGCTTCCAAACTCTGAAGTTGGGGCTCAAATTAATAACCTTGGTGTAGAAAGACAACCAGATATCTTAAATAACAAGGTGAATGTAACAGGGACATAAGATTCTAGAGCAAAACTACATTAGAGTAATGCTTCAAAGAACAAAAAAGAAGAGGAAGAATGCGACTTTGACATCATCAAGTTTGACATTATTAAAATACAAGGCACAAAGACAGAAGATTTTTTTTTTTTATAAGTAGAATCTTGCAAAGACTATAAGATAGAACATCTTGATATTTGAAATATAAAACATGAACCTGTGGCCAACCATAGTGAATGATTTTTCGAATGTTTGATTTGTCAATTCCCATTCCAAAAGCAATTGTTGCAACGACAACCTAGAATCATCGATCAACGAAACATTTATCAGAACCTCAGATTCATGTGGTCTCGAGCTTTGCCTCTACTTAAAGGGCATCAACAGCAGACAAACTGTTAATCGGTCAGCATGATTCGTACCTCCAAAATGTTTCCTTGGAATTCTTTATGGACTTGCCTTAGATGTGATTTTCGCAACTGGAAGGAGCACAAGGGAAACTTTTTAGTGGCATATGAATGGATAGACATTTTCCAGAGCACAAAGGGTATGTATTCAGAAGGTAACTCTGCTCAGTCAAACACAACTAGTATAAAATGAAATGAAAAGCCTGAAAACCATGGGTATTTCCAAGGCAACCAATTAAAGGGCTGGCAGCCTACTGCAAGGATCATTCTCACAGTTTCACTTTGTGGGTAGAGATGCAAAGAAAAACAGAATCTAAGTCACGTACAAAATGAAACTAAAAAAACCACACGTACCCCTGCATTATAGGCTGCAGCCTTCACGCCTCGACCACAAAGATACTTGGCGATGCTCAAAGTTTCCTTTCTGGTTGGAACATATATGATGGTAGGTCCTTCCAATGGCTCTTGCATCAGCTGTGATTTTTCTTCTGGCTTGGTCTTGGGTGAACCACAGATATCCCAGTTCTTGGGGCGTTCTCCATAAAATTCACCGCACGCAACTTCAAAACGACATATAATGAAAGTTAGACAACGCAAACATTCTTGGAGAGAAGAAAGTAACTAAAAACTGGTTGCAGTTTGTAATCATACTTCATGTGTACATTTTGATATTGGAGAGAATAATATCATTAGGGAAAAGCACTAGAATGCAGCAAAAGAATGTGAATCCTCAAAAGAGATAAGATAGATACCATCCCAATCATCCACACTACCAAAGACATCAACATCATTTTCCAGATATTCGACCGACATAATCTTCCCCCCTGAAGCATTTTGTGCATCTTCCTCTCCAGAGTCGAGTCCATCATCGTCATCTGTATCCACAAAATCATCACCAGTATTCTCTGGGAAAGAAACGTGTATATTGACCGTGCTACTATCACTAGGACTACTAAATTTGTCATTCAAGTTCTTCTGGATTGTCCTTTGTGTCTTTACGTTCTTTCCTACATATGTGTCTATTAATTGTCTGAAGTCCTTCTCATAAGAGGATGAGGAAGTTTTAGAATGTTTCACCTGTACATAGAAGTAAGCTAATGTTAGTTTCCACCCAAAAAAAAGCTAATGTTAGTTACTGGGGGAGTGAATTCTTGTTTGAAAGTGGCAAGACAAATAGCATAAGTATGAGGATTTGATCACAACAGTTATTTCTCCCAGATCCAATCACAAAACTGCTTTTATAGAAGGGACAAGACAGCGAGACAAAAAATATGTTTTTGTTTAGCAGCCTCTAAGCATTATTACAATGCAAAAATCATGCGTCAAAACTAGCAGCATAAAACATTTGCACAGGAACAGCTCAGTAGAAAGCATATCAAACTTAATCTTGATGCAATATGCTTGGAGATGTCACTACCAGATCCGTGGACCGTGAGTACCTCTAATTTGTTTGCCAGATTATAGCTTGATGTACTCGCAATAGTAGTCCCAAAGTAGAAGATACCAGTATACATATCACCAATGTAAGCACGGTGTTGCTCATTCCATAGGTTATGCCACTTTGATTTATCAAATTCAGTTGTGTCCATCTATTTACTAAATGCTCATTACACGCTACAAATCAAAACTTCAAACAAATATCATGAAATATTGCTTTGTACTTCTTCACAAACCCAACAAAGTATCATAACTGCATGCTGAGTGCCTAAAAAATGATAAACAGTTTCAGAAGCTTGGATCAGGATGACAAACCGAGAACTGCAGGTTTGGCCGGAAAAAGGAAGTAAGAACAATCTTAGTATCTGCTGACATTTGTAATGATTTAACAATGTCCTCACGAACTTGAATCGTGGCTGTAGCAGTCAATGCCATGATGGGAACATCAAATTTAAGAAATTTCAGATTGCTGGAACTAAAGCTCTCTCGCAGTACAGACAATCGCCTGAAACACAATATCAGAACTTTAATCACAAAGATCAGAACTGGGACTGAGCATACTAAATCCTCAAACTGCAACACCCACACCAAACAACTGATTTCAGAAGTGTGACATATGGTCGATACAAGTTCTAGATAATAAGTACTACAAATAGCCGTTTGAATTGGATTCGTAGAAAGGGAACCTGTAGTCAGGCCGAAAATCATGGCCCCACTTGGAAACACAGTGAACTTCATCAATTGCAAACAGGGCAATGCCCCGTTTTTCTGCAAGGCTCTGAAGAGGTTTTATCAATCTGCAGCAAAAAATATGTTATGTGATCAAACTGCTCCTTTGACACATGTTATGTGCGGTGCATCTTGACCCATCATCCAATGCTATGCATCTAGATTTCTTCCCCTTCATCTTCTTTGACTACATTCTTGTCCCTCATTTATGTCGTTACATGCATCTAGTTAGGCCCTTTTCTATTCCATATGTAACTCTTCCTATTCCCTCCCCTATATAAAGGGAAGTCTTTCACATGTAAGGATCATCAATCAAAAAGACAATAAGAAGTATTTAATTACTTGTTCTTCTACTTAGTTAACTTAGGCAGCTTAGGCGGCCACAACGGCGCGAGGAAGACGAGGTTCAAAGCCTCGAAATCCCACCGCGCATCACTACGACTTGCGAAGTCAGGCAGCTCCTAACAACACATCTCAAAGTGATGAGAAATTCTTCTGAAGTGAAAAACGATGTGGCCGTTAGGAAATGGAAATCACCTTAGAAGCGTCTCAGGGCAAACATATAAGATGTCATACATGCCTGTCATAGCTTTCTTCTCCACGGTACTGTCAGGTTGTCCAGATCCAAGAAAGCATGCAGAGATGCCATGTTTTGACAACTTCAGGCACTGATCATGCATCAAGCTAATCAATGGCGAGAGGACAACCACAATTTTCCCTGTCAGTAATGCTGGGATCTGGAAGCACAAGGATTTACCTGAAATGGATAAAACATAACAATGGGCATGAATGTACAAAGACTAACTTAGGGAACAGAAGCACAAAAGCATACCTGAACCAGTTGCAGCAAGAACAAGACAGTCTCGATGAGCTAGCCACGCCGCCAAAGCTTCCTTTTGGAAGCTCTTCAAGGACTGATAACCGAAATGTTTTCGTAGGATGCCATTAGCTTGTTGCTCCCAATCTGATACTATATCTACTACCTCTTCAAGGCATCCCACTTGTGAAGTTCCACTCAAGTCACAACACTCAATGTGGTTAGCGGATCCTTCAACCCGATGGCACACCTCATCCAACATGGTAGAAGGCGCATTACTACTACCACTAGGTCGGCATGGTTTCCGTGTGTTTCGGGACTGGAAATGATCCAAGATGCTGGACTGCCGCATTTGACCCAATGAAGAGGCTTTTCCAGTCTTTGGACATTCATGCCCAGAAGTTCCCCGAGAAGTAGCCAAGATGAAATCCAGAGCATCCTCCAGGGAAGGGCCCACTTGATTGACAGCCTCCAGGATAGCGGAATTCTCAAACCCCATTTGCGTCAGTTCCGCTGCGACTTGATCAGGAGGAGACAACGAACCCATTGGCTAGGCTAGCAACAACCAGAAGAGAACCCCAATTCCTATTCCTATTCCTATTCCTATTCCTATACTGAATGAAAATCAATGAAACCCTAGTTCCTTCCTTCCAGGTTATAAGCCGGTGGTCTACGAATTAAACTCCGCCGATCTCCTCAGCTATAACTTCACATCCGGAAACCTTCACTGGACGACGTGGAATCGTAACCGTCAAAAGAAAATTCAAAGTATAAAAGGAAACAGAAGAAGAAGAAGGGCGACTAATTACATCGGGAGAGATTGTCGCCTTCTCTATTCGCTCGTTAGGTTAGTTTCGTGCCAGTTCTTCGCTTTGGCTGTTAAGTCCTTCCTACTGGCGCCAAATTTTGAAGCTGGGACACCACACCACACCACACGACAATGGAATGGTTTCTCTGTTTTTCTGGTACCCACCCCGACCTGACGAGGGAGAAGGACGGAACGACGTCGCCGTGATGCGTTCGTTTCTCCTGGGCTTTTCTCTGTTTCGTTTCTTGGGCTCGTTCCGACTCACGAGCCCGATTTCGTTTCCCCACTATGGATTTATTTATGCTTTTATATATTCCACATCATCAGCCACATGGAAGATTCGAGAGAGAGATGATCTAACACATTAGGGAATGAGTCTTACTGTGTTATAAAGTGTCCAAATTCTATATATATATATATATATATATATATATATATATATATATATATATATATGATTAAAAGAATAAAACCAAGAAGGCTAGGGGCACAAACCTGTTGTCGGCACATGGAAAGCTCCTAACAAATGCGATTAGGAAATGAAGACATATGACGTCGGAGGACACATGCCCGTGCTGCAAAGACGCCCCGGAGACGGTTCTCCATGCGCTTAGAGATTGCAGGAAGATCAAGCTTGTTTGGACCTGATAAGTGTGGAAATACTCGGTCATCTATGTATGTTTTAGTGTTAGTTTTTTATTGTTTCTAGTATTTTTGTGTGTTATGTATTGATGTAATGCCATATATCGTGCTTTGAAGGTTTTAGTGTAGTTCTTGTGATTTTCATTGCGTTTCATTCGTGTTTGTTGCTAGAAGACTTTGTGGAGATGTGAGGATGATATTGGTGCATCTCGGAGCGTGTTAAAGGCTATTGGATCAGCCGGGAAGAATGGCGCAAGATCGGGACCTCGATGACATTGGGTGAGACGGACCCCGAGCGACTCAAATGGAGATAACTTCTGCATACAAAGTCCGTTAGAAACAAATGAGATGGTTCTGGAAAAAAGACATCCGCGGCTACAATTTTGTCTTTGATGGCCGTCTTCAAATTCGGAGTCCAAAAGGATAAAAAATGCATCCAAATTCTAGATTCAAATTTGAGAACTTGCCTAGCCGAAATGGGCCGAAATTCATGAACTATTTTGGGCCCATTTCGGCCTTGTCCATTGCTTTTAATGGCTAGAACTTTAGGAGTTGATTAGTTAGTTTTGACTTTAAAAAAGTTGCATAAATAGCCATTGGCTTTCCTTGTAAGCCAACACTTAGAACTTAGATATTTTTAGCTAAAATCACTCACCCACTCCACTATCTCTCTCTTTTCGAAGAAAACTTGGCGCACCATTGTTGAAGCTTGTAAAGAACTTGAAGAAGAACTTTTGGAAGCTTTGAAGATCATCTTGAGCTTTCTTTAACTCATGCTTTACTTGCTTTATTTAATGGATGTGTTTAGTTGTGTAGTTGATATGTGTGAGTAGTTGATTAGTGGGTTTGTGCTTTGATGGCATCTACTTAGCCTATGGTTTAGTGAGATTAAAATGCTAAGATTTGTGAACTAGTTAATGAGTTTAATGCGTAATCCTACTTGATCACCTTGATTATGAACTTAATTAATTCTAATCACCGAGAGGAGTTAGGATTAATGAATCATTTAACTAGTTAATTAGTTATATTTTGATGAGGGATCTCATTAGGTGGTTAGTTGTCCAAAGGGTGATGGTTATAATTGGTAATTAGTTAGATTATATGGCTAATTAGTCATAAAAGTATAATTAGTTCAACTACACTTAATTAATGATCAATTTAGAATAATTAATGGCGGGAGCGTTGATTGGTTGCTTTAGAAACACCCGAACCATAACATGAACTTAATAAACCCCATAGACTATTTGTTATCTAGGTGTCATTGGTACCAACCCCACTCTTTCCTTTATTGTTAAAATCATCTTCTGGTTTAGTCGTTGTAGTAACCAACTCGTGTTTAGAATTGATAAATCAATTACTTGTAGTCCTAAACTAGTGGTCGAGTCGTATTTGTGGCCTAGAATTTAGTCCTTGTGGGACGACAATCCCTTACTTCCTCTTTATTACAAGAGGGGTGTTAAAAAGCCTCCCTTTCTGGACCCAACTGTTGCAAGCTGCAAACCATAATGCACAACTCTTTTTCACACAAGACCTGCTGTCTTGGATTGAGGGCAATACCAACATGTCAAACGCATGGACTTCTAAGTTCTTTGTCACCATTTTTCATCGATGGAAGTGGCAGAACTTTGAAGTGTGGGGTGAAGGTGAGAAACAACCATCTAATGCTCTTGCCTTTGTGTGTCACAGGGTACAGGAACTTCAGGAAGCTCTCGACTCTGCTGGTAGAATCAACAGCAATAAATGCAGAAGAGAGAGGGTTTTTTTCTGTTTGGTGTTACTATTCAGCACATTTTGTCAAAAAGGAGTCCAATTTTAAAGTATTGTAGGAGTGGTGTCCACGTGGCACGGATGCCAAAAAAAGTCGGATCTTGGTCCAAGATCCGACTTTTTTCGTCGGATGACCAAGATCCGACTTTTTTTTGGCGAACCTATCATCCGGCCCAAAAAGTCCAAGATCAGACTTTTTTGGTCGGATCTTGGTAGATAAGATATCCGCCAAAATCTTCAAAAAAATTCGGATGACCAAGATCCGACATAATAAGTCGGATCTTGGTAAAATAGACATAACATGTGTTTTGTCTTGGTGGTAGAAGGTGCTATTTTTTACTCAATGGTCATAGGTTCGATTCCTACTTCTTACAATCTTGCTTTTAATTTTTACTATCCAACATAAATATTATATTAAATAAATTATATTGTAATAATTAGACAAATAATTCTTGATAGCCAAATTGGTTTAAGTTGTGGTCTTTAAACCTAAGGTCACAGGTTCAATACTAAAATGAAATTATGGTGAATGATTTAGTAAAACGAAGTGATAAAAAATTATCAAAGATTAATTTTGTAAAACGAAGTGATAAAAAAATTATGGTGAATATTAAATCATTCACTAATACTAAAACAAATTTGTTGAATATTAAAAATTATGGTGAATATTAAATCACTTCGTGAATGATCGGTGTTGAAATTATGGTGAATGATTTAGTAAAACGAAATTATGGTGAATGATTTAGTAAAACGAAGTGATAAAAAAATTATCAAAGATTAATTTAGTAAAACGAAGTGATAAAAAAATTATGGTGAATATTAAATCATTCACTAATACTAAAACAAATTTGTTGAATATTAAAAAGTATGGTGAATATTAAATCACTTCGTGAATGATCGGTGTTGAAATTATGGTGAATGATTTAGTAAAACGAAGTGATAAAAATTTTGAACTTATGGTGAATGATTTAGTAAAACGAAGTGATAAAAAAATTATCAAAGTCAAGTATTGAACTTATGACCTTAGGTCCAAAGACCACAACTTAAACCAATTTGGCTATCAAAAATTACTTGTCTAACTTTTACAGTTGAATTTATTTAATATAATATTTCTGTTGGATAGTAAAAATTAAAAACAAGATTGCAAGAAGTAGGAATCGAACCTATGACCATTGAATAAAAAATGGCATCTTCTACCACCAAGACGAAACGCATATCATGTCTATTTTGCCAAGATCCGACTTTTTATGTCGGATCTTGGTCATCCAAATTTTTTTGAAGATTTCGGATATCTTATCTACCAAGATCCGACTTTTTTGGTCGGATGATAGATTTGCCAAAGAAAGTCGGATCTTGGTCATCCGACGAAAGATGTCGGATCTTGGACCAAGATCCGACTTTTTTTTGCTCCATGCCACGTGGACACCACTCCTGCAATACTTTAAAATTGGACTCCTTTTTGACAAAATATGATGAATAGTAACACCAAACATAAAAAAAAAACCCAAGAGAGACGCTTATCGGATGGCATCCACCAGAGCCCAGATGGGTGAAACTAAATGTGGACAGAGTAAGGAGAGCTTCAACCAATAGGATCTCAGCAGGTGGACTAATATGAGATATTATAAAACTGTAACATTCTACATTAAAATTCAAAATTAATAATGAATATATATTTTAGAAAAAAATTCATCATTTGTTTTTAAATTCATGACATTCCAAATTTATTACAAATAAATTAATTTTGAATTTTAAATATTAAATCTTATATTACATAATTAAATTTTGTAATTAACTTTAATGTCCATATTTATTTTCCTCTTTGAGTATTAAATATTTATATAAGAAAGTTATCTTTCTATTGTTACACAACCAATTTTCACTACACCTATTGCTCCATATTGTCCTTGTTAGATGTTACCTAAATAAAATTTAGAATGGTCTATTTAATCCTAGAAAATCATAACCATTAGAGTCCATTCTTCCAAACTACACGATTCAAATAGATTATTTTGGTTCTTTTGTACCAGATTATCCAACAATGGCCCCTTTCATTCTTAGTAGCCGATTTTATGTATCTCAAATCACAAAACATAAATAAAAATAGTCCAAACCACGGGACGGGATAAGTTACTAAACTTTTCTCACTAAAAATTAACCTCAACCACTCGAGGGCCAACATGGATCGTTTTAACCGCCCAAAGGAAACGAAAATGTACAAAAGACCAACCAACCCAAAAGAAGTCCATCAAAGCTACAACATAATTTGGTCAATTATTAGGCCCTAATCCTATAATCAAAACCTTAATCCCAAGCCCAAGCACAAACCTACTACCTAAACGGAGCAAGCGGGTTAGGACTACTAGGAACCTTGAGGCTCCTAAGCTCCTTACAAACATGGTCCAACATCCCCAAGAAGTCCCTAACAATGACAAAAATCCTCAACGGGTTGGCCTCATCTTTACTCACATTACGATTATCTCCATGAAAATACTCCGTCACCTCTCTAACCCTCAAGAAAACCTTCTCCTCATCCTCTCTCAGCTCCCTTAGAGCCCTCTCCCCGTGCCCTAAGAAACCCTTCATGGTGGCCACGAACCTCTGGTTCTTGTCTCCGTCAGTACCGCTACCCAACTCAGCAACCAGCTGTTTAAGCCTCGCCATCCCATCAGACAAGTGGGAAACCGAACTCGTGAGAAGCTCCAGGTCAACGGTAGCCGTCTTTTTTACGTTGTATAGTTCGGTGGTGAGGCCGGAGACGAGGTCCAGGCCCATCCTCTTGTAGTCCTCGTCTTTCTCTTCCGGGGTCTTGTTGCTGTTGTTGTTGGATTTGTTGTTCTTCTGGTTTATCTTCCCCATGATGCTGTCCGAAACCCGGATCCCTTCCGACCGGATGATCTCCTGGACGACGAAGTGGAGTAAGTTAGTCTTCCCGTCGGTGCCCTTGACGTCGGCGAGCTTGAGGAGGGCGTCGAGCTTGAAGGCTTTCGCGCCACCGCGGATTGTTCCTACGTTCATCCTGTTGCCTGTTTTCAGGACGGCTTCGAGTAGTTTCAGGAACAGCCTGCTTGATCTAAGTTCCTTGCATGCTTCCTGACATAAATAAGAGACAAAGAAGACTCTTTCAAGAAATAGAAAGAGAATTATTAACTTCCCCTCCCTCCCCCAGGGGAGACCTTTTCTTTTATGATTTCTGAGTAATGACCAATAGCTCAATGCCTCACTCACAATGTTCTAATATCTTTACTAGAAAATTAACAATTCCACATTCAATTTAGTAAAATATATAGTCGATCACTGCAATTTCATGTAGTGGAGAAAAATATGAGGATTGTACAAGGGTACCAGGATTCACTTGTCACAACGGGTCCTATAGTATGTTGCATGAATCTTTAATTTTATCGATCCAATTAAGTGTGTTCAATTACTCGTTATTTATTTTAGGATATATTATTTCTCAGGACATTAATCCACGCGAAAAAGCTACGGCCCCCACAGATCCTGCAAGTCTACGATAGTAGCTTTTGCCTTGTTTCTAACAAGTCAACATAGTAGCTTATGATGACATGTCTATGCATCGAAGAGATCAAATTCAGATAAGAGTGAGTACGTTCGTTCACCAAGACACAATGTTTCACACGTCAATATTTCTGATTGGTCACGGGTCCGTCTGTCTTCACCAACCAACCAACCAACATGATATTGGTATGACACATCTTCATCTTCTACATACAACAGAGCAATACGTGTTTAATTTAATGTTTGTATTATTACCTACCTCAAGCATGGAGAAGGAGTTGCGGAGGTGGACCACCTCGTCTTCGAAAGTTTCTCGATATAGCATCGCTTCAACTCTTGGGAAAGCAAAGGGTACGACGCTAAGCAATACTTTAACAAACTTCTCAGCGGACCCCAACTCGTTGATGTTCCCTTTGTATCCACACAGCTTGGCCTCTTCTTCCTTGGTTGGTATCATCCTCCACAGACCCTCTAGCTGTTGCTGAGACAGCCCATCCCCTGCACAATCTCATCTCTTATTACTACAAGCTGCTCCCTTTTCTTTTCCGAAACAGTCCATAACCCTTTTAATTAATTAAGTAACGAACAAGCACACTATACTTACTATACGAAAATGATATCTTCATTATATTATCAAAATTACACATTATAATGATGGTTTAGGGCCCTTTTCTCCCCCTATCAATTTTGTACAAGTGTTAAGAGATTTGTATATGCTTGAGCAAAATTTTGCATTCAAAAAAAATAAATATATGACAGTGATCAATTTTAAATTTAGTCATTGCTCTTAGGACATTCTCATTTATGATATTCTAATGTTATCCTCTGAATAATTTTGGACCTTTTTTTTTTCATCTGTATGTTTCTATGAAGTTACTCGCACTTGGACACGCACTTGGACATATGCAGCTTCCACGCAAAAAAAAAAGGGGTAAGATTCTTGGTATTGTCCATTTCGGAGTAGCAACAAAAGAGAAATGACATAACACTGACAAAAAGGGGAAGATCGTGACCTTGAACTATATATATAACTAAGGTCTTATTTTACTATATTCGTTTAGCAAGTGAAAAAAAAAAGGGAAAAGTCCACTTTCGTACCCTGTGGTATCGACCAAAATCACTTTAGTACCCTGTGGTAAAAAATCGATCAATCGAGTCATACTTATTCCAATTAACATCAAAAAGGGCCTCGGGCAGCTGCCCGGAACTGCCTTGAACTATATATATAACTAAGGTCTTATTTTACTATATTCGTTTAGCAAGTGAAAAAAAAAAAGAGAACAGAAGAATCCAATGCATCATTGGAATCCGATTCCACTTCCATAGATGAAGAAAGAGAAGTGTTACTGTGGTTACCTCTGATAAGTGCGTGACAGACTTGGTCGGCAGTGGAATTGATGGCCTTGGAGAGTATGGTTATGTTCTGTAGCCGCTTGGGATCAAGGACGTGCTTGCTCGGAGATGGGCTCTTCCCTTCCTCGCTCTTCATTGGTATTGGACTCTGCAAGTTGTTGTACCCAAATAGGGACTCTATCATCTCTTCATCTAACCTGTTGGTTGGTTGGTTTCTCATTAATTTAGCAAATTCGTCTCCATAAGCACCAACAAATTACAATAACTAGTTAGGACTTACTCGAATGAGCTTGATCTGATCTTGTCCCAGACCATATTCCCGTCTGGTGCAGCTCTAACTTTATCCCAGTGGAGAGGCTTTAGTTTAGCCAGTGGAGTTCCATCCTTTCCCATTGGTGGAGGGAACTGAGATGGTGGAGGTCCCTTGGTAGTAGAGCTACTACTATTACTAACATTGAATCTTGTAAATGGAGGAGGAGCCAGTGGTGGTGGAGGAGGGGCTCTTGACCTTGGACTTGAAAGCCTGGGAGAGTTCCTTGGAGATTGAGAAGGTGATTTTAACAATGTGGGTGAACCTGAACCCCTGCTGGAAAGGGTTCTCATGGGCTTGGAAGATGTGTTTGAGGTCAGGAAGCGTGTCCTTGGCAGAAAGATATCTGGAGGTGGAGGCGGTGGGACAACCGAACTCTGCTTGGAATGTGAAGGACTTGGAGAACTAGGCGAGCCGATCTTTCGCGGGGAATCCTCGACGAGGCTGACAGAGGAAGCATTGGAAAGCTTGGCGTTTGATGAAGATAAATCATCAGCAGCAAAAGAATGGAAGGACTCGTCATCAGAGGAATGGTCCTCATTCCCACCAACTGACTCGTCTAATTCGACTCCCTCCTCGTGGACAGACATTATTTCCCTGGTTGAAGAGCTACTACTACTACAAGTGCTTCTCTCTGATTCTACCTTAACTATCAGCTCCTGGTTGGAGTTGGATTCCTCCCTCTCGAAGATGATGATGGTGTTCAAGCCTTGGGAAGGGTGTTGCTGCTGCTCCAAGTCCATTTTTAAAGAATCTAAATGCAACAAGTCAAGGTCAGGGTTTAGGCTCATCTTACCACCTCTGGTTCTACCCTTTCTCCGGTAAGAGACCCTCTTGTGCCTGCCCCTGATGAGCCAGATGGAAACCAGGAGGCATATCAGAAAGGCTGCTCCTGAGGAGAAAAGGAGAGCCACGATGAGGACCTTGTTGTTCTGCCCTTTCTTGCCTGCTTGCTCCTCCTTTGGGAGCGTCCTCAGGGTCGGGGCCTTGGGCTTCGAGTGGTGAAGTGGAAAATGGCTGTGTCGGTGAGCTCTTGGAGACGGAGAAGGAGCCGGAGATGGAGCAGGTGAAGGAGACAAATGCTTGGCAAGTGTACTTCTTCTTCCTTGAAACCTTGTTAGACCAAGCAGAGCTCGGAAAAAGAGAGATGATTCTACCCCTCCTCCCTTTTCATCTTTTCCTGATACTCTCTCCCTCTCATAATTAGCTACTCTTCCAACTCCACTTTCCTCAGCCAAGTACAAATTTTGTACTCCCAGTGAGGATGAGGCAATGAAAGTATTGGTGAAGTATAATGATACAAGCATGAAAGTTGTGATGATGAAGACCACCACAGATGAAGAAGAAGAAGAAGAAGAAGAAGAAAAACCCATTCTTCTTCTTCAACTATATCTTTTTTCACCAGGAAAGCATCAATGCTGGCTTTTTATGAGGGCAATTCAGAGATATTTACTTTGGCTGGTGTAGTGTAGTGTAGTGTAGTGTAGGTGTTAATACTGAGAAAGAACATGGATAGTCTAGAGTCTTTAATGCTACTCTAAGGAACCCCTGAGCCTTTGACAGTTGTAGTTGTACTGCTCCTAATTTACTTCTTTGTCCATGAACTCTCCCAACCAATTCCCACCCTTGTTACCTCCACAATTTTCCCCCCAAAACTCTATTTAGTAGTGTGTAACACACACATACACCATTTTGTCTCTAGGACTCTCTCTCACCAACCTTGTAATTTGATATGATTCCCATTCTCTTTATGGTATTATTAAAGTCTAACAAACAAAATAGAAGTAGTCCAAGTAGTAAGGAACTTCAATTTTCTTAAGGAGACTTTGAGTTCAAGTCTTACAATTTGAAAACAAATCACTAGAAAAATCTCTTCAAATACTTGATAGTGATCGACTCTGAATATTACAGGCTGAAAAAACAAGAAATCATTCTTCTTTTCTCGGCCTAGTCAGAGTTTTTATGGACAAACAAATTATTCATGCTTAGAAGTTTCATGCATGAACTTTATTAGAGCAATGTGATATGTCTCGTGCATATGAAGACAAAAGGTTCCAAGTTGCTAAAAGCCATTAAAAGAGACAAATCATACAATTGATAAAGTTCCCATTTGGTGGGCCCAGGAATTGGTTGGACCTTCCTACCTTTTAAGAGAGAGGCAATGTGGCCCACTCTAGTCTCTCAAGTGGGCTCTAAGACAGATTTCTGATATCTCCCAATTGAGAAATCAAAGGGGCGACATTTAGACCCAAATCAAAGCTTCGGATGTGTGACTTAGTGATGCTACAGAAGGTTGCTGTTAGGATTAGTACTAGCTAGTAGCTAGTCATTTTCACACGGCTATTAATGGGTCTACTTGCTAGTTGGTGGTAATGGTTGCTTTCAGGTGTATAGTTTATGGTATCCCTCGGTTTGGCAAGGTTAGTGTTAACCTGGTGACCTTTCATAGGATCGTTAGTATCTTTCTGTCGTCTCTGACCTGAACCACGTTACGAGGGGATGTGACGTTCATTTTATAAACTATATGTTCATGCTAAATGAGTTATAAAAAAAATGAGTTGTATTTAATTTAATCAAGTGATTTTTGAGTTCGTGTGATTGAGAATAGTATATTGAGAATAGTATATTGCTTAATATTTTTCGGAAGAGCTTTACTACATCCACGTGTCATATTCGAAGTTGGATTAGTCGGTCATATAGGTTTCTGAATACACGCGACTTTAGAAAAAATTTTTGTCAAAGAACATGTTGTCTAACACCAGAAGGGTTGTCAAATTTAAGAAAGTCCAGAATTTTGCAACTTTTATGGTGTAAAATTTTACCTAAAAAATATATGTACATGCTTTTCTTTTCTTTTCTGTTTTGGTGCGCCGGTGATAATTGAAATTTACAAGAAGAATTAACGCATGGTTATCTCCTCAAGGCTACTCTTCACAAAACGGAACTTGAATGCATTATCTTTTATACGTACCGGATGGTTATCACTTGAGCTAATAACTTGTTTAGTTGTTTAACAATATTTTGGTGCGCCGCTCATGTAATTCTATGGTAATCTAGTATTTGAATTATTGATTTACCATTAAAATCTAAATGAATCACACATAACGAACCAAATTAACTATTTAAATTGGAACAAGAAATTATCTGATCTGATAAGTGATATTCAAAAAAATAATTTAGATACAGATAGATATAATTCAAACTATCTCAAATAACTAAAAAATCCAAAACTTCAAACAACCCATTAAATATCAACCAAAGTTATCAAAATCTTTAAACATGCCATGAAATCGAACAAATGAAGGAATATGCAACCTAACTTTATCAGAGCCAAAACACTCGATGAAAAAGCGAACAATCTTTGAAGCACGTTAGAATTCTTGAGTCATGATTTAAGAACACTATGTTATTTGCCTCTACTATAAATTGTTAAAGATTCTGATAAGTACATTTCTAGGATTACTAGAGAGAAGATTGATATTTTGTTGGAAAAATTAGAAATACTAGTGTTGCTGAGCTTCAAGGATTCAAACTTGCGTGTGAGATTTAGTTAGGATATAGGTATTGGAGTAGTTTTCTTCAATGGACTCTCTCTTTTGAACTCATACATATTTTTCTCTGTTAGTTTTTTAAATATGAAGAGTCCAGGTGAGTATATATTTTTAAGATACTTGTGGAAGCAATTGTAATATAGCCAAAGATTTAGGCTCAAAATGTATATCGTCTATGGCTGATGTACCATGCACTAGACATATTATAGTGATAATGGTCTCGTCCATATGGATGTAAATTAGTTGATTGAATTATGTTATATTGTGTGTCATCTCTCTTATATCTTGTGCTACTAAACATTCATATTTACACAGACAAACCAGTAGCCAAATAATTCTTGTAAATTATCCAACGGAAGAATAATCAAAGTCATATTTTGTTAAGCTTGGCAAGAAGGTAAACAGCGGCCGAAGTGACGCTAGGTATAAAAACATCGTTGGGGATAGCCTTAGGTGCCAATATTTGTTTTAGGAACAGTGCAGCTGCGGGTACCCCAAAGATGAAGAGGAGTGTATCCTTGGATCCAAAACCGGTAAACCCAGAATGGATAATTACTTCTTGTAGAACTTTTTGGAATTCTTCTTTCGATATTGTCTCATTTTGGCCATGGTAGTGATTCTGCGTGGAAAAAATAATTTATCTTACACATGGGACTAATAGCTATATTTAGAAATTACACATGGGATTACGCATTCTCTTGGGAAACGGTGTCATATAAAGTCATGAGAAAATAGTTACCTCGTATACTTCTTTTAGTTCCTCCTTATCTGGGATGCAGAATTGTGTACTATTGAGCTTCTTGTTAATTTCTCTGCTAAAAAACAGTAAAATCACATAACTTTAAAAATTTTATATCCAACTCAAAATCACAAAATACGTTATCAATTTACTCTGACATCATATTAAAATATGAATATTAGATCCTTAGTTACAATAATGCATATTTTGAATTACTGTAAAGGAATTAGATACCTACCCTGTAGGTACTAATGTTACATCCGTTATGTAACCTTCTATTCATCTACTTATTAGAAATAGAAAATACAGAGAAGGAAACATATGCAACCACAGCTTAATGCAAATATTAACAAGAACTCTTGTACACCTAAATTTTGAATATGAAAAAACCAACAAATTTTGAAAAAACACAACAGCTGAATTAAATTGTATACTCGACAGTTTTGCAGATTGCTTCATAGAAATCGGCCAGATTTATCTCTCTGTCTGCTCCATCCAAAAATTTCATGTAGCACTCTTCGATTATGGGAGCCTCTTTCCCCTTAAATTGATCGTTTCCTGTATTCATTTTTCCCCCAAAAGAATATAACGACATTTCTCAAATCTTAGATATTTTTGCGAAGCATATCATTTTGGATCTAATCAAATTGTATCCCTTCTAAGAAAATTGATTGCTTCCCATTTATAGACACAAATACAAGTGTTTATGTAGAGGATAATTTTGTACCTGGCGCTAATCTCAATAAGGCTTGACCCATTTCGGTTTACCCCAAATTTTGGTGTTGTTACGGTGTTCGTTATAAGGTTGAAAGGAGATCGGCAATTTTTAAACCTTGCTGATGAAATAATGAAAAGAGCTCTGTGACCTCTTCTTATAATTGGAACTTACAAGACTTGTAAGCTAGGTACAGAATATCTCATTCTTTGTTGGGAAGCAAGACTACGAAGAATCTACAAATGAGATACATTTTCTTTCATCGAAAATACATGTTTAACTGCTTTGATAATTAGTCCAACCATCCTCCAGATTTTAGGGTTAACACGATAAGTTCTAAATATTGGGTCACTGCCAAACCCGCATTTTTTTAAAAGACTGATTATACATGGCCAGCCCTTCCATGTACTTTTTTGTTATGTACATAACCCTAGGCTTTGTTGTAGAAGCTTATGTCCTAGAATAAATAGGTGCGCTTGCTTCATGAAAATCGTCCGTGCGACAGGTTATACTTATTATATCCAACAGTGGGAGGCAAGAAAAGGAGAGAAGGAAAAATAAGAGCACATTAAACAGATTTTTTTGGGTAGAAATGGTAGGGTCATGCCCCTATATAAATACGAAAAATAATTCAAAAAATATCAGTCATTCTTGCTAACCGAGATCATAAGAAAAACGACTGGAAAATCTATTAGCCTTAGTCATGATCATGGGATCCCTTTTGTCGAGGTTACGACCGCCGGCCTCAGTAAAACCCTCCGGCGGTAAAAACTCAATTTTTCTTTAGAAGAAAAGAGCACCTCGGCAAGGTTAGGGTGACCTGCCTTGACGTTAACACCGCTAAGTCTGATCCAGATCCTCTCGACTCATCATCGGCCAATCTAGTACAGCAGAGAAGACTAATGCCCCGCAAATCATCTAAGTACATCCTAATGCAAGAGCTCAAAGGTACATCCGACACTACATGATCATAAGAGACTCGCAGCACATGCTTGGAGAGTGCATCTGCAACTCGGTTGCCGCCCGCCAGGTGTGCTGAATGTCAATTTTTCAATCTCTCGCCAGAAGTTCCCGCGCCTTGAGGATCAAGGTCGCCAGGGGGTGGGCTCTATCTACCTCTCGTCCAACGCATAGGATGACCAGGAATGAGTCTACCTCTACCTGGACCCACCAGAAACTCCTATCCCACGTCAGCTCGAGCCCGAGAACCAAGGCCCAGAACTCAGCAGCCAACGATTTTTTATGACAATCTGTGGATTTTTTACGACAATAAAGGAACTCCACCTATAATTTTTTAAATTCAGAAGAATATGTGGACTCACCTTTTTCTCGAATTTAATCAGAATTATGAGCCAAACGATTCTGAATATAAAACCTTATAGTCATAATCATCTTCTCTGAATCTAGAAAGCTCTATTGATCAATTGTCTAATCGTTCGGCCGCTATAACTTGAAGGTCACTATACAATTTGCTTCTCGTGGCTTCTGGGTAAAAGTGGGCAGCTAGCCATAGACGATCAACTATAGAAAAATTACGTGTCCAAAGATTATTAAATAAGATGTGTTTTTTTAATAAATAAACTTTTATAAGTGGGTAAAACTGTTTTTTTATTAAATAAGAGGTGTCCATAGATTTATAATATTAAGATCACATATAACTTGATGTTACTAGTTTCTTGTTTGGCGATCCACGCAAGTTGTGAGTTCACTTAGTTTTTGAGAGCGCAAGGAAAGGTAATTAGGGTTAAACTCTGAAGAGAACTGAAATAGTTATGATCGATTTTGTTTCAAAAGGAAATGAAAAGAAAAGGAATGAATAAGAAGGAAGATATATTGCATAAATTGCATATCTTATTCCATAATTTAGTGGAACCATTTCTTAAAAGGATGACAATAATATGTAGGGGTGAGTTCAGTGCGGTTTTGTGGTGTCGGTGTGAAAATTTACACCGAACCGCACTTTTGGTTTTGTAAAAATTCGCACTGTCGGTGTGACAGTGTCGAAGAAAATCGCGGTAGTGCGGTTTGATGATTTTGCGATTTCATGGTGCGGTTTGCGATTTGCACCGCAAAATTGGGCTCATTTCGTAAGCCCATTTAGTGGGCCCAAATTTGGTTTTGTGAAAATTCGCACCGTCGGTGTGACAGTGTCAAAGAAAAACTGCGGTAGTGCGGTTTGATGATTTTGCGATTTCATGGTGCGGTTTGCGATTTGCACCGCAAAATTGGGCTCATTTCGTTAAGCCCATTTAGTGGGCCCAAATTTGGAAAGAAGCCTCCTTTTTCACACACGACGTTTATGGGACAAAAAAATGTTTATATACTAAAACAAAATGACGTCGTTTTTTTCACATAATACACGTATACTAAAACAACGTCATTTCAATTTATCGGTTTCGCGGTCGGTCGGTGTGGTTTGAGACCAACACCGAAATCACACCGCACTAAATCGGTTTCGGTTTGAAACCACACCACGAAACCATTTAAGTGTGCAGTTTGGATTTGGTCGGTCGATTTCACGAGTTTCAAGCTCACCCCTAAATTAATATGTCTACTTGGACCGACTGAATTGATGGAAAAAAACAGAGTAAAAACTCAACCAAATGTAACTTCCTCTTTAAGTCAATCACCTGCTTGTTATATAATTGCTCCTCCAAAGTCCGAACTATCTCAAAGTCAAATCATTTCGAGCAAAGAGGAGCGTTAATCACTTCTAACCCTGTTTTATTAGACCCTTTCAAATAAATTTTGATCCCGGATAACCACAACTCGACCCCAAATTTTGATATCGGCAGCCAAGTACATTTGAAGATCACGTCTAGGAGACAAGGTCAAACGCAAACGAGAAATTCAAATGCTGGAAGAATTAGAACAGCAGAGATTTGGCTAAAAGGTTGACTGAATTCTCATCTCAAATCACATATCAAGTTTTCCAGAGCACAAAATGAAACGGCAACAATCTATCAAGAAATGGAAAACATTACCAAAGGTCATAAACATCATCCTCAATATAAACCAGGACCATCTTTAGACGTCTTCGACTCTCACCATCATCCAAGAAAGAAGAGCATCAACCAGCTACAAGCCTATTGACGGAGATCAGCCTTCCTCTTCTGCCAAAGCCTATCAATGGCACTGTCAGCATCACCCTGGAAGAAACACACAGAAATATCACACAAGTCAACGATTACCCGTAAACTAATCCAATATAACGTCATGAAAACCATCAAGATAAAAACGCAATGGTAGATGAGCATTCCACATAATTTGCTTCAAGAGAGACCGAAGCCACATCACACAATACATAAAACCAAAATATAATCTGGCAAACCAAAGACGAAAGGGATTTGGATTCCCAAGAACATAAGGAATAAGGGTGGAAAAAACACCATTCGAGGTTCGCCAAAAAAAAATATAATCCAAACTCAACCCGACCTGGTTAACTAGATGCGAAATATAATAGTGAATCTTTCAAGCATTCTTGTAAAGAGAAACGTCAAATAAATTCCCAGTCCCAGACCTCCAAATATTTCAATCTACACGACCAGAACATAAGCTACTACTTGCCTCGACACCGTTCATCCACAAGCAACAAACACCTAACAGACCATCTCCAGAAAGAAAGGCCTAACGCCAAACATAAATGACAATCACGCTGCGCTCTATTCCTAGTTCAACAAACCTAGCACTGAAGTATATGAACCCATGGATTGCAAAAACAGCACATATACAAAAAAGGGCAATATAGGATAAAAGACCTGGGCACGGACGAAACCGCAGAGAGCATAGGTGGTGAACTGGCCAGTGTAGCGGCCGTTGGCGTCGACGTGACCGATGTTGATCTGGACGGAAGCATGGTCCTTGGAGGTGATCAGCCTGTTGGTGGCCGAGCTACAAATCCAAAAACAACAACATCATATACGAAATTAACATCATAGCCATACGAGTATTTTTCTCTCTCTAGAAAAATCGAATTCATTGCACAACGGGAAAGGAGAGGCAAAAAAAGAGAGGTACCACTTCCTGGGGTTGTAGAGGTCCATGTTCTGTCCTTCATCGTTCTGCATTTTGTCCGAATTTGGGGTTTAGCTCTTCGATCTGTAATTATTAACCGGACCAGAAATTAGTTAGCTGCCCAAGTTTGTAAACCCTAAGTGGAGACGGTAAACCCTAAATGGAGAGAGGTGTACCGGGGGAGGATATAGGAGGAGGCCGAGGACGCTAAAAGGCAGAGATGGGCTAGGGTTTTGGCCATGGAGGGTGACTTTATATACGCCTCCTCTCCCGTGACAAAAACCTAAACGCTGCGTTTTGTTACAAAACATTTCACTTACTATAGTTTAATACCTTTTTTATTTGGGGAAATTACCATCAGGCCCCTGGTATTTGGTATATTCCGTGGTCGCCCCCTTGTATTCCGGTAATCGATTAAAAACTCCCCGAGGTTTGGTTTTACTTTTATTATACTCTCGGGCACCTCGCGGACATCATCAATCGATTTATTATTATTTTAATTATAAAAAGACTATTTTACCCTCGGGTTTCATCTTCAAACCTTCGAACCTTGAACTTTCAAAAACATTTGAAGATGAATTGAGATCGAAGATGAAATTCGAGGGTAAAATAGTCTTTTTATAATTAAAATAATAAAAAATTGATTTATGATGTCAGCGAGGGGCCCGAGAATATAATAAAATCAAACATTGGAGAGTTTTTAATCGATTACCGGAATATAGGGGACGGACACAGAATATACCAAATATCAGGGGCCTGACAGTAATTTTCTCATTTTATTTTCATACTATATTTTTTGAGTAAATTATGTTTCGTCCTTTGCGTATGATCAAATAGACGATTTTTTGGTTTAAAGTAATAGACGGGTGAATTGCCGAGAGTCTAGTGGCATTTTTTATTTAATTTTTACTTTTTGGGATAAGTAATTGTTGAGACATGTCAAAGGCCTATAGCCTAACGACACAAAATTTTGTGAAATTTTAAGAGGTCTATTACCTAAAAAAATTGTTGGGAGATGCCTAAATTGGTGGCATCGAATTACTTTTGGGTACCAAAGAGCCCGTTATACTAGAGCATGCAGTGACTTTGCCATAAAGGTCATGAATGAGACAAGCAAAATAAAAAAAAAAAATATATATATATATATATATATATAATGCAAAAGAAATTGGGAGCTCGCCCTTGTGTAGGGCTCTCGAATGCCCCTAGCAGCTTCACTCGGGCGAGCATATTTTAATATATATTTTTTGTTTTTTTAATATAATATAATGACAATTGGCACAATGTTATTCGTTGAAATAGATTTTTACTGATATTATTTGTGTGGTTATAAAAATTGAAGTTATTTTTAACAAAACTGAAAAAATTAAAATTTTGTATTTTTCAAATCTTTACAAATAGATTCCAATATTGTCATACACAATCTTAAATTCTCTCTTACTTCACTACAATTATCTCTTCTTTCACTACATAATATCTTCTTTATCTACATATATTTTTTATTATTTCTATTATATATCTGAATGATCACAACTCTCCAAATTATCAACCATCTTTTTATAATTCTTCATCTTTTATTAATTCTGGAGAGTATCCTAACTCTCAACTTTTTTTTAACTCTCAATTTTCTTCAAAACTTACACAAATTCCTATATATCAACACCAAACATCACACAACACGTCCCGAAATTTATTTCAAGATGTGCATCCAAGCAACACAAAATTCTCAAAAAGAGGCAGCAAGTGTTGTCTGGGGTGTCAAAGAAAATATTGCCCTAATGTCATCTTGGATCTTCGCTAGCGAAGATAACTTATGTGGCAAAAATCAGAAGGGTGTCTCGCTCTATTACCGAGTGAGTGCTTTGTTCAATGAAGTTCAAGCAGAAAAGCAGAAGAGATCCACACAAAAAATGTAGTCCCTAAAAGGCTGTGTTTGTCAACGGTCACGAAATGATATGACATATTATTTCACTGATGGAATATATCATTCATGGACTGCATTTGTCAAGTCAATTACATCTCCAATAGTTCTAAAGCACAAGTTGTTCGCTCAATACCAAGAGGTTGTTAGAAAGAATGTCGAGTGAATATTTGGAGTTCTACAAGCTCGTTTTGCATTCATCCGACGTCCATATCTTGTTTAGGACAAGGCTTTAATCGAAAAAATTATGATGGCTTGTATCATCATGCACAATATGATAGTAGAGGATGAGCGGGACACATACCTCCGCTATTATGATCCGACAAAATTTGTTAATGATAGACCTACAAGAAGAAATGAAGAACAAGAAGAAGACGATGAAGAACTTTTTCAGTCCTCTACTGAACGCATTATAAACTTTTCCACTTATATGACTAATAGCGAATACTTTGCAATAGAGAAACTCATAATGCTCTTAAAAATGATTTGATTGAACATATTTGTCAAAAATTTGGCACTCATAATTAAATATTTAATTTACATATTCTGTATTTATAATTTATCATTTAATACATTCATTTGTAGCTTGATTTATTTTTTTCTAATTTTGTATTGCAACTTCTGCAATCTTAATGTTGTTACTTTATTAAATTTTTTTCTTGTTATAATTGTGGAGTTATTATTTTTTTATTTTTATTACAATTTATATATAAACAAAAGATAATATGTGGATGAGAGATAAATTAATTATTTATTTAGTGATCTAGGTTGGACAAGATCACTACTAGAATAAGAAAATATTTAATTGAATTAACTTGTACGTGGATGAGAAATAAATTAATTCTTTATTTTGTGACCCGGATTGGACCGGGTCATTGGTAGCTCTAATCTTACAAAAAATGCGCAAATTTTTTTCCTCTAGACAACACCATGCCGGTGTCTTTATTCTTGAATGCGAAAGGTAGGAAAGTTGGACCACAAATAAATGAGATGCCCACGTTGGTTATACTTATATCACTTACGTAAAAGTAACGAAAATTTAGAAATCTCAGTTTCAAAAAATTGAAAAAAGTTATGAAAAACTGAAGAAGGGGAGAGAGAGGCGGCCCATGTAATGGAAAGGAGAAAACGTGTTTTGGTTGCCCGATCAGATCATTTAAAACAATGTAAATCTTCATTTTAATATTTTTAATTTAACAAATCACATTAACCATTTTATAAAAGAATGACGAGTTAGTCTGAGTCGACTAGTCCAACAATAATCCCGTGTTTATTAATTGGATGGGAGAGAAATAATCTTGGATGGATGGAGAGGGGAAGTTAGTGGGTGGCCATGAAAAAATTCATTCAGAAATTGAATCCTAACCGGTGGGTGGCATTTCCGTGATTATATGAAACACCAAAGTCAAACACCCAACAGTAGTAGTTATAAGATACATCCAAATTCCAACTAGCTCTTAGCTGTTTAGTCTTGAGCACCAGACAAATAAAAGAAGCTACCTCCCACTCTCCTCTTCTTCCATCTCACCCCACATACCATAACATCACATACCTGCTCTCCTCCAAAGAAATCAACACAAACACCTAGCTCTCTTAAGAGAAGCTAATCGAGAAGATAAGATGGCCAAGTGCTTGGTTACAACCTTGCTCATATTGGCCCTGACCGCCGCGGCGTCGGCTGGGTCCCACCACCACCTCCACCTGGGGTGGGTCCCCGGCAAGGCGGCCTGCAGAGGGTCCATAGCGGAGTGCCAGCTGGGGATGGAGGAGGAGGGCGGGGAGTTCGAACTGGACTCGGAGATCAGCCGGCGCATCCTAGCCACCACCAAGTACATCAGCTACGGTGCGCTGCAGAGGAACACTGTGCCTTGCTCCCGGCGTGGGGCCTCCTACTACAATTGCAAGCCTGGGGCACAGGCCAACCCCTACTCCCGTGGTTGCAGTGCTATTACACGGTGCAGGAGCTGAACTATTTTTCTTCCTTATTTTTACTTATATTTTTTGGGGGATTGTTCTGGTATATTTATTGGATCTCTGGCGTTATTGATGGAAATATTGATGTCGTAATTACCATCTGGATGTCCTTGTGATAGCTTATTGTTATTATTATTGTTTTTTTCCCCTTATTTTTATGGTTGGTTGGATCTTTCTAGTGATCTCCGCCTTCATCTTTGTTAATTTTCTTGTTCACTTTTTTATTTTATTTTTCCCTTTCTTTGAAGGCAGTTTTTGTTTTCCTTCTCAGATCTGTTCTCTGCCTCTAGGTTCCTTGCGCAAATAATTTAAAGAATCTTTTCCTGGACAGCTCAACATCACGTCCATTTCGTCTTATATTTTTGTTTGGTTTTAATGGAATCCGGTCTGTTTGTGTTCTAACTCAACAAAGTTAGCAATTAAATTTTTAATCCTTTGACTTCCTGATCAATCAGCAGTTCATCAACTTTGTTGTTGGAATCTTTCGACATGTCGATTCCTGTTTCTCTGTCAACCCTAGTAGCTCGCTTCTTTACCTTAACTGAATTGGTTCTGTGTCGCCTGTCTGAGAAATTAAAATATAGTTTCCTTCACACAAAAAAAACTAAAATATGGTTCAACTTGGATTATAAAACCGGGGAAAATGGACAGTCGTTTGGGTGCTTAACTTTTTGAAGATTCCACTAATCAACGGCCAGTTGTCAGGGACGGCAATTAGCAAATTTGAATGGGGGCCCATCTGGATCGTTCGTCTTCCATTGAGCTTCCGGTCTTTGTCGATTGTCCAATTTTTATCTTTCCCGTGGTTCGTTCGTCTTCCTCGCACCTGCTGACGAGGCAAACGTTAAAAGTCAAAAAAAAAAACAAATTACTTTCAAGTCCTTTACCTTTGGTCACCCTCCCTCTAGGGTCCTTAACTTTTAGAAAATGATTGTCCCGTCCCTAAGTTTTGATGATAATAGACTCTTGGGGTTTCTGGAGTCGGAATATTCCTTTTTCTCCGGTGAACTTCCATTTGAAATGACCAAAATACCATTCCCACAAAAAAAAAACCAATTAACATCCTCTACCGTCCGCTTCCCGTCCCCAACCTCCCACGGGAACCAATTAACATCCAAAACCAAAACTTAAAATCAAAACTCTTCTTCCTCGATGTCGCAACTAAAGTCACTGAGTTCGTATAAATCCTTTCGTCCCCGTCGTTTGCCCGAGCTCGTTCTTCGAGGAGATCCCCCACCCGTCTGCTTCAAATTGGCAGAGGTCCCTGCGTTTTCAAACTTTTCTTTCCCAAAACACCCCTCGGGGTACTCCCCCTCCGAAAACCCATACTCGTAGCAGCGATCTAAGGTGGCGGAGGCGGAGTCGGATGGCTCCTGTAAGAAGAAATTCATGCTGTAATCTGCCTCCTCGCCTTCACTAACGAAACACGAACCTCCTCTTCAAGGAGAGGTAGAGTATTCCCCCCACGGCCGCCTCTTTGCACAGAACCAACCTCAAGCTCGATCCGGACCCAACCCGCACCCGTTTGCATTGGCAACCCGCAATTCTCTCTCTTTCTCTCCAAGTTATAATCCTCGGCGGGAATCTGACCTCTTCTTATTTCAACGGCAGAGTGGGAGCTACGGCGGAGGCCAATGGGAGCGCGGGCGGAGGCGGGAAGGTGGTGTCTCGTTCGAGTTCTTACCGCCGAAGACGGAGGACGGGGTGGACAACCTATTCGAAAGGATGGATAGGATGGTGGCCCACAGCCCCACCTTCTGCGACATCACATGGGACGCTGACGGAACAACCACCGATTTGAACCCTCATCGTGGGTCCCTTATCTCCGACCCAGAGAAGCTTCCCTCTTGATTTGCTTTCGTTTTGGCCGCTAGTGATTTTTTGGTTTAGTTATTTTTTATATTATTGATTAATTAGTTTTAGGTTTCCAGGGAAGATACAGGGAATAAGATGAGTTTTTTGTTTAACAAGGGAGGGTATTTTGGTCATTTCAAGTGGGAGTTCACTGGAGAATATAAAATATTTTACCTTCAAGGACCCGATAGTCTATTATGATCAAAATTTAGGGACGGGATAATCTTTTTCCAAAAGTCAGGGATCCTAGGGGGAGGGTGACCAAAGGCCAGGGAGTTGAGAGTAATTTACCCAAAAGAATTGCGTACATTTGATGGGTCCCTCAAACAAAAAAAAGAATTGTTCTTATTTAAAAAAAAAATCTGAACTGAAAAAAATTTCCTCAAAACAAAACGTCGGAAAAATAGTAAAATATGAATATGAAATTGAGGTCAATGACTATGGTTTACACTTTGGATGTGTAAAATTCTGCATATAAAAAATATGGGCACTGTTTAAGAAAGGATCAGCTTTACCGGACTAATCAGAAAAAATCGTTGGCCGCGGTTAACATAAAAAAACGTACTGAGGAAAATATATTAAATTAATCCTAAGAAAATAGATAATTGTATCCTATTGTCAACACGATAATTGTATCCTATTGCTAGATAATTCATAGGAAAATAGATTAAATTAATATTAACAAATTGTAACAAATATCATAAAAAGATAAATCTTACAATTAGATAAAATTAATCTAAAAATAAAACTACATTTCTACGAGATAATAACTTTTACACATTTGGCACTGCTATCATCGATCCACGCCATATTATGAAGTGGTTCACGTGTGTGATTGTGTCAAATGGTTTAAAGTCCAACGGCAACAAAATTGCCAATTCACCCTGAACGAAAAGATAAAAATGGCAGAGAATAAAGGTAGAAGACGAAGTTGGTAAATATCTGGTTTTGTATATTCACCTCCTTTGTGAAATAATGATGTACATCGACCTATTTTATATACAAGAACAAATCATATCCTTATCTACCAGCTGCACAAAAAAAAATAAAAGAAAATTTGAGGGAATATTCTGGGGAAAAATATTCCCACTACCAGCCGTCGAATTATCCTCGGGATTGATGCTGATGATTGGTTGTGCCTGGTAATTATTTCTGTGTATCCCGGGATTTGTCTGCTGACTCAGCTTTCAGGAGGAGAGGATAAGAACATGTGCTGGCCATTTTCTTTCCTTTGGCTGATAGGCCGTCTATTGGTGAAAGTTTAAGCTGGGTCCAAAAATGTTTCACACCAGCTCCAACGGTCGGCCCAACTAGCAGCTTTTCTTCTTCTTTGGTTGCTTCGTTTTTCACCTTCGATGGCTGTTTCAGAACAATCTTCCCATGTAATTTTAACATGCCCCCGCAAGCAGGACTGTGGATATTTAACAGTCCTAGCTTAGAGACGTGATGAAGAAATAAAGAAGGTGGAAGAGGCTTTGTTAAGATGTCTGCCGTCTGTTGTGATACAGGTACATGAAAGAGTCGAAGGAGACCTTGTTGTATCTTCTCGCGTACCAAATGATAATCTATCTCGATGTACTTTGTGCGTTCATGAAACACCGGATTCTCTGCAATGTAGATTGCTGATTTGTTATCGCAAAAGACAGATGCGTGTAATTGATGTGCTATTCTCAAATCTTGCATTAGATAGTTCAACCATTGTAATTCAGAAGCAATAGACGCCAATGCTCTATATTCCACCTCCGAAGAACTACGGGAGACGGTATTTTGCTTTTTGGACCTCCAGGAAATAAGAGAATTGCCCAAGTAAATGCAGTATCCTGTGGTAGAACATCGTGTATCCGAGCATCCGGCCCAATCGGCATCACAAAATCCATAGAGCTTGAGCTTGGAGTTACTAGGGAAGAACAAGCCCATTCCTGTGCCTTCTTGTGTATAATGAGAGGAGAGCTCAGAAACTAGCTAAGTTAGTGCGTGGAATAACACACATCCGGCCTTGTGTGCGTGAGATAAAGTAGCTTGCCAATAAGCTGGCGATAGGCTGTAGCATCCTCAACTAGATCAAATTCTGCAAAAATGCTCAATCTCACATTCTGCACCATCGGTGTAGCCATCGGCTTACAAGTTTCGAACCCAACATCTGTGAGTATGTTGATGGTGTACTGCCTCTGAAAAATGTGAATACCTGAGATGGACCTGGCCACTTCCATCCTTAGAAAAAATTTGAGTTGCCCCAAATCTTTAATCGTGAGCTTGGCATCCACAAAGCTCTTGATTTCTTTGATGTATATCATGGAATTGCCTGTCATGATTATATCATCCACATACACTATGAGACAGGTCAGATTTCCATATTTATGTAAAATGAACATTGAATAGTCACACTTGGCTTGCTCGAAACTAAACAATAGCAGTAATGAAGATAATTTCTTAAACCATTGTCTGCTTGCTTGTTTCAGGCCATATAGAGACTTTTGAAGTCTGCAAACTTTGTTAGAAGGAGCAGAAAAATCAGGTGAAAGCTGCATATAAACCTTTTCATGGAGATCACCATGTAGAAAAGCATTATTCACATCCAATTGCTGAGAAAACCAATTGTTGCTAGCAGCTAATGGTAAAATAGTTTTCATAGTTGTCATCTTTACTACTGGAGAGAAAGTATCCAAATAGTCAATACCAAGAGCTTGTGTATATTCTTTTACAACTAACCTGGCTTTAAACCTTTCAATGCTTCCATCAGCCTTTCATTTTATTTTGTAGATCCACCTGCATCCAATTGGTTCCTTGAGTTTGGACTTTATAGCCTCTTGCCAACAATAGATGTCCTTTGCGTCTAAATAATTTTTTGGTTCTCTGATCTGGTCAATAGCTGCAATAAAATTTCTCTAGGAGGAACCAAGATGTGCATATGTTACGATAGAAGAGATTGGGTGCAATATGGATTGAGATTGACCAGATTTTCGTACCTGACCTTTACTAGAAGAAGGTTGGCATTGCTGAGAGACCAATGAAGAGTGTACATAATCCTGCAGATATGCTGACTTATGATGGGGTCTGGTTGATTTTCTCAGGTTTTCTGGGTTATCTACGGTTGGTTCTGGAGATGGTGAGAGGTTGCCAGCATCAATATCAGGTTGGTGGAAGTCTGGTAAGGGTTCCATATCATCTGGATCAATGTGTAAGGGCGAGGTTGTGTAATTGGATAGGCTCGGTGTCTGAGCTGTAGGACATGATAAAATGGTTTGAAATGGGAACACGTTCTCATAGAACACAACATCCCTAGAGCAAAAAGATGCACATTCTTACCCTCGTCTAAAATTTAGTTAGCTTTGACATCATTGCAGCATAGCAGTAGCTACAGATATAGTAGGACAGATCTTCTAAATATGATTCTAGAATTAGGGATATGGCCTAACCTATAATGCCAATGGTCTAGACTATGTTGGATATAAGTAGGAGTAGAGATAGCCAAACAGGTTTGTTGGGTAGGAGCTGGTTTGACGATGTACAGTCTATTGGATTTCTCAGTAATGCCAATCCTATTCGCCTTGGTAAGGTCCTGTATATGACAAGCAGCAGAGGTAAAAATCATAATCACTGAGGCATCACTTGTCAATTGACTGATAGATATCAGATTAAATATGAAAGAAGGCACAAAGAGCACATTGAATAAGACCAGATCAGGTGATAACTGTACTGATCAGATGTGTGTTGCCTCAACCCTGCACTTATTAGGTAAAGTTATATAAACTTCTTTTACTGGTCTGGGTTTTATAAACCAGTCGATCGAGCAAGTCATGTGAGTAGATGCTCAAGAGTCGAGAATCCAAGTTTGCAACCTAAGAGATAATCCCCTTGAGTCTTGCAAATTACAAATGGAGAAGGTACCTGCTGAATTCATATTTCCTTCAGTCACATGAGTAAGAGAGTTGGCCTTAGCGGTGCACACTTCTGCAGGTCCTAGAGAATTTAAAGTTGCCACTCCTTGAGATAAGGTCTTCTGCATCATGCTCATGAGACCCTTCATCTGTTCTGCAGTAAAGCCATACTGTGCAGAATCACCAGTTGCAGCTACCATTTGATCATTCTGTGGCCTGGGCTTCCAACCACGTGGGAATCCATGTAACTTAAAGCATTTATCAACAGTATAACCTTCTATATGACAATGAGTGCAAAAGGGCTTCTTCGAACTAAATTTCTTAGCATTAAACTGAGCAGCTAAGACATCATAGTGGTCATTTCCTCCATGAGAGGCAAAAATAGTAGGAGAAGCATTAGTTTTGGGAAGAGAAGGCAGCTCAACGAACTATCTCTCGTGTTGAGTTACTAAATACATAAATTGGCTCATAGTAGGAAGTGTATCTAGCATCAAGATTTGTGTTCTCACATTGGAGAAGTTATCACTTAACCCCGTCAGGAACCTCATGATGTGGTCCTGCTCAAGTTGTGCTGCAATATGAGTCATAGCAGAGCATACAACATTTCCACCTGGAGCACATTGGCAAGATGGAATAGGACAAAATTGGATCAATTGATCCCACAACGACTTGTACTTAGAAAAATACTCATTGTCAGAGAGTATACCTTGAGAGAAGTTGGATATCTCCTTCCTCAAGTTGGCAATCTTGACGAAGTCACCTCGCCCAAAATGCTCACAAAGATGGTCCCATATATCAGTGGCTGAGTCATACCACAATAGGCTTTCCCTCAGCTCTGCTTCAATGAAACAGATCAACCACCTTATGACAAGCATGTTACATCATTTCTAGGATGGAAACAGAGCATCCTTTCTCCCTGGTACAGAGATGTTTCGATCAACAAATCCCAGTGTGTTCTTGGACTCCAGAGATGGACTGATTGCTCTTACCCAAGAATGGTAGTTCTTCTCGTTCAGAAGAGGAGAGACAAGGACTTCAGCCGAGCTTTCGCCCGGATGTACATAAAAGCGGTTAGTGAACTCCCATTGGAACTATGTTCTCCGAAGGAGCCGTGACCACAGCTGGTACATTAGCCTCTGCCATTTGTGACGAAGTGTGTTTAAAGAGGTGAGATGCGGAAGTGTCTATTCAGAGTTATGATGCTCTGATACCATGAACGAAAAGATAAAAATGGCAGAGAATAAAGGTAGAAGATGAAGTTGATAAATATCTGGCTTTGTATATTCACCCCCTTTGTGAAATAATGATGTACAGGGAACTATTTTATATACAAGAAAAAATCCTATCCTTTATCTACCAGCTGTACAAAAAAATAAAAGGGGTTTTGAGGGAATATTCTGGGGAAAAATATTCCCACTACCAGCCGTCGAATTATCCTCGGGATTGATGCTGATGATTGGCTGTACCTGGTAATTATTTTTGCGTATCCCGAGATTTATCTGCTGACTCAGCTTTCAGGCGGAGAGGATAAGAACATGTGCTGGCCATTTTTTTTCCTTTGGCTGATGAGCCGTCTATTGGTGAAAGTTTAAGTTGGGCCCAAAAATATTTCACAGCAGCTCCAACGATCGACCTAACTGGTAGCTTTTCTTCTTCTTTGGTTGCTTCATTTTTCACCTTCGATGGCTGCTTCAAATCAATCTTCCCATGTAAATTTTAACACGCCCTCTCCACTTTCCTATAATGCATGTTTGGGTGTTGATGATTGAGCCCATCCCATACATCCAACCAAATGCCGGACCATGTGCCCGCACCTCTGTTTTGTTCTTGAGATTTCTCATTTTTTAAATTCACTTATTGAGAATCGAGCATCGTCAAGTCACATAACGACTCTCCCAAAAATATTTCGACATTTATAAGATTTGAATTGGACCTCCCCGATCTACATACAAAATAAGCCCAGTTTGAGTGTGGAAATGGGAATCCAATCACTTACCCGTTCTACTTATAGTAATTTTCCTTCTGCAACATGCTTTGCATAGGTAAACAATTCGCATACTTATTGTCTTAAAATTTGAGTTAGATACAAAGATTCTAATATATTATAAGAGCCAATTATTAATTATAAATGTGATATATTTATTTGCATTAAGATTTTAGGTTACATACATCAACACATCTATAATACATGAAAATGTGGGGTAGGGTAGAGACGGGTAAGAAATTGTATCCCAGGATCAGCGATGTCTTAAAGAAATTGAAATAAGCAAGCCTGGTTCAGAACTTGAGGCTCGTTTGGAGTTCAATTAGATTACTGAGCCAGGCCCATTACTCAATGCCTACTCAGAACCCCAATCTTCTAGAAACAAACAAAAAAATAGAGAAGCAAATTTCCAAAATTAAAATAGAATTAATAATAGGCCCGCCAAGCCAACCAGATGACCCAAAGTAAAAACTTAGCCCCGAAGCCAAAAACGGCACTCCACAAATCTGCAGCCGACACGTTTGAACCGACAGCGACCCAATCCGCCCACAGGTTGTAGCCGTCCTTTTCGAGATCCCAGAGCCTTGTATTCCTCTCTCCCACCCCAACTTCTATTTTATTATTATAATTTATATATAAAGTTTGCAGAACCTTGTCTCCTTCTTCCTCCCAGAAACCTCTTTAGTAAATTCTCCAAAAAAAGAAACCTCTTTAGAAAGAACAGATCTCTCTTATTAGAACTAGAAGCAGAACCACATCGATTTGAACCATGGCCGCCGAAGGAGACGTGAATTATCAGCAGCAACCACAACAGCCGCAAGAACAAATGGTTCCAACTTTCTCTTCCTCTTCTTAATTTCTTTTTTTTCCCCCGTGTCTTGAGGAGGGAATTCAATTTGGCGGTTTTGGTTATTGGCAGGAGACGGAGAGGCTCAAGTATCTAGGGTTCGTGCAATTGGCGGCGATCCACGCGGTGGTGATGTTTTCTAACCTGTACCTGTATGCGAAGGAGAAGGCGGGCCCACTCAAGCCCAGCGTCGAGAACGTTGAGGGTGCGGTTAAGATCGTGGTGGGCCCCGTCTACAACAAGTACCACGCCCTCCCCGTCGATCTCCTCAAGTTTGTTGATCGCAAGGTCCGCTTTGCCCCTCTCCTTTTTCATGCGTGTTCTATGATTATCTGCCCTGCCCTAAATGAATTTGGTTGATGAACTTGGGAACTGTTTTCTACTGCTTTTCAATAGGATAATGAGCGGGTTGAATCGCTAATTGCGAGTCTGATTGTTCTGCGACTTAATGCTGATTGAGAGAGACTTTGCTGACGCAGGTGGACGAGTCTGTTAATGGTCTGGATCGGCGTGTGCCACCAGTGGTCAAGCAGGTGTCAGCTAAAGCCATAACCGCCGCCCAGATGGCTCCTGTCACGGCTAAAGCTGTTGCTTCTGAGGTTCAGCAAGCAGGACTTGCCAAGACCGTGTACACCAAGTGTGAGCCCGTGGCCAAGGAAATCTACTCCAAGTACGAGCCAATTGCTAAGGAGCTCTACTCCAAGTACGAGCCCAAGGCAGAGCAGTGCGCTGCCTCTGCCTGGCGCAGGCTCAACCAGCTCCCCCTCTTCCCTCATGTAGCACAGGTCGTTGTTCCAACTGCTGCTCATTGGGCTGACAAGTACAACCAGACTGTCCGTAGTACAGCCGAGAAGGGATACAGGGTGTCCACCTACATGCCTACTGTGCCTACCGAGAGGATTGCCAAGGTCTTCAGCAACGAGGCACCTGCTGCACCACTGTTGGATTCCAACTAAACCCTAAACCCGAGCGGCCTGCTTAAGCGCACCTTTTGGGTCTGTACATGTAGAAAGATTGGTTTGCTAGCAGTAGTATGCTTTTGCCGTTCTGTCCTCTTTAACTCTATGCTATTTTGTTTGAGGTTGTTATAGGGTGTATGATCTAGTAGATCTTTGTGAACAGCTACTGCTTTCTATTCTTGCTCTGAGTCTTTGATACCTAGTTTCTGCAGAGAATTACTTGTTGTGGTCTGTTTCTGTTTGATTTTTGCCTCGATCAAAAATCAAACTCTGTGATTATTGGATGAATTCGGGCTTTTTTTTTTTTGCGGGGGGATTAGATGTGTGCATATAGCTTATCTCTTGTTACGTTCAATAAACGAGTAGAGGTTGAACATGGCTGGCTGAGCAATATTTTGAGAGGTAAAAGTGCATATATTTTTATTAAATCTGAAACATCGTAGTACAACAATATGTCAAGGTCCGAAAGGTGGGAAGACATCCAATCTCGCCTGCCGGACGCTGCCTCCATAGCCAATTAGCTACTACTTGATTGTAGAGTCATACTTCGTATGACTAAGAAGGTTACATAATGGAAGTTCAATAAAATTTGATCTAATCTCCATGACCATAATTTTCAGTTAGACGTGCGAGGTAATAGTCTCTTTCAATGTGGTATTGGACATCACTAGTGAGATTCAAACTACATAGGATAGCCCTTAAATCTGTCTCCCTCGAGAGATGATGAAGCCGAAATCAGGTCCATCTTCTGATAAGAGGTCCAGTCTCTAGCTATAGCAGCTAGGACTCGAGTGTGTTCATCTAATCTAGCTAAGAAGGTTATCTTTTACTTTACCTTTTCTCGGACGAAATTGGTTAGGTCATTATTTTGATAGGATTTGTTTTGCTCAAGATGTATATAGACAGCTTGAGAAGCTATAATCCACCTAGATCATGCATGCATCTCATCATCATAAAAAAATGACCAACATTGCGGCATGATTCACTAAGTCAAGCGAAGCGTGTCAGAGCAAATCAAAAACAGTGGAAAGTCATTTAGGGAAACTAGGTTGATCATGCAAATCAACTACTCTATAGCCTACGCCCATAGAAACCAACATGATGACGTCCACATATTTTTTTTCGGGTTATGGGTCTGGACCAAATCCAAACCGAATTTTTTATTCGGATCAGGTCCAGATCCAGAGAAGAATCTCGATTCTAACAGTTCAAGACAGTTCGAATTGGGCCGAGCCAAACCAAACCAAACGAAACGCTCACCCTACCAATGAATTCAAAAACAAAAAGAGATGGATGGGCGGGCCCCCCCATCGAACGGGGAAGGGAACAATAAAAGGCGGATAGAGTTCTCGTGGGGTGGGGGGGAATGGGGAATCCGTCAGCAACGGTAAGGTTCGCGGTTTTCCTCTCCCTCTCTTTCAGTGCCACGTCATCGTTCCCCAGCTCTCGACCCCCGAGGGCCACGCCCGCCGACTTGCTGTCCGTCCTGGGATCCACCGGGCAGCCCTCGAAAGTCGACCCGCTGGTCTCCCGGGAGCTGGCCTCCTGCCTCAGGTTCCTCGTCCCTTTCTCCCCTTCCCAACCGCCATGTGCGTCGAGGAGATTTGGCGGCCGCCTCTGGAGACGGGAGGACGAGCTGGTCTGGTTCCCGCCGGAGCCAGTCCTGGAGCTGGCTCGCCTCGCCGTAGATTCCGGCGGCGATCCTGATGTCATTCATCGCGCTCTTGATCCCGCGGTTTTTCCCGTGAGTCATCGTGTGTCGGATTTTATTTTGAGTTAAATGTTTGGTAGGAAAAGCAATCAGTGAATTGGAGATTCAGGCGAATTAGAAAAGGACTTAGTTTTTAGGTCTATATGTGGGAAAATATATGCTGTATGATTAAGAAGAGCAGCGTTCTCAAGTGTTGTGGTTTTAGTTTGTTGGAGTTAAGGTAACTCCAGAGCTATTGGCTTTAGTGGCTTTTGTAGGTGCCTGATGTGGAAGGATGCAAGGAAAACCGTTGCGAGCTTACCAGGACGCCGTACGGGAGACGATTCATAAGTCAGGTGCCGAATTGAGCTTAGAATCCCTTGCTAATCTGGATACTTCTTGTTTGATTTTATTTGGTTGATCATGTGGCATCTGGTTTTTTTCTTGATTCGGTGCCATATTTGCAGGAGTTGGATACCTATCTTGAATTCTTGTTTGAACTGATTGTTGAGCGAGGCCCTTCTGTCGGGCTGAACGTGTCGCTGAGTCGCTATGATTTCTTTCATGGACACCTGTTCTTGGCCGCGGAAACAGGACGACTGGGTATATTGTGAGTTTGCTCTTATCTTTCCTTGCTTCATCTTGTGGATCTCTTTTCCATGATGGAATTAGCACTTTGAAAGAAGCTGGAATGATTGACATATTGTTAGGTGGCAAATCATAGTTTTTTTTAAATGGATTTTGGCCCTTCTTGCAAAGCCAACCGGGCAATCTGATGTGCCAGTACGAATGAGAAAATGCCTTGCAACATGTTTATCTTACCATTCTGAGAATTTTGGTTCTCACGTACAAAGAATGGCAACCAAATGCGCATAACAGTATCATTGCTAACTCTCTGCATCCTTCTTTCAGATTCCATGCTAAAGAGTATCCAGCATATGACAAAGCAGTGTTCCCATATAACATGGGGTATTGTCAAAAAGGTAGGCTAGCTACTTAAGGTACAATTCTCTTAACAGAAAATTGTACTTGTATTTCTTTCTTCTTCTTTTTGAAGAAAAAGTTCTGCAAATGTTCTTGCACTCCTGATGATAACAAAACTGTCTTATGAGCTGCTCATTGCAACGAGCTGACTGCTATGTGTCCATATTCCCTTAACATTTTCAGGATCTTCCATAACTTATGATGATTCAATGAACTTGCGAAACATTCTCTGGCTGGCTCCATTCCCAAGCAATAGCACCAGAGCTTGGGCTTCGCCCGGTAAGTTGTCAACCTCAGTTTCATTTACTTGTCCGAATTCATTTCCGTTGCTGCAGTGAATCTTAACAATCCTAGAAACTGAGCTTACTCATCCATGTTACATTCAGATGAGAATGTAAATGCTTTAAGGGCAGTAAGCTCATTAGAGCCTTTTATTTTGGCTCTATCCTTTGTTTAACAGGCTAATGTCGCATAGACTAGGTGCTTATATGTTTCTGATATCTGATCAATTTAACTATCTGGATATGAAAAAGGCTATGTGGAAGCTATATGCCTGGGATTTCTGTTACAGTAAATGACTATGAAATGGCGCCGTGCCAGTTTCTGAAACGATAATTCTATGTCTTTGTACTTACATCCCTAAATGGAGGGTTATTTAGAAGTCAGCATGTGCTGATTGCTTTCCTATCAAAGAATCAAACACTATAAATCAAATGTGCTGATGAATACATACATGTCAGGGGTTCTTGTTGTGTTGGATGCCCATCCAGAAGGAATCATATACAGAGATCTGATACCTGACTATGTACAATTTGCAAGAACTATCTACGAAGGTTCGAACTCGCTTATTTTTCCTGTAATACAGTTTGGCTGTAAACAATTAGATACCTGATATGGCCGTGTTAAAATTTGTGAGCATAAAACAAACACTTTCTTAATTCTGTTGGTAGATGATTTGGGTGATGTCGCTGTCGATGTAAACTACTTGAATGTTGGAGGTGCAAAACATACACATCAGATTTTCATTTGCTGATGCTTTCGCGAGGTACATAATATCATGTTGAGTTAATCATATGTACGTCTATTGGCTTCGTTAGTGGCAGCGATAATCGTTTCCTGTTGTGTTCCATGCCTTTCAGGCAGCACACTACAATCTGCGGGAGACGTGGTGGTTTATTGCATGGCGATCGGACAGGCAGCTTGGCCTAAATCATGTCTGTTCAGAGTTCAGACCCTATCCTTCGTGTCTATTGTACTGGCTTGAGGAGAGAACTATTCACCTTTGATCAGCTTGCTCGAGTTACTTCCATCCCATTGTAAATACCTAATCCTACGAAACCAAATAATATAAAAAAAGACTACGTTATTTCCTTTTACCTTTTCTTATCTTGCTTCGAAGATTTGTGCATTTCTACTAATCAAACAAGAAACACAGCATAATTTTTCACGAGAACTACAATTTAGTATTCTGTAGTTTCACGTTTTTCAAATTTAGACCATGTGGTTTAAAATTGGTAATTCAGTCCCTGGTGGTTTACCAACTTTTTCTGCCCGACCAAACAGGGTTGAAACGGTGTTGTTTTTGACGTGTCAAATTCCAAATCAGTCAACTGATCACGGGCAGCTACTCGAGTAGTGAATTGATCTATCCGAAAAATTACAAGAGCTTTTTTTTATGAATTTTAAAATACTGACTTATATGTGTAAAACTGTGAAACCACAATACACTTTATCCATATTTTAAATTGGGATAAGTTTATTTTAGTACCCTGTAGTTTTACCATTTTCGCCTGGAGTATCATGTGGTTTCAAATTGGTAGTTTAATACCCTGTGGTTGACCACAAATTACCAAGGCAGGTCCAAGGAAGCTGCCCGTCTAAACTCACCCGAAACGTCGTCGTTTTGAGACCACGTGGAAGACACGTGGCGATGAGGTGGCAAGGCAAAAAATTTTAAAATAGTCCAAATTTTTTATGAAATGACCTTTATATCCTTACAATTAAAACTCTAGTCTCTCTCCTCTTCGGCCCCTCGTCTCTTCTCTGAGATGAAGAACAATGAATCCTTCAACCTAATTAAATTTTATAACCTTTATACCCAATAAGCTGCCATGACCCAGTTGTTTGAATCAGAGATATTAGAGGACCCAACAATTTCAAGAGAATTATTTGAAGAGGTTAAAGGTTGAAGTGGAAGTACATGGACCTCGTCCTCCTCGACGCTATCTCATTCCCCGCCCTCTACGAGATGAAGTGGAAGTACATGGATCTCGCCAAGAACAAGGTCACCTACGCTCCTTTCGGCGGCCCGTCGGCGTCATCTGTGACGCCGCCAAGACCGTCCAGCTCCGGGGCGAGTCCACCCAGCGGAAACACCCCATCTTCAACTTCGATGGCATCCTCCTCTCCGACGTCGTCTGGTCTCTCCTAGACCGAGGATCAAACCCTAGCCTGTGTTGTCCAGGACGGCACCGTTTATCCTGGCGAAACCCCATCTGCTCAAACCCGGTGTCGAGATCGAGGAGCCGTAGGGCTAGCGGGAGATGGCGTCAATGGTTGTGTTGCATCTCGTCGACTGACTGAATTAGGATTTGATTGATTGAATTGGGTTTTGATTGAATTGGGTTTTTAGTTTAAATGATTTTAGTTCTATTATTTTTTGTTTGATTAATTTCAGTTTTGGAAGTGATTCATAGGCTGATTAAGTAATTTCAGAGGGGAGGAGGAAGAGGAAGAAGAAGAAGAGGAGGAGGAGGAGTGGACGGAGATGGAGGAAGATTGGTGATTAGGGACTGAATAGGTAGTTTACCACGGTCCACATCAGCTTTAACTTATAAAGTCGGGCGCCACGTGTCTTCCACGTGGTCTCAAAATGATGACGTTTTGGGCGGGTTTCGACGGGTAGCTGCCTTGGACCTGCCTTGATAATTGGTGGTCAACCACAGGGTACTAAACTATAAATTTAAAACCACATTGTAGTTCAGACAAAAAAAGTTAAACTACAGGATACTAAAATGAACTTCTCCTCTTTAAATTTGATTTGAGGTTTGGGTTGAAGCCGGGACCGGTCCCAGCCATTGAAGCTCATTACTTAGCCTAAATAAATTCAGATTTGATGAAGTGTTCAATAATTCAGATTTCATTACCTCGACAAGGACAAATAATTTTTTTTGTTTTCGTAGACCGAAGGAAGAAAAAGACAAAAAGAAAGAGAGAGATTGTAACGGGGGTCGTGGCTTGGTAATAATTAGGCTAGCTCGGCCCATCCGGGACACGAGAAAGAGTTTCTTCTATCCGAAAAGCATCTTGTTTTTTGTTGTGTGTGGCGGCGCTAAGCTTGGCAAGTAGAAGGCGGGAAGTGAAAATGGCGGAGGAAGTTAAGAAGGATGCTGCAGTTGGAGGAGGGGAACACCGCCTCACAATAGCCGAAACCAGCAGCTCCGAGCTCAACAAACCCAAGCGAGTCGCTTCTCTTGACATCTTCAGAGGCCTAACCGTCGCCGTACTATTACTATCTCTCTCTCTCTCTCTCTTTCTGGCTTATAATTTAAGTATGTATTTAGTTTATACGAAATTAATTATTAAGGGAACTAGTTTGGATTTGTTCATTTCCAATATACATATCTATCTGGTTGAACCTTTCAAGTAGTAAACGATAGAATTATGATTATTATCCCACTTATTCAGAGGTTAATCGTATTTAAATAATCCACATTTTGGAGTAAGTAAGGTAACAAGGGGTCCATAGCTCAGTGGTAGAGCATTTGACTGCACCGGTTCGAACCCTTTTTTTTCTGTTTTGTTTTTTCATCAATTAAGTGCAGTTGATGGTACTAGTGGATGATGAGTCTGGTTGTTTTAAATTAAGTGCAGTTGATGGTACTAGTGGATGATGCTGGAGGGGAATGGCCGAAGATGGGACACGCTCCCTGGAATGGCTGCAACCTCGCCGACTTCGTTATGCCTTTCTTTCTCTTCATCGTCGGGATGGCCATTCCACTCTCTTTCAAAGTTAGTTAGTTAGTTATACTGACACACACCCTCCTTCCTCCCTCCTCCTTCCCTTTCTTCTCATCATCATCCCCTTACCTTACCTTATTATTACGAGAGAGAGAATGAATGGTCATCTAATTTTTGCAGAAAATAAGAAGCCGGGAACATGCCGTCAGGAAAGTGATCTTCAGAACGTTGAAGCTCCTCTTTTGGGGTCTTCTTCTCCAAGGTCTGCTCTCTACTCACTCCTCTCTATTTGTGTATCACTTGTACTATTATGAACAAGTCTCCGTGTCACCGATTTGCGATTACATTGGTTTTGCTTCGCTAAGGGGGCTACTCTCATGCGCCGGACAAACTTACTTACGGGGTTGACATGAAGAGGATAAGGTGGTGTGGCATTCTCCAGGTGATGATGATGCTGATTTCCATGTTGTTGATGATCATGACAATCAAGCCTTGTTTCGGATATGTGTTTTGATGATGACTTTGTCTCTCTAGAGAATCGCTTTCGCTTATTTCATCGTGTCGTTGGTGGAGATCTTCCGTGAAGATTCACGAGTTCAGGATCTACCACCTGGCAGACTATCTATATTCAAGATGTATTGCCTTCATTGGTAAGCTTGTTCATGTTTCGTCAGTGCCATCTTCATTCCACTCTTTAACCAATCCGAAGAATCTATTGATATTCTTATGTTCATAGGCTGGTAGGAGCTTGCGTACTCATCATTTACTTGGCAGCACTTTACGGAACTTATGTCCCTGATTGGCATTTCACAGTAGATGATCCAGAAAACACTGATTACGGAAAGTTCTTCACTGTAAGCATACTGATCAACTCAACGGATTAGCTCACTTTTTGCATCGATTTGGAGTTTCCAAGTGTACATGCCTCGATCAAGTTGCCGAATGAGTTCTTTTGGCTCATGGTTGCGATTTAAGTAAAGTCTTAGGTGTTGGAGGTGTTCACTTTTATTATGCCATTTCAATTGCAGGTCACATGTGGTGTTAGGGGAAAGCTTGACCCTCCTTGTAATGCAGTTGGCTATATTGATAGGACAATCCTGGGCATCCATCATATGTATCAACATCCCGCTTGGAGGAGATACAAGGTGCATTACAGTTTCTCTTCTGTTGCTGATCTACTTTGTATTTGAGCCGGGGAAAAATTAAATTTGTTCAAAAAGCAATAATAGAAACTGATTTTTCTTTGAAATGCTGCAGGCTTGCACTGAAAATTCCCCGTACGAGGGACCAATTCTAGGCAGTGCTCCATCATGGTGTCATGCACCTTTTGAGCCTGAAGGGATTCTCAGGTATGCAGCACTAACTTCAGGCAATAAGGACATTTTCGTAAGATCATACTTGTCGAAAAAATTTGTGAGCTCAAACTTGGTCCAAGCTCAAAATTTGCGAGCCAAAATCATGTATCATGTGGAGTTGTTCTTGAGAAATTAACGAATCAACTTGGTCGTCAGGTCTCTTGAACCAAACCATCTTTTATGTATTGTAGCTTTAGTAAATTTATTTTGAACTCATTTCTTCTGGGATGGCTGCCAGAGTTCTATCCATTACCTCGTAAATGAAAGGAATACTCATTGTACTGTGAGGCACATTGGACAGTACCATTCTTGGTATGTATGTTTCACTAAGATTCTGAAAAATGTCCAACTGCAAGTATGTGCCTGTTGCAGCTCAATATCAGCTGTTCTTTCTACCATCATTGGCGTTCACTTTGGACACGTCCTTGTACATTTGAAGGTTAGGATTATAATGCCTTAGATCTATCGATTAAAAGATGAAGGGTCTGACCAAAGTGTGTACCATGCTTTCTTCACTTGGCAAAAACTTTTCTTTCAATATCCAGGACCATTCAAGTAGATTGATGCATTGGAGTTTCATGGGACTTGCCTTGCTTGTACTTGGATTAGTTCTTCACTTCACCAGTGGTAAGTATCGAAGCTTTTAAGGGGGAGATATTGATAATATTTGTTTGAAGCTCTAACCATTCCTGTTTCATCTACAGCAATTCCCTTGAATAAACAGTTGTACACTCTTAGCTACGTCTGTGTGACATCGGGAGCTGCAGCTCTTGTGCTGTCAGCCATCTACATTATGGTGAAAATAATTTTACAATATGACCACAGCACACTCACTCACTCGGTGCTTTTTAATCACAATGAAGCTGATAACCATTGCCTTGTTTGCAGGTTGATATTTGGGGCCTAAAGTATGTGTTCCTGCCCTTGAAGTGGATTGGCATGAACGCAATGTTCGTCTACGTGATGGCTGCTGCAGACATCTTTGCAGGTTTTATTAATGGGTGGTATTATGATGACCCACGCAATACTCTGGTCAGTTCCATTTTCTTACATTTCAAGAAGATCCCCCCCCCCCCCTGTCTGTTTGCTTTCATCTAGATCACAGTAACATGATTAAATTGCAGACTAGGATGAAATGTATGTTCCTGGACTGACTAGATTATGGTTGGTTGTCACACACGCGCGCTTGGTTTTCGACTGTGTGACAGATATATTGGATCAAGAAGCACATCTTCATAGGGGTGTGGCATTCACAGAGGGTAGGCATCCTACTCTACGTCATATTCGCCGAGATCCTCTTCTGGGCCATTGTTGCAGGCATTCTGCACAGATTCAGAATCTATTGGAAGCTTTGACTCAGAATATAAACAAGAAGAAGAAGAAAACTAGTCCAGGTTGTACAAGTCAAACGGAAACTCTGTCTCCGTTTTTATTTGCATTACACTTTTAACTGCTTGATACTTGGAAAATAAATGTAAGTTGGAGCAAAAAATTTACAGAAATGATTAACGTGTCAATCCACGAATAGCAGACTAAATTTTGGCCAAGATTTTAATCGAATCTAGTCTGGCTTGCCCTTGAAGCAAATTTTGACACAAACAAACTTGTCAGAAGAGTTAAAAGTCCTCTTTCGCTTCATGTCATGAGCATCTTTTCTAGGTGGAAACATGTCATGAGCATCTTACAAGGATTGGAAAGGAGAAAAAAAAGACAGCTTAGATAGAAGAACTGCGTTCCTCAAAAAAGATGGAAGAACTAAGTTGTAATAGACTTGAATTCACTCAATGATGTCTTGAATTCAAGAGTTATAGATGCAAAAGATATTACAATAAAACATCTCTAAAGTGATATTGTTAAGACCGGAGGAAAATATTATTTTAGAGAGGTTACTACATAAGAAAGGTTTACATTTTTTTCAAAAATATTAAAATTAAGTTTTGAGCAATAAATATGTAAATACCAAAAAATATTTTAACTATTTGCAAGTCACCTAAAATCTCGACTTATAACATTATTCAAATGCGAAACTCGATTGAGATATTTTTTAACAAGAAGACGATTATCAAAAGGATCAATTGAAGACAATTCACAAGATGAATGATGATATAAAATATATCAAACAACCAAGTCTAGCACAAGTTAGTATCTTAAAATATTTTTTAAAATTGTAGAGTATGTAAAAATATATGTATTTATTCAAAAATATATTTTTATGCAAAAGTTGGGACTGAGATTTTGCACTAAAATTTTCCGCAAAAGTATTAGTTATTACAATAGAGGGGTTATTAAATTTGAACACAGATACCAACTCGGAACCGAGATTTTTTATTAGTTTATAGATGTTATAACTTTATAGGAGATGATTTTACTATGAATCTCTAAATAGAACACGGCGGTACTCGGATTGAATAGAGATTAAAAAAAATTGGAGAAAAGGAAGGAAAAGCAAGCGGGCCAAAAAAATATGTATCTAGTGGGCTGGCCCACTTACTCCTCCTCCGCTCTGTTCTGCTCTGCCTTCCCCCAACAAGTCGAGTCGAGGGAATTCCCAAAACCAAAACCAGAACCTGTTTTGCCCTGTTCCTTGTTCTTCTTCTAATGGCGAGTGGTGTTATGGTGGTGGAGGACAGCAACTTCGAGGACGACCAGCTGGCCTCCATGACCACCGACGAGATCGCTCGCGCCTCCCGTCTTCTGGACAACGAGATTCGGATCCTCAAGGTAGTAGGTTCTTTCATTCTCCGGGTTAGGGTTTAGGGTTTTAAGGGGGTTTCTGTGATGTGTACCGTAGGAGGAGTTGCAGAGGACCAACTTGGAGGTGGATTCGTATAAGGAGAAGATTAAGGAGAATCAGGAGAAGATTAAGCTCAACAAGCAGCTTCCTTACCTTGTCGGTAACATCGTTGAGGTCTCTCTCTCTCTCTCTCTCTCTCTCTCTACTCTTTTATATTCATTCATTCAGGGTCTTATTGGGTCTCTGAGTTAGGTAGGTTTATCATTAATGAATGAATGAATGATATGTGGTCTGGTCTGGTCTTCAGATTCTCGAAATGAACCCGGATGATGAGGCCGAGGAAGATGGCGCTAACATCGATCTCGACTCTCAGCGCAAGGGTAAATGTGTTGTCCTCAAGACTTCTACCCGTCAGGTGACTAGTCACCCATCCATCTTCTCTCGAGACTCTGTTGCTGGTTGCTATAGTTGGGATTTAAAAACCAGATTGCCTTGAATTGTGATGCGTCGTTGCGTGAAGCTTAGTCCTATATGGAACATAACATGGTGTGTTGTTTTGGGGGATATTTCCGGCTTTAGAGTCTGTTTCTCATTGCTTTAGATATTGCCATTTTTGCCTTGGCTGCAGACTATTTTCCTTCCCGTGGTTGGGCTTGTCGACCCAGATACACTGAAACCTGGTGACTTGGTCGGAGTCAACAAAGATAGTTACTTAATCTTGGATACACTCCCATCTGAATATGATTCACGTGTAAAGGCTATGGAAGTTGACGAAAAACCCACCGAGGATTACAATGACATTGGAGGCTTGGAGAAGCAGGTACCTACTGCCTAGAACAAATTTAATGCAGGAAAGGCCTTTACACGTACAAATTATCTTCTTATATGTATTCTAATTTGACAACTTTACAGATCCAAGAACTAGTTGAAGCAATTGTATTGCCTATGACTCACAAGGAGCGATTTCAGAAGTTGGGTGTCAGACCTCCCAAAGGTGTTCTTTTGTATGGACCTCCTGGTACAGGGAAAACATTGATGGCCCGTGCCTGTGCTGCACAGACAAATGCCACTTTCCTAAAGCTAGCTGGTCCGCAACTTGTTCAGGTATTATTATATTATATGCCGCAATCATTTTGTAATTCTGAAGATCGAGCCGCGAATGGTCTCAGCTAGTAAATGCTGTTATCAAATCTTAACAGTTCTTATGCAGTGAGCTGCACTACGAAATAACCTTTAACTAAATGTTCTAACCTGTCCTATTATGTATCTCTGCAATGCTTGAAGAAAGGCCACTTGACTAGTTGTTGAGGATTGACTAAGCTGATTTTTTGTGCAGAGGTTCACTGCTAGTTATCGTAGAGGATTAAATTAAGCTAATTTTCTATGCAGATGTTCATTGGTGATGGAGCTAAACTTGTCCGTGATGCCTTTCAACTGGCAAAAGATAAATCTCCGTGCATTATATTCATTGATGAAATTGATGCCATAGGCACTAAGCGGTTTGACAGGTATTTTATTCTAGTTCACCTAAAATGACACTTTTGGGCTATTGCCAGTCTAGAGGTACTTGTCCTTATTAAAACAGCTGAGCTTTGTTATTTTACTTAAAAAAATGCTGCAATGCTTGCAGTGAAGTTAGTGGTGATAGGGAGGTGCAGAGGACTATGTTAGAATTGCTCAACCAGCTCGATGGCTTCAGCAGTGATGACAGGATTAAGGTTTGTTTTAAATGCTTTCGGATAGGACCTGCAAATCGTTTGTGCTGTAAATGCTGGCCAGTTCAAAATTGATGTCATATTGCAGGTGATTGCAGCAACCAATCGTGCTGATATCCTTGACCCTGCCCTTATGCGTTCTGGTAGACTTGATCGAAAGATTGAGTTCCCACACCCTACTGAAGAAGCAAGAGCTCGGATTTTGCAAGTATGCTATGCAGATCTGATTCCCTTCATTATTATGTTTATTATCATACCAAAATTCAAATTTTCTGAACTGCATATTCAATGCTGAAACTGTAGATTCACTCACGGAAGATGAATGTACATCCCGATGTCAATTTTGAAGAACTGGCTCGGTCAACTGACGATTTCAATGGTGCCCAGCTAAAAGCTGTTTGTGTTGAGGCTGGGATGCTAGCTCTTCGACGTGATGCCACCGAGGTGCACTCTCTCTTTCTCTATCCCATGTAAATTTTTATACAGGCAGAAAAGCACCTAGAGTAATAGAAATCCTAGGGTAGCAATCTCTTGCAAGGAGACATGAACTAGACTTTCCTAAACCATATTCTTCTTGGCCGGCCTTGAAACCAGGTTAACCATGAAGATTTCAACGAAGGCATAATTCAGGTCCAAGCTAAGAAGAAATCAAGCTTGAATTACTATGCATAGATGTTGGTAAGATGGTCCTGGATGATCCAGGAGAAAGGGGATAAAATGCTTGAGCACAAGGCCAAAGAGACTCCGGAGCAAGAAGCCAAGAACACGATAACTGTCGCAATCACCATTGTGGTTCCCGTGTGCTTTTTGTTATAAGTTTGGATCTAAAGGGTACGGTGCCCATAACAGATACATTGCTTACGCCTGTTATTTGGTGGATAAGTTGATTGTGGTAGTTCTGTTGTGTCCAGCTCGATATATTCTACAGCGTTTCATGGTTGACGAGTCATTTACGCGGAGAGATCTCACATTTACTTGTTATCTTACATGCGGAGACTTTTTATGGACTCTGTGAGTTCCTAATGTTGTACCTCATCAACATGGGTCAATCAGGCTCTATCTAGCACACGAGTAGAACCATTCTAGTCAGGTTATTTAGAGTAGCTGAAGCTCCTAGTTCACAAGCTTGAAAACATCCGCCCGCTACAAACGCGAGATCGTGCTTTCTGGCTGGCGTGTACACTCCCTCCCTCACGTTTGTTGTCTAAAGATCGTGCTAGTATGAGTCGGGTGTGTCCGCGGAATGGTTTGGTCAAGGTCAGTACTATCGGAGCTAGTAAGAGTCCTGCAGGTCTTGCAGGAGCCAGCGACCTTTATAATATAATGGGTTTAGAGTGTCGTGGTTTTGCACAATATTGAGATGTCTGCACTGCACCGGAGTAATTGTACAGATTTGTTGGAGCGTGTGTTTTGAGGACTAGAAACAATGTGGCACTTGGATTTAGATGAGTCATCAGTCATATTACAAGACAATTAACGGAAAAACTCAAAAAGAAACACGCTAATTCCACAATCACTCCTTAGTATACCCTTGACTTTCTAAAGCCGAAGGAATATACATCCAACAAAGAGAGAATTAAACCAAGGAAAACTCGAACTTGTGATGTTTAGAATGCTAGAAAATTGTGCTAAACGACTCTATGATTGGACAAAAGCTCAACGTGAAAGCTAGCACTTGATTTCCTTCAAGCCAGGCGCCAAGTAAAGGAAGGTTGGATCAGCTGCGCCTTCCTTGTAGTATGCAAAGACCAGGCTCCCATCATCATGCATGCTCTCCCCGACGAAGCTGCGCAAAGGAAGGAAGACCGTCCACTTAATTAAATGAAAATGCTTATTAAAGACGGGGTGATCTGATGAATGGCGGAGACTTACAATTGGAGGTCTTTGAGTTTGGAGAGGAGGAACTTGGTCGCAGCCTCGATGTGCTTCTTGAACAACTCCTGCTTCTCAGGCTCCAACTTGGCAGTCAGGTTCTTGATGTACCTCTTCATGAAGGTTACAAACTGCTTCTTATCAAAAGAAGGTTGCTCCTGCATATCACACACCAAACACACATTACTCAGAATCAGAATCGAGTCGGGAAGCCTGTCGGGAAGCCTGTTCCTGTTCGGGTATTGGTTATAACCTGAAGCCTGAAGGTGTCAACAATGTCGACGACCTTGACAGCTTGATCATCAACTTCTTCATCTTCACCACCGGCATCCGCCGAGGGATTAGCACCAATGTCTACATCCAGAGCTCCTTTAACAACCCACTGCGCAACCCACAAAAAAAAACACCTTATATAAACACGTGAAGCATCGTCATTGAAGGACTCAAACCCGGGGATAAGAACAAATACCAACCTTCCCTTCAACTTCCCACAACATTCCATTCTCTACTTCCTTGTATGGGAACGAGTCGGAGAGAAGCTCATCATCTGAAGATCGTCATCAATTTCCAATAACGTGGCAATAAAAAACATGCGAAAATATACGCAATAAACTAAGTACCGTATATAATTATCTTAATTATATGTTATACATAAATTAGTTAGTCCCGGAAGCTATAATCTTTCCCAGCTATTGCAAGAGAATCCGAAAACTTTTTTTTTCCCTGAAAAAATTACCGGTGAGAAGATCTTGATACACCAACATTTTCTTTCTTTTATTGTCGTATGAAGGGAGAGGTTGCTAGCTTCTTGATTCTGCTTCGGAGATTTCTATTGTTTGTGACAGCTTTTTATAGAGTTGAGGCTTTTCAGAAATAGAAAAAGCTAAAGAGACGTAGTAGAGAGTTTTCCGGGAAGAGGCAGAGGCGGCGAAGAATTTTTACTATACTTGGAACTACCAACCAATGTCCAACTCGGATTGTTATATTAGAAAAACACTTTCCCCTTTTTATTTATTTATTTAGACCTCTCTTTCTTTTCAAGGAAGAACTAATAAAAATTTCAGACCACTGTATACTATAAACAATGTCAGGAACGGATTATTTAATTTGAATCTTATAAGTTTGTGTCTAAGTGGTCGATAAAAAAAATTAGTCAATACTTTGACTTAATATATTTAAGTTTTATTTTTGTTCAATGTTCAAGTACATTAATCAACACTCGGATTCCTAGTTGCTTCTGACAGTATGTGTTTGCGGTAGTTCCAACTTCACTCGTAATTGTTTCTAATTATGTGTTGTTGGTTGTTCCAACTTCACGTATATATATATATATATATATATTGATAGAACTATCATCTACACAATATTCCTTTCACTTTAACATGATAGAATTATGTGTAAATAACCACATTAACACAATAATAACTAATTTGGAAAATTCAACCCACTAACTAAACTTGATCTAACATTAGAATAATTTAAAAAAACTAAAATTATCATCGTCAAATCTTCGCCATCGAGTAAAGATGCCAAACAATGTAATGATTTGGACCTGTACTTACAAAAAGTCAAAATGACTTCATCTCGTGCCGTAAAGAGGATACGTACTTGGTAGAAGTAGAACCCTCCCTCCCTGTAAACAGAAAGATATGCCAGCTAAACAAAGTAGACCCAATTTCAAAAAAAGATGGTGGCATTCATTTCTTAGCTTCTCGGGTCATTTGTCTCCGTCAAGAAGACTATTCAAATTAATTGAATCTAATAAATTTCTGCACAGTACAACCTTAACATGGGACATCCATCGTTGCATCTGTACAATATGGTGTGGAATATTGAACAGTACGGTACGTTACCTTTCAAAAAACAAATAAAAATAAAAAATATTCTGATTCATTTACTTTCCTTTCCTAATTAATACTTCAATTTGTAGGAAGTAGCATACTCATAAAGAGGAATTTAAATATAAAAAATGTAATAACATTGTGCCATAATAATGGATCTCTTGAATTAGATTGTTAGTTCTCGTTTGGGAGGATATCGATCCGAATTGGCTTCACTCTTTATGCTGCAAGAAGACACGTAATCACTGTCGATCTCGGAGAACGCTAGTTAGTGTTAGTTTCTAAGAAAATGAGGGATAAAATATCTTATACCTATTTTGAGGTAGCTCGTAGTGCATGAGGTAGCTGTTTAATTAGTAATTGCTATTCAGTGGTGTGACGACATTATTATTTTGACAAGTTGGCTCTCTTTATTGTTTCTGGTGTAAGGCAAGTTTGCCATAATTTAATTCTTAAATCTGTTTTGGAAACTTGTTCATCTACATTAAATAGCTGCCAAGTATGACAAAAAAATAATGTTGTCAAGCTTTTAATTACTAATATATTGGAAAATTATTTTAAACTAATAAATTAATTTATTTCCATTTCAATCAGATGCCCTTTTATTTTCTAATTTTTAAAGATAAATTTTGTTTAAACCGACCTATTTAAATTAGTACATCATTTATGCTGTTAGGCTGAATGTTCATTGATCTTTTATTTTTCTATTTAAATCATAAAGTATTTATAACAAATATATCTTGATGAGAATATTGGAATTTTTATAAATAAGTTTATACACTACATTTTAACAAAGAGTTTGTTTAACGCGTGACACGAATAATATCATCCATTAAAAATCAATTGAGACATACTAACAATCAATTTAGAGACATTTAACTCGAAAAGATAGTAGTACAATTAGAATTTAACAATCATATCAACCCCCGACCCGAAACTGATGAATCAATGTCATTCAAACATCCATCACTCAATGTCCTATCTATTGCAATCTTCCATTATGGCGAGAGATTATTGTTAGGTCATATTAAAAGGGAATCAATCTAAATAATAACCGAATTAAACCAAACCACTCCCACCGAAACAAATCTACCGCCACAGCGTCGTTTCATTCAGGACACAAGAAAAGGGAAAATATTAAATAACAAAAAAAACAAAATAGGGAATTAATTATTACATAAATAAATTAATGGCAACCCCCTCCCCGCCCCAACCAACCAACCAACCACCACCACAAAGACGAGGCAGAGACACGAAACCGAATAAACGGAAAAAACACAAATAGCGCAAACCCCACCCAACAAGGAAGACAAAAGAAGGAGAGAGAGAGAGAGAGAGAGACGAAATTAACGGCGGGACCCAGAAAGGTTTGGAGAAGTAAAGTCGGCGTTTTATGGGGTTAGGGAACAGCTTGAACGAGGAGGAGGAGGAGGTGGTTGAAGATGGAGGAGGGAAATTCAACAAGTCGTTTGGGGGGTCGACGGTGGCGTGTTCGATTTGTCTGGAGGTGGTCTCCGACAACGGGGATCGGTCTTGGGCCAAGCTCCACTGCGGTCACCAATTCCATCTGGGTATGCCTCATTTTCCAATTGACAGTTCCACTTCTAGCTTTTTGATTAGCTAATTAATTCCATCTCCAATCTTGTTATTGTTGTTGTTGTTGTTAATGATGATGATTATGTTGTTGTGGTGGGAATTCCGATCTTGTGAGGTTGCTAGAGATCCGGAATGTGGTGATCGTAGAATTGGGAGTTTTTGGTTTTGGGATCATGTATAACCAAACCGGTTGGATCTTTTTCTTTGGATGATGCGGTGATTCTGTTGATTTGGAGATGGTTAGCTAGAGGAGAGGTCCAGTCCAGTCCAGCCCAGCCCAGCCTTTGTGATATAATTGTAGGGCTGTTTTAAATGTAATGATTGCTGAAACGAGTTTTTTGGTGGGTGGGGAATGTTTATGTGAATTAAGCTGAGGTGGGGTGTTCTTCTTTGGGGTACATTTTCCGCGCTCCTTCAATCTGTGCATGCGCTAGTTGGTAGCAACCAGTGACCAAATCCTTCTTTCTCCTCTTCTTGTTTTATATTAACTATTTGAGGGCTGAGAGTACTTCAGGGGATCAGTAATGGCGTGGTTGAATGGAACATTTTCTGTTCCAATTCTCTACCTCGTGACTTGAACTTGTATCCGTCTCTTTCTATAATGAACCACAATCATGTACAGGGGTCCAGTTAGTCCACAAAATCCATTAATCTTGCCGGAATCATGTAAATGTGTTGTTATATTAGCTAGGTTAAAGAAAGCCTGTTCATAACTTTGGTTTCAAATATTTCAGATTGCATTGGATCAGCCTTCAATACGAAAGGTGCCATGCAGTGCCCTAATTGTCGGAAAATTGAAAAAGGTCAATGGCTTTATGCGAATGGATGCCGGTCGGTGCCAGAATTTAATATGGATGATTGGGCTCATGAAGAGGACCTCTACGACCTAAGCTACTCTGAAATGGTCAAATGAAAATAAAAACCATATTCTCTTTATATGCTGCTAAAACTTATTAGCCAATAACTGCTTTTGTCTAGTTTTTAGGCATGCAAATTTTAGTAATTGATTACCGAGGTTTTTGCTTTCCACAAATTGAAATTTTCTACAAAATTTTGGGGCTTTGGGCTACAAAATTGGAATTGTTTGTGTTGATCATGGAATAACTTTGAGTTCAACATGAGAATCAGTGGAAGGATGGACTTTGGTGTTGATAGTTAGGAATCGATAGACATAACTCTTAGCTTGGCAATGGACAATTGCTTCTCTTCTTTATGCTTTCTAAATCGATCTTCCCGTTGCAAGACCCATAACCATGATGAACTTCTCAACTGATATCAGTTTTTTTTATAAGTGCTCAACTGATATCAGTTACCCTATGATATTTATAACCATGGTATCTTGTTGTTATCACTACCATATGGGGAAGGATACTGCTTTCAAATGCAATTACTTAGACTCGTATGTAGGTTTCTTCTGGTTCAAGTACTCTGAAGAAGCCACCGTAATCTGGGAAATGACAAGAATTTGCATGTTCTAATGAGTGAAGTTGCACATGAAATATGGATTGTGTAAATTGTGACTCCTTTCCATGTTGTTTGTGCAAGGACTGCAAGGATGTTTATGCTCTATTTGATATCCTACTAGAAATTCATTTCTTTTGTGCAAATTGATTTGCAGTCACTTGGGGTTGGAGTTGGAGTTGGAGTCCATTGGTGTCCATTAAGTAGCGTGGCGCAGATTCGTCCATCCTATGAGTAAGTGTAATTTGACCCTTCGTGATTGGCAATTGTCCAAAGGAATGTCTAGGTGATTGGGCTTTTCTTTTTGAGGTGGTTCCATTAAGATAATTTCAATTTTTGGATGATAGAACTTATGCTATTTCCTTTTGCATGTTTCCTTATTTTAGGAATAGATTCCCTAACTGGTGCAAGTTTTCCTACGAGACTGATGAGTGATGATAGACAGTAGAATTGATGGGATCAAGGCCCCGTGTGCCAGAGAGAACATGAATTTTTTGTACCTCTAGGAAATTCCACGTCCCAAGTATTTAATCAGTCCAAGGTCATATATGTTTATTATGTATTTTAAAGAACTCGAATGCCTAATCATTATGGAACGTACTGCTCTATCGGAAATTCCATTGTACCCTATAAGAGATGTTTTTTAACCAATATTTGCATATATGGCTAAGCGGTAACAAGCTTTAGGAACGTGGAATTGCTTCATGTTGATCACCCTAGTTGTTGCTTGTATGAAGATCAGAAGTAGCCTCCAACTCCACCGGAGTTGGCATTTATCTATCTCAGAATGTTCAGTAGGTGCGTTTGCTTTGAGTTACTTACCTTCCTAAAAAAAATTTCCTACCTTTAATTTTTCAGGGAAGGGGACTTCTCATCAAACGCTTGTAAGAGACTACTTTTTTATGCAGTGCTCATGATTTTCCTTTCCATTTCATAGCAATAACGATGTCTGGTAAACTTATACATATTGATTGGTGAAAACTGTAATGCAGATCATGAGCTTTTTGGGCAGCATGCTTTCTTAACGGAACATACAGCTGCAGTGGCTTCCGCGTGCCCTTACGTTTATATGGGATCAGTCCATCACCCCTCCTCCTCAAGCTCCAGTGGAAGTGTTTCAGATGGTTCTAGTTTTAACGGTCACTGGAGTGGTCCATCAATATCCAGTGAGCTCCCTAGTTCATATGCTTTTCCGGCCATGGATGCTCATTATCACAGTTGGGAACACCATTCCCCTCCGTTTTCAACTACAAGCAGTCGTATGGCTCCTGCTGATCATCCTTCTGTTCAATCTACCCAAAGGTCGGCCAGAAGCAGTTCCGATCTTCCAAGATCAGGATCCTTTGTTCATCCATTCCCCCTCGGTCCCAGGTATACTGCTGTTATTTTTATTTAAAAAAGCAGAGGAAATGGCATATTGAGTTATCTTCGAAAGCTCTCTATTGATTAATGTTTTTGCCTTATATGCAACGACGCTGAGCTTTAGTACATCGTGTCAGGGTTTCCAAGTTTTAATGGCTAGCATTGTGTGCTTATCTCCACAGTTCCAGTGCTAGAGCTAGCAGCTCTGTTGCATCTTCTATTTCTCAACCATATCAAGGGAGCAATGCTCGGACCCGTGATCGAGTTCAAGCCCTGCAAGCATACTATCAACAACAACAACCTGGCAGTTCCCCAACCAGTAGAGCCCCTATGACTCCTGGATCCCGACGATCAAGCAGTCACAGAGGCATGTCTCAAGCAGGCACTATGGCCTCGTCGTCCGACCAAAGCGGTTTCTACTTGATCCCAGCTGGTGCGTCGGGGCGAAGCTTCCAGGGAGCAGAAAGTACTACGCAGTCGCGGTTTCGTACTAGGGAGAGAGATCATCCACCGTCCTTTCCGTTGAATCGGACAGATAGAGACGCGGGCTGGGTTGCATTTCATCATAACGCTGGGGGCTCGGATCCGGGCACCAGATCCCAATGGCACGGATCTGAGAGGATGCCGTCATCGCAAAACCGGTCATAGATGTTTCTGCGGTTGTCCATTCTGGTCAGAACGGGAACTAGTGTGACTGTTGAAAGAACGATATTTATGCCTTTTGATGTGCGTCTTGATCTAAAGACAAAGGCACGAAAACACACTCGTGAGGTGGCCCCCGAAAAACAACGATCCTTTTGGCAGCCACATGGCTTTTGTGATATGAACTTTGGTTAATTTGCAACAAAATTTGTTTGAGATCCTTTTATTCTTATGATTACAGAATGTCGTTAATGTGCATAGGAGGAGAACCTAACGGCTAACAATCCCCACCGGATGGTACTGAAAATAAAAATAATTTAGGAAACAATTGCGACCTTTTATTTTACATATAAACAAATTATTTGCATAATTTTGTAATTTATTTTGCATGGTGTACTAGAGAACATCATTTTGTTAATGGTTGTTGGCCTAATTACATTTAGAAGCAAAAAATTGGGGTTGAAATTCTAATGCATCATTCGGCTATTGTGCGAATTCTCAACTAACGCTTGATAGATAAGATGCAACGGGTTCTATCTCGTCCCTTAACAAAATTACAGGGATTTCACCGTCTATTTCACCAAATACTGGGACTTATAAATAATTTACCCAAAATAAAATGCAAGGGCAAAAGGAACCCAAATAGTATACCGACAGGAAAAGCTATTCTATTCTATTCTAGTTGTTTTGCAAAAGCCCACGGTCTTGTCTATTCTGGTGGGTTCTCAAATTGGTGTTGGCTTCCTCCTCTCAGTCTCCTATTCCTATTCCTATTCCTATTCCTATAATAAGAGATCAAGAAACCGAAGAAACCAGACAACTCCTATTGGAAAAAGAAAGAAGAAAAGAAAACAGCCGCCCGCTTCATTCATTTTGGGGTTGGGGGGATGGCGGACGTCAAGAACAAGTTCGATTCGGTTAGGGAATGGGTCGCCGAGAATAAGCTCAAGGCCGTAGGTAAGAGAAGCATTGCTCTTCTTCACCTTTAAACCTCTCTCTTCTCTTGTTTCTGTGATTCTTTCGGATATTGATTTTGGGTTTTTTTGTTTTGTTTTTGAAGGGTCTCTTTGGCTTAGTGGGATCGCCGGTTCGATTGCCTACAATTGGTCGCAGCCCAACATGAAAACCAGCGTCCGGATTATCCATGCTAGGTATACTTGGCCGCTTTCCAACCCCCCACCCAACATTTGTTGTCGATTTTAGGTCTGGGAAATATGTTTTCCTTTTCTTGTTATGTACGTGGGTCTTATAAATTCTGCGATTGCATCTCCGCCTTTCTGGGTTCTTTTTAACTCTCGTGGGTGAAAATTCAATGCAAGAACTGTTTTTTTTTTCAAAGGAAAGAAGGAACTGTTGGGTTGGGTGGGGTGATTTTGCCACTTCATGGTACAGAGAGGGCTGTTCGTCTCTAGAAGCTAATCTTGAGAATTATTTAGGATTGATTATTGGGTGTGTGTGTGTGTGTGCGCGCGCTCTCTGCTCGCTTTTAATTGAGTGAGTGTCAAACCCAGATTTGCGTTACCATGTGGGGGGAAGAATAAGCCCGAATATTGACTTGTTGATCGTAGTAGAGGCCACACCTGATTTTGTTTCATCAACTTAGATTTATCTGGTAGTGTCAGTTGAACGCTTGAATTAATAATATCTCATGGATTGATTTAAAAGGAGGCTATTAGCCGTCTGATCTAATGCATCCGGATGTAAAGGAACTCTTGGAGATTGTATACTGCCTGTTTTATGGCTTTTTTAGTACTCCTTATTACATACAGTGAGTTATGGCCTGCCAAGTCTGGCCCCTTCCCTTGTCCCATTGATGTTTGTTGTAAGACCGAGACCTGTGAAGGGTAGTATGAGCCTTGTCAATCTATAAGTACAATGTGTGTCTGGTGTTTTGCTGGTTATATTCCTTTCCGGCCTCGCTGCTGCTTAAGCAACTTGCTTAAGAAGGGAGATGGTTTATGAACCTTGAAATCCACTTTCAGATTCATTTGTTTATGTGTAAATTCTGCTTCATCTTCTCGGCTACTGTTTCTTTTGTTGCTTGGTTGTACCATCTTTATTGGTCTGATCGGTGTTTTGATAGCACGAGACGGCCATGCCTCAATATTTCTCCCGTAATTGCTCGCCAGTTCTGTTGTTCCCACTTATCGGTCTGTTTCCCATCCTAGAAACATAGCATCATCGTGTTATTTGACTATGCACGGAGCTTTAGTTCGCACCTCGTTTAATCAGTTAATCCTAATCATGTGATGATCTTTGCAGGTTGCATGCACAGGCTCTCACGCTCGCTGCGTTGGCGGGCGCTGCTGTCGTCGAATACTATGACCATAAGTCCGGAGCTAAGGCTGAGAGGTATGCAGCCGCTGGGTTCACGCGGAAGGATTGAGCACATATCATACCCTTTGCGACCTTAAGATCAGTCTTGGGTCTAAAATGCACAATTTTCACCCGGTTTCCATTTCGAGTTTTAGCAGAAGCAAGCTTGTAAGAGATACGTACATACGGAAAAGCAAAGAGGAGAATGATGCTGTTATCCTTCATGTGATACTCTAGAAATTCTTTGGGAGAAGACTCTCCGTAGTATAACCATTTCCTGATCACTCTTTATAATCCGACTAAATCGTTATTTATTTGGTAATTAATGGGCTGTTTGGTGAACCGTATTCCTCTCAACTTAATGAGCTCAATGTGCTTCTAATTACACTATCAACGCTGCCTCCAATGTCGTCAACACTTCCTCTTAAGAGTAGAAAATGGCAGGATTTATAAAATGAACTGCGACTTGCATATCCATTTTCTACCTAGGGATGGCAATGGGTACTACTTGTACCCTTGCAAATTTTTTATTGTTAGATTTGTACTTTTTCTCTCAAGAAGATCTAGGATCTATAAGGTCTCACTCTTTAACGTTGTACATTTTGATAATTTATACATAAAAAATTAATTTTATGTATAAAATTTAAATAAATTTAAGATATTTAATGAGTTGCATATCAATATTCAATCAAAAAATTTAATTTAATTTAAATGATACAAAGTTATTACTTTCAAGTCGTATGTACATAAACAATATTCCCAAAAAAAGTACATAAATAATTTTTCCACAAACAAAAGTACAAAAATAATTCAACAAAATAAAAATATAGAAAGGTCGACTTCTAGTAATCCATTCTTCACGATATATTCTATACTGATTTTATAATTATATAATAAATATGTAAAATTTAACCGTAAAGTTCTAATTTTATATTATCACTAGGTTAGTTAGGGGAGGGTGTAAAGTTAATAGGATTGAATTCTAATTTAAGGGTAGGAGAATTCATAGGATTCAAATCCTACCACAGATCCTAATTCTAAACATGGACTCGTATCAATACCCTACCCAGATCCAATTAAAGTCAATATACTCTAGGCCCACAGGATAAAAGTAGGGTCCGACTCAGAAAGTATAGATATTTCTGTCATCCCTACATCTACCTCTAGTATTACATGTTCTTAATGAAAAAAATATGTAAATTAATTCTTATAATTTCCTTTTGTACTTAAAACAAAAAAAATGAAAAATAATTTTTGTATGCAAAATTTGGAAATATAAATCATAATACATATTTTAAATAACCGGTCAGACGAGAGATTTGGATCCAATTAAATAATTTTAGTTTCGTCAAATTTTTGGAACTACCAAAAGTTTTTATAAGGAGAAGGAGGTATTGCTCAGTTATGTTAAACTTTTTTTGCCATTCAATTCTTTGGTACAAAAATACTTAATTCAAAAAAACAAACCCGGATAAATATTAGAATAGGACTTGGAATATGTTAAACGGATCTCGTGTTCGGTCCATCATAAGCTCCACTCCAGAATGGCCTCAACTTGGTGTTTGGTCCATGGGCCTAAGCCCAAAGAGAGCCACGCATTTGTATAAACCCTAGTCTCACTTCCACTCTCTCGCGCTCTCTCCTTTACTTCACAATTTTTTGTCTAAATCTCCGAGGATGAGCCGAGGCGGAGCGACGGGGAAGAAGAAGGGGGCTACGTTCACGGTGGATTGCACGAAGCCGGTGGAGGACAAGATCATGGATATCGCCTCCCTCGAGAAGTTCCTCCAGGAGCGTATCAAGGTCGCTGGGAAGCCCGGCGCCCTCGGCGACACCGTCACCATCTCCCGCGAGAAAAGCAAGATCTCCGTCACCTCCTCCGATGCCTTCTCCAAGAGGTCTGACCGCCAACCCCTATAATTTTCTAGATTGTCCTGTTCATTTTATTTTCCTTGTTCCTCTTTTCCCTGGCAGACATTTTTTAGGGTTTGGAATTGAGGAAATTGTTCGGTGAGAGGTGTGTGGTCTGCGTCAACTGCTAGGTTGTTGACCGTGGTTGCATATTGTTGTGATCTCACGCGGTTTTTGGTTTCAGGTATGTTAAATACTTGACTAAGAAGTACTTGAAGAAGCACAATGTGAGAGATTGGCTCCGAGTGATTGCCTCCAACAAAGAGAGGAATGTTTATGAATTGAGGTACTTCAACATTGCTGAGAATGAAGGCGAGGAGGAAGACTGATGGACGGACCTGTGTTGATTTGGTTGCTGTTACCTTGATTTTGTTGGTTTTGAACTCTAATGTTTAGTATTGTCTACAAGATGGGATTGACTGGGCTGGAAATTTTCTGTAGGTTGAGGTTGATTCGAGTTACAATTATTCTGGCGTTGCTGTTGTTGAAGTGAGACGTGATTTATAGGCTCTGACCAACTTTTTTGGTATCATTTTACTTTACTTGATTATGGTTATGGCCATTCTCTTTTTTTCTTGATGCCTTACGCTGTTCTTATCAAATTTCCCATAACTTTTAATTCCATGCATTGGTTTTCCTGTCCATTGAAGTAACTCATAGTTGTACGTGGTGATGTTTTAGAACTCCAGTGATCAGGAAAACCTTCCTTCCTAGTTTTCCTGCTAGCATGCTAAGGTAAGTGGCGCTTTGGATTCACTATGTAGCTTTCGATACTAGTGATGCTGCAGTTGGCTGATTGATAGGAAGGTTAGTTTTTTGAGCATTCGGCGCCGGTGAAGGTTTAAACACAATGCATGTTTCTAAAATGCTGTTTTACATTGTTCCGACTTGTTGAGTGGTGTAACATACATTGCATTTATCCCCCGCCTTTGAGAAGTGGAAGTAGAGGAAGTGGGTGCTTCTCTGATATGTGTAGATAAGCACCCAGAGCAAGTGTTCATCAAGGCATTGGATTGAGAGGCGCCATCTCAGGGACGGGGGCCAGTGCTCATCTCAGCTCGGAATAATGAAGGAATTTTAGTATTTTTCAATTGAAATTATACATTTGCTGTTTAATCCATCGGGTTAGGATTATGGAAGGAAGTTGGGCAGCAAGCTTGCCTGACGCTGTTACGGATAGTCATAGCGTGGTCGTCCTCTGATCCATGACGGATACATGCAGAACCCCCTGTAGCAACAGCATCTGTGCTTGTCCCTCGTAATTTCTGGTTGCCCTAGATCCGACTTCAGCAATTCGACAGTTACTCCGCCATGCAGCAGATGGTAGTATACTTATATTTCTTCCGATTTTCTTGAATACAAACTTTGGATCGTGTACAAATCTAAACACTCTCTTTGCTCAAAAGTGAGAGGTCCAAATTGTACACAATCCAAGGGTGGATCTCCCAACTTTCCGCAAACCATATATCTCGACATTGCTGAATCTTTCTCGCGTGAACGTTCATTTGAATGACTTGGAAGGCTACAATATTAGGATGGATGTACTCCTCCTCATTCAAGTGTTGAATAATAAGGTCTAATGCGCTGTATTCTTTAAAAAAATCTACCCAGGTGATGTCCAAGAAAGTGTTTAGATTTGCTCTTCAAAAGCAAGTGTTCATTTAAAAGTTTCATAAAAAGCAATTTCATGGAGTAGGCCCCATCAGGGATCAGCATCATCAATTGAAGATCTTGGTTATTTTAAGGCATTAACAGACCTACAGCGACATCCCAATCAACTCATAGCCAATTCTTATAGTTTTTCCGGTGGAGACGGGGAGTAGGAGGACACTAGGCCTCTTTTTCGTGAAAAAAGTCAACTGGTTTGGAAGATTTTTGTTACTCTATAATAATCTCTCTATCTAATCAGGTCAATTTGCAAAACTTCTAAGCATGTTAATGAACCCAGTAATATGGCAATAGTCATGTGGTCGTACGATAAACAAACGAGAATAAGGCATTCTCGTTACAATCTCCATATACAGTCATAAACTTTAATACTATGAATTTTTAAATTTTTAATACTTATAAATAAATTTTAACACATTTACAACTAGCAATATGATAATCTTAATACCGACTATCTTAAAATTTTGTTTTTCTCAGTGATTAAATCTGTGATCATATATAAGTAACAAATAATTGAGTTGTCAAATTAATCCAATTATCTGATATTGAATTACCAATTTACCATGCATATCGACATACTATAAAGTTCTTCAGAATAAGGGAGGGTTGTTCTCCTAAATTCTGAAAACGTGAAACCACAGGGTATTAAATAGAATTTTTCCAAAAAAAAAAAGCAAACGAAGAAGGTCGAGCAATGGCCAGGATTACTCGCTACGACATTAATCTCAATCTCAATCTCAACTTGAACTATCAGCAGGTGCTGAATGCTTGATACAACCGTGGTTTGCTTCAGGCGTAGGACTGTGCCTTGCCTCCCGCGGCCAATGGCTCTTACGTACGTTGCTTCTTGTTGAGCAATTCATAACTTAATAGTTATTTCTTGAAAACACGCTGCATCCAGACGCTCCGAATAATTAAGGTTTGAATGGACCGTAACATGCTTGTATAAATCCTACAGACGGGAAAGGTGCTAGTGATGGAAGAGGAAAGAACAGCAAGAAGGGAGGCAAGTGTGCTCAGGTACAAAGAAAAGCGGCTGTCCAGATTTTTCTCAAAGAAGATCAGATACCAAGTCAGGAAGCTCAATGCAGAGAAAAGACCCCGCCTCAAGGTCTTTCTTCTTCTTCTTCTTCTTCTTCTTCTTCTTTACACGCATTAAGTATGTCATTCAATTAATCGGTCGCTAATAAAGTAACATTTTTTCCCATGCAGGGTCAATTCGTTAAAAGAAGCTCATGACTGGGAGGGACATCTGGCAAATGTCTAAAGAAACATCTCACACTAGGAGTGACACTTTTTCTTTCCAGGATCATCTTTTTATTTCTTTTCCAAAAATATCTCAATGAAAATATCTTGGGAGCAGAGAAAAATACACACCTTTATAATTGACCTGCTCTTGCCATGTCTATGTATAGTATGGTCTATTCTCGGCTTTTAGTGCTCTAAGAATTAAGGAGACAAAAGAAACCATATTGAATTTTCTCCCCCAACGAGGATTCTGTTCTTTTTCCTATTTTTATCCAGAGTTTTCTATTCCTGTATGGTTTTCACGGACTTGTTTTCAAACTCGAAGAACCAAGCGAGAAACGCAATTAAATAGAGTATGGGGAGTTTGGGCCTGAACTTGAATGGTGAGGCTCGAATGGTTCTGCTTGGGCTAGAAACTATTTAAAAGGATCCTATCAATCAACATTTTGATCACAGAAAATATATATACCAATAAAGCGATGGATTTTTGTATTGTTTTCAAAATACGGTCCGACCGGTCAGACTACAAATAGGGCTAAAATTGTGTCTAAAAATGTGGTCATACTGGGTGGGTTGGTCAGTTTTTTAGACTCGGACCGACTGAATTTTACCCAACCCAATCCAAAAAAATTAGATTACACATTCGATTTTCTAAAAAAAATACAAAATCAATAAAAAATATTATACTAGATATGAAATAAATTATCTAACATATCGAGAATATTAATTTCTAAACCTATTATATAGACTATATATTATTTTAAAATATAATATATATATATATATATATATATAACATCTGGTATGACCGAACCAGTTAACCTGGAGGTCGGACCAAAATTCGAGTCAGCCTCCGGGTCGTTTTGGAAAACAATCATTTTCGATGTTCAGAAAAATAAAGTGATGGATTTTCGAGACACCGAAGTACTTTGATATTTTTGAAGTTACGTGATATTTTTAATTGATATTCTAATTCCACATTGTACTAGCGTACAGTTGTCACACGTAAAGATATTGCTATATGAAACGCTTCGTTTCAATAACAAAAAAAGGTCTCGAAAGAAATTTTGAATATGCACTTTCTTGACTGTGGTGTTGCCTCTCTAATATACCTTCAACATTACTATAAGAGATTCTACACAAAAAAAATATTACTATAAGACAAGGAGGCTATATCTGGATACCCTAATATATTGAAACAAAAAAATAACCATTCTAAAATTTGTTTAATTAAATCTTTTATAAGAGTATCATCGAGAAAAAAGAAAAGAGTTCATCGAATCGACCATGAAAATGGGTCGTACCAAAATCTGAATTTTAAAACTATGCACTCTACTACGTGGTAGCAATACCTTTGTGCCTCCCTTGCTTCTAAAACCAACCAAATTCTCGTCATTTTGGTTGTCACTGAAGAATGGCAAGCCATTTTAGCTTCAAGGTCAGAGGAGGAAGAGGAGAGAACCCGGGCCGACAAGTTCCCAGCCTACAGAAATAGCAAACTCGCGCAAGTACTTCAGAGTTTCCTAGGTAGTATATAGGTGGCTTCCAATTGGACAATATTTTATTTTTCTATATTTTTTGTGTTATGCACAGCTCTAATTTCGTCTACTGCTTGTGCATGCTAGGGGCTCAAGCAAAGACACTTATGTTCGTGCAACTTAATTTTGATGCACATTCTTTTTTGGAGACAATAAGTACTTTAAAGTTTGTTGAGAGCGTATCTGATGTCGAGTTGGGAGTTGCAAGGAGTAATAAAGATTTAGCCTTGTAGACATATTCCTTCACTTGATCTTTCCTAAATCTATCATTCGATACTTATAAATAATAATGAAAAGGTATAGAAAATACAAAATACAAAATACAAAATATAAAGATATACACCCAACTAGTTATCGTTCCTTGTAGACATGCTTCTTCACTTGATCTTTCCTAGATCTACCATTCCATACTTGTAAATAATAATGATAAGGTGTAGAAAATAGAAAATATAAAGATATACACCAAACTAGTTATCGTTCCTTGCACAAAAGAGTTCTCACGTGCTCTACAAAAATAGCAAACTCACGCAAGTACTTCAAAGTTTCCTAGGTAGTATATCGGTGGCTTCCAATTGGACAATATTTCATTTCTCTATATTTTTGGTGTTATGCACAGCTCTGATTTCGTCTGCTGCTTCTGCATACTAGGGGATTAAGCAAAGACTATTATGTTCGTGCAACTTAATCCTGATGCACATTCTTTTATGGAGGCAATAAATACTTTAAAGTTTGCTGAGAGAGTTTCTGATGTCGAGTTGGGAGTTGCAAGGAGTAATAAAAACTTGTCAAGGCTTTCTAAAAATGTATTAAAGATTTGTCAAAGTTTTATAAAACTACTTTTCCAAGAGTTTAGCTCGTAAATTATTAATTTCTTTCTTTTCAAATAATTTATGGATCAAGGTAGTAGCTTCATAAAACTACTTTTCCAAGAGGTTGACTTGTAAATTATTATTTTCGTTCTTTTCAAAGAATTTATTGATCAAGCTATTAGCTTTATAAATCTGCATTAGATTTATAAATCAATTGAGTTCAAAAATGTCATTAATGTATTGCAGAGATATTTCACCCATTTAGAACATGTAATTCTGTATTTTTTTTCTCCAATCCATTGTCATAGGAAATAATATAATTTTTGACAATCTCCTTTAGAGTCTTCCATGTTAACAATTTAGCAAGACAATTGTACAGCAACAATATCATTCAATTTAGAGTTGTGATCAAATGTCATTATCAATTTTCTTATTGACTTCGAACGAAGATTTAATTCTTAAGGATGTACAAGAAAAAGCTAAAATTAGCTCGACATATATTTGTAATCCTTTCCATAATGAGAGACTTGGTATTAAGGATATTAATGTACTTTGAACAAGTAATTCCCAAAGAAGAAGATAGAATGATGTGGAAAAACGAAGCTCGAACACTTTGAATCAACTAAATTAAATTTGATATATAATTTTAAAATATTAATCAGTTCAAAATTTAATCAGTTTTGTCATGACCGGTTATGTCATAATAGCATCATCAGTTATGTCAAAATATCATTCCCGATACCATGAAACCGATCTAAACCAAGCAACTAAAAAAATCAAACCGACCAAAAATTTTGTCTGGTGGGTTGGTGTTCGGGCCCAAACCGACTGGGTGGTTGAATCTCGGTGTCTTTTTTGGCACACCAATTTTCCCGCCAAACTGATTTATATGAGTTACACATATCTATATTGTTGAGACTTGAGACAAGTTTACCCTTACCCAGTAAAAAAAAACTAGCCGCTCCAGCCTTCAACCCTTGGCTTTCTAGAGTTTTCTTTTAGTTTTAGACAATAGACACTTCTTCTTTGGCTCTCGGACTCCTCCAACTCTAAAAAATAATGGCGGCATTTTGAAAGTATTTTGAAGGAGACAATCTGAAAATATCTTGGTTTGAGCTTACTGCATTACAGTTGGGATGCTCACTGCCATAACTTGAAGTGCATTTTGAAGGAGACATCTTTGTTTCTGTTGTTGCATTTTGAAAGAAACAACTTGCAATTTACTTTTAGACACATTTTGGATGATGGATGGATTGTAATTTGGGTTAAGACCAATTCCTAGTTCTACATTTGGCAGCTAATTAAATACAGATTCATGATAAAGTCTGTAATTCCCAATTAATTATGTCTTGTGAACATTTTACAACAATGGGCCGAATTCAATTTGTTGAAAAAAATGTTTGACTTTAGGAAACCTTCAAATCGCGACCCCGAAGTTAAAATATCGAAACCGTCACCCGAAAAACCATCGAAATTACTTTAAACTGTGAAACCATCGGCAATTATAAGACAAAATAAACTCCCTCGGTGTCTGCTAAAAATATGGGCCAAAAATTATGAACCCGACCATTCTTCACCCCTAGCGATAAGGTGGCATACTATTTATATTTAAATTAACGCAAGAAAAAAAATTAAATTCTATTGAAGTCGAACGGTTATTAATCCTAAAAAAAATAGTTATTAAATTGAAGTTTCGCTTTTAATAATTTCCCTCGAACCTTCAATATTGTTTCACGTTTCTGTCTATCACCAATCAAGTAAGGTAAAGCCAAGCGACCCTTTGAAAAACAAAAGAAAGCAACGGGGCAATTATTAAAAACTGTTCAAGGTCAATGAGATTATTAATGTGAATGGATTCTGGTATGAAGACGTCGTTAAAGGGTCTCTCAATCTCAACTTGAACTATCAGCAGGTGCTGGATGCTTGATACAACCGTGGTTTGCTTTAGGCGTAGGACTGTGCCTTGCCTCCCGCGGCCAATGGCTCTTACGTACGTTGCTTCTTGTTGAGCAATTCATAACTTAATAGTTATTTATTGAAAATACGCTGCATCTAGACGCTCTGAATAATTTAGGTTTGAATGGACCGTAACCATGCTTGTATAAATCCTACAGACGGGAAAGGTGCTAGTGATGGAAGAGGAAAGAACAGCGAGAAGGGAGGCAAGTGTGCTCAGGTACAAAGAAAAGCGGCTGTCCAGATTTTTCTCAAAAAAGATCAGATACCAAGTCAGGAAGCTCAATGCAGAGAAAAGACCCCGCCTCAAGGTCTTTCTTCTTCTTCTTCTTCTTCTTCTTCTTTACACACATTAAGTATGTCATTCAATTAATCGGTCGCAAATAAAGTAACATTTGTTCCCATGCAGGGTCAATTCGTTAAAAGAAGCTCATGACTGGGAGGGACATCCGGGAAATATCTAAAGAAACATCTCACACTAGGAGTGACACTTTTTCTTTCCCTTGGAGGATCATCTTTTTATTTTTTTTCCAAAAATATCTCAATGAAAATATCTTAGGAGCGGAGAAAAATACACACATTTATAATTGACCTGCTCTTGCCATGTCTATGTATAGTATGGTCTATTCTCGGCTTTTAGTGCTCTAAGAATTAAGGATACAAAAGAAACCATATTAAATTTTCTCCTCCAAGGAGGATTCTGTTCTTTTTCCTATTTTTATCCAGAGTTTTCTATTCCTGTATGGTTTTCACGGACTTGTTTTCAAACTCGAAGAACCAAGCGAGAAACGCAATTAAATAGAGTATGGGGAGTTTGGGCCTAAACTTGAACGGTGAGGCTCGAATGGTTCTGCTTGGGCTAGAAACTATTTAAAAGGATCCTATAAATCAACCTTTTGATCACAGAAAATATATATACCAATAAAGCGATGGATTTTTGTATTATTTTTAAAATACGGTCCGACCGGTCAGACTACAAATAGGGCTAAAATTGTGTCTAAAAATGTGGTCAGACCGGGTGGGTTGGTCAGTTTTTTAGACTCGGACTGACTGAATTTTACCCAACCCAATCCAAAAAATTTAGATTACACATTTGATTTTCTAAAAAAAACAAAATCAACAAAAAAATTATACTAGATATGAAATAAATTATCTAACATATCGAGAATATTAATTTCTAAACCTATTATATAGACTATATATTATTTTAAAATAGAATATATATATATATATATATATATATATATATATATATATATATATATATATATATATGTAACATCTGGTATGACCGAACCAGTTAACCTAGAGGTCGGACCAAAATTCGAGTCAGCCTCCGGGTCGTTTTGGAAAACAATCATTTTCGATGTTTAGAAAAATAAAGTAATGGATTTTCGAGACACCGAAGTACTTTGATATTTTTGAAGTTACGTGATATTTTTAATTGATATTCTGATTCCACATTGTACTAACGTACAGTTGTCACACGTAAAGATATTGCTATATGAAACGATTCGTTTCAATAACAAAAAAAAGTCTCGAAAGAAAATTTGAATATGCACTTTCTTGACTGTGGTGTTGCCTCTCTAATATACCTTCAACAATACTATAAGAGATTCCACACAAAAAAAATATTACTATAAGACAAGGAGGCTATATCTGGATACCCTAATATATTGAAACAAAAAAATAACCATTCTAAAATTTGTTTAATTAAATCTTTTATAAGAGTATCATCGAGAAAAAAGAAAAGAGTTCATCGAATCGACCATGAAAATGGGTTGTACCAAAATCTGAATTTTAAAACTATGCACTCTACTACGTGGTAGCAATACCTTTGTGCCTCCCTTGCTTCTAAAACCAACCAAATCCTCGCCATTTTGGTTGTCACTGAAGAATGGCAAGCCATTTTAGCTTCAAGGTCAGAGGAGGAAGAGGAGAGAACCCGGGCCGACAAGTTCCCAGCCTACAGAAATAGCAAACTCGCGCAAGTACTTCAGAGTTTCCTAGGTAGTATATAGGTGGCTTCCAATTGGATAATATTTTATTTTTCTATATTTTTTGTGTTATGTACAGCTCTGATTTCGTCTACTGCTTGTGCATGCTGGGGGCTCAAGCAAAGACACTTATGTTCCTGCAACTTAATTTTGATGCACATTCTTTTTTGGAGACAATAAGTACTTTAAAGTTTGTTGAGAGCGTATCTGATGTCGAGTTGGGAGTTGCAAGGAGTAATAAAGATTTAGCCTTGTAGACATGTTCTTTCACTTGATCTTTCCTAAATCTATCATTCGATACTTATAAATAATAATGAAAAGGTGTAGAAAATAGAAAATACAAAATACAAAATATAAAGATATGCACCCAACTAGTTATCGTTCCTTGTAGACATGCTTCTTCACTTGATCTTTCCTAGATCTATCATTCCATACTTGTAAATAATAATGATAAAGTGTAGAAAATAGAAAGATATACACCAAACTAGTTATCGTTCCTTGCACAAAAGAGTTCTCACGTTTCCCCGAATTCCAAGACCCAGACTTCCGGCCGTTTCCCCGAGACGAGACCTCGGCCCAGGCGTCGGTGGCCCACGATGGCCTCCACTTCTGGCAGTTCATGCTGGCCGGGTCCGCCGCGGGGATGGTAGAGCATGTCTACCAATCGTTAATCGATTTTTTTCTCTCTATAAAAATATTTTTTTTTTCTCACAAAATTTAGGAAGAATTGCATAATATCAAGATTTGTCTTACCCATTGCTCATCTTAAGCATTTTTTGATCTTGCATATTTAATAATTAAGATTCTCTCATGTGAAAATTTTTGTAGGTCATTCCATTTCTTTATTACACTTATTTAACATTAATAATTTAAATATTGTCAAAATTGTGTTAAAACGTTAATTATATAAGATTTTATTTCGTTTTTCGAGCAAATTTTAAAAGTATTTTGCCATACGGTAATTGGCGATCTCACTGAATAATAATGAATGCTGCTCTGCTTTAAGACTATGTTTATTGGTGAGGAAAATCAATCCGCTCACCAAATAAATAATTAATTTATCTGTCATCAAATTACTATTCAATCTAACTCAATCCAATCCAATCTTTTACCATTTTTATTGGTGATTTATCCAATTTGCTCACCAAATAAATAATTAATTTTTCTCTTATCCACATATTATCTATAATTAATTTATGCTTGTGTATAAATTGTAATGAATATATAAAAATTATGCGTCCATAATAATAACAAAGAAAAATTAAACTATTTTTAATTTTTATAGAGAACAAAAAATAATAATTTTCATATTTTTATTTCTACTAAAAGATAATTTTAATTTTAATAACCACACAAATAATATCTACCAGTATATATTTCAACGAATAATATTGTGTCATGTACCATTAGGATTGGATTAAGCTAAAAAAGAAAAATTATTGGCCGATCCCTACTCGGTTGGCCGAGCCGCTCAGCCCATTTCTTTTCCTTTTCTATTTTTTTATTTTTGCTCTGTTTTGTAGTGATGAGCGCTCGGTCGCGCTCACAGATAAAGATGGTCTAAAGGTAATAATGATTTTGCTCCGTAACTCTCACAATTAGCACACACTATTTATTAATTACAGGGTGGCCCGCGCGATTTCGGTTCCCTGATTGACATCAGCACCCATTTTTTCTTTTTTTTTTGTTATGTGAAATGACCAAAATATTCTCGGGTCCCATGTTTTTATTTTTTTGTTGAAGGACATAAAGGTCATTTTCACATGACAAAAAAATAAAAAAATAAGTGATGACGTCAGCCAGGAACCTCTGACCAATATTTTTATAAAAAGTAGAGACCTCATGCACTATTTTCGAAACACAGGGACCTGCAAGTGATAAAACTATAATCCTGGGACCTGAAGATAATTTGCCCCAAAAAATTGAACACCAAATTCATACAAAGTCGTAACTGTAATACCATACAGACAAAAACCCCACTAAAAAAGAGAAGAGGAGAGAGTGAAGTTGTGATATAAAGAGAGAGAGAGAGAGGGAATCAAATCCATCTAGGAACTCTCTTCCCTTTCCTGCTGCCCTCCCAAAACCCAACATAAATAGTGAAAACTTGCGTAGAACACGCAACCCTTTTGTGATAACGTGCAGTTCTCTTTGATTTTTATTGCTGCCAGCCTGCCACTGCTTCACTTCACTTCACTTGTTGTCACATGTCAAAAGCCTCTCTTCACCCCCATGCAAATCTAAACGATACCCACGTAATAATCAAGACAGACTCGTAAATGTCTTGCTAATAGTGTATAATTTTCTACCAACAAGCAATTAAATTACATAATGATCACTTTTTTTTAGATTAATTAAAAAATTTCGAATTCGGGTCGATATAATGCAGTGCCACTTCTAAAAAGTTAACACACATCTTAAATCTGGATTAATTAACACATTGGTATTCAGATACTAGACAATATAAACCCAAAAATATGTTTAACTTTCTTTTGCTGCCACCAAAATTTTAGTTAAAGTCCTCCTCTACCGGAGAGTTTACATTATATGTTAGGTCAGCACCTGGACATTGTCTCATTAATGCAGCCAGATGAAGCATTTTCCCAATAATATATTGCTTTCTTTGAGATTTTAGACACCAACATTAGCTATCTCATGCATGCACCTAATGCTCTGATTAGATCGTTCTAATATTTATTACATATCAGTAAAGCAGACATAATGTAATTAACGGAAAAAAATTTGTTTTAATTAAGGGCATAAATTTATTATAATTATTCATCATAATCAACAAAGAGGAACGGCGTGTACTGAGTCCATTTCTTCATTGTGTAATGATAATCATGTGTCTAAAAATTTTGAAATAACCTTCAAAAAATACTTTTGAAATAGGGGGCCTGTATGTTTCCAATTGCTTATAGGATATACAATATAGTTAACCAAGCATTTTGCGTGATATTCACAGGATATTTAACGGTAATGAAGTTATACTCCGAGATACCAAATAAGAGAAAAAAGAACTGACGACTAAGACTACTTGCATTGGTGATCGGCCCGATCGATCACCACATAAGGCCAAACGACAAATTAAAAAAATAGAAAATGGTGGACTTTTGGGCGAATCCCCGCTCGTGAGCTTTTGTTTTCTTTCTTTTTATCTTAATCTAATGCTAATGACATGTGGCATAATATAATTCGTTGAAATAAATACTGGTGGATATTATTTGTTTGATTAACATAATTAATATTATCTTTTGATAAAAATAAATAATAAATATTGAAAATAAATAATTTTTAATTCTCTATAAATAGAGAACAACTCCGGAATAGAGAAGCACATAACGCTCTTAAAAATGATTTGATTGAACATATATTGCAAAAATTTAGTATTAGTAATTAAGTATATAATTTATATTTTCTTTCTAATTTTGTATTCCAACTTTTGTAATCTTAATTTTGTTATTTTATTTTAAATTTTTGCTTGTTATAATTATGGACACATAATATTATACATTTATTACAATTTATATGTAAACATAAATTAAGTTATAGATAATATGTGGATGAGAGAAAAATTAATTATTTATTTGGTGAGCGGATTGGATGAGATCACTAATAAAGATGGTAAAATATTGGGTTAGATTGGGTTGAATTGAATAGTAATTTGATGAGAGAGAAATTAATTATTTATTGTGTGAGCGGATTGGATCTGCTCACTTATGTGGGTAGTCAAAGGTCGGACCTTACCTGTATTCCGTGAATCTATGGTAAGTTGAGTTTTGTACCATTTAACTTAAAATTACAAAATTTGATATATCTTACATTTTTTATTAAATTTAATGTGTAGCGTATTAAATATTTTGAATTTATTTAAATTTTATATGTAAAATTAATTTTTATGTTAAAATTAGCAGAAAGTAAAACATTAAATGGTAAATTAACAATAAAAGGGTAAGAATAAGAGTTTCGGTTTGACAATAAAAAATAGCAAATTACTCTTAGATCCTTCGATTTCCAAAGATAAAATTTTGATATCATCAATCATGAATAGAATCTCTAAGAACCTACTGATATCCTACCACGGCCATCTCTTCTGACCAGTGTCATACATCGGGCATTTCGGATGAAATGGCGCACAGCTGTTTGTACACAATTTTCAAAGCCTCCCAGATTAAAACTTGGAAATATAGTCATCTACGGTACAGAGAAAAAATTTCAAACATCGTAATATAATAAAATTTCTCTAAAGTAATATTATTAAGACAAAAAAATTATTATTTTTGAAGGGTTATCAAATAAAAGAGATTTATATTTTTTAGTAAAAAAAATATTTTTTCAGTATTCAAGGCACCACAAAATTATTATTAAATTATAATTATTTTTGTGACCACATTGAAGTCTCCAAAAATATACCAATAACAATTAGAATTATTATCTCATAGAAAATCTAATTAATCACCAGATACCTTAAATCTTATCTTATACTATTATTCAAATGTTACAATCAATTGAAATATATATTTTTATATAAAGACGGCGATCACAAGTATCATTTGAAGACAATTCAAAGATGAATGATTATGTAAAAATTATCAAACAAGTAAATATAGCACAAACTACCATTTCAAAATATTTTTTAAATTCGCAAAGTATGTACAAATATATGTATTTATTCAAAAATATTACTTTATACGAAAATTGAGACCGATATTTTGAACTAATATTTTTAAAAAAAATATTAGTTATTACGATTTAGGGATTATTAAATTTTTACACTTGTCCCAACTCGAAATCTTAACTTTTTATCAGTTTAGAAAAATTATCACTTTATAGGATTTCACTTTAAAGAAATTTTACTGTATAAACAACTACTAAATAAACAAGAACAGTTCCTCGAAAAACAAACATAAACAAGAACAAAAGAACATCATTTTGGCTGAAAGAAAATTACAATCATCCAAAACGATGGCAACTAAAAAAATAAATTATAGGAAAATACAAATTAATATTTTTTTTCGGACTACAAAAGTGTTGCTTTGCTTTTGTTGACTAATTAATATTTCACCCACATCAGCAATTGGGTACTATGTCGACCTACCATATGGTGCTAATTGCATAAATTGTAAGTATTGTATCGGATAGAAGTTTGAAGTCGACATTTATGGTTCTAAACTACTTTTTTTACTTATGGATGAGGCTTCAGAGATGAGGTTCAAACTTCAAACTAGCACTAGAGGCTGTCTGCTTTATTTGGCGGCAGCAAGCTGCATATACAAGACAAGCTGACCCAATTCATACGTAATAAGTAATTGCCAGTAACCAGACAGTTGATCAAACCGGTAAGAATAAGATTCACTGTCTCTTTGTCACATTCAAGGTCAAATCTCACGTGGCCCTTTAATATTTCGTTTCCCCACCACGTCATATACTTTTTATTTATTTATTTTCTTTTGGGTGTACCTTTTCTTTATTACAACCACGCCAATATAATAATAGTCTTATAAAAGAAGTTTGTTCCCTCGCATCAGGTGAATAAAACAACTTTTCTTTTGATAATTGATGAACAACTGTAATATTACTAATAACTCCGAGAAAAAAAAAACAGAGATATGAGATTCCTGCTCATTTGATATCATTAATATTACTAATAAAATAACATAGCCGGTGACTCTTAGTCTAAGAGAGAAAGAAATGTGAGAGAATGTATAAAAAATAAGAGAAAAAAATATTTATATTTTTAAAAAATTACAATTACAAAAGTATCTAGAATGACAATTATTATGGAGTAAAATTTATAGGAGATCAACAGTGATGAGTATGATGGGTACCTTTTACTCCAACTAAGCTATAAATTAGTGCACCGCTAACCGAGAGAGAGATTTGAGCAGTGGTTGAAATATACGTTATTGTCTAAATGCCGTCGTCCAATCTTCTCTATTAATTTGAAAATGGGTATATATTCAATTGTCCTCGGTTGATTACGAATACATACGCTAATCGAGCACCGGCCGAAAATAAAACTTAGGCGATGCCCAAAATGAAGGCTAGACAAAATTACGAGACCGTTACATTAATAACGCTTCTTCCTAGAACAGATTGAGACAATTAGGAACTAAAGGGCTAGGTTATAGGCATTTGCTTTCTTCACACAGCAAAAAAATAGGGATAGTTTTAGATTAGGCCACCACTGTTTGCTTCCTCGCAGAGGGTGAAATTAATGGATGGCGAGTCCAATACTCCAATCCTTTATGGGAAAAATAAAGTGAAAAGTTAATTTACAAAAAAAAAATCTCCCATCTCCCTCCCTCCTTCCGTGGGACTCGCCTATAAATCCACGAGGTCCTTCGCTCCTTGCCCACATCTCAAACCAAAACTGAGCAGAAACAGCAGAGAGGAGGTAGCAATCATTTAGCGGGCGAGTGGCACTTGCTGGAGAAGCAGGGCACGTGCAATTCTTACACCTCTTTAAGGTTGTTGCACGTGCTCAGCATCTCCACCATGTGCTTCTCACCCTTCTGTTTCTCTTTTCCTTGACCATGCATGAATTTATCTTTCGCCGGGGTGTTGGTAATGGGTTTGTTGTGAAGGGAAGCTATACGTGGAAGAGGGTCGGTCCATTTTGATGTTATTAAGGTTTTAGAAGCCTTGTTTAGCATGCCTACTAACCTTGATCACGTACTTCTTCTTCTTTATTTCTTGAAGGAGTCGGAGTTTTCACATATTAAAGCTGGGTGATTATTAACTTTTTTTTTAAATAATCTTTGTCGATCAAACCTTAATATAATCCTCTCATCGTCTTCTTGTTTTGTAAATTGTAACTGTAACAACATGAATTGTGTTCTTTATGGGTACAGGATGGAGCAATGAGATCTATCTGCAACAACGTCTGTTTCTCGCTGGGAAGTTTCAAATTGGACTACGAGAACAAATTCCATGGATATCTGAAATATTAGATAATATTTTTTAGTAATTAGTTCCGGATATGCTCATAAATTTAGAATAACTTTTCTATTGTACCTATATCGATTTACCCAATAAATTCCACAGATCTAAAAAATTATTACCGCCTAACAGTATCATGTAATATGGAACATGCATGGGAGAACGATAAGTAATGTGGGGATAATACGTAGAACTAGCTCATCATAAGACCACAGTGCTAACCTACCATGACTAGGTGAAGAATAAGACGAGAGAAAATTGGAAAAAAAGCAAAATAGCGGAAGGAGAAAGGGGCTGGGCCCGACCTTGGTTGGCCGACAGCCCCTCACCACTAGCCTGGTTAGTGAATTTTTTTTCTTAATTTAATCTTGTGAAACATGACACAATATTAACTGTTAAAAATATAAAAATTAGTATTTTTATTCTCTATAAATTTAGCACAAAAATTTCCACTAGTATTTTTTAATTCTTAATAAATAAAGCCTAGTTTTCAATTATCTATGAAAATTTGTCTAGATAATACATACATGTTAATGAAAAAAATTAATTATTTTAGGTAACCTAGTTGGACCATCTCACTACCGTGGGTAAAATATGTTTGGTTGGCTTGGGTTATACAAGGATGATATAGAGCCTAATTTTCAATTATCTACGAAAATTTGTCTAGATAATACATACATGTTAATGAAAATGATTAATTATTTTTAGGTAACCTAGTTGGACAATCTCACTGCCGTGGGTAAAATATGTTTGGTTGGCTTGGGTTATACATGGATGAAATAGAGCCTAATTTTCATTTATCTATGAAAATTTGTCTAGATAATACATACATGTTAATGAAAAAAATTAATTATTTTTAGGTAACCTAGTTGGACCATCTCACTAGTGTGGGTAAAATATGTTTGGTTGGCTTGGATTATACATGGATGAAAGAAAAATTAACTATTTATTTAGTAAATTGGTTACACCGTGGATAGTAATATAACTTGGAAATATGTTCCTTTGGTTCGGCAAATAAAAAAAAGAAGTGTCCCGAAAAATAGCTGATATATTACCATTGGTTCAATGAGATTTTAGACGGAAATCCCATCAAGGTTGCGTACGGGGCCTAACTATGATCTACTATAGACAACCACAGTAGGTCAACTGAATTTGAACTGATTGCAGTAAATCTCAGATATACGTTTCAGATTGCGTTGGGCTGCACTTGCTATACAGATATTGCAGAGATTTGACAGTGGGAATATCATAATATTCCATCAGAATTTGAATTTCGTAGATGTATTACTTCTGTTCATTGTTTCGGTCAAGGAATTCATTTACTACAGCAATAAAATATCTTTATTTGGGGCAATGCATGAAGCTTTTAAAATTTAAATATTACTTTACTTGTTACAAAATGCAATCAAGGATCTTTGATCTGCTAATTTTATACATAGTTCTTTTGGCGTAAAACATATTATTAGTATTGGTACTATTGGTACCATTGTTATAATTAACCTTTGGTGATTATTATGGAGTAAAATATTACTTAAAAAAACATATTGTTAGTTCTTTTTCTAGAAGTCTTCAAAAAGAGAGTCTTCGTTTAAAGTATAATTATCGCGTGATTGCAAAGGTTGATCAATACCATCAAAAGGGATTTGATCCAAGAATGAAACTTGGATCGCTTAAATATTCAACACGTAAAATGGATTTGGTTCAATATTAAAAAATTTGGATCGCTTAAATATTTAACACTTAAAATATATTTGGTTCAAATATATATATATATATATATATATATATATATATATATATATATATATTTTGTATGATTATATGATCAGGTGTTTAATGTTTGGATTTAAATTTTATGAATGTAGATATAATTAAATCAAAGGTAGAAGTTAATGCTTCCCCGATAATACTAGACCCGAAACGAAGTATGGTTTTTGAATTTTGAGTGAGATTATTTGAACGAAAATATAGTTTATATTGGAGGTACCAAAATCAATAAATCAACACAAAACCGTTTTTAGGGGTCACAGAAGCTGTTTTTCACGTGTTTGTATTTTTCCAAGGTTGTGTGCTATAAGAATTTTGTTACATATATATATTGAACGACTGCTAGTGGTTGTATAATAGTTAAAAATAATTGCATAATTGTCGCACTTATATAATTGTCACAGGTACTTATCAAAAAAAGAAAGATTGACATAGGTAACTACATACTAGGCATAAGCTAAAAATTATAATTATATACGCCATATTCATTATGCAATTACCATTGCCATTGACATTTTTAAAATTAATTCTCTGTTATTCAAATCTCTTTCAAAAAGTTACCTATCTTTACTTTCATATACACGTATAATTTTCACCGAAAGGAAAGAACTCACGAGCAGCTTTGAACGGTTCCCAATTGGCGTGAGTTCGGGGTTATGGAACACCGGAATCGGCAGTTGAATAGTGAAAAAATGGGTGGTAAGTGGTAATAAAGTGGGCACATTTACTTTCACTTTACCTAAGAAAGTGGGGGACTTGTTCCTTTTGTGCAAGCAAGAGCAGAGGGTGAGCGCGTCAGTTAGATCAGTTTGGGAGTGACTGTTGTTGGAAATTGGAGCCACGGCAGAGGGAGACAAGCTTTGAGTGGGGGGTGATAGGCAGGCAGTGTCATAACCGATCTAAACTAAGAACCTTAAATCACAAGCAAGCCAGCTGTACATAGTTTAGTTGTAGTCCTAAAAAGAGTAGTAGATATCTCTTAGCTATCTAGGCATTAAACAGAACAAGACAGCAGAGGGGGCAGGGGATCGGGTTGGAGTTTTGAGGGATTGGAATATATCCCTCTCTCCTTACCCACACGCAATGCACGATTCTCTTGTACTTCCATTTCCTCGATAGAAAAAGTAATGGTTGCCAAAATAAACTTTACTATAATGTAGTTAGAAGTCATCAAATAATTTGGTTCTAACTGATTCAAATTGCGAGAACCAAAAACTATTTTACGAGAATAATGGAAACCGAGCCATACTAATTTTCCCACTGATCTAAACCAGATCTGATTTGATTTTTTTGTCTGGTTTGAAAACCAAGATACTTGATATTTGAGAAAATAAAAAAGGCATGATTTTAAATACCGAGAAAAAAAGTCTAACCAATATTAATTATGAAACAGAATGATTTTGTAAAGTTAATAGAGAAGTATGGTAAAATTGCAATTTTTTTTATGGGACAGCGGTCATGTTGTCTCCGATTTTTTTTGAAAATGGATAAAAACAGATATATATATTCCAAAGATAGGTAAAAATATACATAGATTCTCGAAATAAGTAGAAAATAATTATAACTTTAAAAGTTTAAGAAAGTGATCTAATATCAAGTCGCTTCTACCTGCACCACCACCATCACGTACGGTTACACCTGAATTTCTTCCAACTTTTGCCAGAATAATATCTACAAAAATTTAAAGGAATAAAAGTCAAATAAGTCATTCTACTTGCTCTAAAGGTTTAAATAAATCTCTGTACTTGAAAATTGGTCACATAAATTCCTGTACTTATCTAAATAGGTCAAATAATATCCGAGAGTATTTTTTCGGCCATCGACGATACATCATCCTCTTACGTGGCATCCGAAAAAAAATACCACATCATCTTAAGTTATTTTAAAAATAAAAAACAAAGAGTTAATCGTCCTTAATCCACTAACAAAACCCCAACTAATTTGACTACTAAAAGTAAACCACCCAACACGCCTCCTTTCACTTGGTAGTTTCCGCCGCTTATTCGTTCGAGCCTCATGGAATGCGAGCTTATGACACAGAGCACGCGCCTTCTTGGGAGCAGGAGTACCACTTCCTCAAAGCCCAGTGGCTCCCCCTTTACCTTGCAGAACAAGTCCATCTTCCCCCCAGCGGCCCTTCTCTTCACGGGGTCTTCCCGTTTCGCTTCCCGAGCTTTTCCGGAGCTCAATTCGATTTCCAAGCGAGCAGCTTTTTCCTATGATGATCAAAGAAAGAAGTTGCTTAAGCAGTATTCTTTGGTTTTGAAGAAGTGCACGTCGAGAGGGAGCTTGGATGAAGGGAAACTAGTTCACCGACGTATGACCAAATGTGGGTTGGTCCCGGATACTCATTTTTTGGCTTCTTTGTTTATTTTTTATGCCAAGTGCGGGGACCTGACTTCTGCACTGAAGGTGCTCAATGAAATGCTGACAAGGATGTTATCTCCTGGACTTCATTGATTTCTGAGTTTTTTTTTGATAAAAGATTTATGGGTTTGTTGGTGAAGGATGTTATCGCCTGTGTTGAGTTTTTTGTTGTTGAGAAAATCGCATGTGTTGAGTTTTTTTTTGAGGGATAAAGTGGCACGAAGCCTATATAAAAAACGAGTTACAGAACAATAAGAAAAAGTACAGACAGAAGATAGGAAACCTAATCAGAAAACGAAAACCGATCCGGTGACAACAGGGTGGCACAAAGGGGGGAGCGATGGGCGATCGAAAAAGCACGAAGGCTAACGATCGGTGCGAATTTCTGCCAAAGCAAGCTTCGGCCAACAACCTCAAGACAACGTCGAGAGGGCATCTGAATGCATACAGGATACACTCAGATGAGAGCCAAGGTCGACGTAAATCGACCGAGACAAGGTTCTCCACCCGCAACCACCGGATAGGCAACGAAATCCGAAAGGATCTCAGATCAGGCGAAAATCGAAACAAGCAAAAGCACAACCCAACGAGACCACTAAACAGGTGTGGCTCGGGAGCAACGACAACAAGCAACAACAACACGAAACTAAAGTTCAGAACAAACAAAAGTCGAACCAAACAAAAGCAAACGAGAACAAAAAAGATGACAATAAAAATAGCTAATCGGGGGAGAGGCCATCGCCAACCAGCCCCCCCGGGTACCCCCGGCAACTCCAAAACGGTCAGGCCAAGGTAGATCTGCACAGGGAAGGCGAGTCCGGACAGAAGCTAATGGGCGACGACGGGCTGAGCAGGAGCGGGGATGGAGGGACGGGGCTGAGCAGGAGCGACCTTGGCGGGGCGGCGAGCTGGAGCGGGATGGAGGGACGGCGAGCTGGGTGACGGTGAGGCGATGACGAGATGGACGACGGCGAGCTGGGTGACGGTGAGGCGATGACGAGGTGGACGACGGTGAGACGAGATGGACGACGGCGAGCGGGATGGAGGGACGGTGAGGCGAAGACGAGATGGACGACGGTGAGATGGACGACGGTGAGGCGAGATGGACGGCGAGATGGACGACGGTGAGGCGAGATGGACGACGGCGAGGCGAGATGGACGACGGCGAGGCGAGATGGCGACTGTGAGGCGAGGTGGATGGCTGTGAGGCGACGGCGAGCGGGATGGACGACGGCGAGCGGGATGGAGCGGGATGGAGGGACGGCGAGCAGGATGGACGACGGCGAGGGGGAGAGGCGACGGAGCCGGCGAGAAGGAAAGGAAGATAAGCTCCACTAACAAAATATCTAGATATTTTGAAAGGGAGAGAAAAGCTACCACTTTTTTTTTTGTTGGAAGGGAGAGAAAACCAACAATTGCATGTGTTGAGTTGGACTTGATGTTCTTGTGGAATTTCCTGGTAGATGCGAGTTTACAAGTGGATTTTATTATTCAATTCTTTGATTAATTAACTCTTTATTTTTAAAATAATTTAAGATGATGTGGTATTTTTTATATGATACGGATGCCACATAAGCGGATGATATGTTGTCGGTGACCGAAAAAATGCTCTCGGGTATTATTTGACTCATTTAGAGAAGTACAGAAACTTATGTGAGCTATTTCAAGTGCAATGACTTATTTGAACTTTTTGAGCAAATAGAAAGATTTATTTGATCTTTATTCTAAATTAAAATATGAGAGACGATCTAATTTCTGGTGGTCTCCACTCCATGGACAGCCAGCTATAAGTGGTTAACGTGGGTAACTTGAGTTAATGCAACATTTTTTTAATTTTGCTATTAAAATTTTGAGTATTTTTAATTGGAGCACTTTTAATACTCTTTATTTTTAAAATAACTTAAGATGATGTGGTATTTTTTATATGACACGGATGTCACGTAAGTGGATGATGTGTCGCCGGTGATCGGAAAAATGCTCTTCGGATGTTATTTGACCCATTTAGAAAAGTACATGAAATTATGTGACGTACAAAGACTTATTTGAACCTTTGAGTAAGTAGAGGACTTATTTGATTTTTATTTCAAATTAAAATATGGGAGACGATCTAATGGCTGGTGGTCTCCACAGCCAGCTATAAGTGGTTAACGTGGGTAACTTGAGTTAATGCAACATTTTATTATTATTTTGCTATTAAAATTTTGAGTCTTTTTAATTGGAGCACTTTCAATATTTTTTATGTTTCGAGTTATTAGTAACATCCAAGTATCAAAGATTTTATTCGACTTGAAACTGAAAAAACTGACTCAGTAAATTGGATACCAGGTCATATAAACCAAAAAATTAACGCCAGTGGATGTGGTTGTTAGGTTTCAGACATGACTAACGGGCCTCAACGATAGGGCCGCCCATATTTCTTTCGCTTTGGACCTAACTCTCTCTCTCTCGATGTCTGATCTGATGTATTTTCTTTTCTCCCTCCCTCTGGTACTCTCCCTCCCTTCCCAGTAACCGGACGGAACACAACAAGTCAAGAGCTGCTGCTGCTTTCAATTCTCTCGTGTTTCTTGTATATCAGCTAGCTCCGTTTACGGTTGATTGATGAGATTTCTCCTCTCTTTTATTTTCTTTTTTTAATATTAAAAAATCTCTTGGTTATTGAACGCGGGTGTCGGTTCGAGATCTCCTATTTTAGTTTCGGTTTGTCTATATTTTGATTGGTTTTGGATGCGAGGCTGGCTCTGTTAAGTTATCGAAACGGATCCACTGGAAAAGAGATGGTTTGCTTTCTAGTGGGGTGGGGTGGGGTGGGGAATTTGATTTAAGCCCTTTCAACCAACCAACCAACCAACCCCCTTTCTATTATTCTGTTAGTTTCCGAGGATGGGTGTTGCTACTGTGCTGACGGGGGTTTCACATTCTGCCAAGGTCTAAAGACGATTTGGAATTATCCTTTAATATATAGCAACAGTTTGTTGTTGGTTAGCTTTGGCTTTTAGGTTAGAAACGCTTTTAGTTTGATCTGGTGATGATATTAGGCTGGCTGGCAGTGTCTACTGTTCCATATTGAGTCTGTTTTTAATATATGAATGCATTTGTTGAAAGCTGGTCATGTATGTATTTATGTATGGTTTGAGATTGGCTTTGGCCCTCTGTTTCGCACTCTCTTGCTTTGGATGATAACATCCCGAATCTTCTGGAGCTAAATAAATTCCCTCTAGAAATATGATGCTGTCTTTTCGTCCATGTATGTTTTACATACGACATTGTTTGCTCTCATGTCTTTGGATTACTTTAAATGATCAGATACTGAGTCCTCCAAAGAAACAAGCACATAACAGTACGCAGTTCGATATTAAAGTAGTCCATAAAAGAAACGAGTCCTCAAAACTATGATCAATATTGATCCTACATTTAATTTCCTCGAGATGGTAGAGCTTCGTCAAAGAGATAAAAAGTAAAAAGTTTTAGGTTCGAATATAAAAGAGAAATTTGGGAGAACTGTTCGGGTCTTATATTCTAGACTTACGAATGTAAAAAAAAAGAGAGAATGTTATGTTCAACTCTCAGGAATGTAGAAAATACAATTATAGGACTTGGGAGAGCCGCCCGTTGTGGTAAAAGTCGTTGAGTTAAAATGGAACCCGACCGACAGTAACTCTGAATAATGGGCTTCGAGAACAAGCTGGAGTGGGTTTTTGTATTGAGCTCCATAACAAGCCCGAGAAAGCGAAGCCTCTACAAGTATTCTCCTCCCCGTTGAGAGAAGAAATTGCGAACCCAAATCAGGTTAGGCCTTCTCTCCTTCGATTTAATTTAGCCTTCCATCACTCAGGTTAGGCCTTTTCTCCTTCGGTTTGGTAATAGAGAGAGAGAGAGAGAGGAGATGATAGTTTCGGACACCAGTAGATAGGGTTTGAGTATTGGAAAAGTATAATGGAGAAGTAATACTTTGAATGCCCGATTTGAATTGTTGAACCATGTAAAGTTAAGTTGGGACTTTGCTGCTGATGGTGCATTCTTTTTTTGTTTGGGAGAAAACTAGAACCTTGTGCTGTTACAACCTTGTGGATTATGGTCCTACTTGATCATACTTTCGAGAACATTGTGCGATCCATGTCATCTTCTCTTAGGTGTTTGCATTTCTCGTTTTTGTTAAGTAGATAGCTTGTTATGATGTGACTCCCAAGGATATGCTAAAGAATGAACCTTGTCTAAATTAGTTGGAATGACCAATGTATTATTATGTGCCAGTATGTATGGAATGATGTCTAATCATGGTTTCTAGATGCAGGAACAAGCTCTTAAAAGCGTATCTGGTTATATTTTATTTTATTGGTTAGTTCTTGGAGGAACAATTCTGGACCATCTATCTACGTGAAAACCTTCCCTTTAGGCTTTTTACATTATGTCTTCAAACTTGTCTCAGAAGTAAACCAGATTACAGATTTTTTCCCCTGCCATCTGTCTTTTCTTAATAACATCAACAATAATGTTTAATTGGTGGCTCAACCTCTTGTTGTTTTGTGTTGGTTCTCCCGAGATGTGGCAGCTGCTGCCAAGATTGGGAAGATTTTAGGGGAGCGCTTGCTGCAAAAAGATATACCTGCTGTTTCTCTTTTCTCCGAGCGAGAGCAAAGATATCATGGCAAGGTAAAGGCTGTTATTGATTGATTAAGAGATTCCGGCATAAAGCTTCTTTGATACTAGCAGCAGCAGCGGCTTGTCTACTTGGTTTCTCTTTGTTGTAATTTCTTGCTCCAAATATGTGCGACATCAATTTAGATGTGGCAAAGCTTTAGATGTGGAGAGTCCAAGTTAAATATCAACGCGGGTCAATTCTCTGGCATGTTGTTCATGACTCTCTTTTCAGTATGCAAACTTCAATCTAATTTTTTTTTGTGTGCAAACTTAATCTCAATAAACCTTTTGTCTTGTGGATTTGTTTGAAAAAAGTTTGTTTTAAGTGAATGTTATGATCGGTTAGGTCCGTTTGATTATCATGAATAATGGAATGTCCACTTCCAGGAAATGGAGGAAATTCCATCTTTGAATTAATAAGCATGATGATGTGACCCAACACTTTAATATCTTCTACCTGTGGCTCACATGTCGTCACGAGTTTGAATTTGTTGATAATCAAATATCTTTTAGCTTTTGAACCCATCTTAAAATTTGGTCATTGTTTAGTAAACTTATTAGTTGTTTATGTTGTGAGGATTTAATCTTTGAAGACGACAATCTTGATAACGTTGTCGCTTGTTAAATCAATAGTCTAGCGTAAGATTTCTTCCATGTCCTTGAAAAATATGGAACTCTTTCCTCTTGGAATAGCAAAACTTAATGTTAATAACATTGTCTTGTAGGGTTTGTTTCATTGTTTGGTTACTTAGTCATAAATAGGTGGGAATGGTACTTACTTTACCATTGATGTTTTAGGATGATTTAGATATTAGTAATATTAATTAACGATAACCATTATCAATAATGGAGGAAGTTCTAAAACTGGTAATGCTATTCTCTTATCTAGAAATGAGGATGATAGGGAATCCTAAATAGTAGCGGATATACCAACAAGTTGGTTAGTACGTTGTTGTAGCTTTTTAAAGCTAAATATGAAATTTTATTACCAAATAAAAGAAAAGTTACAGAAATGTAGTGTGAGAGGGGAGAAAAAAAGAAAGAAGACAAAAAATTTGGCCAAGACCTTAACGGACGAAAATCTGCTGCCATATCAAGTGACTCACCTAAGCAACCCACAAGTCGGATAGTCAAGGATGATATAAAATAGCCGGGACGTCTCAAAAGTCTACCTCATATTCCGACCAGCAGATATCCTCACCAGTGTAGGTAATCCCCAACCTCTTCCTCACCTGATAACTGGTGTTTCTAGCCGGCGGGTCTAAATCATCCAAATCCGATCTCAAATCCACCTCATCTGCCTAGGAACCCCTTGTCATCTTCACCGCGAAACCCATGAACTTCAACGAAGTTGGAAGATTTTCAGGATCTGAAAAAGCAACGACTCCAGAACCTTCTTGACCCAGGATGGGCAAGGGGTCCGTAGAAGGCAAGGCTGAAGCACGATCCAAAATAGATGGTGATGGGCCCTGTAAAATTGGAGTTCCCTTGCCAATGAACCCCTTCTTCAAACCCTTGCCCTTAGAGTCCTTAACACCCGACGCTAGTGAAGGCAAAACCCCACCTGCAGCAACGTGCGCAGCCTTCCGAGCTTCAACCTTTGCCAGATCTGAAGCGGACAAACTCAATAACAAGTTTTTGGCCATTTTTGTATTCTTCTTGCTCACACTTCTCTTGCTCGACATCGAGCTAGCACTTGCCTCCTGTGTCGAGCAAGCCTGCAGACCTGTATCATCAGTTTGAGAGGCCCGGGTCCACGATTCTATGACAATAGGACCGGTAGTTCGCTGCCCTGTACTCGGTGTGGCATCTGAGATGTCCTCAATCTGCACACCACGCTTAGGCGTGCTCTCGACATCCAACTCCTAAAACAAGCTGCACAAGTCATAAACGAAGTCCGCGTCCTTATGGAGTGCATCATCCAAATCATGCACAGTTCCCGAGCACGTAACTAAAGCAAGAGCGCCATCAGTTACATTGCATTAAGTCAACAAACCCTCCTCTACATGTTCCACATGGCCCATTCCCAAAATCAACTCATTCCGAGCCATCTCATCTGAACATAAATCATCTTCAGGCACAAAAACTGAGCTGTACCCATCGAGGCCCTCCCCATCGTGCACCAAATTCTCAAGAATAGTCACTAGAGCTAGAGAGGTGCAGACCTCCTTGTCATGCACAAAAGAGTCCGCGTCACAAGCAATCACACGAGAACCAATGCCTTCAAAAGCCATTGGGATCACATCACCCACATGTGTGACCCCAGCAGCTTCCACAGCAACCTCACCATCCTCTCTCAATGCATCAAATGCATTAGACAAAGAAACCACCTCAGCCCTAACCCCACTGGCCGAAGCGAGCTTCTCCTTGGACCCAATAGCAGCAATAGAAGTTCCTTTAGGTAGCCATGCTTGTTGAGTTTCCTAGCGACTGGACCCCGCACGAGTTGTTTGCCTCTTGCAATCTCTTTCCTTTTATTGATAACGTCCTCACGAGGGTGCAATAGCCTACACTTGGCCTCCAATGTCAGATCACCTGACAATGGGCGCAAAATTGAGGGGGGTTCTCATACACTACATCCACCATCATTTCCCCCGTGGACTTCAACGTTGCTGTAGCTTAACTTGAGACTTAAGAGTACATCATTACTAAAGAATTGTTGGGAGAGTTTGGTATCTTCTAAAAATGTCATCCAGTTTGAATCTAAATTAGTCGATGCAGTGGTAAAAAAAAAAGTAATAGAGCATTTATAATTAACAAATTGTGGCGTTCCCCCTGAAAAACAGCAAAAATTGGAACGGATAGTGACCTTAATCTTGATTTTTTCCATAAACCAGAACTTGTTAGATAAAACTCTTAAAATATTAGTTCATGTAGTGGTCAAGGTTTATTAATTTTCGTGATTAGATAAACAATTATATATCAGAACTTCTTAGATAAAACTCTTAAAAAATTAGTTCATGTAGTGGTCAAGGTTTATTAACTTTCGTGATTAGATAAACAATTATATATCACTATAAATCTATATATATAATTGTTTATAATTGTAGTGATATATATTGATATATAATTGTTTATATATATATAAAGATAAATTATAATTGTCAGAATTTGAACCATGAATTTCTTTAAATTAATACAATCTTGTGTAGTTAGGCTAAATATTCATTCACTACTTATATACTATATGAATAATGTATGTATGTGTAGAGTACCTACCTATAAAAAAATGTGTAGAGTACTCATAAAAATAATTTGTAAGGGAAAATAATAAATTCATTACGATCATCACACTTATTTAGTTATTTTTAGAGGATTTTTTTTCTTCTAAAATAGGCAAAAAAAACTTAGATATATTCCCTAAATAGATAAAAACTTCATATATTTCCAAAATAGACAAAAATTTAATTTAAAATTTTTTAAAAAAGGTGACGACCCACATAGGAGTCGTCACCCTAATTTTATATTAAAAAATAATGGAGGCGACTCATTATTGGGTCGCCTCCCTGACGTTTTCTTTTTAATTTTTTTTAAATTTCGGTCGATCAAACTCGATCGACTTTTGACTTCAAATAAATTTTTGACATCGTTACACTCCGTATTTAGAAAAGTTATAAACTATAAAGTGATAGATATACGTCTCAGCTTTGCACAGAAACTTGAATCAACTCAATCGGAATCCGGAGTAAAAATTTGTGTCTCCCAACCGAAATCAGTCGATCGAACTCAATCGACTTTTGACTTCAAATTTAATTTTGACATTCTTACACTTTGAATTTGAAAAATCATAAACTACAAAGTTGTAGATATATGTCTCAGATTTTTTCAAATTCAAAGTGTAAGGATGTCAAAAATAAATTTGAAGTCAAAAGCCGATCGAGTTCGATCGACTGATTTCGGTTGGGAGACACAAATTTTTACGCCGGAGTCCGATTGAGTTGATTCAAGTTGCTGTGCAAAGCTGAGACATATATCTACAACTTTGTAGTTTATAACTTTTCTAAATATGGAGTGTAACGATGTCGAAAATTCGTTTGAAGTCAAAAGCCGATCGACCGAAATTAAAAAAAAAAGTGTCAGGGAGGCGACCTATAAGCAGGTCGTCTCCATTATTTTAATTATTTTTTAAAGGCACAAAGAGGGAGTCGACCTGTACATGGGTCGTCTCCCTATTTTTGTTTTTTAAATTAATTTTTTGCCTATTTTGAGAATATATTAAGTTTTTGTCTATTTAGAAAATATATCTAAGTTTTTTACCTATTTTGAAAAAAAAACCCATTTTTAGATAGGCAATTATCCCTCTTTACCATTTTTTATGTGTCGAATTACCATCGTTACTATTTCACGGATTTCCTCTTGTTCTTAACCTTCATTTGGAACATGATATAAACGTTAAAGTTGGAAGATTAAATCAACAGGTCCAAATAGTAGTAATAATTATTTTTTAAGAATAATTACTATCAGATCACTGGTGTTTGGCATATTCGCCTCTCATCCCTTGTCGTTTAGAAATCGATTAAAAACTCCCCTTAGTTTGACAAAATTATACTCTTAGGCCCCACGCTGACGTCAACATGTACTTTTTTTGTCATGGAAATGACAAAAATACCCTTACAAAAAACAAAGATCATCATCCTTTTCCTAAAGTTTTTTTGAAGGGTAAATTACACTACGAATACTCCTACGTTAGGATTTGAATCCATGACCTCCGTCAAATCTTACTACGCCTATGTCATTAGGCCAAATGGCCTTTGGCAGATTAATCTAAAGTTCATCTTTCGAACCCAAAACCAAACCCATAAATCAAAATCTCAAACCCTATCCCTTCGGAGCCCATTGCTTGAGCATCGGCCGCTAATCAATGGCCAGACCCACCATCGGCGCACAAACCCTATCCCTTCCGAGCCCATTCCTCGGCCTTTGCCTCCCCTCACGCAGTCCCGTTTCCCAACGCGCCCGCTCCCTCAACTCCCACATCGCTAGAGCCGCCGTCAATGTCTCTTTCTCTTGCTGTGGAGGCCAAGGAAGAGTCAAAGCCACCGTTGTGGTCCACATGCATTATCGTCGTCCTTCACACCTCATCCACGGGCACCGTCGTCGTCCTTCGTCCCTCGTCCACTGGCATCGTCGTCCTCCTTCGGTCTTCATCGGCGGGTTTTGAGGAAATTAATGTCTTTGGGCATTTGGGAAATGGGTTAAAATTCATCGGCGATCTTCAACGCCGCTGGCTCCCTCTTCAGCTCGACGACGACATGGGACGAAGGAGGAGAGAGAAGAGCTCCTCGGGGACGGGTGGGGTATTGGATTAATTGCTCCTCGTTCTCACGACACCCACAGTGGGCCATTTCTGCCCGGAAGCCGCCGTCGAGGGCGAGGAGGTAGGCGCAGGAGACGGTCTCCAGTCAGGCGAGCTCGTGAGGAGGACATGGCCGCTAGGATTTTCACGATGGTTGATCTTATTCTTCTTTTTGTTGATTTTAATATTTGGTTGAAAGTTTTTCATTTCAAGAAGGTTGAAGATGAAGATCTGGAAAAGAGATGGTCTTTTTTTTCAAGGGTATTTTTGTCATTTTTATGAGAAAAAGGAAAAAAACCTATCCGACATTAGCAAGGGAGGGGCCTAAGAGTATAATTTTGCCAAACTAGGAGGAGCTTTTAATCGATTTCTAAACGACGGGGGGTGAGAGACGAATATACCAAACCGTAATTATCCCATTTTTTAAGTTTAGAGTTCAAATTATCTAAATATAAAAGATGTCATGCAATTAAGGCTGTTACTCGTAAATAGAACACGATAATGCTAAAAAAAAAATCAATTGTATTCCAGATCCCGATGTGATTGCTAGTGATTGATCCCCAAAAAAACAAAGGGTACCAAAGTCAGCCAGTGTATGGACAGAATACAATATTTTTAACGACGTATTGGTCCCCCTGGTATGAATTTGCAGCCTCTGGACTTGGTCTCGTTTCCGTGGTGGTAGCAAACAAATGGTTGACAACGACACTTGAGACTTTGACCGGGTCTCGCTAATTATGAATCCAAACCTTGGAAGCCGTACAAGTTTTAGATTAAGATCTCATTAGATGCCTCTAGATGATGTTACTGTTTGAATTATTTAGGTTATTATAAGGGTTTGTAATTACTTTTTAAGTATTTTAGCTCATGCAATTTCCTGATAAGTGAAGCTTAACAGTTCGAGTTAACCAAGTTATTACACAAGACTGGATCCGATTTTATTTTTAGGGAGACAGATAAGAGATTTTGTAGATAAGAACTAGGAATCTCTCTTGCTGCTCAAATGTCAAACTATGAGTACAAATGCCGGCACAACTACAAGCTTTTAGGAAGTTCAGTTATGATTGCCTTCTTATCATCCAAATGTCCACAATCTTAGATCAGTCTTCTTCTTCCAGATAAGCTATCCTTGTTAAAACATAAGACCAATAAGGTATATCGCCGTCAAAATGTCAAGAAAATATTTTGACAAAATAAATGAAATTTTATGAAATGATGAACCCTAAACATAAGTTTTTGTGGGTTGTGATTTGTTAGGTTGTAGGAAAATGTTCTACGGAAATCTAGACCATAAAACACTTCCCTTGAAAATACGAAGTGTGTATACTTGAATCATATGGAAAGTGTCTAGATGCAAAACAAAATAAAAGTTGGTAAAAGACATTTATGTAAATTCAATTACAGAAAACAAGGGACACCATCGTAATCGGAGAAAAAAAGTGATATTAGTTGGAACAATTAGGAAATAGAAAAGATAACGTCTTATTTTGTGACGATTGGATTGGGCAGCTCTCGACCAAGGGACGCCATCTTTTTGTTTATTTAGTCAATGTAGCCAACGAGATTTGTCGTCATCGGCCGATAAGAATTAAGAGCACCAAAATTTCTCAACACAAGGATTGTTAAGGATAATAATAATAACACCCAGCCAGGTCGGGTCGGGTCGGGTCGGGTCAATACTACGTAAATTCTTGCAAATCTCAAGGCTATTCGACCTCCCTCCCCTCCGGATAAATCTTGGGGGCAATCCGTCTTTGCACCCTCGTATCATCACGTGACGATGCCACGTCTACTATTGAAAAAAAATATCGGGACTATTGGCCCCAGTCTCTGGGACCCACGCCCTATCCTCATCGATCTTATCCCCCACCACTATTGACTATACCCATTACGTGTATCTCAGACCCACTTGCCACGCCAAATCGCAGCCCTTCCAGATCCAGATCGACGGCCCAGATTCAACCCCTCCGTCTTTAAATAATAGCTCTCACTCCATTCTTCTCATTTCCTCACACCTAAGCTGCAACATTTCAGTCTCTCGGGCCATTAACGTCTTGTTTTATCCTCTCTTAAACTGCGCCCTTTTTCTCTTATCTAACGTGAGCACTTGTCCATGGGCCTACTCGACCAGCTATGGGACGACACCGTCGCGGGGCCCCGGCCGGATAACGGCCTGGGGAAGCTCCGCAAGCACAAAACCTTCAGTTTCCGCCCAAGCTCTGGCAAGGGTACAACGGTCTTTTCAAAACTTCGTCCTAATTTGATCTTAATAAATCTGTAATCGGAACTAAAACTCGAGTTTTCACCTAAAATGATTCCCGATCTACAATGTCCCGTCATGATCCGACGATTCCGGTCAATCTAACCTAGTGGTGTTTTCACGTAAAATCGTTTTTTGGAAACAAAAACGTTCTTCTCTCAACTAATGAAGTTGATGTCGCCGTCAGATACATTCAATTTTATGGTTTCGATGTTATCTTTAGTAACCGTACCGCGATTTCTGTATCAGAATTATCAGACGGAGGGAGCGTGAGATCGTACGGCGATGAGGCATCGGAGGAAGCGGTGAGGGTGACGAGGAGTATCATGATTGTGAAACCGCCAGGTTGCCTGAACGACTCTCCTCCGGTGTCCCCGGCGGGGTCAACCCCACCAGTTTCTCCGTTTTCTGGTGAGCCTCTATTTTATCCGACTGCCATCTGCCATTTTTACAATCCGGCCCCTGGCTCCATGTTTTTGTTTACTGGCGGTAAATACGACTTCTCATTCTCCTGAGAAGATGGATGAGATTGGTAGATTGTATTATTGGTGTGGGGTTAGTTTTGTCATTTAGTAACTTTTTTTTTGGGGGATAGGATAGTGTCACATCACACCATGGTTAACTTAATCATTGGTGGTAGGATTTGGCCTTTTTCCCTCTAAATATGTTGTAATGACGTTTTTGCCCTTGTTAGTATACTAGTGCATGGGCTGGACATGGGGGCCATGGCTATTGAATAATGCTTTTTTTGTGTGGGTAAATTATTGAATAATGCTTTGTGATGGTGGGTGGGAGAAGTAGGTAGCCCGTTAACAGTTGGAGCTTCCTAAATGCAGATGTTTTAATTGGTGGTGTAATTTTAGAGTTGCCTTTAGAGATGGGTGGGTGGGTTTGGGCTGCTCTGTCGCATCATAGTTCATAGTCATATATTGTAGGAGAAGCATTATTGGTAAGCTCGTGCATATCTAACTCCGTTGCTTCCCCAGTCACTATAACGTGCGATACAATCTGCTTCACTTTTACTTAATTAAATACATGCGGAGCCTAATACATCTGATGTTCAAGATTGCTTATTTTTCTTCTGGTGTACCCCTAAGGAAGCAGCAGAGAGTCCTTTCGATCTAGGAGGAGGTCAGCATCGGACGCGTACGACAAGTCAAGCCAGGCTGGACCCAGGAGCCCTCCTAGTCCTTACGACGTGTGAAATATGAGCAACTTCCCTTTCCCATCCGGCGCCTGCAATGCTTAGCTATTACACGTCCAGGACGAATGCCGTGGTGGGTGAGAGAGGACGTGGGCATGTGGGTTTTTTCCTTTCCTCGCGTGATGTCTGTCTGTGTGTTTTTGAGTAGCAGTTGTAGAAAATTTTCCCTGGTGGGGGTCTTGTTCTGTAGCGATCAGGCTTGCGGAGAGTTGGAGATGAAGAAGCGGAGGCCATTGTAATTAGTCCATTGCCGAACTGTAGTGCATCTTTTGGTTATGTAGTATAACGCTATCTGTATATAGTAGTCAACTGTCTTTTGCTTCAAACTTGTTACTATACCTTGTTGCCAGTTTGTTACGTCTCTCTCTCCCTCCCTCTCCTTAGGGAAGCTGCATTGTCGTTTGATGCAGCAAGTGTTTGCTTTAAGGGGATTGCTCCTCATAAATAATGCATGACACGATGAGTTTGTAGGGAAAGTGGTTTTTTTTTTGGGTCAATATTTAATGTCCCTAACTAGTTTATTTTCTTCTGACGAAGTTTCTACGGTTATTCTCGCATCTTCAGAACTTTCCCGATTTCATCTTCGGGTGGTACTATTGAGCGCTAGGCCATCTTAAGGAATAATTTCCGAGAGAGGGAGCAACATGTACAGCAGCATGAGAAAGCCTCATTCTACCTAAAAACATAAAGAAGAAGTTCATTCTATCATGTAGTTGCATGTTACAGCTTCACGACAAAATCCAGGCTGTAAAGTAGAGACAAGTTTTTCTTTTCTTCTTTTCATCTTGCTTGTGCTCGATAGAGCTCGTATGCTCAATATAGATCATTTTTATCGGTGGGGTTAGTATATTTGGAGTCACTTTAAATTGTTTTTGTTAAGTATGTAAAAATTATTATTTGGAGAGTCGCCCCTAAAATAAGACTCGATAAAATTCGATTTTGAAAATAGAGATTTCATAAAAAAAAAATATAGACAATTTCGCACCAATTACTACCACACTAAACAAGAGATTCTACAATATATATAAAAAGCCTAATGCAAATGGCTCAGTGGAGTCTGACCTTGAGGTGGTTTGGATCTATCATCGAATGCTGAAAAAGCAAAATCAAAGAAATTGACACTAACTTCACCCGCTCAATTTCTTTCCACTCTACTTGATTATTCAAAATATACTTTCTACAAACATCTTTCTTTATCTTTCTCCTTGCATTTAAACAATGGGAAAGAAATATCTATTTTCTTTCCATTGGTTTTTCTACATCCCTCTCACTCATCTTAATTTATTTGGCAAATTGACACCAACTTCACCCGCTCAATTTCTTTCCACTCTACATCTTTCTTTCCCTCTCTCCTTGCATTTAAACAATGGGAAAGAAATATCTATTTTCTTTCCATTTGTTTTTCTACATCCCTCTCACTCATCTCAATTTATTTGAAAAATTACCCTCAAGTTCCTGACCTTTGGTCACCCTCCCTCTAGGGTCCCTGACTTTTGGAAAATGATTGTACTGTCCCTAAGTTTTGATGATAATAGACTCTTGGATCCCTTCGCCAGAATATGCCATTTTCTTCGGCGAACTCTCACTTGAAAAGACAAAAATGCCCTCCCACTAAAGACAAAAAAAAACTTTTTCCTTGCCTTCTTCCTCCCACTTTCAACCAAAACCAAAACTCAAACCCAAAATTTTTATAACTAGAATCAAAACTAATTAGAGAATCAAAATTTAAAAAATCCAAAATTTGAAAACATCAATTTGCATTAAAAAACCTAGTTAGAAAATTCTAATTAAATGAGAATCAAAACTAATTAGAAAGAATCAATAAGACTTTGTGATCAATAAGAATCAATAACGGACAGCCAAACTTGGCCTTGACATGCCCAAGGAATTCCTCAAACTTGGCCACGTACCATTTCCTAGTGGCGTAACTCCTCCCCACCAAGTAAAAAACTGCTCCAAAAAGACCACTTCATATCATCTTCTCCACGCTCCCTATCTCCAAAAACCCCAACTTCCAAGCTCCAAAAATGGCGACCATTTCATCTCTAACATCACTGCTACCAGCCACTAAGAGCTTCTTCATCTCACCCACATCCCAATTGAGGCCCACCACCATAACCCAGATGGTAAAACAAGCCGCCCCTTTTGCGCTTCTCCCCAAATTCCAATACACAAATGTGATTTCTGCTCCCAGAACCGACTGGCCTAGGAGACTATTTGCGATGGCCGAGGCGACTGCGACGAGCAGCCAGGCGTATGCGACTCCTGTGTTCGGGAGCTCCTCGCCAGCGGCCTCCTCCTTAGGGTTTCGGTTTGCTTCTCACCTTCGCACCGGTGAGCTCTCCATCAGAACCCCCAAGTCTGTGGGCGCATCGGGAGCCACCGTCGTGGATTGATTGTTGAGTCGGGGATCTCGGCGCCGCCATCGTAGATTGATTGTTGAGTCTGTGGGCGCATCGGGCCGCCTCTTCGATTCCTTCAAATCTCATCTTCGATTCCTTCATTTCTAGTTGTTGCCATTTATAGTTGTTGCCAATTTATGTTGAGCATAGAACTTGGCTAATTAATTGGATATTATAGACAATTGATATTTTTTTAGTTTCTGAAACTTGATGTTCTTTTGTTTGTGGGATTTTTTTGAAGTTTATTTTGTTTTCGGGTTAAAGTTGTGGCTTTGTGTAGGGTGTTGTTGAGTTTAATTTTGATTGATGGTTGATTTTCAGGGTTAGTTATTTGAGATGAAGCGGGGAAGGAGGAAATTTTTTGTTTTTAAGTGGGAGGGGTATTTTAGTCTTTTCAAGTAGGGGTTCGCCAGAAAATATGGAATATTCCGGCACTAGGGATGGCAATGGGTAGGGTAGGGTAGGGTATTGATAGGAGCCTATCCATACCCTAGTTTTTTTGATGGACCCATACCCTACCCTGGACCTACAAATTTTTTATTGTTAGATTCATACCCTACCCTCCTGGAGACCCATCTACAGGATTTGCAGGGTCCGACCCTTTAACGTTCTGTATTTTGATAATTTTTAATCAAAACTTAATTTTTATATAAAATTTAAATAAATTCAAGACATCTACTACGTTACACATCAACATTCAATAGAAAATTGATGAAACATCAAAATTTGTAATTTAATTTCAATAGTTCAAGGTTTTTTTTAAGAGTTTGAAGTACATAAACAATTCAACAAAAGAAAAATATAGCATGTCAGCTTCTAGTGATCTATCATTCACGACATCTTCTAAGCTAGTTGCGGAATAACATAATAAATATGTTAAAGTTAACCGTAAATATCAATACGGTCTAACAATGGAATAACTAGAGTCTAATTAGGGTAGAGTCTAAAATATGGTAAAAATGTAAGGGTAGGATCCGACCCACATGGTCTAGCTATGGATTCATACCCTACCCTAGACCCTACCTCTAAACATGGACCCATACCCATACCCTACCCTAGACCTAGTCAAAGTCAACATACTCTAGACCCGTAGGGTAAGGGTAGGGTCCGACCCTCAGGGTATGAGTATTTCTGCCATCCCTATCCGGCACCAGGGATCCGATAATCTATTATTATCAAAACTTAGGGACGGAATAATCATTTTCTAAAAGTTAAGGACTCTAGGAAGAAGGTGATCAAAGGCCTGAAACGTGAGAGTAATTTGCCCTAATTTATTTCTACCGGAAAACATGGGGTCGTATTCCTGGGTCTCATGTATCGAGAAAGGTCATAAGGCTGGACATTAAAAATGAGGTCCGGCCCAGTAGTAACATAAAAGCCCGTCGCGGGGGTCTTCTTCCATCCAAGTCCACGACAGAGTAGTCTCGAGACGAGACTAGTCGAACTAGCAAGCATTTATTTCCACATAAAGGAAGGAAAATAAAAGAAAATCTAAAAGAAATAGCATTTCGAGAAGAGGGAGGGATGATGATGAAGAAGAGAAGAGGGTGGTCCTCCGTGAGTGTGTTGATTCTTTGGATTATATTTCATCTCCAACTCTCCCTCTCCTCATCTGGTAACTAATCCCTTTAATTTATTTTCTCTCTCTATCTCTCTATCTATATATGGTCCGTCCCGTCCCGTCAGTCAGTTTGGAAGATTATGATTGATTGATTTCTCAACCTAATCTAATCTTTATTGGATCGGTCTTTGGTAGCTTGGCTTAAGCTTCTCTAACACGGCATGGGGGGAGTTTTTTCCTCTCATCGAATGCAGGAAAATCGGACGGAGTTTGTGTTTCTAAAGGTGGTCGGTTCCCTCCATTCTCCACCGCAGGAATGCCTCCTTCAAAGGTCAAGAAGGGCTCTAAGGATCTGACTCTTTGTAGGGTGTTCCGCCAAAGGACTTGCTGCGATGTGACTCAGACATTCCCTGCTTCTCTCTCCATCAGGCGCTTGGCTTCATCTGGAGAAGCCAATCAAGACTGCCTGCATCTGTGGGAATTATTGGAATGTTCCATCTGCGATCCCCGCGTCGGCGTTCTACCAGGGCCTCCACTTATCTGTGCCTCCTTTTGCGATAGGGTCTACGAAGCTTGCTTAGCTGCTTACTTCTCCATGGATGTAACGACGCGGGTAGGTTCTTTGGAATTCTCCTCTCCTGTAGGAATTGGCATTTCTGGACACGTGATTGTATAGGTTTTGCATAGAGCTATTCTTTTCTGGTATGGCAGCACGCCCTTAAACAAATTTCTTCACTAACCCTGCCCGCAAGAGACATGGGGGTAAAACAGCATAATTGAACTTATGATTTGTGATGCCACGAGCAACTCATCATTGTTAATTCATTCCAATTCATGTTGCTGCTTTGTTTGCCTGCATGCTATTTTGTATCAGATTCTCGTTACAGTATTTATGCCAACCAGGGCATTCTTAATCATTCATTTTGAATGCTCTTATCAGGTTTTGGCACCATGTGGAGTGAACGACTTTGTCTGTGGTAAAGTTGCTGAGTGGGTCCCCAATGGAACAGAACTCTGCCATGCTGCAGGTTTTACCGTAAAAAAAGATGTGTTCAGTGATGTGGAAGAGGCTTTCTGCTATGGTGGTCAAGGAAGTCTTGATTCTATTTCTAGTTCGTGGAGGTCTTCACGGACTGAGCATGTTCAGAAAGCTCAGTATATAGCTTCGTTAGAAGATTTCAAGCAGTGGGTACAAGAAATGCCATTCAAGGATAAAGTTTCCTGGGCAGTAGGAGGAATGGTTCTCACTGCTGGGTTGCTGTTTGTAAGGTAGTGCATCTCTAGTTGTCTTGTTTTCCTATTACTTAAATCCATATGAATATATGCTTGATTTTTCAAATACCATGTCCACCGAAAACATTAAACATATCGATCACACTTTACCTGGTTAATTATTGACGTTTCATCAAGTTATGAACATCTTATCATTGTTTATGTTATCTCTTGAATATCTTACATATATTTTCTATCATCAGTTGCCAAGTGATGAATCTGCTGCATGTTTATAGCCCATGTAGCGTAGAGATTTGGCAAGAAGAGTCAATGACTTTGCTTGGCCTCAGACTGATCTATCAATGAGAGCTTATGACCGGACTTTTAATAGACTAATGTTCTATAATTGGTGGAAAAATCTGGAAAATGGCCATGAACTATCTGCCCGTTCACCTTATTGTTCCATTTAGATGACAATATAGATCTATTCGCTGGTACATGTTGGTTCCTTAAAAAAAAAATCATCCTGCACGTGTTACATATATTCTTTAATCATGGTCAAAGTAACCACTTCTACTTTCCCTGCAGCCAAAGAAAGAGCTATACTCAGCGCCAAAAGCTAGCAGCAATTCAACGAAAGGCTAGACAACTGGGAGCAGAGATTGGCCAGAGATCTCCAGAAAGTCGAGGAAATAGGAAAGTGCATCAAAGGTGAAGCCTTTGGCGAACACTGGTGTAATAGCAGCAAAAGGTGATTACTAATCTTTGTTTGGGGTGTAGGGATCAAGCAAATTTTTCCACCAAAAAAAAGGATCAAGCAAATTAGTATTCTTTTTTTTTTAAGTTCCTTTTGGCGTGGATCTTCTTGTACACTGGTTTACCTTGTGCAAATTCAGTCAGTCAGTCGGGATAGCAACACTAATGCCAGTCAGTCGTAATCAAGATTTTCTGCAAGCAGAGGCCGGGTTAATGTATTTTCCCTGAGCTTTGTTTGTGGAATGTAAAGAAACTAGGACCGGATTTTGCTTCATCCTAGTGTAGAATAAGATGTTGAAGAAACTGTGTTGTATTCTCTGGTCGGTATAAGGAGCTATTTTGACAAGAACAGAAGCAATTGTGGCCACTGTGATCTTCTATATCCATGGCAGCCTGTGCGAACGTGAGGACATCCAATCTGTGCTGTTTCCTCTTGGTGATGTTTCTCAAGAATCTATTTGCAAGGACGATTTTAGTTCAGTTTATTAAAGGGTTATCCCTATGTAGAATTACATTCCGTGAGGACATCCAGCGCAGCTAGCAAGTTTTTAATGTGTGCAAGGTTATCCCTTGCCACCCCTACATGATTCTTCTGTTCAATTAAGAAGAACTTGGGAGGAAGGGTAACATTCAGATCCCGGAAACGAAGCTAGCTAATGGTTTAGACTTCAACAGAAAAAATCCGAGATGTTGCACGTACGTGAAAGCTTAAAAGAAATGAGCAAAGCACGCTATTCTTCATCAGCTCTTGCAGGTGGTACTTACTAATCAGTAGAGAGAGGGTATCAATCAAAACGGGGTGTGCAAACTTAAAAAAAATAACTTCAGATTTCTGTCTCAGTAAGACAGTGTTTGCTTTGCATTTACAGATTTTGCCTATGAACTTGCGTTGCGTTGCGTTGCGTTTAAACATCTGCCAAGTAATATAACACAAAGTTGCTTCTGACCCAAAGTTGTAACAAACAATTCCTGCACTAACGCCAATAGGGTCGGCTTGTTGTCGTCGCTCCTACCAAAACTTGCAGACATCTATCTTCTGATACGAGGATGCTACACCTTTCCTAGTTTTGGAGGCTGTTCGGCGAAGAGACAACCACATTACTTACTTAATCAATGGAGGATAAAAATTCTTAAAAACATTAGAAGAAAGAAATGTCAAGGAACACGGTGTACCTTCTTAAGGGGCACTTTCGAACTACTGGCTGTTGCTGTCACTGGTTTTATTATCTCAAAGGAGCATACTAAAGATTCATCGACACTCAACAGAGCACCCGCGTTGTCGAACTCCCCACCATAGTTTGGAGCTGAAAATATGGTTACCAATCTTCGTTTCGCGAAGAACTCGTATCCATCTTCCACCACCTGTAACGTTCAAACATCAGTACTCATACACAAGCTCTATCACCAGATATTTAAATGCCGATGATGCTATCTATCTTCTTGCCAACATAATTCTCTCTAAAAGACAACTAGCAATAACAACAGCTGGTGTTGGTTGGGATACATTTTTTTTAAATGTCTGCAGCTCTTTCCTACAATGCTATGTCCTATCATTTATATTTGTACTTTAAGCATGTGACTTTGAAGCCTTTATCAACAGAAAACAACATTATAGCTAAATAGTTGGGTAGGTACAAAGAAGCTGTAGGGAGCTCTTCTTGTGAACTAATTGCAACAGGAACCTATACCAGATCGTGACTAAATGCTTTTTCACCTACAAGTTCTCTCCTGTTCCAATCTTGTAATTTTCTCACTCAACGAAGTATCTGCTGGCTAACATGTATGCAATGCAAGTCTAGGAGGCAAACAACAAAAAACAGAAAAACTCTCTCATTGACTAAACCATTACGCTGCAGTTTCGACGCGAACAAAAACCTAATCGGATCTGGTAACACGAGCTTTTTACCTGATGGCCTCGACAAATAAGATCAAGGTCATTCTTGTCCAAGAAGTCAGCGACTCGATCGGCTCCAAAGGTACATGAGATACCTCGATCACTATCGGCCCAGCCATCAACCTTAGCATCAGGGTCCGACCAAAGTAGATCACAAAGAAGACCACTATCAGGGATTTCGGTAGGCCTCTGAATTTCCTTAATCTGGTCTAGATGTTCCAGCTCCGGAGACAGGCCACCGTGCATGCATAGTATCTTTTCGTCAATGAGCGCCGCCACAGGCAAACAGTTAAAGCAGTCGGTGAATATCTTCCAGAGCCGGACATTAAACCTCCTTTTGCACTCATCGTAGAAGCCATATATCCGGTTGATCTTTGCCTCCTCGTGGTTTCCCCGCAAGAGGTACATCTTGGTGGGGTATCTAATCTTGTAGGCCAGAAGCAAACAGATGGTCTCCAAGCTTTGCTTCCCTCTGTCAACATAATCTCCAAGGAAGAGATAGTTTGCAGATGGAGGGTAGCCACCATATTCGAAGAGCCTCAAAAGGTCTTGGTATTGTCCATGGATATCTCCTGAAAATAGCGAGATAAGCCCAAGCATTAGCCATACTGTTCATCGAATTAGCAAGCAGGTGATAATCAAATAATATTAGCATCATGAGTTTGGGAGAAGAAGCACCAACCGCAGATGCGAACAGGGGCCTTAATCTCAAGGAGGATAGGCTGAGACAGCAAAATTTGGCGGGCGTTAACACAGAGCTGGCGGATCTCGGACTCGGAAAGCTGGACTTGCTTCCCTCCTTTCCCTTCCAAGAGCCTCCTTATTATGTCATCCAACACTGCCTTATCCATCATCCCCTCCATTGTCATCATCATCATCTTCTTCTTTCCCTCCCTCCTTGCTTGCTTTTCAAGACAAAGGATCAGGTGGCTAATTTGTGCAAGGATATGAAAAGGGTCTGCCTTGGATTGGCTAAACTGATCAAAGATTGAAACTTTATTGTGAATTGGTTGATTTGTGGGTAATAAAAAAGAGAGAATTGGTACGATGGTCAAGTAGGATAAGAAATGATTTGAGGATTTACTTTTTGGAGCTAACATACACACACAAGAATAGAGTGAGAGATGAAACCGAATGGGCAGAGAAGAAGCTCAAGAACAAGAGGATAGAAAGAAAAAAGGGACAGATACATGTGTGACAGAAAATGAGGAGAAGAACAATTGATGGATGATATGGGTTGTCACTTTCTCTATGAATCTTTCTCTCCTCATAATAATTAGTCTATTTTATTCTATTTCTATCTGTCCCATCTCTCTCTCTCTTCCAAGAAGAATCAATACGGGAGAGGTTGAAAGTTGAAACCTTCAAAGGCACGGTACAGAGAGAAAAGAGAGAGAGAGAGAGAGACCGCGTATTTTGAAAAGTCTGTTACTGGTAGTTGATTTATTTATTGGCCTACCTGTCAAATTGTCGTAGCCCATTTTTCGAGTATTTTAATAATATATCTTGGGCTGCCTAATTACAAGTTGCCATGTCAGGGCTCAGGGGTCAGTAGTGGCCTTACCGTATGGTCCATCCCCACTCACTGATGGATGTGTTAATGCCCCAATAAGTATCACGATTCTTAGAGTTCCTATCACATTATACACCAAAAGATTGAAATAGGTAGTGCCGGATTTTACTTTCCTCTCTTTTTACCACGTGAACCATCTTAATAGGTACTAAATATAAACAGTAAGTGGTACTCTTAAAACCATAAAATTGCTAATAAATGAAGCTGATATGGGAGAAGCGTGTTCCTCAGATTTCATAAAGAAATGGTTGTTGGTGTATGTCCATATGATTTTGGGTGGATATGGTGCCTCCCTCCTTTTAGAAGAATTGCACTCCTCCACGAAGAAGAAGTATCTCTCTAAATGGGGTTTGTGTGCCTCCATATCTTCTTTTAGGTGGAGAGATTCACCTCTCAAGATTGCATGTCATTATCATATTGTGAAGCAATTTAGGTGTTGAATGTGTTAAAGAGGCTTCCGATTTCAACAGAAGTTTAGGAGGGAGGGTAATCATTGTCAGTCTTCTTTGAAACGTATTACATTGATAAACTGCCAAGTGTTACCATATGTTTGGATAGCAAAATTAAGGTAACCAATGGTTATTTTTCTGGTGTGCACTTGATAGCCTGACGAATTAATTATTCCGAGGCAGTTTCGGAAGTCAAAGTTCAAGGTCAACTAAAGTCTGCCAAAGACAGACCTCCTGGACTAATCCGTGTATTTGACAAGCAAGCATTCCTTTTAAGACAATTAAAAGAGAGCCAATATTACTTTTCCTTTTTGTACTACAATCTCTCCTTTTTTTTATAAAGAATGTTGTACTACATCTCAATGTTCACGGGTCTGGAATAGCTACAGAGATCGCATATTTTATGAGAAAATCCCAAGAACGTAACATCTTAAGCAGCAACAAGAAGTTGTCTGCAGTGCCCAAATGCCTAACTGCAACACACACACAAAACTCGACTATGAAGCTGCAGAGAAATACATGTAATAACATACACGGGCAAGTGCGACAAACGTATTCCTCGGTCGATTGCAGGAGAAAAAGCAGCAGATGACGCTGAAGGATCAGAACAACAGAAAACTCTAAGAAGTATGATCTAATTAGACATTAGAATAAGGGAAAAGGAAGATTGTTGAATATGGGTCTTGGCTGTCTTCCATTCCAATCCTCTCCTGAGATGCATTTATACTTGTTGACAACAGAGAGCTTCCTGATCCTAAATCCTGAATGTGTAACAAGTATAGCAACAAGGTGGCGCCTGAACTTAGAGATATTTTCTCTCAAAAAAAACTTAAGAGATATTAAATACACAGGCTACAAAATTACATCTTGCGAGATAAAATGTAACATTAAGCAGGTTTCAATTTACTCCTTTCAACGGACAAAGTGAAGACACGTGAAGGTGAGAGCTAAAGATACAAAACAGAAAGGAGGTTTAGGGAACTGTCTGTATGAATGTAATTGTTCAAATGGAGATTATAAGCATCCGTATCGTAATTAATACACCGGCTTATCCTGAAAGTGAACCAAAAGATGGCATGTGAAGGTACGAATCTTAGTTGAAGTAGACATCAGCTATAGAAACCTAGACAATACCAGGGGTTCGATCTCCCATAGCCAAGTTCAAGGGCATTACTCAAATTCACCGTGCAGCTGATGATGAGAAGTTAGATCTTTGGACAAGGGACAATCCGCATCTCAACATTCACCGTCAGAGAGACTCGAACTCTGATCCTAAAGTAGCCATATCCAAACCCGTATTTCTGTCAACCTGAAAGGGGAAAGGTAACATGCAAAAGTAGCGCACAAACAGCACAACACCACAAAGGTTCTCATATTACTCCTCCTTTCTCTTCTTAGTCGTGCCATTCAAGTTTAAGTTAAAGAATCTCAGAACGTGCTCTAAACATTGGAGAGATTTTTTCCCCTTTTGCGAACTGGATAAAGAAAGATGCAAGTTCAGAGAAGCAACTAACTTTCAGCCTCTAAGCTTTGACCGACAGGTAAAAGTCTAACACCGACCCTATTTCCGTTCCTAGCTCCCAAGGGAAATTTCCAATCAAATGCAAACACACTCATAATAAGGAGGCTACAATTTCAACGAAACAAGTGACCTCCAATCCGCACTCTCGACCCGCTACCCTGAAGAAGCTATAATACATTCATCAAGCTACCCCATTATAGAACCTATAACACAATAAACAGGAAGGCAACAACCAGTGAGCAGTCTAGCATTGAAACCAGAGGTCGAACTCGGATTAATCCGACCTAATAGGTGTTCGGATAATGTGCAGCTTGTAAGGCAACAACAACAAAAATAAGAGAGAGAGTCTCAAAATGTGGAACTGAATAAATTTTACTAGCTTTAATTATTTAACACAGATCAAACAACAACATGAAGTACCTCTCCCCTAGAAAGAATCAAGCAACAAAAGGGCTCCTCCTACTACCCCTAACAACACTCTCTATCCTTCCATCAACGCAATCGAACCCGCACCCGCACTGAGGACTCTCCTCGAAGTTATCAATGGAGAAGGCGGCCCCCGCGATCCCGACGGAGAATTCCAGGTTATCCCCGCTCCTGGAGACCTCCACGATGTCAACCCACACGAACCAGAGCTTCACGCTGACGCCTTGCAGCCCGGAAAGCTTGCCCTTTGAGAGGACCCCTTTGATGGTTGGCCTGTACCTCAGCTGGTAGGAGCCCTCCAGGGAGAAGCTGCAGGTCCCGTTAAAAGAGGCCGAGAAATCACCCGTCACTGAGTCGAGGCCGTAGCTCGTCACTCCGATGGGGAGTATCCCCGTCGGGAAGTTGAATGTTTCGAGGACTTCGTAGGCTGATGGCTCCTGAAAGGCCCAAGCTTGCGAGGAGAGACTGAGGAGGAAGACGACAAGGATCACTATCTTGTAGATCGAACCCACCATCTCTTCTTTGGGTTTGTGTTTGTGTTTGTGTTCTTTCTTCTTTCCTTATGTTGGGTGTTCCTGTTTGGTCTTGGAATGGTAGGTTTTTTTTTTTAAGAACATGGAATGGTAGTTGAAGAGGAGGGAGAGAGAGAGGGAAAGGACAAAATCCAGTTAGGTGGGTCTCTTGTAAATCGGGCCCAGTCTGACTCGGTGAAGATGACGTTCTGGCCTGGGCTTGGGTTTCTTTGTATCGGATGAGCTTCGTATTATTATCGACGAAGATTTGAATCGAAAAGAATATATTGTTCTCTCTCTCCCTTTTTACTAAAAATAAAGTATCAATTTACTACATCAAAGCAATTTTGTGAAATCTCAATTGGTAATTGTCAGATTATTACAATAAAAATAATTATTTTGACCATATTGTAATATTATCCTTCTACGCTGAGCCAAAAATTAATATGATATTCTGTCAGAAAAAAGGAAATTAAATTAATTTGATATGTTAGAAATTCAGTCTTCGGCCGCCTATCTTACGTTACGGCTGCACACTACTGGAGCCCACTCCCTCTTTCAGACGAACAGCAGAATGTGATAAGGGGACGAATTCTTCTATAGATCCAAAAGGGTAAGTCACTCCTTTCAAAAGGATGGGCTTGGGATGGAAAAAGAGGAGGCGGAGGCTTCTTTAAATGGTCATGTTAAGGAGGATGGCCCAAAAAAAATTGGTATACAAAGTGGGCCAGATGCAAGCCCGTTGGATGGTGTAGGTGGTGTACAAGGCAAGGAAGGAAATTGCGCCTGATTTCTGAAGTACACATAGCCCAGGAAGGAGTAATTGAGCCGCTTGAGGCCAAGGAGAATGGGCCTGATGGAGAATCTGGGCCGGGACAATTAAGACAAAAGTTAGTGGAACTACGAAGAAGTACCCGGCCCAAAAAACCAACAACTAAGGCGAAAGCATTAATGAATCATTTAATCAAAAGAAATGGTCATTTGGAAAAATTCCCCTCGTGCGATTTGGCAAATCGTCTGGGGGTTGAAGGAAGTGCCGAAATCGAAACTATTATCAGGGAGGCAACTCGTAAGGCTATGGAAGGTATTTAAAGATGTTGCGGGTGGACTTTGTGGGCCGGAATTTCCAAGGAGACATGTTACCAGGATACTATTGTTTGCGGTGGGATATATTACAGGAGTATTCGAACATCATGGGGATAATGATTGGTGTATAGAACTTAACTGGGTGGTTCGCTTGTCTTAAGCGAACGTAGCATAGGTTGTACTTAACTTTGGAATAATGAAGAAAAAATTTCAGTCTTCTGCCTGGCCTTCTTCTTAAGCTTCGATAAGCCTTTTGTGTTCCGGCCCACTGGGCCGAGGTCCAAACTTGTATATTGCGTATAGAACCAACTGGGCTGCCCCGAGAACAAAGCCTGTCCCGTTTGGCACCTGAAGAGGAAGGAGCATTCAGAGGAATTCAATCTCAACCCTCCAACAACCGATGATTCATGAACATACTAAGTACTATCGAACAAATTTTGTCTCCAATTTTGAAAATTTCAACTCAATATGTACATTAATGTTGGTCAAAGCTCCACCGTTTCAGAATTCTATCTGATTCGTATAAATTAGTCGGTCCGATAAATATCCAAATATTAGATGATATCAACAACAATAATATTGGACAAAGGTGATATGTGACAGAGACTTACGCCAACAAAGTAGTCTCTAGCCAGCACAGCGTAAAGAGTCCATAAACCACCGTTTATGAACAATGACAAAGAGAGATAAAACGGCATGAACTCCACGCTCTTGGTAGCTACAACTGTTTTCTGCAATACCATTCGTGTGACGTAAATGACATTAAGAAGAAAGAATCAATCACGTGTTGTAAATTTTTACAACGATTCCTACGTAAATTTTGAGTAGCTATATTAGACGGTTATTACTTATGGGGGACCTCTTATAAACTTTATAGAAAGTTGATTGATTTGTATATGGCCATCAATTATTTCAAGGATCAACATAAAAATTGTTGGCTGTTCATAAAATATAGCCATGTTATATGACCATTTTAAAAAAGAAACAAATTTAGCATATACCTAATAGTCAAGCTGTATGGCACTTTTTTAAGGCAACCAGAATGTGTTCAGTTCCGAAAGATGATTAATCAGTGACTGACCTAATTCGTTGGAAATGTATCCATCTTAGAATTTTTACGAATACAAACACCAACTAAATTCCGAATTCTAGCTACGTGACGCGAAAATAAACTCAAAAAATAATGTTAAGTTGTAGGCTCTACCTACCAATCTACGGACTGAGTACTTATCAATAATAGAGTGGCAGAGTCAGTTGGTCAGTATATATATATATAAGGAGAATGTTAGGTGACATTATCCTTAGAAAAAGATTCTGATGACTATGCTTTATAAACAGATAGAGCATTGAAATACTTCCATATACTAATTATCAACAAAAAAAAAGTAATTAAGGAGTTTATATTGATAGAGCATAACAATATTTAAAATTACCATGGCGGAAAGAGGGGAACCGTATGTAATCATGCTGAAGCAGACACACAGCAAGCCGGCCACGTTAATACGCAATTGCTCGCTCTTTATCGCAAACTGGGCGACCAAGATTGCTACTGCCGGAAACCCCACATCCATTATCCCAAACAATAAAGCTGTCCTAACCTAATACACACAAACAAATTGGAAGAGGCATATAGAGGATGCCCGAAATTATTCAAAGAGGTGGATTCGGAGGCTGAGTATACATACCCTCATTCGAGGAGGCGCGAAAGCGAGGAACAAGAAGATGTAAACCAACTCGACGACAGCTCCGAAGCAGTTGACGGTAGCAACGAGCACGCTGTTGGGCTTGATGAAGCCATAGTAGACCCAGAAATAAGCATTGATTAGGGTGCAAACGTATGGGATGCTTTCAAAGTCTTCGGTTGATCTCCTCTTCACTATCCTCCAGAATGTCTTCCTGGAGATATTATGATGATTAAGACGTTCTTTTTAATTGCACTAGGTAATAATTGATTGAGGAGTGGATATTATGACCTGGTTAAGTACTTACGTGGGAGAAAGGTAGACTAGACCTGACATGATGTTACCTGGATTCATAACCGGGTCAGTAGTAATTAAGAGTTAAATTGTAACTATCAATCTAGGAAGCGGGAAACGAAGGAGAGAAATTTTGAAGAAGAAGAAAGAATTCACCTAGAATGCCTACTGCGAAGATAAGGCCATCCTTTCCACCAAAAAAAAAGATGAGGCCATCCATGGAGAAAAAGTTCGGTATCTTCTTTTTGACTGGTTTGTGGGTTTTCACTTTCAGTGCTTTATTGATTATATAGTATATACCAAGTTGTTTAAATAAACGAGGCTCAATTATTTCAACCGCTGACCATTACATCAGTTGCCAACTAATTGAAAGGGATCGGAATCTGATCAGACACAAAACTGACCCCGACACGAGGGGTGTTGTTTGTTCACTTCTTGGTCAGTCGGAGGTCCCGCCCCGTAGTACCATAAATTTCTATTACAAATCTCAATAGCCACGCGGTGTAATTAGTGCGACTTGGTATTTAGAAGGAACAACTATTTAGCGTTGGTTAATTATAATTAAAAAAAACTATTAGAGTTGGTTGCAATAGCAAAGAGATACCTTAGATAGTATTTTTTTATAAGTAAAATTGTATTATATATTAAAACCACCAAAGTTTTTTACATCGCATATATTTTAAGTAGAGATCCTAAAGTACTAGATAGTCACGTATCGCAGTCATACAATACAATGATACACATTATCTAAATCCCCACAACGTCCAACCAAAATGTTACGTCTTTGAATACATTTTTTGTGAAAGCGGTGGTTTGATTTGAGCATCAGACCCCTTGTAATAATATTTCAATGTTGGTCAATTATATTCCGTCTCTGAAAGCCAGGCAAAAATAGGAGCGTGAGAATCAGAACTAATTCAGCCCAGTGGAATGACGGGGCTGGCCCAAACAGGAATCGTGGGCCTCTTTATAATCACGAGGCCCATTATCGACACGCACTTGCTGACCGGACCGGATTCGTTGGTCTTCTTCCGTTGCTCTTCCTTCCTTCTTCAGTTCTTCCTCGTAAAACCCCTTTTCCCCATCTCGTAAATTTGTCCGTAGCCGCTTAGCTATTAGTTGATATTGTATTAAGAACTCCAACGATGTTCAAAAAGTAAGCCAATCTTCTTCCTTCATTCAATTACACTCCACTCGGTGTTCCTTTGCTTGTTCTGTTGGGGTTAAAGTGTGCGTCTGTCTTTTTTGTATCGTTGGGTTGGGTTGGGTTGGGTTAATAATAAATAATTTAAGGTTTTCGGGAGAGGAAGTGTCAGCTCAGAACCAAGTTAAGGCATCCGTCCAACGGAAAATTCGACAAAGCATAGCCGATGAGGTACCACCCTTGTTTCTTTTTGGCTTTATTTGATTTCCAAGGTTCATCCTCCTTTGTTCTTATATTGTTTAAAGTTGGTATTATTGTTTCAGTACCCAGGACTTGAGCCGGTGCTCGAAGATTTGCTTCCCAAGAAGTCGCCTTTAGTTGTTGTCAAGTGGTGAGCTTAGCCCGTTTTCTTGTAGACCCCAAAAGAGTTTGATTAGTCGAGGCCCATTTGTTTTTAATCGATGGGGCTTTTCGAAAAAATGTTGCAGCCAGAATCATCTGAACCTGGTTGTGGTCAACAATGTGCCTTTGTTTTTCAACATCCGGGACGGTCCTTACATGCCCACTTTGCGCCTCCTCCATCAGTGTAACTTCTCTCATCCTCTTATTGGATTTTGTTGTTCTGCTTCTTCAGTGTTTTCGTGGTTGGGGCGTTTTGGCAGAATGATTTGAGGGTGGGATTTGGTGTTCTTCTGCTTCTGAATCGCGTGTATAACCCCGCTGCTCTTGCAAAGTTTTGATCTTTCAAGCCTACCTTTTGGGCAGTGGCGTCACATTCCTGTGCATTTGCTTGCTAACAGTGTGAGTTCACCACCAACATTGCACTTAAGCCATAACCTAATCATGCAAGACTATTGGCTGCTCTACTTGATGTTTGGAACTACTGTATGATTATTCTTTCATGTTTTTGGAAACTTGAGATATTTTTCTTTGTGTTATTTTGTCTTGCTGGCTTTACAGATCCAAACATCATGAAGAAGTTACAAGTAGACAGAGGTGCAATTAAATTCGTCCTCTCTGGTGCAAATATAATGTGCCCTGGACTTACATCGCCTGGTGGTGTTTTGGATGAGGCTGTGGAAGCCGAAACCCCTGTGGTACTTATTCACTTTTCCTTATAATTTTTGTCTCTTAAGCTCTAATGGGTCTTTTGGGGCATGACGATTCTGTCAAGGTTGCTTTGTATACACTTGGATCTCCTGCCTCTCTGAGTTATATTGGTGTCGTGTCTGGGGAGGGCACATGCTTACTTGAGTCGTCATCTGAATCTTTCAGGCTATAATGGCTGAAGGAAAGCAGCATGCTCTTGCTATTGGCTTCACAAAGATGTCAGCAAAAGACATGTATGTTGTTCTCCCAATTACTGTGTTGTTACTCCCAGTTTGATCTAAATTTTTACTTGTTCTTAGATATAGCTTTTAATGGGAACTGTGACATTGAATTGTAGTAAGGTTGAAATGCAATCATTAATGGAACAAAGCCTTGTAAGCTAAGAGAAAGGAGAAAGGGCTCCCTTGTGTGCATGTGGGGGGTGTGTGTGTGTGTTTTGGGATGGGGTGGGTGTGGACAGGCAGAGGTGGGAGGTGGTTCAACAATGGAACTTGGCAATAAGCAGGCCTTGTTAGTCTCCTTCTATGTTTCACAGGTCTTCAAGAATTGCATTTCCGTCTTATGTCTACAGAAAAGCAGTTAACAAGGGAATAGGAGTTGACAACATGCATTATCTCAATGATGGTCTTTGGAAGGTATTTCGTCGTAAAACCGTTCATCTTGATGCTACAGTTATCTTTCATTCTTGGCCCACACAACAAAAATATCTCTTAGTTGACGTTACCTTTTTCATCTTGATGAATAAATTTCAAGAACCATATGCGCACGGTCTGTAATTCGTAGTTCTTATTAGCGATGATTGTTCTTATACCTTCTGAAACCCTAACATGTTGTTGATTATTGACATGCAGATGTTGACTTTAGATTAAGTTTTGCGACAGCACTGTCAAGATGCGCCGAGCGAGAAGCTGACTGGCACGTATCAGCATTCTACATGGCTTTTCTTCCTTTTGGTGCATTTGCTTTGCTATATTCAGGAGATCAAGTGTCATGTAATCCTTAACTTCTGATCACCTCTAACAAAATTATTTTGCTATATCATTCCATCCCTAGAGCGCACCACTGGGCGAGGTCATTACGATTCTCGCTCCGGCGAGAGCACCGCGCCTTGACCTCTTTTATCTTTTTTCCTCATCATGAGTTTCGTTTGAGTTACCTCAGTTAGAGCTACGCCAAAACATAGTAATGATCTTAGCAACCGTTGCTAGTTAACTTACAACAAAAAAAGACCCGTATCGTTCTTGCATCATCCTACAATAATCAAAGACCGTCTTCTTCTTCTTCTTCCTCTTCATCCTCTTCACATCTAGACATCCTTCAGTTTGTCCCAAGTCTGCAAGTCATAAGGACCGAGAGAGAGCGTCTTGACGATCTTCTGCAAGCTTTCTTGGCGGCTGACGGATGGCTTCGGGAGAGACTGCCCCTTCTTGAGGTTTAGAACATTCTTATTAGAAACCTCAAGGCCATCGCAATGGGCATTCCCGACAACTGTTTCCTCTGGTGAACGCATTTCAATGTCTCCTTTGCCATCTTGTTCTCCCTCCATTTCCTCGTAAGATGACGATGTATTCTTATTGTACATCACGTAGAGGACCAACTGGAGTGACCCCATCACAAAACCTATCGCATTTGGGACCTGGAAACAAGGTTGAAAGGAAATGATGTCTTAGAAACACAATCGGAAACTTAAAAAGAAGACACTATTAAAATAATTGTCTACACTCTTAAGAGTGTTCGAAAAAGTTGTCCTCTAAGACCACTTGCAACGGGAAAAAAAGAGTGGGTCGTGACCCACCCCATGTCAGAAAAATTTTTCAAAAAAATTGGAAAAGGATAAATCTGGTGCAGCCCAGAGCAGTCGGCCCGCGAGCCAATTTTTTTTAAATCTAGTTTAGTTATATTTAGTATAATATTATTCGAGAAAAATATGAAAATTTGTATTTTTATAAATTGAGCATAATATTTTTAAAGGGTATATAATTTATTTTTTAATTTTCTATGAAAATTTGTATAACTAATACATGTTTGTGGATGAGAGAGAAATAAATTGTGTATACTGTGACATAGGTTGGGATGGGTTGTTATTGTGAGTATCAAATATTTAATTGAGTTGAGTATAGATGAGTGCGAAATTAATTATTTATTCTTTGACCTAGGTTGGGATGAGTTGTTGTTGTGCGTGGCCCAAATATGATATCCGAATACATGGATTTACCAAAAAAAATAGATGATGAGACATGAAAAGAACAAAAGTAAACTTACCCCAATGTAGTAGTCTTTGACAAGCACAGCGTAAATGGACCACACTCCACCATTTAGGAAGAGAAAGAAAGAGAGCAGGAAAGGCATGTACTCCACGCTCTTGGTCTCTATCACTGTTCTCTGCCATGCGCGAGGATTAACTAGGATGAGAGCTACAAGATCACACATTTCTACGCTTCCAATTTTCAGTTATTTATTTATTTTGTTAATTTATCATGATTTAATTTATTTTTTTTACAAAATTATAAGTCAATCACTTGTGGAAATTTATATTGCAAAATATGATTTTATTCAAAAGTACAAAAAATAAAAAACTCTTAAAACATTTTGCAAAAAGACATGGACTAAATGTTGGTGATTCTGTAGGTATAAGTTCCAAAAAATTTAAATTTTTTAAAGAAAGTTTTGGGTCTAAATTTTACGAATGAAAAAAAATTAAGGCATGAAGATGAGTAAATAAATTGGGTGAACCGAAAGGGAGAAATTTTCACGTAGTTGGTAAAGAAACTTACCATGGCGGACAATGGAGCTGCATACATGCCTATAGTTAACGCAGCACATAAAATCCCAACAAATGTGAGCCGCACGCTTCCATGTATAGCTAGCAGAGTTACTGCTATAACTGCCCCTAGAAAAATAACATCACATAGAGCTACTAGCTTTCCTGTACTCACCTGCATCAACTTCGTCTTAATTACTATCACCAACCATTCCAATATGGAGAACCCCAATTCATAAATTTAATTACTAACCAAATATAAAAATTAGATTGATGACGCTTTAAAATCTCCATATGTACTCAAAATTTTAAATTAATAAATAAATTGATTTTCCAGACTAATAAACAAACTGACTATACTCATTACTTACTATCAATGTGTTAATCGCGTGATAACAATAGCACATGAAGGGTTTGGAATTACAGGTAGGTTTCTCTCACCTTCTTATCTTTGGGAGCGTAAATGAGAAAGAGGGTGACGTAAACGGACTGGAAGAGGGCACCGGCACCATTAACGGTGACGACAAGTAAGCCATTTGGCTTGAGGAGTCCATAGAAGGTCCACAAACTTGTGCTTAGAAGTGTTGTAACGTATGGCAATCCTTTGTAATCCTCCGTGGATTTTGCTTTCACTATCCTCGCAAACGTCTTTCTGTATCCACCACTCCACCCACACAAACTCACATGATGCATTACCATATTTGTAAACAATATCTCACATGTAATGTTAGTGGGGACTGTACCTAATAATTAACTATGTCAACAATTAAATCAAAAAGTAGTTCGGTAGGTGAAATTTAGTATTCACAATTATACTGTATCTATTACGCTTTGCTTCATAGAGTACACAGCCAATTCCAAAGCAAGAGTATTCAGCTGTAAGTTTCCTTTCGAATATATCGAGAGATTCGAGCATTGTTCGACCCTAAAAATTTTTCTTTTTTTTATAAGTAATTATAAAAGTTATTATGATAACATATTTTTCATTCGAAAGACTTGACCTCAATACTTACTTAAAAAATCTAAATTCATTAGAACTTGTACTAACTATCTTGGTCATCCGAACTAACATTTACTCTAAAGTAACGGTATACTACCACCAACCAAAATGTTAATTAACCCATATTAACGTACTACCAATTATCCCGTGAACAAGAAGCATCTTTTCGGGTCCTCACTACCCTAACCAAACCTCACGTAGTAATATTATACAGTATCTTACACACGAATATTCCACGAGATCAGAAATAATACCTATAAAAAAGTAAGATATTGTTATACTCACATTGGAGAAGCGAACACTAGAATAGAAATAACGTTACCTGCAATCATAAAACATATATTTATTAGAGTAATGCATGGGAAAAAACACACAAGGCGATGAGAAATGAAATAATTAATTAATTGACAGACATACCAAGGATGCCAACGAAGAAACTTGCGGTAGCCATGAAGCAATGGTTGGAAGAGACAGCAAGAGGTAGGAGGAAGCTGCCTGGGAGTGTGTTGAGTACTGGATAGAGATATATGGTAGAGTACTGTTCTGCGGACACCGAATGGTGTTTTGTGGTCATTATATAATATATAATTATATGGTGATAAAATCTTGGGAAAATTATTCTCAGCCCCTGGTGTTTGGTATATTTAAGGCTCGCCCTCCTGTATTCTGGTAATCGATTAAAAATTCCCCGAAGTTTGATTTTATTATACTCTCAGGCCCCTCGCTGATGTCATCAATTTTTTTTCTAGTAAAATGACTGATATACCCTTAAAAATCAATTTAAAAACTAATAAATTAATAAATGGAAAAGCCGAACAACAAAATTCCTAACCGTCAGCAGCTACCGTCAACGAGCACCGGTGGAATTCCGGTTGCACGGCCAGCTCAACTACCTCTCATCTTCTGTCTCAATAGATGCCTGTGTACTACCTCTCATCTTCCTAACTGACAGCAGCTATCTTCTTTCTCAATCGACGCCCGTCACGAGATCGCCGTCGATGTCTCTCCAATCGATTTAGACGGCGGTGCCGGTAAGGGAACAAGGACAGTGAAACGGGGGATTGAGCCCTAATTGGTGAAGTGCATCGGGTGGAACTGTCGTACACGCAGTCGATTTCCCCAATTAATTTTCTCTAGGCAGCTCGGGTGGAGCCGTCGTACTTGGCTCACCTAGAGTGTAATAGGATTCGGTGAGTTTTAACAACACTTGACAAATTTTTGGTCGTAGGAGGAGGACGATGGAGATGGATTCCCGGAGATGTCTGAGTCGCCGTTGAAGATGGGATGCCTTTGATGTCCGGTTGTCGGGGAGATGGAAGGGATGATTCAGAGAAGAAAAATTTGAGGTATAATGGTCATTTCAATAATAAAATAATAATATCTTGACCGCTGACGTCAGCGAGGGGCCCTAGAGTATAATAAAACCAAACCTCTGGGAGTTTTTATCGATTACCGGAATACAGGGGGCCGAACCTTAAATATACCAAATACCAGGGGTCTGAACGTAATTTACCCTAAAATCTTTGGGTTTAATTCTCTTTTCGTGTACATCCGACACGTAGCATTTGATTTGCAAATCTAGCAATGGGCTCAAGCCCTTTAATGGCAAGTGGGCCCAACCAATTTGCCGTGACAAAATTTGATTTGCTGTATGTGACAGTAAAGTTACTTTACTGGTCCCTTTCCCCGAGAGTGTCGGTTTTGATATATTGTACCGTTAACATAGTTTATTCCTCGAAATCTATTGATTTGGGAGTTTCAAATTTCAAAATGTTTATTCTAAAAAGTGACCCGCATGTTGATTTGTACAATTTTACGGCTTGATAATTTTAGTCGGTTTGATACTAAACCTAAATTGTTCCCGCGTATTCCACATCTTTAGCCTAAGTGTATTCTAGTTGGTCCTCATTTTTTTTCCATTTAATCGGATATCTCATTTACTTAATTAATCAAGATTCAAATAAAACTTTAATTTATTTGAATTTTATGCTTTTAAAATTTAAGAGTGAGTTTTTATAGTCAAATATTTTCTTTGATTCATAGTTTCAAGTTTTGTTGACAACTTTTGACCAAAAAAGGTTTTGTAAACAACTAATTAATCTCCTTAGGTTAGGATTTTTTCGACAGCATTAAATCAACATCAAGAGTATAATATTGTCACGCTAACATGCGCAATTAATCACATAAACTTTTCCGTTATATCAACCTTTTTTACTTTTGTTCTTCCACCGCTGGATGGTTATGATTGAGATTCGAAACTTTCTAGAAATGTGGATGAGGCCGATTTGTTAAACTTGTTACCCTTCGACATGGTGGTGGTACCTAATTTGAAGGAAAAGAACACAAAAAGATGTGGCTTTGATTGAGACCATCATCAAATATCTCGATTGACTATGATGTGGAATTGCTTGTCATGGAAGTCCAAACATGGCTTATGAACCTTTCTCTTCGCTCCCTTGTATATGTGTCTCATTTGGCTAATCGTGTTGTTGATTAGTTAATAAAGACTAATAGGCTAAGTTCTATTTTAGATGGAGTTGTTCATAACCCTCCTGTTGAACTTCTATCACTCCTTTTGTATGACTCTAAAGACTAATATTTATACAAGTATGTTAGGAATTCAGCAACTAGAGAACAAGATCGCACAAAGAACACGGAACAAGAGAATTACGTGGTTCGGCCTAGTGCCTACGTCCACGGTGAGAAAGGAGAAATTTTATTGATGGATCCGAGTCACAAAGCTATACAAAACCTTAGGGTAACATGCCTTTATATAGAGGCATGTTAACATCAAGAGTATAATATTGTCACGCTAACATGCGCAATTAATCACATAAACTTTTCCGTTATATCAACCTTTTTTACTTTTGTTCTTCCACCGCTGGATGGTTATGATTGAGATTCGAAACTTTCTAGAAATGTGGATGAGGCCGATTTGTTAAACTTGTTACCCTTCGACATGGTGGTGGTACCTAATTTGAAGGAAAAGAACACAAAAAGATGTGGCTTTGATTGAGACCATCATCAAATATCTCGATTGACTATGATGTGGAATTGCTTGTCATGGAAGTCCAAACATGGCTTATGAACCTTTCTCTTCGCTCCCTTGTATATGTGTCTCATTTGGCTAATCGTGTTGTTGATTAGTTAATAAAGACTAATAGGCTAAGTTCTATTTTAGATGGAGTTGTTCATAACCCTCCTGTTGAACTTCTATCACTCCTTTTGTATGACTCTAAAGACTAATATTTATACAAGTATGTTAGGAATTCAGCAACTAGAGAACAAGATCGCACAAAGAACACGGAACAAGAGAATTACGTGGTTCGGCCTAGTGCCTACGTCCACGGTGAGAAAGGAGAAATTTTATTGATGGATCCGAGTCACAAAGCTATACAAAACCTTAGGGTAACATGCCTTTATATAGAGGCAAACCCTTGTACATCAAGTAAGCTATCTAGGTCAAATTAGGAGTCCAAAACTTAGTCCGAATAGAATAGGAAACAAGCCCACAAAATTTCCTCTTCAATTTTTTGACATCTCTAACAATCTCTACCTTGGCGAGAAATCATCCCATGGACGAACCATAAAGCTCCATCCGAACTTCAACAAACTCCACCTTAATGAAAGACCGCCCTATGAAGAACTATGAGAACTTGAGGAACCAAACCAACTCTACCAGCTCCACCTTGACCATAGATACACCGCCATCAATAAGACCATCTCAACTTTCTCACCACCTTAGTTCAATCACTTGGAGCCAGCCCCCAAGCTCGAGCTTCCGAGCTTGCTTGGCGTCTTCCCTCCAATCTCCATCGAACCCCAACTAGCAAGTCCACCTGCTGAAGCAAACTTGTGACCAATAGATGCGCTCTCTATTTTTCGATCAACCCCATGCTCCACAACTTCGAACTGCTTCTCCGCTGGACCTTCTTGCCTCATACCAATGCTACATGCCATAGCATACAAAGGGCAACCTTCTGTTCTACCAAGTAGAACCCTTGACATGCCACGAACTCCACCGTTCGGCCTTGAGTGAGATCCCGATTCGCCCGTAGTGCTACCAACGGCTTTGCATTCCCCATGCAAAACCTACCCAACACCTTTGACGTGCACGTCTCTTTAGACAACCATAGCGGGAACTTGCTAACTTTGTCTCCGCGAATCCCAACTCCACTCAAACCATTCATGTCAAGCTTTCGCTCCATCACACAAGAGCTTTTCTCCCCTCTATCAAAATCCAACGATGTGACTCCACCTACAACCGTATTCCCCACTAACCTATAGGTGTTCCTAGCATTCCTTTCACCCTTCATCACCACCACAGCATCCTTCTCCACCTCCATTAGCCCGCCTACAACATTATAGTTGTACCCACTATAATCCAAGGCTCCTAACGAGATCAAATTCCTCTCCAACTTCGGAACATGCCTAACCCCACACAATTTTCTCTCAACACCATCCCACATCTTGATTTGGATATCACCTATTCCACCAATTCTGCAAGTAGAACTGTCACCCATAGTCACCATACCTGAATCAACGAACTTGTAGGTGTCGAACCACCCTCTCTTGGGCGTCATGTGGAAAGAGCAAGCGCTATCCAAAATCCAGGAATCTTGATTTGGATATCACCTATGCCACCAATTTTGCAAGTAGAACTGTCACCCATAGTCACCATACCTGAATCAACGAACTTGTAGGTGTCGAACCACCCTCTCTTGGGCGTCATGTGGAAAGAGCAAGCGCTATCCAAAATCCAGGAATCAGAATGCTTTGGACTTGATAAAACAGAAAGAAGATCACCATCTGACCTGTCCGAATGTGAGGCCACATTCACGGAACCTGATCCTTTTTCCTCGCGATCTCGAGTTCTTTTTGGACAATCCTTCTTCACGTGCCCTTTTTCTCCGCACTCGAAGCAATTTTCCTTGAACCTCCTTGACCACGACTTGGATCCCTTCCTGTCTTTTGCCCCACTACGATCACCATGGCTACCCCTCACAACTAGCCCTTCCGTTTGTTCATCGTCAATTTTCCTTCTTTGATGAAACCCTAGCAGAGCACTTGTGATATCTTCCAACACCAGGGACTCCTTCCTCCAAGTTAGAGTTGTAACCAAATTTTCGTAGCCAGGTAAAGAATTCAGCAGCAACAATGCCTTGTCTTCTTCCTCGAACTTCACATCAACCTTTCTCAAGTCGCTCACAAGTTGACTAAAACCATTAATGTGTTGGCTCAAATCCGAGCCCTCCTTCATTTTGAGCCCGTACAATCTTTGCTTAAGATAAAGCTTGTTCGACAAAGACTTAGACATATACCTTGCCTCCAATTTCTTCCATACCTCAGCTGGTGACTCCTCATCCATGACGTGATACATCACATCATCCGCCAAGCACAAGCGAATTGTCGCCACCGCCTTGGCCCCCATCTCCTTCCACTCTTGCTCCTCCATCTTCTCGGGCTTCTTCTTCGAGAGCGCGATGACCATCTCTTGTTGCACGAGGAGATCCTTGACACGCCTTTGCCATAATCCAAAATTCGAAGAACCATCGAACTTCACAAGAGCAAACTTCGCACCGTCCGTCATCCTCCAACCCAAGCTCTGAGACCAATTGTTAGGAATTCAGCAACTAGAGAACAAGATCGCACAAAGAACACGGAACAAGAGAATTACGTGGTTCGGCCTAGTGCCTACGTCCACGGTGAGAAAGGAGAAATTTTATTGATGGATTCGAGTCACAAAGCTATACAAAACCTTAGGGTAACATGCCTTTATATAGAGGCAAACCCTTGTACATCAAGTAAGCTATCTAGGTCAAATTAGGAGTCCAAAACCTAGTCCGAATAGAATAGGAAACAAGCCCACAAAATTTCCTCTTCAATTGCTTGACATCTCTAACAAAGTGCTAGCTTTTACCCTTCAAAAAAAATATATCGTTCGTTCCCTTTCAGAAAAAATCTCATCGGTTAAAGAAGCTACGCTAATAATGTCGATGATGCAAAGACGCATGTGACAACTTCAATTGTGGTCCTCTTTGTTCAAAACGACGAGAGGTTTTGTACCACCGGTAATTTGCTATTTTGATTTGATTTAAATTAATCGACTTAATAATTTAAATCAAATATTACTTGGTTTTGAAAGAATTTTTTTTTCTCAATGACCGTATGTCGTAACGTAGTTGAAGCAATCAATGAACCTAATAGATTAGAGATTAAAATAATCTCTCTGCAGAGAAGAATCCATCTCTCAAAAATAAAAATGAAATCTTTTCAGAGTAAAAACTCAATAACTAATATTATTCTAAAAAATGTATCTCAAACTACAGGCCAACAACCTTATAAAGAGCTAGGGTTTAATCTAGAATTCTAAATAACTTAAAATACGAAATAAGCTATTAGAAAATAATAAAATAATACTTATGTTGTGGATCTTCCTGATGAGTATGGGGTATCCAAACAATACTTAAGATGGATTCGGTAGAGTCGGTTTGGTATTACAAATTTTCGTGGTTCTTCACGGGACGGTGTTTCATCAAGGTGGAGTTTGTTGAGTTTCAGGTGGAGTTTCATGGTTCTTCGCAATAGATGATTTCTCGTCAAGGTGGAGATTGTTGGGATGTCAAAAAAATCAGGGAACTGGCGGCCGCCAGTGGCGGCAAAAAGGAGCTCTTGAATTTGGTAGATTCAATTGGCGCCCGCCAGATCCCCGTGGCATATTTTTCTGTTTTATTTCGGCTCTTGTTTTGGATTCATAGATTCGACCTAGATAGGTTGCTTGATGTACAAGAGTTCATCTATTAAATAAAGATGTGTTACCCTAGGTTATGTATGGCTTTGTAGCTACTCATCAATAAAAGTTTTTCTTTCTCCCAGTGAACGTAGATATTAGGCCAAACCACGTAATCTTATGTGTCCATTATTCTTTGTGCATTGTTGTTCTCTTGTGGATAATTTTCTAACATGGTCATGAAGACCTCTTCGTATGGGTTATTCATCTTTTTGGGTTGTGAAACTAGATAACACTTATCTTAGTATCCTATTACTTTTTTTTTGATAAATGAAGTTGTATATTTACCAAGATTAACCGCCAAGAGAGTAATACCACATACACCGTACCTTGCGTACCAGATAACGAACATCAGAACAAGCTGAAGTGCGCTATCTGAGTACTAGCGCCTAGGTACCTCGCAAATACACAGATTCACACCAAAACAAACAACACAACGAAGAAATCACAGGGGTAAAGGACCAAAAAAGCTCTGGACCACGAGCCGCTCGTTTAATCTCATAGAGGATATGAGAAGAGTCATCCTCCCACAAGGTACCGAAGGCAATAGCAAGACGCCATACCTCCGCAGCAAGCTCCGTATTAAGTTCAACATCATGAGCCTCCAAGCCCGCCATAACCGAGCCAAGAGAGTGTGCCGGAGGAGGACGTGCCCGGGACTTGATCTTAAGCTTCTGCAATGGCAACTTCAAAAGAGTAGCGACCTTCTCCGTGGGTTTTCTAACATGACTACTAGACCTGGTCGGTGGCAGATTGAACGTGCAATGCTTTATACACTTTTTGGACCCAGAGACGAGCGATGACACGACGGAAGAGACCGCGGCAACAGAAGCATCACAAAATTGATCAAGCCATCCCATAAAATCAAAGCCAGAGGGAGAGTCGGGCTGCCCAGCATCCACAGGAGAAACATGCTGTGCAGCAGCCACTGCACAGGCAGCATCAAGCAGATGAACTTCTTCAAGAGTTACATCAGCCACACCATCATTAGAAGAAGCATTAGCAGCATCGAGAGACAAGGATGCAACCACTGGCACCATAGGAGGAGAATCACAACAGGGAGTCAACCATTACTTTGATATGTGTTTATTCTAGATACTTGTACTTCTTCTTGTATAATTGGTGTAATTGTCCTTTGAAAATTTTCTTGAGGAACAAAAAATTCTAGTTATCAAATTTTGACAAGGGCGCATTCTTGGCTAAGAATCTACATATTCGGTGTTACGCGGTAGGTTTATCTTGAATTATCTCGGCGTGTACGTAGTTTATCTGACATTTAAATTAACGGTCACCACGTTTCCTACGATAATCGAAAGTAATTTAGAGTGGAGGTAGCCTTTCATTTTCAGCCCCACCACCGTGCACCTATCATCCCCACCGCCCATTTAGCCATAAACTTCAACGAAAGCTAAATTAGAAAGAGTAGTACTGATCTGAAAATGCACTAAGTTTACCAAACAATTACTTATCCCCAGAGAAGGCAAACAAACACACACGCCAACACAATCAATTACAATGCGATTATTAATTTTCATAGTGAACATGACAATTATTGATTGTGAAATTTTTTTTGAAAGGTAAAATTTTTACACCATCACACATGCCACGGTTTGAATTATCGATCTCCTAAATATTTATAATACCTTTGAACGGAAGTTGGGTTTGAAATATATGTTTAAACTATTGTTATAATAAAATACGGCGTGACATGCAAGCAGACTGGTTGAATCATGATCGACATTGAAATCACATTATTTTTATACTAAAATTTGGAGGACAATTTGACCAGGTGTTGACTATAATGTTCAAACAGTTGGGCAAAGTGGTTTACTTAGTTGGATCGGTAAACCCAAATCAAGTTGACCAAAATGTATTTTTTTTTTAATAAACAGTTTTTAGACTTTTGTATGATTAAAAGTATTTGAATTAAGATTTTGGTATTTATAAGTGATGAGGATATTTAAAATTATGTTATATTTTATTAATTATAGTTAACAATATAATTATATTTTAAAAAAGTTATGACCAAATACACACTTCAGTCAATTAGACCGAAAAATAAAGAGAATTATAATTGACATTCCGTCTATTTTTAAAAATATTGATTGAAACTGCGCTTTGAGTTTAATTATTATAAATATAGCATATGTAAGTGTTACTGTCAAAATCACATTCTGCACAATCTGTGTTTCATGTTATTCCTCCTTCTATTGAGTTTGACAAAGGAGAAATAAGGGGAAGGACCATTGGGCCTAAAGGAAAGGAGAAAGAAGCTGATGGGCTCGATGATAACAACTGGCCCAAGTTACAAACCAACACTAAGGAATCCAAGAGAAAAGCACGTGAAGTTACTCCTCGGGTTGGGCAGCTGGAAATTCACATAGGAGATGTACGAGTCCCACTTAGTGCCAAAGTAATTTTTTCCCCAGCTAAAGGACAAAAATAGTTAGGACAGGTGGTGGTGATTTTCCCACGAATATTCTTTTTTATCCCTTTTCTTTATAGTATAGTACACGTGTTATCTAGTAGTGGTGTCTAAGGAGATATATATCCTTACCCACAATGATAGGATCACTGTACAGAAAAGAGAGAGAGAAATGAAATGAGATGGTTTCTCTTCTTCCCAGTTCCTTCTTCCTCCCTATTTCACTCTCTCATTTTTCCTTCTACCAAATTTAACATGGTATCAGAGCACCACACTTAGTCGTGGTGATTTTCTGGAAGCTTGAGCTGACGGATGGCCTCTCCATCATCTCCGGCTGCTCCAACTGGCACCGGCGGTACGATGGTGCTACCGATGGACGAGACAAGTCCATACTTTCTCCATCCTAGCGAATCCCCTTCCCAGGTGCTCATTTTACCCCTCTTGAATGGCCCTAATTACCATTCCTGGAGTAAGTCAATGATTCTCACTTTAGGTTGTAAGAACAAAGATCTGTTCATAGATGGCTCAGTGAAAATTCCTCGTCGTAATGATTCTCGCTATTTTGCTTGGAAGAGATGTAACAACATGGTACTTAATTGGATTATTAGGTCTGTAGAACCTGTTATTGCACAATCCCTGCATCGTTTTGATACTGCTATAGGAGTTTGGGAGAATTTGAAACAAAGATTTGGTAAAGGAGATGCAATACATATTTGTAATTTGCTTGAGGAGATCCATAATTTGAAGCAGGGAGGATTGTCCATTAGTGATTATTTCACTCATTTTCAAACAATTTGGGATAGGTTAGAGGAGTTACAACCTATTCCTCGTTGTAAGTGTGCTGTCACTGCTGATACTAATGAGGAGGATGAAGATCTAGATGATACTTGTGAAGCCATACGTACGGTTAGAGGCTATTATGAAACTAACCAAGTTGTGCGTTTCTTGATGGGCCTTAATGAGAACTATTCAAGTGTACGTTCTCAAATTCTCTTGGCTGATCCACTTTCTGAGTTGTCCAGAGTTCTTTTTCTTTCTCAGCAGTATGAGCAACAGTATATGGCTCCCCTTCTACCAACGCCCGTGTCTCATGGGGCATTTTATGAGCCTGTGTCCCCTATGGAGTCTGCTTCTCTGGCAGCTCAGGGCCAGCAAGGATATAAGAAGAATTGGAATGCGCCGGGGAAACCTCAATGTTCATATTGCAAGCTTTTTGGGCACACAATTGATAAGTGCTATAAGAAACATGGTTATCCAGCTGGGTGGAAACCAAAATCTCAGACAAGAGGCTCATTCTCTCAGGGTCCCAATGTAGCCAACTGCATTGCACCCGCTCCACAACAGGGCACAACTGAACTTGTTCAGGAACTCTCCAGGTTGAACTTGACTGCGGATCAATATTCTAATGTATTAAGCCTCATGAACCAACACTTCCCTTCTAGACCTGGTAAGCTAGAAGGGCATTTCACAAGTGGACCTACTGGTCACTTGCCGCAAATTAACTCTTCTTCCATGATTCCTTCCATGTCAGGTACTTTAACTGCATCTTTCATAGGTTCTCTAAGCTCAGTTTCTAATAGATCCTGGATAGTGGATACAGGTGCTTCAGACCATATAGCTTGCTCCCTGGACCTTTTTGTTTCCTATCGACCACTCGCTGATGTACACATTTTGTTACCCACTGGTTCTAGAGCTCTAGCCCAGCATGTAGGTTCTGTCCAACTCACTGATAGTGTATAACTACACCATGTTCTACATGTTCCTTCTTTTACATTCAACCTATTGTCTATAAGCCAGCTCCTTAGGAATTCCTCTTATGCTGTTAATTTCACAGCTAATGGTTGCATTTTGCAGGACCTTGCTACCCAAAGGACGATTGGTAAGGCATCTGTTACAAATAGACTTTACATTCTGTAAGCAGGCCATCCAACGCCTCACCAAATTGCCGAATCAATCTCTCTTTTTAGCCCTCAGGTTATCCATAATGATTTAGCCATTTGGCATTCGCGTTTAGGACATGTCCCTTCCTCCAAATTGCAGCTTTTGAAGCAGCATGAGTCTAGTATAGATGTTAGAGTCCCTATTCCCTGTGATGTGTGTCATCTAGCCAAGCATAAAAGGCTTCCTTTCCCTTTTAGTTCCACTACTGCACTTAACAAGTTTGATATTATACATGTGGATATTTGGGGTAAATATAACATACCTTCATATGATGGCTACTTCTATTTTTTGACTATCGTTGATGATCACACTAGGAGCTTATGGACATTTTTGATGAAGAACAAGAGTGAAGCCAGACCTTTACTTGAAAACTTTTGCAACATGGTTGAAACTCAGTTCAAAACCAAAGTGAAAACTGTTAGAAGTGATCAAGGACAGGAGTTTTTCATGACACAATTCTTTCTTCAACGAGGCATACACCATGAAACATCTTGTGTTCAAACTCCCCAACAAAATGGAAGAGTTGAACGAAAACACCAACATATTTTAAACATTGCACGTGCTTTATGCATTCAAGCTCACTTGCCTCTTGTATTTTGGAGTGACTGTGTGCTCCATGCTACTTATTTAATCAATCGAACACCTTCTATCTCCTTAGGGAATAAAACACCTTTTGAAAAATTGCATAACCAAGCTCCTAAGTTGAACCACTTGCGTGTCTTCGGATGCTTGTGCTATGGTTCCACTTTACAGCATGGAAGATCAAAGTTTGATCCAAGGTCATCTCCTTACATTTTCCTTGGAATACCTTCTAGTCTTAAGGCCTATAAACTTTATAGTCTGCAAAATCAATCAATTATTTTCTCACGTGATGTTATTTTCTATGAAGATGTTTTTCCATTTCAGAACAACCACATGTATAATCCCACTTTCTTCCAACCTTATATTCCTACAGATTTAGTTCTTCCATCAGCTAGTCCCATAACTGATTTACCAGACCTTCCTAGTGTTCCACCTGTAGAACACCTCACACCTCATTCCACTCCACCCTCACCTATAGTGGATCCATCACATTCTCCCGCTAGATATACACCTTCTTCATCTAGTCATGACACAAGTCCTAGTTCCTCACAACCTGACCAATTAGCCAGTCCTAATGTGCATGCAACAAGAAATCATAGAAGCAGAGCTCCACCAGCTTATTTGGCTGATTATATTTGTAACAGTTCCCTTACCATGACATCCATGGGTAAGGTCAATACTTCTCATCCCATCTCTTTGTTCTTTAGCATTGATCATCTTCCATCTTATCATCGTGCCTTCTCCCTTAGTGTTCTAACCAATATTGAGCCCAAAACCTATAATGAAGCCATCAAACACAAGTGTTGGAATGAGGCCATGGAAGCTGAACTTGCAGCTTTACAGTCTAATCACACCTGGGAGCTAGTGCCATTACCTGTTGGAAAGAGTCCTGTGAAGTACAAATGGGTGTTCAAGATTAAACATAGAGCTGATGGGAGCATTGAAAGATATAAAGCTCGCCTTGTGGCCAAAGGCTATACTCAAATCTTTGGGATAGACTTTCTTGATACTTTTTCTCCTGTGGCAAAGCTGACCAGTGTTCGTACTTTGTTAGCTATTGCAGTGCATTACAAATGGCATCTACACCAACTTGATGTTAATAATGCATTCCTTAATGGTGATCTCAACGAAGAAGTATACATGGAGCCACCTCCAGGTCTGCAATTGCCTCAGCATTGTGGAGGGCTGGTCTGTAGATTACAGAAATCTCTGTATGGCCTCAAGCAGGCTAGTAGGCAATGGTTTGCCAAACTCACCTCTCTTCTTCTTCAATTTGGTTTCTCTCAATCTCATGGAGATCACTCCTTATTCACTAAAGGTTCAGCCGATGAATACATAGCTCTTCTTGTGTATGTTGATGATATAGTTCTTGCAGGTCCTACTCTAAAGCTCTTAACAGCCACCAAAGAGTTTTTAAGCCAAAATTTGAAAATTAAGGATTTGGGAGAGCTGCAATACTTTCTTGGTCTTGAAATAGCTCGCACTACTCAAGGACTTCATCTTTGCCAAAAGAAGTACATCCTAGAGTTGCTCCATGACACAGGTTTTCTTGGTTCTAAACCATCTCTTACACATGCTGAGGTGAATGTGCATCTGGTTCCTGCTAGTGAAGGGGGTACTCTCTTAGATGATCAACCTGCACTTGAGCCTGAAGATGGTTGGGAGATTGATCCAGATGAACCTATTTTCTCTTCTATGTATCGCAGATTGGTCGGACGTTTAATTTATCTGACAAACACCAGACCAGATATCACTTTTGCAGTCCAGCAATTAAGTCAATTCATGACTTCTCCAACTGATTTACATCTCAAAGCTGCACATCGTGTCTTGAAGTACTTGAAGAGTTCTCCAGGTGCCGGCTTATATTATCCAGCTTCCTCTCCGCCTAAGTTGCGTGCTTATTGTGAAACTGATTGGCCCAAGTTGAGTGCCTATTGTGACAGTGATTGGGCCACTTGTCCAGCATCATGACGTTCTTTAACTGGATATTCTGTGTTCCTGGGTGATTCTCTTATTTCTTGGAAGACCAAGAAACAGACCACTGTATCTCGTTCCTCTTCTGAAGCTGAGTACCGTGCTATGGCCGCCACTACTCTTGAGGTACAATGGTTATCTTATCTTCTTGATGCATTTCGGGTTCCTTCTTCCACACCAACACAGCTTTTTTGTGATAATCAGAGTGCAATTTACATTGCTAAAAACCCTATTTTTCATGAACGAACCAAGCATATTGAGCTTGATTGTCTTATTGTTCGTGAGAAACTCCAACAAGGTCTTATCAAGCCTTTTTATGTCCCCACAGACCTCCAAATTACAGATATCTTCACCAAAGGTCTGCCATCTTCTCCTCATCGCAATTTTGTCTCCAAGTTGGGAATGCGTGATCCCCACATTCCCACTTGTGGGGGAGTGTCAAAATCACATTCTGCACAATCTGTGTTTCATGTTATTCCTCCTTCTATTGAGTTTGACAAAGGAGAAATAAGGGGAAGGACCATTGGGCCTAAAGGAAAGGAGAAAGAAGCTGATGGGCTCGATGATAACAACTGGCCCAAGTTACAAACCAACACTAAGGAATCCAAGAGGAAAGCACGTGAAGTTACTCCTCGGGTTGGGCAGCTGGAAATTCACATAGGAGATGTACGAGTCCCACTTAGTGCCAAGGTAATTTTTTCCCCAGCTAAAGGACGAAAATAGTTAGGACAGGTGGTGATGATTTTCCCACGAATATTCCTTTTTATCCCTTTTCTTTGTAGTATAGTACACGTGTTATCTAGTAGTGGTGTCTAAGGAGATATATATCCTTACCCACAACGATAGGACCACTGTACAGAAAAGAGAGAGAGAAATGAAATGAGATGGTTTCTCTTCTTCCCAGTTCCTTCTTCCTCCCTATTTCACTCTCTCATTTTTCCTTCTACCAAATTTAACAGTTACAACCTCCATTTATGGAATCTAACCATTCTCAATCTTGTTACATTGGAGAGGCAACAACGCAATATTGGCAATTGTAAGTTGGTTAGTCATTAGTGATTTAATTACTCTGCCTATACAATAATTTAGAACAAAAACACATCATTTTTGTTGTTTCAGAAACTTTCTACCATACGTATATATGATTTTAACCAGTCCAAGTTTGGGTATGAAAAATATGATTGTATAAAAATTATGAATTCAACGAGTATTGATTAAATGAGGTTTTAACTTTTACATATATAGAGTAAGGAGAAATGGGGATAAACCAACTATATCAACGTTCAAATTCCAACTGTTAAAAAAGTTTGAAGGTATGCAAGAGAATTTAATATGTATATAGTGGACCCCGGGACCGAAAGGGGGCACTTTCGGCTTTTATACCCTGGTTCGGGTGCTATACAATGGGTCTCAGAGCTCATGACGGAAGATGGCAGTGACTAGAAGGTGCGATTACTGAACATGCTTTTTAGGGAGGAGAATATAGGCGAATCACAACTATTCGGATAAGTGCGAGGAGTCTGGCTGACATTTTGAGATGGCGTCACTTCGCGGATGGGTGCTATACAATAAAGAGTGGTTATAGAGCATATTTCAGTATGTGGTGGGGAAGCTCTAAGTGGGTGGATACTTCCTGTTATGACAGTGCTTTATTACGGAAGTGTTGGTCCCATTTGTGTCCACCTAGGATTCAGACGGTGCTTTGGCGCATACTGGACAATAACCTGCCACTTTGTAATAATCTAAGGAGGCGGGGGATGGATGTCAAAGAGCATTGCCCGTGTTATGGGGAGTCGGCGAAGACGACAATGCATTTGTTCTTTAATTGCAGGTGGTCAAGGACTATTTGGAACAGGATGGGTGCCTCACTACTAAGTGGAACTTTTGAACAGGTTGAGGATGCTTGCCTCAATGTAGATGGAGATTTTTGGGAGAACGATATGGGTCAGGTTGGGGTGGTCATTCGGAATGCGAGAGGGTAGTTTGTGGTGGCATCTTCCAGGTTAGTTCCTCAGGTACAATATCCTACTTTATTGGAAGCTATTAGTGTTTGTGGAGGTTTGCAAACAAAGGCATCAATGGGATTGAGGAGGGTGACGATCGAGACAGATTGCCTACCAGTTGTCTAGGCGATGCAGCGGAGAGGGATGGAGAGGTCAGACCTTGTGCTCGTGATTGACAAATGTCGCCAGTTCGAGGTGCTCTTTATGGAGGTCAGGTTCAATTTTGTTCGGAGGAAAGGTAATATGGCAGCTCATCTTATGGCAAAGTGATAGATTACAGAACAAGTAAGTGGGCTGCTTCTTTTTTCTCTGCCAGATGACATTTGTATGGTTATTTAAGAAGAGCAGGCAAAGGCGAGAGGGGGGCTTGTGTGACGATAGGTTGGGGCTTTCAGGGGTGGGTCTTTTTGGGGCTACTTTGTTGGGATGGTTGTACAAGGGTGCAGTATGTGAGAATCAATATGTCGTGCTATCTCTAGAGCAGATTTTTATCGTGAAGTGCTCTTTTCCTTGTCCAGTTTTTTCCGGTGGGGGGCAGATTTTCTGGATAGGTTTTTGACAAGGCAGGCGACTGCAACCTTGTACTATGTAGTGCAGGATAGATTTAGGAGGTTAGTGTCCTCGCACTGCCGTGTGGTGTAGCTTCTTTGTAGGGCCAAGTGGAGGATGGTGAAACTAGGTGGGTAATAGTTTCCTCTTGCTATTGTGCGTTGAAGCTATAGATTTGACCAATAGATATTTTGTATGCGTACCTTTGGATGTAACTGGTGACTATATGATTAATGAAGTACATTTTTATCCGAAAAAAATTAATATGTATATGTATTCAAATTCGGTATAACAAATTTCAATTCGATAAAGAGGGCTAAAAAGTAATTAGGGCCAATCAGGCCTTACAAAGCCCATATAGATAAATCCTGATTGCACTCCCAACATTAATGGGCCCAGACGATTTGGTCTCAAAATTTCATTACCAAAGAACCCTAAAGGCCCAGCTCAAGAGCCTCCACAAGTATAAATTCTTCTGCTCAAAGACCTACCTTCTTCATTGCCGTCGTCAAGAAACCCTAGAGAGGCCGTTTCTGTCCGGACCCGACGAAGCCATGGTTGGCCTCTTCTCTTCCTCGTATTCTTTCTACATCCATTTCCAGGAAACAAAATGCTTCATCTTTAAACTATTTTGCTTTGTTTTGGTTGGGGGTTTGAACAGGGGATTGATTTGAAAGCGGGAGGAAAGAGCAAGAAGACGAAGAGGACTGCCCCCAAGTCCCAGGATGTCTACCTCAAGCTCCTCGTCAAGGTAAATTGGTTCCTTTTTTGTCTTCTCTCTTTTTTTTTTTTGTATTTTAGGAGAGAATAAATCAATATTGTTTTGGGGCTATTGCTTGTAGCTATACCGGTTTCTTGTAAGGAGGACTGAGAGCAAATTCAACGCTGTCGTGTTGAAGAGGCTCTTTATGAGCAAGGTCAACAAGGCCCCTCTCTCCCTCTCCAGGCTTATCTCCTATGTGAAGGGCAAGGTACCAACCAACCTCCTTCCACTTGTTTGTTTACTAGAGGCTTCGAAAGATTCTGTTAGTGTAAGGTGATTCTGTTAGTAGGAATCCAGAGGGAACGCGATGTTGACACTCTGTCTGATGACTCTTTGATGTAGGAGGACAAGATTGCTGTGCTTGTCGGGACTGTAACCGATGATATTAGGGTTTATGATGTGCCAGCCATCAAGATTGCTGCTTTGCGCTTCACTGAGACTGCTAGGGCAAGGATTGAGAAGGCGGGTGGAGAGTGCTTGACCTTTGATCAGCTCGCTGTCAGAGCTCCCCTTGGCCAGAATACGGTAGGGTTCCATTTTATGATTGCTGCCCTTTTAATTCTGTATGAGTCGGAGTGAATTTTGTTCTAGTTTGGTTGGGGATGTAATGTGGAAAGCAGTGATGAGCCTTACAGACCTGTAATGATCTGCGGTTATGATTGCAAATCTTTTGAACATCTAAGGGACTGAGCTTATTACTCCCCTCTATATCCTTCACTTCCAATTGAGGTTTTTTCTCTTGCATGGTGCTTCACCCTTTTTCTGTTTTGGCGAGGATTCACACTTTTTGAGGCTGTGATGAGCCTTCCAAACCCGTAATAATTTCTTGTTCATGATCACAAATCTTTTTAACAACCAAAGGACCTGAACTTGTTACCTCCTGCTGATAAACCTTTGGAATCATTGATGTCCTTTTGAATTCCATCTATTTTCCCTCTTGTTCAGCTGTAGTATTCTACAATATTCCTGCACCTCCTTGAAGAGATTCCTTTAAGATGTTCTGAATTATGACAATGTTTTTTGTTTCCCAAGCTGTTAATGGTCATTTATGTTCTGTGCTTGATTGTTTTGGTCTTTTTTAAAAAAATTGACTAGACAATGTTTGGTTTTCAAACATACCAATATATACTTGTTCCTCTGGAACAATGTTTCTGATCGATGTCTTGCGCCTTTTTGATTGCAGGTTCTACTGAGAGGACCAAAGAATGCACGTGAGGCTGTTAAGCATTTTGGACCTGCTCCTGGTGTGCCACACAGCCACACTAAGCCTTATGTGCGTTCGAAGGGACGCAAGTTTGAGAGGGCCCGTGGTAGGAGAAACTCCAGGGGCTTCAGGGTCTAACTTGAGTTTTAGTATTATGTCAGTTCTTGAGAACTCGAGTTTGTTATTTTTCTCAATGCCCTACTTAAGGATCTATGTTGTAATGGACCTTTTTCTTGGAATGAATTTTTTCCCTTGCCATTTTGATTTAAGGAGTATTCAACAATTGTGTTGCTATCTTGTTAGTTAAATTGTCAAGTGGCTGTCAGTCAACATTTGCCTCTCGAGGTTCTGTTCTACAATATTGCCCGTCTATTAACGGTTTAGATATTGTATGGTTTGAAGTTACGGCAAGATCTCGTATCGTAGACACTTGTGTGTTATAAATGATTGTGAGCTGGAGAATGTCATAGCTGAGAGGAAAGAGTCCTAGTAATGTTGATTAAATGGATACTAGATCATGTCATCAACCCTTTTTCTCAAATTATCAATGCAACACAACTTAATCATCGTGCTCGGGTCCGTCCCAAAATAGTTTGCATATCTAAACCCTGCACGGTAATTACACATGTAAAAGCCCTCAACTGGCTTCATCTTGGGATTCCTTGGCCTACAAGGAACAGTTGTAAACAAAAGCCACGACCCAATCAGGCCTAAAAAGGCACAAGTACCACCCGATCATGGTCACCTTTTCCACCCCGAGCTGGTCAATAAGGGCCACCAGGTCACCAACTACGTGGTGGCAGGTGTAGCTATCGCTTGAAGGCGTGCTGTTCAACTGCATGGCAACCGAGTGAGCTCGGCCAAGTGGCACAAGGTGTATCTCCGGGCTCCGGCAAGCTGTGGAGGAACAACATCACCACCTCTGCTCCAGCTTGACCTCGACTCTTCTCGGATATGTGCATGCTGATGTGCCATTCACGCTCACCCTTCTGTGATTAACTTTACGTTCAGTGCAAAAGTTGCGTTTCTGTTAGAGTACTAATGTATACAAAAGAATGCTTGGGTGGTAAGCCTCTTCGGGAGATTAAAAAAAGTTAAGCAGAGGCTTGTAAAATGTGGCAGGTACCCTATTAGTTTTATATCTCGATGCGACATTAGAAAATTTACTAGAACGTCGCTGAACCACAGGGGATGAGTGCATTGTGTAATAAAATGGACAAGATATGAATCTGTAAGGCCCAAATTTGAAGAGGGGGATATATATTTTTTTAAATGTAAGTTTTCAGAATCGAGTATTATGGGGTTCTATTTGTGAATATAAGTCTCTTACGGTTATTGGACCACGGTTATTGCAGATAGCGTGTTTGAAGATCCGGGAAAGTAGGCAGCAGGCCTGGGCTACGGTGATATAAGCCTTATTAAATGCTTGTTTTTCGTCAGCGTGGAAAAAAAGAAAGAAGGAAATGCAGGGTCCAAGTGCAGGTTCAATTCGTTTAGAATCGTTCTCCTGAATCCTGATAATATATATTTTATTTGTTACGTTTAATCAATGACATAAGAGAATAGAATTAACTAGCTCTACACCTTTAAAATGTGGGATAGTGACCACTATCAACCTTTTCTCTTAAACAAAAGGGCAACATTAATCTTCGAAAGATGATCGGCAACTTCCAACCGTCTAATTAAGGCGTTAGCCCAGGGAGTGACGATACCGATTCGAGTGGAAACAATGTTTAGCAGGGAATTTAAAAACAGAGATTGAAATGTGGTCCAGTAACATTGGAGCGCAACTCCATTGCCAAGAGGAGAAGCCTCAAGCAGAAAGGACCCTAGTTCAATATACGCAACCGATAAAAAATCCTGGGAGCCCAGATTTGATTGCTTCCCACGAAAGATCTTAGTGCGAGAAATTGGGTGTTTATACTATAAAATTCCATGACCAGATGAAGAAAAAATATTCATCAAACTGAGAGAAGAGGAAGTACATATGGTGCGACGCACATTGTCTATACCATTTTAAAGACTGAAAAGGGATTTCGGGACTAGGAATTACCGGTCTACCTCTTTAATTTTTTGGTTGTGGCGCTTATGGTGATGGCTCTTACCCCGTTCCCTTTTCCTTGATCTGCGATGAAAAAGCTGTAAGACGGCCAACAGCCAAACAACAAACGCAAAGAAGATTGCCAAAGATATGAATCAAACACCACCTTGTGCCTATCATTTTTCTTGCGCCTCTATGAAGTGTTGGCTGCGTCGAGCTCGCTATCCGAAGGAACAACTCTCGCTCTACCGTACTCTACTGCTACACCAAATGCCCTTAGTTGTTTTTAATCTCTTTGTAATCCAACATAACTATAAATGGATTAGTTTGATAGATCCAATATAGATAAATCTTTCCGACATGTATTTTTATATACAACAAACAGAAAAAATATTAAATACTGCCCAAAGTTACTTGACCTGTGTTTTTAAACCGTTCTTTATAACACTTTATTTCATTAAATCCCAATTAGTCAAACATGTCTTTTTATATAATAGTAAAACATGTACAGTATTCGGATTAATGGATGTTCAGTTAACTAATAGTTATAAAAAATTGCAAACACGTATAAAAAAACAAAAAAAATTGTAAACAAAACTGGTAGGAAAGCCTGTAATTATAACTGGTGCATCATCTCCATTAATTAATTTAATTTGGTAACCCATCTGTTTAGGGCACAGGAGAGGAGAGGACAAAATAATTAGCAGTGGTGATCAGCGATGTCCAAAATCCGAATTGCTGTGCCTGTAATGTAATGTGATGATATCTTTTTGAAATGGGTTAATCATATTTAGGCAGGTAATCTGTGTTATTAGAAATAGATATTTGGTTCCCTGTCTTATAAAAATTTAAAAAACGCCCAAAAGACACCCTGAGTTATTTATAACACTAAAATTTTCATAGAAAAAATCTATTATACCCCTCTGCAAAATAAAAACCTTAAAAAATTAATTTCCTCTTTCTTCTCTGTAATTAAGCAGTGTCCAAGCATGGTCCTTGGAGGTGATCGGCCTGTGTTTGTGGCCAAGCTACAAATCCAACAACAACAAAAACATATACGAAATTACATCCTAGCTATATGGGTATTTTTCTCTCTGTGGAGAAGTCGAAAAGCCACATATTAGAAAAGAACACGGAAAAGAGCAGTACCACTTCCTGGGGTTGTAGAGGTCCATGTCTTGTCCCTCATCGTTTTGCATTTTGTCTGAGATTCGGGTTTAACTCTTCGATCTGTTCACCTGCAACCATTCTCCGACCAGCAATTGGTAATCGGCTCGACTTTTTAAACCCTAAATCGGGATACAAAAATATGTCGGTTGATTCTTGATAATTTGCCCATCTTAATTCGATGAATTATTGGCCATATTTATTGATGCTAGGAACAATATTCCTGTAATTATTTGTTATCAAGCAATATCACTTGGAGAACTTTGATCCCTTTTTGTCAGCGTAGTCATCCCATTTGCTCACCACACTCATAGTCGACACTTTTGGCGGCGGCTCCGGCTAGGCTAGAGAGAATGAGAGGAGGAGAAAAGAAAAAGAAAATTAATTCTTTAAGGTTTTTATTTCGCAAAGGGGTATAATGAACTTTTCCTATGAAAATTTTAGTGCTATGAATAATTTAGGATATTTTTTGGGTATTTTTATAATATAAGGTACTAAGTGTCTATTTCCAATAATACGAGACACCTAAATTTTTTTAAATTTTGAAATAGATACATACATTGTACTAAGTAGGGAGATTGAAGCACGTGATGGACGGACCAATGAGTTTGTCCAGGCAGGGAAGTTTGTCAATTTCTAAGATGATCATCTACGACTCAAGAAGAGCAATTTAGCCACGTTAGAAACGTTTTTTTTTGTTGGAATTGAATGATATAATTCAATGTATGGCCCAAGTGACAAGGGCCAAGGTCAAGGCCAAGGCCCAATAAGGCCCATAGTGAGAGGCCCATTCCAAAGTGGCATTACCACATCTGAAACCGCAGGCTAGCTTCCGGCCTCCAACGCCTATATATAGGCTCCCCTACCCTCATATACCATTATCCCACTACAATTGCTTACCGCTCCTTCTAGCATTTGTAATATTTACTTTCTTCCTCGAGAGAAAAGTTTTGAGTATCCAAAGGTTCACCGAGACTTCAAGGGTCATTGAAGTGTAAAGTCGTTGTATCTCAGGGACGATTGCCATAGACCGTAAGTATTGAATACAAGACAATCTCGTCTTACGGAGAAAAAGTTAAACTCTTGCCTCGACTTAGATCTTAATAAAATATACCATAATCCTCTGGATTACAATAATCGTAAGACGAGATTAAGTGTATTTGAAGATGGCATCACTAAGCACTGCTATAGCACCAGTCCCAGGAACTGTCTACGCCGAAAGGCCGGTAAAGTTCAATGGGACCGAGTTCAAGAGGTGGCAGCAGAAAATATTGTTTTATCTAACAACTCTCAACCTAGTGCGGTTCTTGAAAGAAGAAGTCCCTAAGGTGGAGAAGGATGAGGTAGATAAACAAAAAGTCAATGCTCTTGAGGCTTTGACTCATAGCGACTTCCTATATCGTAACTACATTCTAAATGGATTAGACGACACCCTCTACAATGTCTATGCAGTAGCCAAGACTGCAAAAGAATTGTGGGATTCTCTGAAAAAGAAGTATAAAATGGAGAATGTCGGGATGAAGAAATTCATCGTCGAAAAGTTCCTAGACTTCAAGATGGTGGATTCCAAGAAGGTCATAGATCAAGTGCAAGAGTTACAACTAATTCTGCATGAGAACCATACCGAATGAATGCACCGAAGTGAATCTTTCCAAATGACAGCAATGATTGAAAAACTACCACCACTGTGGAAAGATTTCAGGAACTACCTCAAACATAAGAGGAAGGTAATGGGCCTTGAGGACCTGATTGTGAGACTAAAGATTGAGGAAGATAACCGACAGTCCGAAGTCAAAAGCAACAGGACCAACTCTGAAGCCAATGTATATCTCGCTGAAGAGATAATGGTAAGAAGAGGAAAAAGCCCGACAACAAGCACATGAAGCAAGTACCAATGAAAAAGATGTCCAAAAAGATCAAGGGCAACTGCTTCAACTGCGACAAGCCCGGTCATATGGCCAAAGATTGTTGTCTACCAAAGAAGGACAATTGTGATCATGAGAAGGCAAATTTGGCTGAAGATCTGTCTGAGCTAGATTTATCTGCCGTGGTGTTTGAAGCCAATTTGGTGGATAACCCAAGATACTGGGGCAACCCGCCACATCTGCTCAAACAAAGATATGTTCTCGACTTATACCCCGATCACCGGACGAAATCTGTTTATGGGTAACTTTGCAACTTCCAAGGTAGTCGAATTGGGTAAGGTAGTCCTGAAGCTGACCTCGGAAAAAGAACTGACCCTCAAGGATGTGCTGCATGTCCCAGACATCCGCAAGAATCTAGTATCCTGCTCCCTATTAAGCAAAGCCAGAATGAAGCTAGTTTTTGAGGCAGATAGATTTGTATTGACCAAAACTGGCCTATTTGTAGGAAAGGGTTACCTAGATAGGGGCTTTTCAAGATGAATATAATGACTGTACATCGTGCCTTTGAGGGCCAAAATAAAGTTGTTTATTCTTCTTACTTGACTGAGTGTTCTAACCTATGGCATGATAGATTGGGACACTTAAATTTAAACTCACTAAGAAAGTTGGTAAGTTTAAATTTATTGCTTAAAATAGAGTTTAACTCAAATGATAAATGCGAAGTATGTGTTGAGGCAAAAATGGTCAAAGCACATTTCCATTCAGTGGAAAGAAGTACTGCACCTTTATAGTTAATTTATACCGATATTTGTGATATGAAACACATGCAAACTATAGGTGGGAATAAATATTTTATCACATTTATCGATGACTGCACAAGATTTTGCTACGTATATCTTTTGAAAAGAAAAGACGAAGCTCTAGAAGCCTTCAAAAGATATAAGAATAAGGTTGAGAATCAACTTAGCATTAAAATTAAAATAATTTGAAGCGATAGAGGGGAAGAATATGTAGCTCCGTTTGAGAAATTCTGCCAACAAAATGGCATTATCCATCAGACAACTGCTCCATACTCACCTCAATCAAATGGTGTAGCTGAACGCAAGAATCGAACTGTCAAGGAGATGATGAATGCTATGTTGATTAGCTCAGGTTTACCCAGACCGTATGGGGGGAAGCTCTGCTCTCAGCTAACCACATTTTAAATAAATTACCACATAAGAAAAGGGATGAAACTCTATTTGAATTTTAGAAAGGTAGGAAATCTTCATACGGTTACCTAAAAGTGTGGGGGTGCCTAGCTAATGTAGAAATACCTCCACCTAAAAGGGTGAGAATAGGACCCAAGATTGTTGACTGCATTTTTTATCGGCTATGTCTATAACAGTAGTGCATACCAATTTCTAGTGCACAAGTCAAAAAATCCTGACATCAATGAGGGAATGGTCATGGAATCAAAGAATGTAACTTTCTTTGAAAATATTTTTCCTAAAAAGGAAAGAAAAGAAGCAAGCTCTAATAAGAGAACTTTTAAGGCTGCACAAGGCTCTGATCAAGATGCTCAGGAACCTAGACGTAGCAAGAGGGCCAAGGTAGTCAAGTCTTTTGGTTCAAATTTTCTAACCTATGTATTAGATTATGAACCCAGTACAATCTAAGAGGCATTATCTAGTCCAGATGCTCCTCTGTGAAAAGAGGCTATCAACAGTGAGATAGAGTCCATCATGTAAAACTACACGTAGAAAATCGTGAATCTCCCACCAGGTTGTAAACCTTTAGGTTACAAGTGGATCATTAAAAGGAAATATAAAGCTGATGGATCAATCGACAAGTACAAAGCTCGATTGGTAGCGTTCAAACAGAAGAAATGATATAATTTCTTTGACACATATTCGCCGGTCACAAGAATCACATCCATTAGAGTACTCATAGCTGTTGCAGCACTCTATAACCTCGAGATACATCAGATGGATGTAAAAATAACTTTCCTAAATGGAGAACTGGAAGATGAGATATATATGGAACAACCTGAAGAGTTTGTTGCCTCCGGAAAAAAGAATAAAGTATGCAAACTGGTCAAGTCACTGTACGGCTGAAACAGGCGCTGAAACAATGGCATGAGAAATTTGACAGAACAATGATGTCAAATAGATTCAAGATCAATGAGTGTAGTAAATGTATATACATTAAAGGCACAGTTGATGCTTACGTAATTGTATGTCTATATGTAGACGACATGCTAATCACAAGAAGCAGTAATGATCTTATCGTGAAAACTAAGAACATGTTAAAGAATAACTTTGACATGAAAGATATGAGTTTAGCTGATGTCATACTAGGGATCAAAATCTCTAGGATGACTGAAAGAATTGTCTTGTCACAATCTCACTATGTTGCGAATGTACTAAAAAAGTTTGAAGCTTTTGACAAACCTCTGGCTAAGACTCCGGTAGACCTGAGTCTACACTTAGCTAAAAATAGAGAGAACCCAGTATCTCAACTGAAATATGCAAGGATCATTGGGAGCCTGATGTACTTGACAAATTGTACACGTCATGATATTGCATATTCAGTTAGCAAGCTTAGTAGATTCACAAGCAATCCAGGACCGGATCACTGGCTAGCTCTGGAAAGGGTTCTGAAGTATCTAAAATATACTCTGAACTATGGAAAACTTTATACGAGATATCCAGTTGTATTGGAAGGATACAGTGGTGCAAATTGGATATCAGACACTAAAGACTCCAAATCTACTAGTGGTTACGTGTTCACCATAGGTGGAGGAGCTGTGTCCTGGAAATTCTCTAAACAAACGTGCGTAGCTCGATCCACTATGGAGTCGGAGTTTATAGCACTAGATAAAGCAGGGAAAGAAGCTGAATGGCTCAGAAACTTCTTATAGGATATTCCCTGTTGGAACAAGCATGTGTCTCCTGTATTGATACATTGTGATGGCATGTTAGCAATCGGGCACAAAGTACGATGTACAACAGTAAGTTTTGATACATTCGTAGGAGACATAACACCGTTAGGCAATTGATCTCTGGTGGTATAATTACCATTGATTATGTGAAGTCGAAAGATAATATAGCTGATCCTTTGACGAAAGGAATCAACAGAGATCAAATGTATAATGTAGTAAAGGGAATGGGGTTAAAACTCACACATTAAAGAACGTTCATAGCGATAACTCAACCATGATGAGTGGAGATCTCACAAACTTGGTTCAAAGAAATAACTAAGTTATGGATGGTTCAGATGATCACTTGGAATCCATCCAATTCTCAGAAGCTGCCCAAATACTAACCTGCAGAGGTGTGGTAAGGTTAAGCCTCTATGCTTTTAATGATTCTTATACCAGATAAAGGTAGAGTATGGCAGGATACTCTTGATAGGAGATCACTTATATAAGTATGAAGTGAGACCGCTTCAAATGGAACAAACACTTATGAATCTGAGATAAGGTCCATGGCCGAAACGGACACAACGTGAGAACCAAAGGATATTAGAGCTATCATTGTGTAAATGTCATTGTCTTGGTTTGCATAAAAAAGCTGATCAGTTCAAGACATCGCATTCACTGAGCAGCAAGTAAATCCGATGGCATCTTACTAGAGTAGGTTCAAAGCCGTAAGCCACCTATCTCGATGCAATGATACCTCGTTAGAACTTTTCATAAAGTGTTAGCATGCATTAATCATCATTAATGTGAGAGATTGTTGGAATTGAATGATAATTCAATGTATGGCCCAAGTGGCAAGGCCCAAGGTGGAGGCCTAATAAGGTCCTTGGTGGGAGGCCCATTCCAAAGTGGCATTACCACATCTGAAACCGTAGGCTAACCTCCAGCCTCTAACGCCTATATATAGGCCCCCACCCTCATATACCATCATCCCACTAAAATTGCTTATCGCTTCTTCTAGCATTTGTAGTATCTACTTTCTTCCTCCAGAAAAAAGTTCCGAGTATCTAAAGGTTCACCAAGACTTCAAGGGTCGTTGTAATTCGAACTTGAAGTGTAAAGTCGTTGTATCTTGGGGACGATTGCCGTAGACCGTAAGTATTGAATACAGGGCAATCTCTCGACTTAGATCTTAATCAAATACACCATAATTTTTCAGATTACAACATTTTTTACAAGTTAGAACAAGATGATATAACAAACTGTTTGTATTCATAAACGATCAAGACCAAAATTTCTCAAGAGACAACACTAATATTTACCACTGATAATAAAGAAGAAATTAAAAAGAAAGATCGAATTTACGAATCTAGATGGTTTTCTTCAATCATCATCATCATCCTGTGACAGAGGTGTGCATCATCATCATCAGGGAAGAGAACGATGGATCGATCGATTTTTATAGTGTACAAGAATCCAAAAGAATTATGAAAAAAGAAAGAAAAAAAAAGGGTAGTCAGTCCTCCTCCTGATGGTGATCATATTTATGTCTCCCTTAGTTTCTGTTTCCTTCGTCTTCAATCAAGCCTTGGTTGTGAAGCCGGCGGTGTAGGGGATAGCGGTCTTCTTGATCCAGGCGTCGCTCCTGAGGAACACCCCGGGGGTGAATTCGTTGGCTCGTTGCTTGGTGATGTTCTTGACCCCGCCCCACTTGACCCTGCTCTTCATGGCGGACCCCGGCCCGCGGTTGCCGAACTCCGTGTAGAAGCAGGTCTTGATCCCGAAGGTGCCGTTCCATGGCAGCCATCCGTCCGGGTGGATCACGTCGTCGATGAAGGACTCCATGATCACGGTCCTGGAGAACTCCTTCCAGGGGCGCCCCAGGTAGGACTTGAACTTGGACTTGACGGGCTCCAGCTCAGGGTGGGCAGCGATGGTGCAGTTCTGGAGGACGATCGCCGTCGGCTGCCTGTTCTGCTTCCTGCCCTGCGCGGTCACGATGTTCTGCTGGTTGTCCAGGGGCCTCCTCACCAGGAACTTGCAGTTCTGGAACACCACGGGCGCGTCCCCGAACACGAAGTCGATTGTCCCGGAGATGGTGCAGTCGCGGTAGAATTGGCGCTTGGCGTGGGTGTAGAGAGTGTCCTGGTACCTGTTAGGAGGACATCACTCACAATAGAAACTCAAATGTAACTATAACTATAAACGTACGTTATGACAAATTGGATAAGAAATTAAGAATTCTGAGACAAATCCTTCCTACCCGTCCATGGAGCAGTTGTAGAAGAGCGCGTAGTCGCCCGACACCCTCAATGCCACGGCCTGGTGCTTGATGGCTCCAGCGCTGTTCTCGAATCCAATGCCCTTGGCGATGAAGTTGTCCCCGAGCACGGCTGCAAGCGATTGATTGATCAGAATATTGTAGGAAATACATGCAAAATGTTGTAGGAAATGTTTGATTGATCAAGATTGATTCTTACCGACTGTGGAGGTACGGAAGGTGTTGATCCCGTCGATGAAGTTCTTGTTTCCGGTGATGCGGGTCTTCTCAGAGCCGTCCCCGATGAGCACCAAGCCGTCCATCTTCCTTGTGATCTCAAGATACTCCTTGTAGATCCCCGCCTTGATGTAGATCACGGTTGGCCCTGTTTTCTTCACGGGCAAGTTGTCCAACGCGGCTTGGATGGTCCTGTACTTGCCACTTCCATCCCTGGCCACGACTATGTCGGGCTTGATCTTAGCAGCGGGCCTGGCGAGGAGCCTACGGGTGCTAAATCCCACCCACTGAGGGAACTGGTCACCGTGGCCGAGGATCGGGAGCTCATCATTCAGGAGGCGGCGGCGCCCTCCAGAGATCTCGAGGGACGAGAGAAGCGACGAGAGGCCGCTGATGATGTCAAGGCCGTTGCTGCTGAGCTGCATTGAGGTGTTGAGGGCCTTCTGCATCTTCTTCCCTGCGTCGGTTGTTGTGTTCTCGAAGGCGTCGAGGCAGGTCTCTTGGTACGTAATGGTGGCGCTGAGCCAGGTCCTGAGATCGGTGATCGCCTCGTCCAAATGTATGATGTCGAAATCGGACACCTTGTCAATCGACTGCCTGAGCTCGCTGATGGACATGTTCATCAGCTGCTTGCAGGTCTCGAGGGCCCCGTGCGTGCGCGGGTCCTTCTCGAGCTCCTGCAGGGTCACGGACTCCTTGGCAGCCTCCTTGATGTAATCCTGTGCGACCTTGAAGGCCACCTGGATCAACTCCTTGGGGTCGGTGGTGTTTCCCGCGTGCTTCTGGAGGGTCTTCTCGCATGTGGCCTTGTAGTCTGTGGGCTGGCAGATGCTCTTGATGGCTTTCACTGAGTCGGACGTTTGTTTGGTGCTGTGGTGGCTGCTCTCGTTCACATCGTCGCCGTCATTGTCCTTGTTAAGGCCGACCCCGACGGTGACCGCCACCACCATCGCAACCAGCAGGAACGAAGAGATGCCAATTATGGCAATTCTCTTCCTCCTCTTGTTGTCTTCATTGTAAGACATTTTTTCCCTTTTCCCCCCCTTTTTAACCAGGGAAAAACCTTTTTTTTTTTTTTTAGTTTTTCAAATTATTTTTTGTATCTTCCCTGAACGGTGGTCAGGAAGTTCTCTTCCCGGAGAGGGCTAAAAAACTGCTGACATACGTTCAAGGAAGGGGGGGACCTTGTAGGTGGTGGTGGTCTTAAGGGCCTCCTCCTCCCTATTTCTCCCCTTTTAAAGCTTATAGAGGAAACACCCTACTTGGTGGGAGTTTTTAAGGAGTGTATATTTATAACAATGGTCAGGAGAAATACAAGGTTCAAAAATTAGTTACTGCTGTTGTGGAAAACCTGAGGCTGCGAGGGAAAAAGGTTACCCAATTGGCTTCTGTTTATTTACTAAAAATAAAATTTACTGACCCCCCCAACGTGGGGTTTTCGCGTTCATCTTCGCTGTCGTCTAAATTTTTACCCCTGGGATCAGTTTTTAGGACATTGACCAAAGGCCAAGGAGCCTACTTCGGCTTCAGTTTTTAGTTGTAACGTGTCCGGGCTCGGCTATTTTCAAGACGGCAATTGGTTTGTGCTCTCAGGTTTCAGAAATAAAGCGGACATTATCAGTTTACAATTAACAGTAACAAAACTGTCATAGAATACTAAACGCTAACAATTACAAATTAACATATCGAAAGGGTCGGAGAATGTGGTAGATCATTTACATTTACGATCATGGTCAGCTCGAATTTGGTAGTTCAAAGGAGCTAGAGTTTGGTATGCCTATGTTATGGATTTTGATCTGAAATTATGAAATTGCCATGGAGAGTTGAGTGTGGGGCGAGGTCTAATCCGCTGTTGACGGCTTGACTTTTTGCTTGATGTATGGCTACTGTGCTTTATAGGGGGTGGATTTTTTGAGCTAGGACACTTCCCAACATTCATTGTTATAATTTGTGTTATTAAGTCAAATACAATTTATCATTATTCAATTCACTTTCTTCATATCACTTTGCCTTATTACTAAATAAAAATCTTCCAATTCGATATTACCAAAAGATTAAGCTAATTTCGCCATCGTAGACATAGTTCATAACTTATTGTTGGACTTTGGGCCCAATAGGCAATTATTATTGTGCCTAATTGGGGCCGGGCCCATTAGGCCCAAAAAGTTGGGTTGGATGGGTCGGTCAACCCGCGTTGACCGGCCCAAGCTACGCAAGCGCCACGTCAGCATGACGTGGCGCTGACGTCATATGTGGCAGCCCACGTGGCACCGCGTGGCAAAGCTAGGGGCAGCTTTACCGCGTGGCATGCCACGTGTCACCACGCGGCGGACATGTGGCATGAAGTGCCACGTGGCGTGTGGCACGCCACTTGGCGGTCATGCGGCTCGGAGCGCCACGTGGCACATTTTGACTGGCTGGACTGAAATGTAACTTTTCCCACAACCACTCAATACAAAAGGAAAATTCCAGATCAGTTCCAGAATTTTAATCAGATTTTCGATTAAAGGAAATCTCGTGAAAATCGATTACGGATCCGTTCGAACGTGATCGTAATTCGACCAGCACGAAGAAGTTGTGGACCCGAGCCTGTGGACCTCTTACTTCAACAAGTAAGTGATTTATTATTAACGAATTAGTTTGTTAATTAATTAGGTTTAACACGTAATTACTCATTAATTACGCGTCAAAACCTTCACTTATGAAACAACCTTCGAATTCGCCATTTTCGGATTGCTCTTCATATGGAGCACAAGTCGATTGATTCTTCTTTACGCTGCAGTTGGCAGATTAGATTTATTTTTGTTTGATATACCTGTTATTTGGACAATATATAGTTTTCTCAATACCCGAATTTGAGACTCTTCATCGCATGAATATTAACAGTACCAATTTTTTTGAACTATTTCACCTTATCATATCATTTGAGCATCTCTCTTTTCATAATAGATTTGAAAGAAAGAAGACAGAGTACATCTATCTATCAAAACTATAATTGGTTGGAATAAAATTTGGTTAAAAATGCACCCAAATACGCAACACCATATTTTCTAAGACAATTAAGTTGATAAATTATTTTAATTGGCTATCGCATTTTATCTCTCGAGAGACTTTGACCATCACATCACCCATGATTATGAAAGTTTTCAATAAGTTTTGGTTGTCAATAAATTAGGAAATAGTTGAAGATCTGTTTTTTGGCAAATTACTCTCGGGTTTCACAAATTCATCAGTAGGGTCTTTACTATTTCGAAACTCCTCTTTTCGTCCTCCAAATTTCGTAAAATAAAACTCTCAAGTCGTTGCTCTAGTACCGGAAAATAACACCGACAAAATTTTACCTGCAAGGACCAAATTATCCCCAGTAAAAAAAATATCTTCTTCAACCTTGGAACATCAAGAACACCAAGATTAGGCTCAAGAACACCCCTATTAAAAATAAAAAAGTACCAAATTAAACAACCAACAACATAACATTAAGAACACCAAATTAAACAACTAATAACATAACATCAAGAATCCTAATTCCAATTGGTGCATTGAGCTCTGTCCACCGTCGAAAAATAAAACAAGGGTCCGGTGAGGTGGCCTATTAGGACCTACCCCTCCGGTCCTCATTCGGGATTTGCTCTTGGTTCACCGGAGGATCAGAACGGGACATGGAGCTGGGAATCAAGCTGAGAAGAGAGAAGACGAAGGTCAGAGGTTTGGTCAATGGCCTGAATGTCACGGGCCAGAAAGAGATGAGCGAAAGGTGGGCGACGGGGCGAGTGGTGGACTACGATCGAAAGGTGGGCGATGAGTCTTTGCGACTTGGACTACTGGCTGGAAGATGGACAGTGGGCAGAACAGCGGCTTGAGTTGCGGCCCCAGAGGAGGGGGAAGCCAGGAAGAGATTGGCGGCCTGAGCTGGTTTCTCTGTGAAGAAGAAAGAGCTCCACTGGGAGAAGAGAAGAGGCCAGCTGCCAGAAAATTACCCAATTTGGGATGAACCCAACTAAGCCACTCCTCGTCGTCGGTCCCTATTTTTGGTGTTCATTTCTGGGCTAAAGAGGGGATGAATTCAACCGTTCTTGGAGACGAAGATGACCTGGAGCACCTGGGCTTCGATGTGTTTGTTTTCGGGTGTATGTTTAATTAATTGGGTGTTGTTTGGTGTTTAATTGAATTTTTTGGTGTTTAGTTAATTGGGTGTTCTTGATTTAATTGGGGTATTATTGAATGTGTTAATTGATTGCTCTTGATTGTTTAATTTTCTGGATTTAGGGTTGGTGTTCTTGATGTTCTAGATGTTGAAGAATATTTTTTTTTACTAAGGGGCAATTTGGTCCTTGCAAGTGAAATTTTGCCAAAGCTATTTTTTGGTACTGGTGCCAGAGTTCTATTTTACGAAATTTGGAGGATGAAAAGAGAGGTTTTGAAATAATAAGAACCCTACCGATGAATTCGTCAAACTCAAGGGACTTGAAGACAATTTACCTTTTTTTTAATATAATGAGGGAATAAACCCCTGTTTTATTAATTAACCTTGAACGCTAATAACAACTGACCGTGAGGTCGCTACATCACTAATGGTCGATAAATTAGGAAATAGTTGAAGATCTGTTTGACTCGCTGCCTTATGGACATCTATGAACACCTACAATGGTCGATAAATGTGAAATTGGCCAAACTAGGCACTCAATGAAATGCCAGATAGCTGTTATGGTCCAGCGGAAGTAGCTCGTTACCGGTCTATAACAAGATAACTTTTGTTAAAATTTCCGTTTCGATTTGCAACAACATGCCACGAATCAACCCACTTCATGGACTCCTAAATAGTCGTAGGCATCAGAAATCTCAACTCCATCGCAAATAACACATCGGCCCTGGAAATGAGCGTAGTAATCTAAGTCGTCATCACATTATTCATGGCAAATGTCGCCTAACAAATTTAAGTCGAGATTTATAATTGATAAAAAAAAAAACCTATTTAGGAGTTGAATCAACTTCATCATCCAGCAAGACAAGTAGCTTTTTTCTTCAGGTCCATCTTGCTTACCAACAAATCCTTAATGGGCTTTGTGGATCAAATCCCTGGCCCAGATGTTTATACTTGTTGTGTCCATTAAAAATAAAAGGATGTTTGGGCCTGTTAATGGGTCTTCATGTCCATAATTCTAGAATTACGAATGGGCTAAAACATTCAAAATTATGGTCTTCCCGAAATTGCACCATTTTTGGGGTAGAAAATCGCACGAATTTGCATTAGCTGTAATGTTTGAATATACATTAGCTGTAGTGATTGAATACCAATTCTCAAAAAGTAATGTTTGAATATGGTTGTTTTTTTGGGTTAGATTACTTGGTATTCGAACACCATTGCATCATTCATCAACAAATATATATTTAAGTTGGGTGAATTTTTTAAAGTGGTAAAGCTCTCTCAAATACTCTTACATTTTCAAAGACTCGAATTTGAGATTTATTGGTTAAGGTAAAAAATACCTTCATTAGTTTGACGTAAGTTGATGTAAATGGTTATTGATTATTTTTTGCTACAGTTTCTTGTAGCCGAATCCAAAGAAAGTCAAACAAAAGGTCCACCACACTGTACAAGACATAAAGTCTTAATTATTGAGCCTGTGCTAGTTAAGGGACTATACCAAAAAAAATACCCAATTATTATATTGTTATCAAATCGGTATGGGGACCATATATATACATAAGGTCCATGCGAATCGTGGTTCGATTATATAAAGATTGTGTATGATTTACATTAATTAAGAAGGGCATTATTTATTGTGTCAAGACGAATTTCAAAGTAAAATTTTAATTGGGTAATGTTTTTAAAATGATGGAGCTGGGGGCTGTAATTTTAATGTTGGATAGAATCAACGGGTTTATTGCATCATTCCTTCCAGTTTTGTAATCTACACAACTCCTTGGGTGTAACCTTCCACTTTCAGGAGTAAAAATATATGCATTAACCAGATAAAAAATGTGTTTTCGTAAAAATTAAAAATATATATAAACCTTGAAATAATTAATGTCTATTAGGCACGTCAAACGTACACTACAAGGAGATTTCAGTTTTCACAAATTATAAGACCTTGGATATTAGAGTGATTGTGAAATTGTTGAAGCCTAAAGTATATTTTATTGAATTAAATAAGTATCCAATATGGCAAGCAGTATTCCTTTTGTGATCTGGATTTCTTTTGGTTCTAAAGTCGTCCAAAGGTTGTCGACATCGAGAGAAACTCCAAACCAAGTTATCTAACAGGATTCCCAGGCCACATATAACCGGACAAACTACTACCCCACCATTAAAAAAAAAAGGAAAAGACAAACTAGTACCTACTTTCCTATATTTGGCGCTTAATAATCCAATATGGTCATGGCCCACTTAATCTCAAGGCCTCATAATTGACTCCTAGCTATTCCCTTTGAGTAACCAAACTTGGTGATGAATGAAAGACAACAAAACAAAATTTAATTGTGAAATACCTGTTACTGACTAGGATTTGACGAATGCAAATCGCCAACACACAGAATTCGACGACTAATTCAAATATTATTGTGATAACTAATATCATTTTAAGTTAGATAATAATTTTAAAATAATAATAATTCTATCAATAATATTTTCCAAGAGCTCGAACTTCATCTTTGAATCACTCCTTGCCTTCATATAAGAGGAAAAAACATTCTCCACTCCGTACGATTCCCGACAAACTTGCGAACTAGAATAGAATACTGGGTAAAACAATTCCAATGGTGATTAGCATGGTTTTAAAAAACGACCCGGAGGTCGACCCGGGATTTCTCCCGTCCTCCGGGTCGGCCGGTCGGACCGGGCGGACCACCGGTCGGACCAAATTTTTTTATTTTTAAATATTTTAAATAATATATATATGTAGGTTAAAATATACTTATTTTTCATACCAAAAAAAAGTAGACTTAATTTTTTATCTCTCCACTCTATAAATCTACTTTATTTATTTATTTATAAATTTGTCAAATCAATTTTTTTTCTCGAAAACTACAAAAAAAAGTCAATTTGTCCATTTTTGTACTAACCGGGTTCGACCGGTCAGGATGGATCTCAAAATCGGCCGGTCCGACCGGATTTAGTCCGGTTAGTACAGACCCCGGTCAAAAGCCTAAAAATGACCCGACCTAGTGCCCGTTTCGTGGTCCAACCGGTCGGACCACCGGTCGGACCGCGTTTTTTAAAACCATGGTGATTAGGGGAATTAACATTGGCGACAAACCGATAGTGTGCCCTAGTTCCAAAACTAGCCTGAGATATTTTTATATAAATTCATATATTAATTATTGTAATTATATTGGAGATATATTTACTTATAAAAAACAATGCAAATGGTGAATATCAATTAAATTAATAAATGAAAAAGAACTTTTTGTACTAATAATTTAAAATTTTGTGCTGGACTTATGACCCGCTTGTGTTCATATGATCCTCTTGTCCGGAAAACAAATTCAAACTTGTGCAATAAGCTTCCAAACTTTTAAACCAAAAAAACAAAAAAGCTTCCAAACTTAATATACTTGAAAATCTAAGGTTGAAAATAGAAAGACGGTTGAGTCAACCATAAATGCTTCATCGATCAGACAGAACCCAAACCCAGCCCAATTAAATAATTGAAAACAAGCGAGAAAAATAAAAGTGATCATGCCCCACCTGGTTCGATCAAATTGTAATATCTATATATGTATATATAAAAACTGTCTCACATTTATACCATTTGCTGAAATTGACATGGAATGTAAAAATTAAGAATATATATTATAGCACTCCTAATTATTATTTGCCTCAATAGTGTCAGGGAGTCCGGGGGTATCCATTTTCGAATCCCCTCCCGTAACCACCGAACCAATTAATTAAATTCAAATGATCCATCAACTGCTTGAGAAAAAAAAGCCAAAAACAAATCAATTAAGATCACTTAATTATATCAACCCGAGATTATATGGAACCCCGGTTTGGGGCAACCAAGCATCCCCCTGCGTGAAATTCCCGACGGTGAAGTTATAAGCGTCGGTGGCATTGGTCAACACATGGAACCCAGCCCACGTAACCCTACCCTCAGTCTTGGCCCCCGCCCCCGTGTTGTTATACTCGGCGTAGTACAAAGTGTCGAGCGCGAAGCTCCCGTTCCACGGGGCCCACCCGGTGGGGTCAATGAGGCTAGACAAACTCGAATTCATAAAAATCGTGGTCGAGTAGAGCTTCCACGGCCTCCCGAGGTACGTCCTGACCGTGGCGTTGCTGGTGGCGAGGTCCTTGGCGGCCTTGATGCTGCAGTTGTGGATGGAGATGCCGGTGTTCTGGTTGGGGTCGGTGCGGCCCTGGGCGGTGATGGTGTTGAACTGCCCGGACATGGGGAGGCGGGAGTTGATCCTGCAGTTCTGGAGGACGACGGCCGCGTTGCCGAAGATGTAGTCGACGGTGCCGTAGACCTCGCAGTCGCGGTACAACTGGCGGAGGGAGTGAGTGTAGAGTGTGTCCTGGTACCCCTCGAACCCGCAGCTGTAGAACGCCGACATGTCCGCTCCGTTCCGGACGGCCACCGCTTGGTGCTTTATCGCCCCCGCCGTGTTCCTGAACGTCATGTTTATCCCCACGAATCCTTGCCCGACCACCGCTGTAAATTTCCATACCAGATTTTAATTGTCTGATTAAAAATGACATTTCTCAGAACAAGTCCTGACCTACTTCACGTGGAAGCGAGCACTAAATTGAATGTTTGAGTTCCGTCAGACGTCTTTAATTATTATTTAGTGGGTGGAAACCGACGGAAGTTTATTATATGCACCATGTGTTAAGAGTCGAGACATTTGCTTTAGAACAAATAAACTAAATTGACAAAAAATATTACCATTAATTAATAATTACCGTCCATTTAGGCAAGGCGTAGGTGTCGGCAGGAGCCAATTCAATATTTTAATGGATTATTCATTGATGTCCGTGATTGAGATGTTATATGCAAAAAGAAACTAAATAAATGCTTGACCTTTCGGTATGAGCTGTAAATGTCACATGGGTCTACCCAATTTTCCAAATTATGCATCTGCCTCAAACGCTCCTCCCAAAACGAGAAGATACACATGTTTTTAAAAAAAGATAAATTATTATAGGGCAAATTACCCTCACGTTCCTGTACTATGGTCACCCTCCCCCTAGGGTTCCTGAATTTTGGAAAATGATTTTCCCGTCCCTAAGTTTTGATGATAATAGACTCTCGGGTCCCTGGAGCCGGAATATTCCTTTTTCTCCGACGATACCCCACCTGAAAAGACTAAAATGCCCCTCCCTTATTAAAAAATAAAAAAACCATCTTTCTTTCCCCTCCTTCTTCCTCCCACTTCATCTTCTACCTCTAACCTTCAACATTAAACTCAAACTCAAACTCAAATCCAAATCTTTTTATTGAAATTTAAAACTAATTAGAGAGAATCAAAATTTAAAGAACTCTTATTTTCATATGTTATATCCAACTTTTAACCCTAATCTCTTCCGTAAATCTCCTCCATTTCCAGCATTGACCAAATCGACTCCACCCACATAGACTCCAACATTGACCAAATCCACCGAAGCCTCCTTCACATCAGCAGCCCCCACGCGGTGGGCCCCACCACCACCAACACCACCGACAACCACAACAACCGAGCCGCCCTCTACTCCCTCGCTTGCCGGGTCAAGTACCCGGTGGACACCCCGGAGAGCATATGGGCCTGCCTCGACGAGTCCATGTTCCTCAAGTCCGCCTCCCGCTACGTCCGTGCCACTCACGTGCACCGCTCCCTCCTATCCTCGAGGACGACCCCACCACCTCCCTCCTCCTCGACTTCATTACCTGGCTTCCCTTCTCGAACCCCGCCGCTAAGATGCTCGTCGAGCTCCAAGTCCCACGACTCCGCCGCCGAAGACGGCACCACCACCGTCAAGCTCTCCGATCGCGATTCACTCGTCAAGTCCGCCAACACTCGCCGTAGATTCGATTCTTTCTGTTATGGACCCTACGAAGCCCAATTTGGTCGATCTAGGGATATTAAGATCGTGAAGAAGCCCAATTTATGTGTTAGTTGTTATGGCTTCAGATCTAGTTGAGCGATTGGATATCTATACAGTGACAAGGTTGGGTTTGGGTTTTAAGGTTGGGGAAGATGACGAAAGTACCCAGGTGGAACTTTTTGAGTTGGGGAAGATGATGGTACCCATATGATTTCCTTGATTGTTCTTGGTTTTAGTTTAGGTATTTTGTTGATTTTAATTCTCAGCAAAGAAGAAGAAAGTGAAGGAAAGAAGATGAAGTTTGATTTTAGATATTTTTTATTTCCACCGAGGAGGAGGAGAGAGAGGAATAAAGGAAGAAGATAACCTTTGTTTTTTCAACAAAGGAGGGTATTTTGGTCATTTCAAGTGGAGGTTCACCGGAGAAAAAAGAATATTCCGGCTCCAGGGACCCGAGAGTCTATTATCATCAAAACTTAAGGACGAAAAAATCATTTTCCAAAATCCAGGGACCCTATGGGGAGGCTGATCAAAGTACAGGGATGTGAAGATAATTTATCCATTATTATATTGTCGAGTTTTGAACCTTGAACTTTCAATACACATTATTTTTTATAGTAAAATGAGTTGACTCGATACCTAATACTGTTAATTTTTTTGGGTTCAATTAATATGATATTCACACACCTAATAGACCAACTAAAATAAGTTAAAATTGGTTGAATTATAATAAAGTTTTCTGAACAAGAGAAGTTTTCAATGACTATTTGATATTGTTTGTTGATATAGGTGGTTAGAGTGGATTTAAAAAAAAATCTATAATCCAAATAAAAATTGTTGATAAGTCACATCCTAAAAGTTCACTTAGTAGCCAGTGTGTAAGCGCTTTGTATAGTTCCGTATGTTTCGTTATGTAGTTATATTGGAAATATATAAAAAATGCTTATAATTTTTTTTGTCTAGTTTGGTTAATGAAGCTTGGCAAATCCTAAAATGAATTTAATGTATAAATGAGTTAAATTATATGCATGCACGTAAACTTACCAAAGGTGGAGGAATTGAAAGTCGTCCAGCCGTCAACGACGCTCCGGTTGCCGGTGATAATCGTCCTCCCAATGCCGTCTCCGATCATCATAATGTACCTTTTGTTGGTGGGAATAGAGACGTACTCATCGTCATAATTCCCCTTAACCACATAAATCACGAAGTACCCACTTCCGGCGGTGGTATTATCAGGTGCAGCAGCTACCGCATCATTAATGGTGGTGAAATTCCCACCTCCTTTCTTGTTAACAACCACCATTTGGCTCACATTTACGCTACTACCAACGGTAGTACTCTGATCAAGCAACAACCTCCTCCCGCTTAGCGACTCGTACCTTTCCCTATCCGAATTGGACATCCTCAAGGGCAATCCATCTCTTACACCGTTCTCCAACTCGGAGAAGGTGTGCTTCCTCTCTTCTTCCAGTGTCTCCCTCCCCTTGACCTTCTTGTGGTGTCGGATCCAGCCCTTGTCGAAAAGGGCTAGCGATATGCTGCAAGTCTTGGTCCCGTTGGAAATGGGAGTGACCAAGCTGTTGGTGACACTCGAGGAAGCGTCGGCGGTCCTTAGGCCGTCCATACACGTGTCGTAGTTGGTCAGCGTGGCACTTAGTAGGGTTTGCAAGTCTATAGCTTGGAGGGAATGGAGGGTATCGGTGTAGTTTACGGATCTCAGAGTGTAAGAGAGGGAGTCCACGTTCAGTTGGGCTAGGAAGTGGCAGTCCTCTAGGGCTCTGATGCTTGAAGGGAAATAGTAAGGGGAGACCCTAAGGAAGTAGTTCACTAGCTTGAGGAACTTCTTTGCGTGTGACAAGGATTGGCGAAGGGAGATCCTCCCGTAGTCTTTCAAGGTTCCGGGTTTGTGGCCGTACGGCAGCACTGTGGATCGGCAGAACTTGGGGTACTGCGTCGAGGAGCAGAAGTTGTCCGGCGTGTCGGCGGCCGGAGCTGCAAGAGATGGAGACAAGAGAATGAGGACAAATATTGAAGTGGAGAGGATGTTGGAAATTGACATGGCTGAAACTACTGGCTAGGAAAATGAGATGGCTTCTTTTTTTGGATTAGTTTCCAGCTTGGTTTGGAGGAATTGGTGGTATTGATGGGATTTGAATATTTATAGAGGGGTCCTATTTGTCGGTCGATCACATGCACCGCTACTATTATATGTCTTTGGATTTAATAGTACTTGGAGTTGCTGCTCTTTGTTTTTTCCTCCAAGTTGCTGATCTTTTAAAGTATTTTTTTCTATTTGTAAAATTTAAATTCAATACATATTTTAAAAAAAATCAAGTTTATTATCATTTGTAACCAAACAAGAAAAGAAAACTTTTATGGGTAAGTTGCTGCCCTTTGTTTGCTGCAATTATGTAATTTTTCGACTTAATAGCTCGACCTAATCTTTTTGGCTGATGACCGGTAATTAATTTACGCTAGACCACTATATGTACTTGGAAATTCAGTCTAATTATCAACCTTATGGTGATAATAATTTATTCGGAGATATATATTGCTTCATGATACTCGACGTAATATTTAGCTGGTTCAAATAATAAATTCATGGAGATGTCTTCCGTTTTTCTTTTTCTTTATCTTTAATTCTCTATTTTCAAAGTTGAACAATATCAGATTCTATTTAAGGAGTCACTCTCTAATAATATTTTTTGCATTTGTAATATTTAAATTTAAGACAGTGTTAAATAAATTTAAGTATCTTAGGAGTTCCATTAAATCCTATTAATTGTTTTCGTACTTTTTTTCTAAACCGAATCAGGATAACAAACTTGTTATCTAGGGATCCTTTTATTATCTAGGGATCCTTTTATCCTGACCACAAGTAATAATAGTTAATTACACATATATCCTCTATTTATGAGGTGTAAGTGCACGTGAGTCTCCTTGTTTATTCAAATGCGCGTTGTTTTTTGGATTCTGAGTCCAGACTCCACTGGCTGAGCAAGTTGGTGCGGTTTCTTTTCTTTATATTTTGTTTGTTTCCTTCCCATGAACATGAAAAAGATACTCATCTATAGAGCGTCCACCTCGATGAATGTTTTCTAGCAGCCACTTATTTGGAAATTAACTTTTTAGTAAGAATTACTTCGTCGAAACCAATGGCTTTAAATCTCCGTATACAAACAAACTATTATCTTCAGTATAATTAGCAATCCGCAATCCAGTAATCTCATTATACCCCTTCTACCAAAGTTCTTGGAACTAAAATTTACAAAATAAATTTTAATTTTTTAAAAGTAGAATTTTTTTCATATATAAATATATATTTACAAACTAGATGTTGAATTTCCTAATGAGAGGTTGTAACCGCATCTTCTTTAAATCCTACCGTAGTAAAATCCAATGAAAATTTTACAATAAGAAAAAAGTGTCAACGTTAAAGTTCGTGTCTATCGAGCTTCATCGGCATCCTGTTTTCTTGGTTTTGTCCAGATTATGTCGATAGGTTTTGTGACTATGTGGAGGCCGGCAAGGAGGGGAAACAATGTAATTACCGTGGTGAATGATAGTGTGGAATTAGTTATAGCGATTATTAATGTTAAGGCAGGAAGTTCCCTATGGAGATACTTATTCTTTAATACACATATATTACTTCAAAAAATTTATTACCTATCGAATACAAATAATAAATGGAAATATGTTATTTATTAATTACATATATGCAAAATTCAAACCTTCTATAGTTACAAAACTTATATTGCAGTGGCACAAAATCTAGATTTGAACAAGTTACCCCATTTCTTCAAGTTATAGATCCCGATTAGCTCAGATTTCAAGTTGTTACAATTTTCTTTTTCGGTCAAAGTTTACAAGAGTTGTTACTTTGCACATGTACAATTACATATACATATATGTGCGTGATATAATAAACACCGACGTATATTTAGGTAGACTGGTTCAGCCTTCTCCTACATGTATCTTAGAAAATGGTTCTCTCGTTTTCAACGATGCAGTAATCTATACACCAGTTGTATACTAATTATATGCTACAACTAACAATCTATTTAATTTTCTTTTTTCGACATTCCATGCTATTGGAATATGTATTCTATATCGCTTATTATACATACACAAATTCTCCATATAATGAATTAAATGGATTAAATTTGAGAGACTGTATTGAAGTATGAATCGCTAACGAAAGATACATAATCAACTACATAATAAATTAGATGTTATTTATCAATTATCTTAAAATTTTAGATAGGACATCTAAACTCTAACTATTTCGCTAATAATTTCTCGGAATCTACATGGGTTCGGTTAGACACATACCAAACAATCATGCCAAACATCCAAATTTCTTAGCGTATTGTTGTGGAATTAAGCATGTACTTCAAAAGGTAAAATTTAGCATTTCCTATCCGTAATACTTGACCCAAATCTTTTTATAAGAAAAAAAATCTCACTTAACCAATTCGGAATTTCAACAAAAAAAAAAAGATCAGATGCATCCTAATTTGTCTGACTTACCGATTGTTGCATTTCTTTGACTAATCTGGTCCAATATTATTCTTGACAGCCATAATACAACGTTGTAATCCATCCATTAAAAAATATAATAATTTAGTGATGATCCTAATACAATGATTGAAAGATATGTATGGAGTCCTTTTTTTTAGGGAAATATATATGGATGTCCTACCTAGCCAGCCAATTTTAGTGGAGGACTTGGGAGGAGGAGTTGACTTCGTCCTTTGTGCACCTAGACAACCTTGTCAGCCCTAGCCTACCATCAATAATCCATTGCAACCCGGCCCTGCCGTGACCTGCTTTTTCCGTGAACGTGTGGCTGAGTGCACTAGATAGTGGACTGCACTGTCCAACAAAGTGAATCTAGTTAATTACATCCTATTATTTCTGCCCAAAAAATTACATCCTATTATTTAGTAGTAATGTTGGAAGAGAATGTGCATATTTAGAAGTAGTTAACATCATCGGCAACTCAAAAAATAAATCGTTCTGAGTTCGAAGTACACTGTAACCATTGTTGTTAACTCTAGTACCATAACGACCATTTCTACAGATAAAGAACCTCTTTGTTACATAATTTCTTCTTTATATTTTTAAAAAATAAATTTTTACAACACGATTATACCTGTCAGGAATTGAACCGTCAATCTTTATCAAATTGTAAATGCCAGACTAAATGTTCTTTGGCAAAAATCGGAAAAGAGAGGAGTGCAACACGAGAACTTTTCGTGAGTCAACCATCTTAGTACTACTCTTACCCAAACACATTTAATTTTGCAGTTCTGATGAGATCCGGTACATTAGCCCTAGTACAATCGCACTTAATTTCTTCTTTCATATCGATAAATATAGATAGATATAGAATCTGGGGCACAATTCCTTAGGAATCTATTTTGGTGCAAGAGCCCTTCCTACCCGATAGAAACGATCACAGGTTTCTCAACCAATCTTACACGAAGGTCACAAACTCCAAGTTTGTCTATGAAAAGAAGATCAAATTATATTAGTATGAGAATTCGGAGTAAAGTTGAAAGTTCTTACCTCAAACGGGAAAAAGTGAGTCAAAATTTAAGATTGTCGAAAGCGTTAACAAACACGACAAGACAATTAAATGGGTCATCAACTTGCTTATAAAAAAAAAGGGTCATCAACTAGCACAGACTTGTTCAAATCTAATTAGAAGTTTACAAGTTCTGAGTACGAAACCTGCAACCTTGCAAGTTTCAACTGCGTTGAAACACAGGGTTTTGCCACCTTTTAATTCTAAGGCAACTCGAACTCAGATTAGTTTATCCTGATAGATATTCACAAACTGGATGATTTTGAAAAGAAAAAAAAAAGTGAAGGGATGAAAGCAAAAGGTATGTTAAACTAGGACGTTATTATCCCTTGCTTGTACAACTTCTCACCACCTTCTACTTGTGAAACATTCAGAGCTGGTTGCCTAGTTGCAGCATCTACTTGTTCTGGTGGTATCAGGGCCTTGGCATTCCAATACCAGGGCTGAACGTGAGGCGATGATGGCGTGACCGATGGCGAGATCGATGAAGGATGATCGACTATTACAGACCCCCAGTCTCTTGATCCAATTTTGGCCTCCTTTTGTCTCCTCCTCAGCAGCAACTTCCCAACATCTTCCTTCCTCATTTCGGATACACTTCTCAGTATGGAAATGCATATAAGTAGCAACAGAACTGCATCTTCTTCCGGCATGAACTCGACGATGAGTAGCTTCCAGTTCATAAGAGCTGTTGCTTTTCCTGCAGGATTATCTTCCGTAAACCGGACCATTGTCACAAAACCTTCCTCGTCAGGAAGATCCTCGATTTGCTTACCGTCGTTTCCACCAGATAAGATAACTTTCCTCGATTCATATTGCATTCTCCGCCCTCTCAGCAACTTCACCTGGCAGATCAAATAGTGGGGCTATGGAACTTGCTATTAATAAAACCAGTGTCTTTCCTTGACGAAAACAGAAACTTACTGATGAGTCCGAATATTCATGGTTTTGGAGACTAAAACTCAAGTCGTGCATCGACGTTGTTGATTCCCAGGTTATGAACAATTCATCTCCGCTGGACAAACTCCATAGAGCTTGAGATTGTTGAGGAGACTCTTTAGGTGTCGCTGTTCCCACTACTTTCTCTGCACTAGATGGCAACAAGAAGAACTTGATTTTCAAAATGTCACCAGAGTGTAGATTATATAGAAGGGTATCGGCTAGTAAAGCATTAACTCAACTCTGAAATTACCTTTTCTGATGCATGAAAAGAATCAATTTATGGCAGGTTAACTAGAATTTTTTTATGATATTTTTTTACGAATTTGATTCTAATGTTTTCAGTGAGATCTTTAGAAACTTTAGTTATGCTCTCTTCCCTTGATCATACACCAATCAACTACTCTGGATAGCAAGGGATTGGGAAACACATACCAGGCGCCTTGCCAATTGAACCGGCCACATAAGACCAGGAGCCTTCACGTATTTCTGTAATCCTATCCTCCCGCTTCACCGCAGAAGGTGCTTCTCCTCCTCTCCTCCAAAACCCTCCTCCAATTCTAAAGCATTTAGCAGAGAATTCACTGTCCAAATGTACACAGCGAAAGCAATTTGGTGATACAGAAACTGCTGAACTCTATTACCTCATCCGAACAACAAAACACTCCCTCCCAGCATGATCAAGAACTGTTCGAGACAGCCACCGACCTTCTTGAGGCTTATAATGGTTCATTCTCAGAATTACGTCAGATATCATGGCCCCCGAGTCGTCGGTGACTCTATCTGACACACATTTCAGCAAGTATGGAGCTTGAACCGGTGGGGTTATTGAAGCAACGACCCTCACCTGGCTTTCAATTTCCTTCTCCAGAGTAAGAGAAGGCGCTCTCAGTAAATCATTCCAGAGAAATGTTATACTATTTATTAATTTACTTCCCGTAAAACAGCCAGTGCCAGGCAGACGAAGCTCAAGAATGAGTCCTTTGGTACCAAATTCACAATAGAGCTGCGTATTCTTTCTCCAGGAATCTGAAGCAAAGCTGGAAAGTCGGTCATCAATCTTCAGCTCTCCATGACATCGTACCATCCGCAGGCGCAAAATTCTACATTCTGTATTCTCTTGCATTGACTTGACCGAGGGATTTAGCCTGGTAAAGGCACATGCCTGCATTACATTATCCATACCCCTTGAAAATGAGACAACAGGGTGATAGATCAACGAAGTCCTAGAATCACAAATTCTCATTCCCTCCATTTACGATACAGTTAAACCAGAAAAAGGGAACAATTAACATGACGGTACAAAGGAAGCAATGTTCAAGCTACCTCTAATAAAAACCTGGGATGCAGGGATTTGTACTTGGTGTTGACATCTATATCCGAGACCTCCCAGTAAATTGGAGGTCTGACTGAGGCGGTACCTTCAATTTGGATAGCTCCACCAGCTTTTTCATAAGGTTGATCAAAGACTCTATCCCATAGCTTTCTTGTCTCTTCAACCTCTCTTTTGTTAAAAGCCTCCCAAATTCTAACCACTTTTTCCATCTCATTCTCCATTTCTTTCAAATCTTCTGCATATACTGTTGGGTAACTCTGGCACAGAGCAGATGGAGTATAACGTTATTTTGAACGCGAAAAAAAGGAGACAAAAGAAACCTACCACTAGATTAGAAAAGACCAATACTAGTGTGGTCCATTTGGTCCATTGCACCGGAAAAAGGAAGAGTTGCTAAAACTATTCAAAGTGGTGCTCAGAAATCACCATCATCAGTGTGGTGGAAGCTACCGACTACCGCTCAATTGGTTAAAGCATGTCATTAAAGAAAGACAAGAAAGTAGGCAACAACTTTGAGATAGATTAACACAAAACAACAAACAGACAGAATAGGAGATAACAATCTTGTCAATGCTAACATGACAGCTAAAGCTGAACTGAGAAAAATATCGCTATCATAACGCAATAGTCACAAGGAAGATATTAAAATTGGATTCAATTGAATGTAAGCAACCAAAATGGTTCGTAAAAAAACCCACCTGATGAGTGATCCACATGAGCAAAATATCCAAGCTAGGCACCAATCGGGAACAGCCCTCCCCAAATCTATGCACCAAGTAGAGGAACCCACTGTACCTCTGTCTTGCAGCGATCAAGTACACAATCTCGCTCAGGTACGGCCACGAGAACTTGCTGCTGTACAAAAACCTATGCTTTTTAACTTCATTTAACAGGGCCTCATTTGCAGAACTAACAAGGGGGTGGTGTTCTTCCTGCTCCGGTTCGGAATCGGCAACCTCGTTCTCGAAAGGCTCGGTTGGGTATCTACGTGTCCAGTGCTCTTTACACCTCATCAAAGCGTACTCCTCGTTCTCTTGGTCGAAAATCTGGGGTTTGCCGATCAGCTTTGAGAGCTTCCTCTGGCAATAGTCCCTGTAAGCTGCCTGCAAATGGGCGACGTGAACGTTAATTTTTCTACAACCTCTTCCTTTAATGTTGAAGAACTATCAGAGTATTATCATCAACATGCTCACTTTAATTACTATAGGGAATTCAATTTGACTTGGTCAAAATAATATTCTCATAAAAGAGAAAAATGAAATCTAGATTCTTAAATATTTCATCGCCGGACACACTAATTGCGATCGTTAATAGAACAGTAGGAAGTAGGAGGAAGGATGGATGTTGTTTTTTTGTCTTTAACTGTCGTTGACTTTTGTCTCTTGCTGTCAGTTAAATTCGGTTCAACAGCCAATGGATGGGTTAAACTGAACTAACTTACCGGGTTTAAGGTGTGACAGAACCAAACCCATTCAACATCAAACGGAGGCAGCACCATTGGCGGCGGCGTCCCCGCCACCGTCAGATCGGAGATCAACGGCATCCACAGCTCATCGTACCTGCAAATCACCCTCGCCGTCCGATCATATCATCATCAAAACTGTAGACGATCCTTTTTCTTCTTTCCATTTTTTTTAAATAAAAAAATAAACTAGTTAGTTACTTACCTTCGAACAGCCTCGAGCAGACAAGGTGTGGCGTGAAGCCACCCGCACTCGCTGGCATTCCTCAACAATCCGAGGTTCCTTCTGGCGGCCGCCACCAGATCGATGGCACCGACGAGACGACCGACCGTTTCCGTCTGGGAGATGTCGCTGAGCGTCCTTATGGACTCCACCCTGTGACTATTACCAGACATATTAAATGTCTGGTTTGATGATGAGCGGTCGACTAATTGGTCAATGATGATGACGATATTAACATCGGATGCCTAGAACTGGTCTGGTCTGGTCTTGTTCAGTAAAGAGAATATTTATGAGAGTGAGGGAGGGAGAAGGAGAAGTGCCTTGCTTTTTCACGTGGTGGGGACATTTTTCAACCACGTGGCAAGGTTCAGTTTTCAGGTGCCCAAAAGAAAATCTGTGGTTCGGTAAACGAGATTCAATAATATTCGACTCGAATAAAAAACCACCGCTACGGAATTAGAAGTTGCAGGACAGTTCCGCTGCGTTAATCATTCCCCACAGGAGGAAAAAGGTGAAACCGAAGGTTTACATGATAGTATTAGTATGTAACTTCTCTTCCTTTTAATTGAAGAATAATGTTTACATTTCAAAAGAATTTAATCGAACCACAGAGAACTGATTGGCATGATTCTAACTAATTAACAAGGGCAAAGAGTTTATTAAAAATTAATAAGAAAATTTCTACAGGCAATATCAAACTCCATCTAAGTTAGTTAATTTCTGTATAACATATAGTTTGGACAAAAAGAAGGAACGTAATGTAATGAGTGCAATTTTAATATTATTATTGATCGGTTGCGTGTTTTGTTCTAATAATCATTTCGGTATCCGTCAAATGAAGCTGGATCCAATAATTAAGAGGCATGTAATTCTTTGGATTTCAAGTTGAAACACCATCATGAGTGGTGGGTCAACCATAAATTGGAGGGAAAATTTACGGACACTTGCCAACAAGGGATAACATTATTCGGCAAACTCGCCGTAGTGTCGCTGCTGATCAGGGCACGTCAAAACCAGTAGGCATCCGGGTCATTTTCTTATGTGGAGTGAAATTTTCCGACAAATTCCAGAATGGGGTTGTCAGAAATTTTTTTTCCTGTCTGGGGTTGTGTTAGAAACCACACAAAATTGAGTGTTTTCATTTGCAAGAAATCGCACGATTTTGTGCAGTTTTTGCACAAAACCGCACGATTTTGTGCGGTTTTATGCAACACAGCAATTGATTTATTCCACTTGTAACTTATCGACTCTTGACTTTTAAATAATTTTTTGACATTCTTAGATACCAATTTGGGAGAAGTAATAAACATCAAAGTTGTAGATATATATCTGAACTTCACATAGCAACCTGAATCACCTCAAACGGACTGCGGAGTAAGAAGTTACGGTCCTCCAATCAAAATTAAAAGTAATTTCGGTTGGGGAGCCACAACTTCTTACTTCGGAGTCCGATTGAAGTGATTCAATTTGCTATGTGAAGCTGAGATATATATCTACAACTTTTTATTTTATAACTTCTCCAAATAAGAAGTGTAAAGGTGTCAAAAATTTATTTGAAGTCAAGAGTTGACCGAGTAATAGTCGGGTAATTTCGGTTGGGGAGCCACAACTTATTACTCCGGAGTCTAATTAAAGTGATTCAAGTTGTTATATAAAGTTAAGACGCAAATCTACAATTTTGAAGTTTATAACTTTTCCAAATTCAAAGTGTAAATATGACAAAATTTTATTTGAAATCAAAGAGTTGACCAAATTGTATCGACTGATTTCGGTTGGGGGACCGTAACTTCTTACTCCGCAGTCCGTTTGAGGTGATTCAAGTTGCTATATGAAGCTGAGATATATATCTACAACTTTGATGTTTATTACTTCTCCTAATTTGGAGTCTAAGAATGTCAAAAAATTATTTAAAAATTAAGAGTCGATGAGTTACAAGTGGAATAAATAAATAATGTATCAAGTTGCTGTGTTGCACAAAACTGCACAAATCGTGCAGTTTTGTGCAAATGAAAATGCACAATTTTGTGCGGTTTCTAGCACAACCCCAGACAGGAAAAAAAATTTCTGACAACCAGATTTGTCGGAAAATTCCACTCCACATAAGAAAATGACCCTAGGCATCCATCCTTTTACAAGTGTCCACCAAGGGAGCATGCACTATAGTAATTGACGGGAGGAGTATTGTCATTTTTCGACGACTCGATTTGATTAGTCACATAAAGATAGAAAAGAGAGAGACGGAAAATAAAATTTGACATTACCTGATTTTTAATAACAAAAAAATTATTAAATATGACATGACAAGTTAATAGTTAGAGAATTGACAATTTTACGACGACACTTCAATTTTGTTTGAAACATCAATTGCAAGAACGGGAAATGGGTTAGCAAGTAATAAAAGGAACTACCAAAGCATTTCCACGTTCGAATATTTTGATAATTGGTAGAGAAGAACCATACTCCACCATTTATTCTCTTATATAATTGCAAATCATGATAAGGAAGGACATCGCCAAAGTGCGGTGGTTATAGTTAAATGCTATATAATACATTATCGCGGCGGCGTTTTTTAATATTCCCGGGACTTTGTTTCGACACGAAGGACGCCACCAAACAAACAACTGAAAGACAGATAGGCCAAGCATTATCCTATTTAAAGAAAACATAAAATTACTATATACTGGTACAGTGGTAAAAGAAAATTAGCCAATAAGAAAACCACGTTCCCCCAGATTAAATCCCGGCGGCAGAGTAGAATAGAATAACGGACCGGATTTGGTCCTGGAGGCCAAATCCAGCACGGTAGTAGAGGATTTTTATTAAAGGACACGCGGGGACTATTTTACAAAAATGTAGAAATACGGGGGGTGCAAAATAAAAACGGATCATAACTGAGTAAACCATTGAATCGTAACTGAGTAAACCATTGAATCGTGGACGGGAAAAAACGGATCATTGAATCATAACTAGGTAGACCATTGAATCATAATTAAGTGAACCATTGAATCATAACTAAGTGAACCATTGAATCATAACTAAATCAACAATTGAATCGTCCAGGACGGTCTTGGTTGGATTTGACCTTCCAGGACCAAATCCGCTCCCATAGAATATAGGGTTATAAAAGAAAAGCCAAATACAGTTAGTTCACTAGTCCTTGAGGGCAACAGCCCAATAAAGACCGAGCATTCCCAATTCTTTTTGGGGTAGACCTCCAACTTTTTTATTTGTTAATAAGGGATTTTTATCATTTTCATAGTTTTTCAATGTGCAAGTTATTGTTGAGATCACTCCTAATTGCAAATGTGGTAAGAGGAATGCGTTGCTGATCTTGTTCGCCTTCTTACCTCCTTCTCGGGGGTCTCGAGTGGAGCGGATAGACTGAAGTGGCTGCCCAATTGTTCGGATGGGTTCTCTGTCTCAATTTGCAGGTTTCTCCATGTCGCATCCGGGCATTATCCAGCCAAAGCTATTCAAGTTAATACCCTCCTCCAAAGTGGCTTGTTTTCTTTGGTTGGCGCTTCAAGACCGCATCAAAATGAAGGACAACCTGCGTCGCATCCGGGCCATTGATCAGAACGACTTCCTCTGTGTAACAAAGAGACCGAGTCACCTCTGTCCATTTATTATTGCATTGTGAGTTTGCTGCATCAATCTGGAACTTCTTTTGTTGTTAAGCTGCTCGGCCTCGTGTGGTGTGTGGGTGGGTCTTTCCGTGGATTCTTGGATAGTTGGCTTGGGCTGGTGCGTGGTGGCACCTTGAAAAAGGCGTGGCTCAGCCTTTTCGCTGCCGGATGCTGGACAATTTGAAAGGCTCGCAACAGGGTTGTCTTCGACCATGTGGAGATAACGTCAGGCCATCTCCTTAATTCGGTTTCGCGCTCTGGATGCACTGGTCAGGGCTACACCTGGAACTCCATCAGCAAGACGTTTTCCTCAAGCTTCGAAGCGTTATCACGGAGGGACTCCGTTTTTCCGCCTTGGGCTCTCTCATGTCTTTATTGCGGGGTGTTCTGTTGTACCTCGTGTTTTCCATGTCTGGGAATTGCTGCAGTTGTTAGCTCGGGATGTCCTTCGGACCCTAAGGTGTTTTCTGGTGAATTAAATCGCAGCTAGCTCATCATCTATACCAGATTACATGGTAATAGTACAGCATTTTTTATGCTTTCATTGTCACTTTTAATGTCGGTTCTTTTCACCTTCAAAAGTTTGATGATCTTCACTCAGGGGTCTCTTTCGTTTCGGAGTTTCAAGGATAAATTATGCACACTCCGACAGAGAGCCCTTCCCTGGATTTCATCAATTCAAGTTTTCCAAGGAAATTGATTACTATACTGTGCAAACTATTTCAACTTGTGCTCATAAAATAGCCATGTCTCAGAATTTCGTTTCTTCTGGCAATCGTCATACCATATATTATCTTCTCTGTTATTGAGCCAAACATAATATGATACAGCAGAAGACAAATCTTTTGCTACTTATCGTTGGAAGTCAGCTTAAGTCCCCTCATAAATAAGATAAGGAAAGCCACAGAAATTAGGAATCCACAAAGCTAACCCGAAACATATCGAAAATTAAAAGAATGAACTGCCGTCCGTGAAATCAATAGTTCAAGAAAACCCAAAACAGTTCAATTGAACCATTAGGAATCCACAAACGTGGATATCAGCTTGACTATAAAAAATAGTGAATTTGAGGATGTAGAAGGCTCAGATAATTGTATGAACAATTTTATTCCCTGACCTCACAGGTGAGGTCTCATAGAGCTGGGTAAAATTATATTATCATCACTGCCACATACATCCCATCCCAAGGATAAAATTCAAACCAGTTAAAAAGCTCAAAATATAAGAAAATCAAGAGAATAAGAAGAGTGGTGAGCAATTTGTTCCCTCAGGAGAAAGAAAGAATATGTTGAATCAATCAGGTAATTGTTCAGTATTAGCATGGATATAAAAACATCATCAGGAACCCCCCACTCAAAACAATTCCAAGGCAATCAAAAGGAATTAGGCTATCTGCAAATAACCCAGTTCTAAGAAACAAACAATTTATTAATAGGAAATAAAAGTTTTGCAGAAAGGGTTCCCTCAGTTTGAATACACAAAACTTGAATCAATCATGAATAATCAGAAATACATTAGCATGATCATTTTAAAACATCACAGGGACCCCCACAACCAATCTCAAATCTAAGAACACAAATAATAGACAAATAAAGGATGCAAAAGGCTCAGATAAATGTTGGAAAAAGTTCAATTCCCTGACCCCAGGGGTCTCATAATGAGCTGGGATAATAACATTTTCATCATAGCGGCTTTAACGAGTTCAACGCTAATTGTAAAAAGGAAAGTAAGAGAAACCTCCATAAACAGAGTCGCCGATGGTAGTAAGGGAACGCGATGGTAGTGAGGGAGAGAGTAGGGTTTTTGGTTACATATATATATATATATATATATATATATATATAGAGAGAGAGAGAGAGAGAGGTGTGGCGTATTAGGGTTTTATTGACTGCCTTTGTGTTCCGGTTTAATTAACACACGGGGCCTGTGATGCGTTCCAGGCCTATGTTGAAGATATTAGGCCCAATTGTCTTTTAGACTCCCGATGTTAGGCCCAATTTTACGTTTGGATAAAATAGGGCCTCTTTCTTCGAATTTGAAGTGAATGATGTCCGATCTGAAATGATAAGTAAATTTTTGTTGTCCGATCAGAACTCTGATCACGAATAACTACTCTTTGGTTAACATATATATTCTTTTGATAAGTCTTTGGTTAACATATAGATAGTTATTGTAGTTTAATTTAAAAATTAATTAATTTCGGTCTATTACAAATACAGAAGACATTTGTCATCTTTCAAGAATCTTATTCGACTTAAAACTGCTCAAGTAATGAATGTTCGAAGGTATGAACAAAAAAAATGAATGGCGTTAATGTATAGAAATTTATGATACTAGTTCTTGCATCAAATAATAATCGAGAGTTAAGATTAAGTTGAATTCATCAAGTTCTTTCTCAAATTAAAGAGTGTGAAGAGTTCCTTCTTTGGCCACAAGTATAGTAGATAAAAGGCTTTTTTTTTTGTCAAGAAGGAGGGGCTAAAGGCGCTCCTAGCAAATATTTTATCTAATCATCGAAAGAAGTTACAACCGATCTCGGAAGCGAGATGTCATTAATGTCCCTTAACAAAAGGCGACTAATGTGGATAAAAGGCATTGATCATGAGAAAAAAAATGGTGCAAATTGTCTAGTTTGGTGAGATTGAGCTAGAATAATGATAGCTTAAAAGAAAGATTCAAAAAGGAAGAACTCAGAGAAAAGAGAGAGGATGGCGAGGAAAGGGTTGCCTCATTTTCATTAATCTTTTCTCTGTACTTCTTAATCAAAATCGCCACACTATTCAATGTTATATATACAAAAATATATACTAGCAGCTGGGTGTATAGGGAATATTCTCTGACACTGATTTCGAGGGAGATTTCCGTTGTGACAGATTGGCCAGCTGTGGACCAATTGTTATTTGTCACCTGGTAGTGGATTTGTTAGAGAATTCAGCTGACGTGGCCGATGTAATATTCCTCTTGTCTTCTGATGGGCTTGTGCCACTAGTTCAGGCCAAATGGGCTTTGTTATTGTTACTCCTTTGTAATCCATCTTTAACTTGGAAGCTCAAGTCTGGAGAAGAAGAAGCAGAAATGGCGGGATCAACTATTCTCAACACACCCCCACAAGCTGGAAGGTGAATGTTCACCATTCCAAGCTTGGACATCAGAAATTCATGGCGAGTGGCAAGCAAGGGCTTCGTGAAGATGTCGGCAACTTGGGTCTCAGTAGACACATGGAAAAGCTTCAGGAAGCCAGAGCGAATTTTATCACGAACCGAATGACAATCAATCTCAATATGCTTAGTCCGTTCGTGAAAAACGGGATTCTCAGCAATGTGGATGGCTGATTGACTGTCACAAAAAACGAGACAAGGTCCAGACGGTGGAAGGAGAAGATCATGAAGCAAATAAGATACCCATTTCAACTCACGACCAATCGAGGAAAGTGCTCAATATTCTGCTTCAGATGAGGAGTGAGAGACCGTGTCTTGTTTCTTACATCGCCAAGAGACGAGTGAATCCCCCAAGAAGATGCCAAAACCAGTGATAGATCGTCGGGTGTCGAGGCAATTGCCATGGTTGCTATCACAGAAACCTTTCAACTGGCAATCTGGTGAAGCGGAGAAATGTAAACCAAAACCAGGGGTACCTTTAAGATAGCGTAAGACCCGATAGGCGGCTTTCATATGGAGATCAGTGGGATTCGCCATGAACTGGCTGAGTTGTTGGACAGCAAAACAAATGTCCGGACGAGTTGTGGTGAGGTACAGGAGCCGACCAACAAGTTGTTTGTAAGTGAAAGAAGTAACTGGTTCATCAAGAGAAATGCAGAAGTCGTCATCATCTTGTGCAAGTAGGGGATTATCATCAAGAGGGGTTCCCAACTCGGAAGATAATGGACTGTTCACTTCCATGGGCGTTGAAATAGGTTTGCAGCTAAGATAACCTGTATCTTTTAGAATTTCAAGCAAGTATTTCTTTTGGCTGATGTGAAGACCATCCTGTCGACGAGCAACTTCAAGCCCCAGAAAATACTTTAAATCGCCCAAATCTTTAAGCTTGAACAGCTGGTGAAGAGCAACTTTGATCTTGGCAAGAGCCTGGAGATCATTACCGCACAATATAATATCATCGACATAAACAAGTAGAGCCACGAAAGAAGAGCCAGTGAGTCTGGTAAAGAGTGAATGGTCAGATGGAGATTGAACAAAACCATGCGCCAGGAGAGAGGTCGTAAGCTTGGCAAACCATTGCCGGTTGCTTGCTTCAACCCATAGAGAGAACGACTGAGCTTACAGACCTTGCCATGATCTGCAGAAGAAAGAAATAGGCCAGGAGGTGGAAGCATGTAAACCTCCTCAACCAAATCACCATTGAGGAATGCGTTGTTGACATCAAGTTGTTGTAAATACCAGTTTTTCTTCGCAGCAATTGCAAGCAATAAGCACACTGTGGTTAATTTGGCCACGGGTGAAAAAGTATCAAGAAAATCCACACCATAGGCTTGTGTGTAGCCCTTGGCAACTAAACGAGCCTTATAGCGTTCAATAGAGCCATCAGAGAGATATTTGATCTTATAAACCCACTTGCATCCAATAGGTTGCTTACCAGGAGGGAGATCAACTAGGGACCAAGTATTGTTCTGAGCAAGAGCTTGAAGTTCTTCATTCATGGCATGTATCCAATGTGTATGGTGAACAGCTTCCTTGTAATTCTTAGGTTCATGAGACTAAAGAAGCTTGATAGAAAACACGCGGTGTGCAGTAGACAAATTATATAAACCAAAGTAGGAAGAAAGTGGATAAAGTGCGGACCTGCCATTAGATGGAGAATGATCAGTAAGGCCAGTTATAGTACCACAGATATAATCTGAAAAGTACTTTGGAGGCTGGCGGGCTCTTTGGTTGCGATGCCGAATTGCTTCAGAAGGTGGAGAGGAGTCCACAGAACTTGGCAACGAAGGTAGAGGGCTAGGCGTAGGGGAAGAGTTGGTGGGGCAAAATGGGATGGTGTTTGGATAGTCTAGATCATCTGTAAGTGGTGAGGTAAGTGGGAGAACAAGTTGGTCAGGAGAATATGGCTGATACAGGTCTGGTGAGTAGAGATGATGGTTCTGAAATGGGTAGATATCTTCATGAAATATTACATCACGAGAAACAATAAGTTGATGAGTAGTAAGATTGTAAAGTTTATAACCTTTAACTCCAAAGGGATAGCCAAGGAAGACATAGGGTTGGCTACGAGGGTCAAATTTCAATCGTCCTACAGCCACTGTCGCAGCATAGCAGAGGGAACCAAACACTCTTAAGTGTGCTAATGAAGGAGGTTTGTGGTATAACAACTCAAAGGGCGTCTTATATCCTAGTATAGAGGATGGTGTTCTATTAATCAAGTAAGCAGCGTGTAGAATCGAATCACTCCAAAAGACTAGGGGTAAGTGAGCAATGTATCAGTAATGACCTAGCAACATTCAAAAGATGTTGATGCTTTTGTTCTACGCGTCCGTTCTGCTGTGGGCTATAACGACAAGATGTCTCATGTATAATTCCCTTATCATGGTAAAATCCTCTCAAAAAGAATTCACTACCCTGGTCTGTACGTATGGTCTTAATCGTTGCCCCAAATTGGTTCTTTACTAAGTCATAAAAACTGGGTAGGATGGAGGATACATCAGATTTTGCCTTCATCAAATAGATCCAAATAGAGCGAGTGTGATCATCGACTAAAGTCAAAAAGTAGTGGTAACCATCATGAGAGGGTAAGCTATATTTCCCCCATACATCCGCATGTAGGATCTCAAACTTAGATGTAGCTCTAGTAGAACTAATAGGAAAACTAAGCCGTTTGTCTTTGGCTAGATGGCAAACATCACAATGACTATCTACTTTAGAGGAAATAGGTGAATGCAGCTACTGTAGGATACGTAGCTTAGGTGTAGGTAAGTGTCCAAGGCGGCAATGCCATAAGTCCACGTCGTTGTGTATGAGGCGAAGGGTATTAGTTGAGGGTGAGGTAGTTGCCAAGCACTTCTGAGATTCAGCTTCAAGCAGGTAGAGCCCATTAATTTGTCTAGCCTCACCAATCATTCTCGAAGAGTGCAGGTCCTGTATAGCACAATGAACACCCTAAAAAATAAGTGAGTAAGCTGAATTCTGCAGTAATTTACTGATAGATACAAGATTAAATGTAAAATCAGGAACCAAAAGTACGTTAGTCAACAGTAATAGAGGATTCAGCTGTATGAGACCAATATGTGTAGCTGCAGTTTGATTCCATTCGGCAATCCAACATAGATGCCTGTCACCGGAGTCAGAGTGAGGAAACATTCTTGACTGCAAGCAATGTGGTCAGTGGCTTCCGAATCCAAGACCCACTTCCCATCAAAATAATTAGAAGATTTTGGAGTGGAAGAGCTAAAACTACCTGACATATGGAGAGAGTCTTGAGCTGGTGAAGTAATGGTAGAAGCTGCAGAATGATTCACATTAGAGCTGGATGTCGGTGCATTAGGAGCAACTGAACTAGCTTGCTGCATTAGAGATATCAGACCACTACATTGATTAGGTGAAAAACCAAGTCGGTTAAATTCAGCTACCAATCCATTGGTATCAGGATATGAAGATTGTCCAGTTATAGCTGAGGCAGCATTAGTTGCATAAGAGTTAGCTCTGTTCTGGCCATTTCCAAAAGTGGAATATCCCCTATTGTCATGCTGCACTTGTGTCGAGTTCCTCGGCTTATAGTTAGGGGGGAATCCATGCTTCTTGAAGCATTTGTCAATTGTATGACCAAGTCTATTGCAATATGTACATTGAGGCCTACTCGAATTATTGTTCCAAAACTTCTTCCCAGGTTGTGCAGCGGCTGCAGTAGATATATTCTCATTGGAAACCAAGTTAGCAATAGACATAGTAGGAGGATTAGAGTTGACAGTACGCCGCTCTTGTTGTAGAGCTAAGAACAAAACTCTACTCATATTTGGTAATGGATCCATCATCAAGACTTGCTCAGAAACATGGGAGTAATTCTCATTTAAGCCACGCAAGAAACCCATAACAAGATCTTTAGACCTGTAATTCGTAGCCAGTTTGTAAAGCTCACAGGTGTTAGGATCATCATTTTTAGCACATTTACAGTGGGAAAGTGGACGATATTGATCCATCTGATCCTAGAGAACCCTATATTGTGCAAAATAGTCAGAAATAGTTAAAGCTCCCTGTCGAAGAGAAAAGATCTGGTGCTGCAGATTGGAGACTCTCATGTTATCACCTCTACCATAACGGTCCTTTAAATCCTCCCATAGATCACGAGCTGTCTCAAACCACATAACACTTTGTGCGATTCTAGGTTCAACAGACCTAATGATCCAGCTAGACACCATAGTGTTGTTCCTCTTCCAAGACACATAGCGAACATCATCAATAGAAGGAGGAGAAATAGTATCATCAATAAACCCGATCTTGTGTTTAGACCACAACGCCATCTCCACAGCTCGACTCCAAGAGAGATGGTTGTGCTCATTTAGTAGTGGAGTGACCAGGACTACAGCTGGACTCTCATTTGGGTGCAAATAGAAGGGGTCTGTCTCCTGTAAGTGTGTGGTCACTGAGGTTCGTGCACTTGGGCCACCTCCAGAAGTCTCTGTTCCATCTCCTAGAGTCTCCATTATGACCAGATAACGAGATGAGATATTTTAGTGAGGAAAGGACATATTCTAGTGAGAACCAGGCTCTTATACCATGTCAAGTTTGGTGAGATTGAGCTAGAATAATGATAGCTTAAAAGAAAGATTCAAAAAGGAAGAACTCAGAGAAAAGAGAGAGGATGGCGAGGAAAGGGTTGCCTCATTTTCATTAATCTTTTCTCTGTACTTCTTAATCAAAATTGCCACACTATTCAATGTTATATATACAAAAATATATATACTAGCAGCTGGGTGTATAGGGAATATTCTCTGACACTGATTTCGAGGGGGATTTCCGTTGTGACAGATTGGCCAGCTGTGGACCAATTGTTATTTGTCGCCTGGTAGTGGATTTGTTAGAGAATTCAGCTGACGTGGCCGATGTAATATTCCTCTTGTCTTCTGATGGGCTTGTGCCACTAGTTCGGGCCAAATGGGCTTCGTTATTGTTACTCTTTTGTAATCCATCTTTAACTTGGAAGCTCAAGTCTGGAGAAGAAGAAGCAGAAATGGCGGGATCAACTATTCTCAACATTCAATCAGCCGAAGTTTTCGGGTCTGATTTCGATTCCCTCGACAATGAGGCCACCTTTGAGGTGCTCACCAGTAACCTCCTCAAGACACATAATTACCTCCTCCTCCTCCTCCTCGTTATTATTATCAGCTCCATCGTTATAAAATCGACCCAATTCAATTTCGACCCACCCGTCTTCCCTCTCACGAGGGTAATTTTCTTCCTCTTCTTCTTGAGGGACCCCCCCAATGCACCTTCTAGGTACTACTGTCTTCTTGTTCCTTATTGGGCAGCGCAGATAAACTCCGCCTTGCGACTTGAAGCTCCCAACTTGGACTGATACGGTGGATCGCAAGCTGTCTAAACCATAAGCTCGTTTCGCAAATTTGACTATGAGATAGGCCACGTAACTTGTCCTTGGGGATAACTCCTTGGTGCTTATTCTGCCTTTGATTTGTAGCCAACAAATTGTTCTCAGCTCAGCCACCTCCGCAAATCTTTTTTTTTCATGTTAACAAAAATGAACAATAAAAGTCAACGTTAATGGTCACAATAAAAAAGGAAAAGTTCAGGTAAGTATTATGAGGTTTCATAGTTTTTATTACGGAATCTAAGGTTCATCTTGGTACTTGTGGTATGATCTAGTGACACTTTAGGGGTAATTTTTCACTTTCGACCTCCACATACTTGTGTGAAACCACGGATTACTTATTTGAATTTTCCCCAAAAAAATGGAAGGAGTGGGAAGTTATAAGGCAGACCTTGATTGGGAGTGGGTTAACCACGACCAATAGAGAGGATTGCATGCCCAAGTTATTGACAACTCCCTCGCACTCATAATGTAACATTTCTTACCAGTTGATCTCTCCAAAAAGAATATCTGTCACGTCAAGACATGATACATAATCAAACCCAGGTCGGATACACGATCAAGATAAATTAATAACATGGAAGCTGCAAATATTATTTTTTCTTAAATTATTCCCGTTGCGAAGACCATCAGGATTTCCAGGCCACTAGTGCATCCACAGGCAATGAATCAAATATGAATTTCAACAACTTATATTTGACCCACCGCCTGTGCATCCACAAGCAGACTTCTTTCAGCTTCAACGAAGCATTTTTATGGGTGTGTGAGATCCATATGTACGTTGTTAAGAAAGTAATAACTTGTCACACATTATGAAAGGTTTTAGGTCCTACCGGACTTGAAAATAAACAAGTCGGGTTTAGTGGGGTGTCTGAATATTAGGTAGTATAAAAAACTTAATTTTCTATATGTTAATACTTGTGAATTCAGGCACGAAATTATAATGTGGTGACCTACGCTAATTGATTTGAATATGTACCTTTTTACCGCCATCAATCAAATGCGGGTTACATAACCTTAGAAACAACTCTTTCTTGGACTCGTAACGAGGCGATGAAACAGCTAAATCAGACAGGATCTGTCGCCAATCTGACGGCAAAAAGTTCTCCCAGACGTCGTCGGAATCCACCGCCCGCCGGATGGCCGACGAGACAAGAGAGGTCCGGGCTGCATCACAGGGAGAAGTGTACGATAATATGTGCACAAAGCAATCATCAGGCAATATATCCAGTTTCATCCTGTAATAACAGCAATCCCAATTTAAAACAAAAACAAATCAATTCTGTTATACTCGTCAAACGTAGAGCTTTTTTAAATATATGTAATTTATACTATGTATTCTTCGTGAACTACTCTCGATGTCCGAAGATGTGTATATATAGTAATTGCCTTTTAGCCAAGCAGTAACCACCCTCAAAAGAGATATTCTATTAAAAATATAGTGTTAAATGTTTGTTGGAAGAAATTTATCATCATTCAAATATCATATTCGATTCAAATTTAAATTAGTTGACTTATATGGTATAAACAAAATATAGTAACTACCTTTTGGTTTGATTCCTGTGTTGAGTTTCGTTAAGGTGACGACATTTTATATATTCGGTATTGCAATTATGACGACATAGGAAAAGTCAATGAGCACATCCAAGGAATGTGCCTACAGTTTTTGAGCTGTTGGGAATCCGTGAAGGGCTGTGTCTTGAGAGAGCGACTGGCCGAAAGAACACAACGGTCTGGTTGTCACAAATTCCTTGCTTGCAAATTAATTATTAGTCCTTTTATTGGTGAATAATTAGTTAATGTTACTAATTTTGTAGTATTTGGATTGATAAGAAAAAATAAATAAATATTTCCTTTTCAATTTTCAATATGGTCTTGACAATTCACAAATGTTTGAGGATTTCGAGAGAGACAATCCATGACCTTCAATTGAGGGATACAATCAAGGACCTTCAATTTTCAAATATAACAAGAACGCCTCCAAGGGCTGTTTGATCCAGTCGATGTCGATTAGATCAAGTTGCTGCGAAAAGAGGCGCACAGAAAAAGTTGTTGTTCTCTTGAAATTTTCGTTGCGAAAACTGAAAATTATATCGCCAAAAAGGACAAAGACAGAGTTATGCCTTGGTTTGATAATTGATGGCATGGAAGTACCAGATGAAATTCTTCAAGCAGAACTTTCGGCAAAGGCATGGCATCTTGTGATTGCAATGGGTTTGTCTTGAGAGGAAGACACCTCAAAAATTCTACAAGCGATTAAGGAGGCAGTTTGTGATTCAGACTAATAATTGGTCTTTCAATCGTCAAAGGGCTTGTAGCCCAACGTCATAAGGCGTTGTAAATATCTTGGAGGTCCAAGGTTCAAATCTTGACAATGTCATGGTGTAATAATTTACCTTTCAAAAAAAAAATTGGTCTTTCAATCCTCCGTAACTTTGGTTCTTCACAAGGTAGTTAGGAGTGGTATGCCCTATATTTGGTGTAGATTCGGGTCTGTTATGTGATGACCTCAGGGCTTTTTTGGTATAGATTACTTTTGGGGTTCATTGGGGAGTGATTTCAGATAGCGCCTATCAGTTAAGTAACTGCGTTACGTTATAGGTACCGTTATCTAGTACCTATGATGTATTATTCTCTCTTGGAGAACAATTTCTTGAAGAATATAATACTTTATATGAAATCTTGTAAGTCATTACCGTACTATATTAATTGTGTTGTACACACAAGAAAATAAAATAAAAAAATCACCTCATTTGGGAGAATACAAGCAGCTTTCCTGTGTGCTTTTTGTTACAAACTTGAGTGGTCTCATGACTTCTTTCCTCCTCTCAAAATGACTTCATTCTCTATCCTCTAAACTATAGCAACATTGCCAAATCATCTTGTAAATTTAGGTCTCACTTCAATTACAAGCCCACCCTTGAGATGGTTTCCCTTCACTTCCATCAAGCTCATTTTACCACATCAATAATTCAGCTTCAAATTTCACAAATAAAAAAGTTGGTCCAAATAGTAAGAAAGTTAAAAATTTTGAATTCCTGAATAGAGTTCCATCCAGCCAAACTCTCCCAATAATAAGAAACTGAAAAATATCATCTTTCCTGGTATTGGGCCAAACATAATATGATACAGCAAAACACAAATCTTTTACTAGTTAGAATAAATATCGTTGAAAGTCAGCTTAACATTAGGTCCCCTCATAAATAAGGAAAGCTTTACCTTTCAAAAAAAAATAATAATAAGGAAAGCCACAGAAATTAGAAGATGATCACCAAAGCTACATTTATGGTCAAAGAAATAAGATCTCTCACCCAATTCTCACTCATTTTCATGCTTTCTCCCAACCTTAAGCACATTTTTAAGATGGCCGAGTTTTTTTTTTAGAAATCTAGGGTAAGAATATTGGTTATAAAAATGCTAAAATCCAATCTGTATGGAATTACGAATTTGCCATTGGAAAAAGAAGACCGGTGAGTGATTGCAAATTAGATAGTGTAAAATAGTTTTCTTAATTTGAAGAGTCGAGGACCATGTTATCAATCTCACAAATATCTTGTGACGTTTCTGTAATTTTATCAATAAACAAGCAAACGCCACGGGGGCAGCAGGACCTGACCTGATCCTTTCCTTCCCTCCCTGCAAGTTGAGACCACCGTTGGCTCCCCATTCCATTCCTTTCCTTTCCTTTGGCGTCCTCTCTCTTCCTCTCTCTCTCTCTCTCTCTCTCTCTAAGAAAGCTAAGCTAATGGCTTTAACCCAGAATTTGAAGCCCCCGACGCCGCTTTTCGGTCATTGCCAGTACAGTTGCCCTCCTCTTAAACCCTACAAAAGCTCCCACCTTTTCAGTGCCACTGGCTTCGCAACCCTCAACCTCCAAGACCCATTACCCTCCTTGTCCCGGAGATTGTTTCTTCCCTCGGTTTCTTCCATCTGGGATGCCTTAACAGGCGGCGGCGGAGGCAACAATAACAATGCACGGGAAGCCCTTCTGGCTACTAGACGTGGAATGCTTCTGTTTAGGCAGGTTAGACCCACCACCAATCTAACCATTAAAGACACAATCTCTGACTTCATTTTGTTTTGTTGGCAAGTAAAGAAGTAAGTTTTTTTTTTTTGGCTTGCCATTTCCACGGGTGACATTAATTGCTTATGTTGTATCTAACTAACAAGTCATTGAATGTGTAGCAACAATGAGCTTTAACATTGGTATTGGATACTTAAGTTTTGATCTTTTTCCTCTTCCGTTGATACTTTCGTTTTGCTCTTGTGTGTCGATTAGGGCGATGTTCTGGGATCTCTAGCGGAATTCGACAAGGCAATTGAGCTGGATCCTCGTCAAAGGGCTTGTAGGTTTGGTTTCCCTTTTTCAACTAACTGGCTCAGAAGTTGTGCCTTTTGGGGTTTTTTTTTTGCTTGTTTGATTCAGGTCTTGATCACGAGATTGTTCTGTTGTTGGCTGTCTTCTGATATAGATCTTTGGCAGAGGGGCCTCTCACTGTATTACCTCGATAGGTACTTGTTTTGTTCTTCTTATTGTTTAAGAAACTTTTGAAGTAGCGGATTGTAGATGCATCCCCACAATATGATAGGTTTGAAGAAGGGGCGGAGCAGTTTCGGTTTGATGTTGCTCGAAATCCTAATGATACGGAGGAGTCTATATGGTGCTTTCTGTGTGAATCTAAATTGTACGGAGTTGATGAGGCCAGGAACCGATTTCTCGAGGTGAGTGTGAGTCAATCAATGATTGGTGAATCCATAACAGTACTTATTTGTAAAGTTTACCAAGTCCGGAGTAAGAGCTAGCTTAATACTGTCCTCGAAGGATGCATTCTTGGTTGGAAACGGAAACACATTGGAGCTTTTGGTGTATGTAAAGGATGCATATCCTGATGTAGCTGCATAATCTTCAATCATACTTGGTGGGGGAATGTAATTTTTGTCGACGCCATCATGATTGAAATGCCTCTGAACAACATCAAAAATTAGCACCTACCAGCAATGAGAACAAAAAAAGAATCTTCAAAAGTCTTTACTAGTTTGGACATTGCTCCATTGGAAAAAGTTCAAAAGCACGGTGGTTGGTGTAATTTATTGATGATTCAGGTTGGAAGAGATCCACGACCGGTCATGCGGAATGTTTACAACATGTTTAAAGATGGAGGTGATCCAGAAAAGGTATAAACTGAAACTACACTTTTTCATTTGTCCAAGTGTAAGTCCTGTGTGACTAAGTTCCATCCGCTTACTCTTGTTCCTAATAATTGCAAACAACTTCTCGGTAGATTGTTGCAGCATTTTCAAGTGGCCAGGGGAACGAGTACTTTTATGCTTCTCTGTATGCTGGGCTGTACTATGAATCCGAGGTTTGTTTTCAGCAGAGAAGAGTTGCTGATATTGACCTCATTCGAATAAAAGTGGCCCACTGTTAAGATGGTTCCTGCTATTATCTCTGACTTGCAACTTATTCATCCACAGAATAAACCAAATGAAGCCAAGTTTCACATAACCGCCTCGTCCAGGTCTCCTTATGGAGAAAGGTATGAACTTTCCAAACCTGTTTGGTTGCCTACAGCAGACCTATTCTGCATCATAAATCAATTCATTGTTGTTCTTCCAAATTCAGGTCGGATGATTACATGGCGTCATTGGCGAAAGTTCACTGTCTTTGCCGTAACTGGACAACTTGACTGAATGCACTGATAAGATAGTGGCAGATGAAAGATACAGCTTACTTGCTACAATTTGGATATTCATCAGTTTCGACTAAGTGGTCATTCACCAGTTTTTTCCAAATCAGTTAAACTGCTACCGAGGTAAGTCGAAATTAGATCAGAGTTGAGATAAAATGGTATTTTAATAACTTTATTGACTTCTACTTCTCCGTCTACTTTTCAATTGCTTCTTCATTTTATAGCTCCTGAGAAGACACTGGAATATATCAATGAGGATCTAGAGCCCATTGCTATTAGCGAAGTCTGCAATGTCGCATCTTATCATGTTTAAGTTATGAAGTATAGTCTACTTCTTTGTGATGCCCATCTATCTCTCATATCTCGTCATGGATGCATTTCATGTACTCTATAATCTTCAGAATTCCTGATAATTCTATTTGTATCTTGTATCTACACACATTTTCTTGTGAACTAACCCACAAGGTCGTTAATCCTATCAACCATAATCTCACAGCAAACAACTCTACAATAACCCTTAGAGCAACTTAGTTCAACCACAAAGAATCCAGCTCAGATTGCTCGAAGCAAAACCGAGCATAATGACCAAAATCTTAACTCACTTTCTGTCTGTGTTTTCAATGTCTAAAGAAAGCATCATCCCAGGATTATACTTGTGTTCTGAATTGTGAACATGTATAAGGATCCTTCAAGGGCTAAAAAACAAACAATGGATTTATGGGTTTGGCTCGGCAGCTTGTCTACCCTCCCATCACATGGATCTCTTCTCCCCACATTTCTTACGTATCCAAATCCATAACTTGCATATTAGAGCAATAGATAAAGCTTATTTAGCTGATAAAATATAGGATCCCTTATTTGACTTTCATGTTGTGGTTGATGTGAAATGAGAGCAATCTTTAAGGATCCTTGATGCCGCATGAATCTTTTAAAAAAATTATTTTAGTACAATGTAATTTGACGTCTTTTTGTATGCATTTTGCAAACCTTGGTCAATGAAATAGATAAACAAAATCATACTGGTAAAGGCACTACCAATAGCTATTTCAACTTCTGATTTTTGATTACAAAGAAGAATTAGACATTTTATTTACATTTTAATAGTTTAGTTTGTAAAGAAATAGTGGGTTCCGTCGTTTCTATGGTTACTTCGTAAACGGTGAGGTCTTCTCTATACACCGGAGCTCCTTCTTCATTTACTCATTTAATCAATGTTTTTGTTAACTTGTACAGTTCACATTCTTTGGCTCTAGCTATGAATTAGCCAGCGATAGGTCTTTCACACCGAGATCCATATATACAGTAACGGTATTGAATTATGAAGATTCGCTAATTGAATTAGCTGACCCTCGGAGTCCGTTCTTAGAAGAAAAGGGGCCTGCTTTTTGATCTTTTCATTTAAATAGGGTTTACCCTGCTTAACTTAATATAGAATCATTTTCTATCAATCGGGTCTTCCTTTGCAGTTTAAATTGAAAAAGGCGGTGATTCAATTTTCACCAAAGAAAACCATAAATTTGATATAAAATAGAAAAAAGAATGATATGATAGATCTTTTGTTCCTCTAAATAAAAGATACAAATGAGGGATTCCTCCAGTCTATCCTATTTCTATTCATCACGAATCGCGGGGAATGGAAAAAATGATTTCTTTTCTACTGTCCCAACCTCCGATCTAAACGAGTCGCACATACGTCCTAGTACACCTTCCTTGTCGCTGAGGACATCCGGCAAGAGCGGGTTTTTTTTTTACCCTTCTGGTTGGCTGTCTTGTGTTTCTAATAAGTTGTTTAACAGTTGGCATGTATGTTTAATTGTATGTGTGATGGGCCGGTTTAGACTCATCCTAACTAGGATGAAAGCCAAAGCTCCTAACCAGGATGAAAGATAAAGCCCGAAATACCATGACATGCCAATTAATAGTGTATCACCCAACCCATTGGTTAAGAATAATTTCATTAGGGCTTTGGACTCTTAATCGGCTATATTAAGAAGATTGATCTATTCATGGCAGGATCATAGCCTCATATATTTTGTTGGCCGAACACAATTTAACTTCTAGTCGACACCCTTGGGCTTGTAATAGAAAAGTAATTCTTTCTATGAATTGGATAGGGGCCGCGCGAACGCAGGCCCCCTCTGCCACAAATTACGACGTAGGCTCTCCCACTTTGGGGAGACCTTAAGCCTGCACCCCTCCTAAGTGCATGGAGGTCACAGGCCTAGGCCATGGGCCTTCATGATCGCCCATTGACCCCGTCCAGGTAAGTAAGTTATTCGGTAGCCATGCCGTTTTTTTTATAGCGTCTCCTCGTGAGTTTCATGTTGCTTCTTTCGATGTGGTACAAATGGCTCAACACCAATAGCTTGCTTACACTTAATCCCGTGACGTTTTGTGATCGATTTTTTTAATAATCACAATTATATTTAATTTTAAAATGTAAATAAGTATAAATATTCTCTAATTTTATTTCAATAATTTATAAGTGTAAAAATTATAATTTAATTAATATTCATTTAACAAAACTAAAAAATAATCTTATCAAAAAATTAGTTTGTATGGATTGGTCCAGTTGAATCAATGGTCAACGTTCGGGCTACCATTCTTCGAATTTTGGCATAAAAATTGCCTGTATTATTGTTGGGTCGTTGTCTGTTCGACGGAATATTTTGAAACAGTGTCAAGATTTATTTGCGGTTTATACTTTACCCGGAAACTCATCTTCTTCTTTTTCTATGCGCCATCTAAAGAAAGAAGATCTATTAAGCTTTGGAAAAAAAAGGGAAGGATTTAGTGTAAATTGATTACAAATTCTTCATTACCTACATGAACATTCCAAAGAATTCTTACATAAGAAATCAAATTGGCTAGTTCACAATTTCATTACCTCAGTCTAAGGTCTATCTGCATATACTACGGCTATGATTCGTGATTTCAGAGATCAAATTTTAGCCAATTAAACATTTGCATGCTAGTCTACCATTCCAGGAACTTTTATAAACCCGGCATCCTCTTTTCCCTTATCCGCGGATGGTCGATTCAATCAACGAGGAGATCGCATCGATGAACTGCAGATATTTACTAAACCAGCTAACAGGGATACAGATGAAGGAACATCAGTTGGGGAGCTGTTTGGCCCCTGTGTACAAACGCTATTTGGAAGTAGAAACAGGGTGAATCTGCTGAGGAAGTAATGTGGAGTGGAAGAAGAGGCAAATGGCTGATATGTCATCCATAGCTATCCCTCTCCTCTTGCGCTTCCACGCCCGAGCAGCGAATTGAACCAGACGCTTAGCTGCTTTCTCCCTTTCTGGCGTCGAGGAAACAATTTGGACGGCTTCCTCATTCGATATAACATCCCACACCTGGAGACATACAGGAGGTGACAACAACACATAAGATCGACACTTCAACATGTTCGGAGTTTAGTTCTTTATAACTAATAAGCAGACTACTTACCCCATCAGTAGCAAGAACAATGAACTGGTCTTTGCTGGTTATATGTCTGTGTGTAACTTCAGGCACCGAAATGAGTCCAAAATCCTTCACGCAGTAGTCTCCGAAGGCTCTGGACATAGCGAGTCCAGGCGAGTCCTCATCTGGCAACCAAACTCTGTGCACGCCTGGCTCGTCGCTCAGGCAGAACACCCGTCCATTGCACTGAACTATTCGATCAGCCTCGTCTGCAAGGTTGATTGTTTTGTCTTAACAGTAAGCTTAAAGTTTTCTTTCACTTGGAAAGGAAGGAAACAAAACAAGATACTAACGAGGCAAATTCGGCTTGAAGTCAGTAGTAAGTTGAACGGCTGCCAAGCTTCCGTCATCCGAAATGGTTCCTAAAACAGCTCGAGAGTCTCCCACATTTGCTATTACAATGTGATCACCCTATTGACATAAACAGAAACAGAAGTGAGTGAATTCATTAATTTAAGCTCTTCAATTATAAGAACCAGAGGTTTTATCCTATCAGATGGGATCAGCTATATGAAACTCATGCCAAATTATAACAGAAGTAACAGTACCTGTCTGACTAGGGTCAGAGCAGTAGTCCCGCTGTGGAATGTGTCGATCTTTCGATGCAGCTCTAGTTCATGGTCTACGGCAGCACAGGCTTTGATATAGGAATGCTTCCATAAGTTGAATCTTTGGAGCTTGTTGTCCAGTTCGAGACCGATATCTGGGTCGATCGAGCCTTGAGCAAGCGTCTCCTGCCAATTGCTAAGCAGGCAGGAAGGCAATGATTCTCTGACTTTCTTTGCCATAAAATGCCCCCACGGACCGTGCCCATCGAAGATCCCGCAGAACATCATGTCTGCTTGGCACCCGAATTCCTGATCACGCCAAGCAGAAATCACAAGGGTGGTTAATACAAGGGGTCTTCATCAAGGAAACAAGTTCAAACCTCACCTCCCAAACAATGAAGCAATCCTGGTTCACTCCTTTCTCGCCTCTTTTCGAAAAAAGCGACGCGAAGTTATCCGAGCCATCGACATTTACAAAACCAGAGGATCTCATGACAAGTTCATTCTTCTTCGCCATTGCATCGGCAGCTTCTCTGCAATCGCCACCGAGTCTCCCTTTCCTTATGGACAGAGACCTCGCCAACCCGTTGAACATAGACGATAGATGCCCCATTGCCAAGACACCAACCAAGTTGCTATGCTTATCCCAAGTATAATGACTGAGAAGCAAGAGAAAAGATAAAACAATTTAAGAGCAAGGAAGGAAAAATTTGTTTCTTCTGCAACTAAATTCATGGTTTCTAAGAAACAGGGTGGTTGAGGCACATAGAGAAGATGTGTTCCAAAAAGTGGCAAGATGACATGCAGCTGACTCATAAAGTAATGAATCTGACAATTATAATAGCCCAGTAAAAACCAAATCCTGTGAATCTAAATGCAATTCAACACGCAGAGAATGTACAATCTGACATGGAATTCCATCACTGGATCTTGTTAGAATATTCCAAAAGGAAAAGAACAATCGTCAAAGTGGCCATATAAATGTGACTTTCCAGGCTATCCTCCTCTTTACTATTCTTGGATTCTTACTCGGGAGAAATCGCTGTGAATGGTAGTGGGATACAAACTTCAACTGCTTCATGAGCAGCCGCCGAAAGACAAGCTCCTTATTCCAGAAGGGCGCAAAGTAAATAAGAAAGTAACCAACGAATCGGCGAGGATCTAAATTGTTCTAACTTTGAGTCCTTGGAAACAAGAAAAGTAAACGAGAAAGGATCTAAATTGACGTACCACAAGGATAGACAAATTTTGCCATTTTGGTAGTAGATTGCCAAGAGGGGCAAGTAACTAAGCAACAAAATCAACAAAGGGTTCCTACTTCCTAGTAGTAGTATCTTGCCTAATTTTCTTGGGAAAACTGTAGCCAAGTATATCCCCAAAGCAAGGAAGGGAAATAGTTGGACTAATGCTAGGTAGATCAAAACTTAAGACGCAAACTCTTCCCTTCCATACGTTACAAGTACTTTTCTTTGAAGGGTCATATCCGTTACTAACACTAGCCTAATTTTGCTAATCTGGGTGATCTTGTCCATGTGGTAATTCTATTACAGGAAAAGAACACGCCTAACTCGTCTAATGACTTTGTCATCCAAGAGAGAAGGAAAGAAACGTTTATGTTCTGTTTCCCACACCATTCATTACATGATCATATCCAAACAAACATAGCAACTTTTTGGTCAATCGCCCTATACGTATGACGATTAATTTAGAGTCGAGCAAAGTTGGACACAGCAGACTCTAGAACGCCGCCCTCTATATGTTAACAGATAAAGTAACTAAACACACTTATTTTTCTCTCCGAGAAACTGCCAAACACACTTCCAATAGCAAAACCGGAAGAAGGGTACGAGAGGATAAGGATTGAGACCTTATAGAGAGAGAGGAAGAGAGAGGAAGAAGGGAGAGATAAATATGCTGTATGAATATCAGAGGGAAGGGGTCCCGTGGAGATGCCGGGAAGGTGACGTCATGGTCGGCCGGAAGTGGAAGAGGGAAATGAAACAGAACAACAATGGTGGCCGAGACTTGGAGACACCGAATGCATGGACGACGCGTCACGACCATACATTGCAGCAGCAGCGGCAACTCCAAAGATCTTTCTTCTCTCTGTCGCTACCATATATTTATCAGCTCGAAGGAAACGACAACAATCGAGAAGCGAAAAGGCTTATGGATTCTTGGAAGCTATTTATCGGTATATGCACGCGCACAACACACAGGTGTCTAAAACTATGGTCCTTGTATTACATTATTCGTTATTATTAGGTTTAAGAAAAAGGAAAAGTCTTTATGTTTTGTTGTTAGTGGTTAATTATAAATGGAAAGTCCCTTTCACTGTAGCGTATTTTTAAATAAGTATGAACCGTTACATGTTGCTATGTGATATTTATGGGGGCTAGTTTATAGTTTATAAATAATTTTGTAAGTGACTTTATATTTTTCTACATTTATAATAACTCAAATTCGAAATTTTAATTTTTTTCAATTGATTTAAATGCTTGTTTGTTGTTTAAAAGGATGTCATGACAATTTTAAGACTAGTAAATTTTGGAATGAGAAGGTGACTCTTGTTTCTATCTTCTGTCCTTCTGGAAATTATATCTGTAGTTATATATTTCTTAATATCTATACATTATAAAAAAAATTCATTGTAAAAACTTGAATCGTGAATTTCGGCAAGTACCTTTTAGCTCATAATATCTATGTTAATATGGTAAGTATACGTCTCTTGGATTGCTTGGTGACTCTCTTCTTTTTGCTATTTTTTTATTTACATTGAATTTCTTAATTGGTCGTTCATGTGGGCTACGAATACGAATGGATGTTAGAATATGATTGTATCTCAATTGTTGAGGGGATGGTCAACTGTGGTTAGCCAAGGTTGTGGGATTTGTTACGAAATGATTGGTGGATTTAAATTAGAAATAGCCGGTCAGCCATCACCGAGCTATTTTATTGCTATTATTTGTAGGCCATATCTGTATTTATTTATTTTCAAGCCAGACTCGGAACACATGCGGCTTGCAAGAGAAGTGACGACATCATTTTAGATCCGATCGATTTTAAAACCATCTTGATTGGTAATTAGTGTTTCTCCGTGCCAGGGAAGATGGCTAGAAAGAACCATCTTAGTGACTTTTCATTTCATGGTCAAAACTGAATAGAGGATATATCGTTAAAGTTTGCTAAGTAGGATCTCTAAATTCGTATGATCCCATTAATCCAACACTATAATAATCTCACCCAAAATAGGTGCTCATCTGTTTGACTTTTCCTATTATAAATTGCCAAAAAGAGAAAGATTTCTCAAAAATAGATGCTCATTTTTCATGTTTTCCTTTCAAAAATATGGTGGCGGGGGACGAGCCGAGCAGCGGGATGCAAGCTTATGGCGGCGGAGAGCAACGTAGAATGGAAGAAATAAAAGGGGGGGAGAGAGATGATTTATTTATTATGTTTAACATTTTTTGGATAAATAAAATATCATTCATTCACCTCAAACACTCATCAAAGGTAGTTACATCATAGATCTTTAGTACTAGATAACGTTTATCAAACGTACTATAATGATAAGTGATATCTAAATACATAATCCAAGGTATCGCCAAAAAAATAAAACAAAAAATGTCCAAAGGTCGTGACAAACCTAGACCCGTATATATACCTATCCAAAATATCAAGCAAATTACCAAATTATGGAAGTTCGAATGTCTAGTTTTGATTCTGAACACATGCCGCATCTTTTATTATGTTTAACATTACGTAAGTAATTTTTGTGATAAATAATCGTCGATGTCATCGTAGATGGATCTCAGAACAATAATAAAGACGTTAAATTATGTTTTAAAACAAAAAAATCCTATTGATAATATTCAAATAAACTAAAGAGAGTAATTTTTTCTTATTTATTTATTCTTTCTGGCCAAATGCTTCCAACTTGACACGATGCAAAGAAAATGGTTTCTTTGATCAAAATGATAAGAAACTGGTTTGATTTAAGAGGATTTTGGTTCTAACAAAATGCATTTTTTAGTAAACAAGGAGGCTTGGAGGAGGTCGGTGGATTTGGGAAAAGTGAGGGATGGCGGTGGCCATAAAATTGGGTAAGAAGTCGAGATTAGGGTTAGAATAATTTGATGAAATTTAGGTAATTGATGACGTTTTCACGATAGATAAAAGAAGAGAAATTGGAATAATACATAAAAGTTCAATTAACTAAGGTTAAAAAAATGCCAGTTAACTTAGGAATTCAGCAACTAAAGAACAAACGCACAAAAAATACGGACACAAGATATAACGTGGTTCGACCTAATGCCTACATCCACGGAGAGAAAGGAAAATTTTTATTGATGGATCCAAGTCACAAAGCAATACAAAACCCTTGGGTAACATGCCTTCATATAGAGGCAAACTCTTGTACATCAAGTAATCTATTTAAGTCAAATTAGGAGTCCGAAACAAAACAGAAAAATAATTTTTCTTTTACTTTTGTCCTCGCCAAACTCAACAATCTCCACCTTGGCGAGAAATCATCCCGTGGACAAACCATGAAGCTCTATCCGAACTTCAACAAAACTCCACATTGACGAAACACCGCCCCATGAAGAGATGAGATCTTGCAAGACCAATTTGACTCCATCGATTCCACCTCGGACCATAGATACACTGCCATCAATAAGACCATCTCAACTTTCTCACCACCTTAGTTCAATCACTTGGAGCCAGCCCCTAAGCTCGAGCTTATGAGCTTGCTTGGCGTCTTTCCTCCAATCTCCATCGAACCCCAACTAGCAAGTCCACCTGCTGAAACAAACTTGTGAGATACCCGATTCACCCGTGGTGCTACCAACGGCTTTGCATTGCCCATGCAAAACCTACCCAACACCTTTGACGTGCACGTCCCTTTAGACAACCATAGCGAGAACTTGCTAACTTTGTCTCTGCGAATTCTAACTCTACTCAAACCATTCATGTCAAGCCTTCGCTCCATCACAGAAGAGCTTTTCTCCCCTTCATCGAAACCCAACGAGGTGACTTCAACTACAACTGTGTTCCCCACTAACCTGTAGGTGTTCCTAGCATCCCTTTCACCCTTCATCACCACCTCGGTATCCTTTTCTACCTCAATTAGCCCGCCTACAACCTCATAGCTGTACCTGCTACAATCCAAGGCTCTTAATGAGATCAAATTTCTCTCCAAATTTGGAACAAGCCTAACCTCACACAATTTCCTTTCAATACCATCCCACATCTTGATTCTCAAGTCTCCTATGCCAGCAATTCTACAAGTACAACCATCACCCATAGTCACCATACCTGAATCAATGAACTTGTAGGTGTCGAACCACCCTTTCTTGGACGTCATGTGAAAGGAACAAGTGCTATCCAAAATCCAGGAACCAGAATGCTTTGGACTTGATAAAATAGAAAGAAGATCACCATCCGACCCGTCCGAATATGAGGCCACATTCACGAAACCCGATCCTTTTCTCTCGCGATCCCGAGTTCTTCTTAGACAATCCTTCTTTACATGCCCTTTTTTTCGCACTCGAAGCAATTTCCTTTGAACCTCCTTGACCTCGACCTGGATCATTTTTCATCTTCACTACGACCACTATGGCTACCCCTCATAACTAGCCCTTCTGCTTGTTCAACGCCAGTTTTCCTTCTTTGATGAAACTCTAGCAGAGCACTTGTGATATCTTCCAACACCAGGGACTCCTTCCCCCAAGTTAGAGTTGTAACCAAATTTTTGTAGGAGCCTGGTAAGGAATTCAGGAGCAACAATGCCTTGTCTTCTTTCTCGAACTTCACATCAACCTTTCTCAAGTCGCTCACAAGTTGACTGAAAATATTAATGTGTTGGCTCAAATCTGAGCCCGCCTCCATCTTGAGCCCGTATAATCTTTGCTTAAGATAAAACTTGTTCGACAAAGACTTAGACATATACCTTGCCTCCAATTTCTTCCATACCTCAGCTGGTGACTCCTCATCTATGACATGATACATCACATCGTCTGCCAAGCACAAGCGAATTATCGCCACCGCCTTGGCCTCCATCTCCTTCCACTCTTGCTCCTCCATCTTCTCGGGCTTCTTCTCCGAGAGCATGATGACCATCCCTTGTTGCACGAGGAGATCCTTGACACGCCTTTGCCATAACCCAAAATTCGATGAACCATCGAACTTCACAAGAGCAAACTTCGCGCCGTGATCCGACATCCTCCAACCTTAGCTCTGATACCACTTGTTAGGAATTCAGCAACTAGAGAACAAACGCACAAAGAACACGGACACAAGATATAACGTGGTTCGGCCTAATGCCTACATCCACGGAGAGAAAGGAGAACTTTTATTGATGGATCCAAGCCACAAAGCAATACAAAACCCTTAGGTAACATGTCTTTATATAGAGGCAAATTCTTATACATCAAGTGATCTATTTAGGTCAAATTAGGAGTCTGAAACAAAATAGAAAAATAATTCCTCTTTTACTTTTGTCCTCGCCAAACTCAACATAACTAGATAAAATATTTGCCACCTAGTTAGAAAAACTAAAATTATATTATATGTGTGTTAAAAGTCGAAACTACACAGCATTCAAGTGGACTATTTCTAAAAAAAAGTAGACTATTACATTAAAAAAAACTCAACTAGTGGTTATAACTTGCTTTCGGAACTGGTTAAAAATTTATAACCCTCTAAACTACCATCCAATTAATAGAGGAAGTTAGTACGGTGAATAAAACAGCAGATTAGATATTGTACACCTAATCCCATAAAATAGCTCGCAGAAATTATCGGTAAACATTTTTTTCGAATATTTGTCACGGCAAGTGCTTGAAAGTTTTATTTTTGAGGAACGTGCTTGAAAGTTCGTAATGATCTCTAGGCCCACTAACTCAACGGAAATTTGTGGCGCTCATTGAGTAGTCGGAATCTGGTGGTCCCCACCCCACAAACACGAAATCTCTCGTGGGTCAAGGACCCCGACGACCCGAGCTCGATAATATCACCATTTCATTCGTTTAATTTATTCCCCAGTCTCTCTTGTACAGATTAATAGTTGGATTTTATTTAATCTCAAAATTAATAAGAAAATGCTACTGATTAAATTTTTTTACATAAAACCCAGCAATGATTGACTCAGATATATCATAAAGTAAGATTAAAAACAATTAATAGCTGATAAATATTTAAACAAATACAATCAGCTCCGGTTTTGTTTGTTTTTAAACAACTTGTTTGATAAAAATATTATAGAATTAATTTGAAAAAATTCATTCCAAACAAAACGTTAATCTGATTCAATTCCTTCCTAACACTTGTGTGCTGTGTCGGTATAAGTTTTCATGATTTGCTGGGATGGGCTCTTTGAATTGATGTTTTAGGATGGTTTTGGCCAACATGCAATAGGGAGTCGTGATTAGCTTTGAGAATGAGGCGTGAAATTAAATCCAGCGAGACATATCAACATCAAGATATAATTTTTTTTCTATCTGTTCGGTATGGAACCTGAGTACGAGTGAAGTATTCGGGTGGTTCGAGTGAAGAGCCTTGAGGATGGTCCGAGAGTTGATCGATTGGGTTTGGAGTTCGAGGACTCTCGGAGAATCAATCGAGTCAAGAGTCGAGTGAAGACGTTTAGAACATCCGAGGAGTCGTGCGGTTTGAGTGAAGAGCTTGAGGATGATCGGGGTGATGATCGGGTCAAGATACGAAGCCGAAGAAGAGCTTTGTGAAGAAGCTGAAGGGTTGGCGCCCGCCAGGTATTGCGCCCGCCAAAATACCTGGCGGGCGCCAAAATTCATCCAGGAGATTTCAGGTGAACAGTAGTTGGCACCCGCCAAGCAGCCCGGGAAAAGTATTTTTTGGTGGACCAAAATGTCCCTTTCGACCCCAAATAGTTTCCTAGGTTGTGGGCACTATAAATACCCATTCTTGGCCTCCTAAGAAGGTTGGCAAAAGGCTCTCCAAGTGAAGGAGAGGCCAAGTGCCTACTTCTCCAAAGAGAGAGAGAAGAGGGAAAGGGGTGGTGATCTGCAAGTGAAGGAGAGTGGCCTAAGTGCCCAAGTGCTCTCCAAGTGAAAGAGAGAGAAGAGTGAGAGGGTTAGAAGGTGTGAACCCCTAGTGAAAGGGTTGCCCAACTCTCCAAGTGAAGGAGAGTTGCCCAAGAAGAAGAAGAACTCCAAGTGAAGGAGAAGAGAGAAAAGAGAGAGAGAGAGAGAGAGAGAGAGAGAGAGAGATCCCAAAGAGTGTGGGTAGCCTCAAGAGAGAAAAGGCCAAAACCCAAGTGAAGGGTAGCCAGTCCAAGTGAAGGAGAAAGAGTGAGAAGAGGATAGAGTGAGCCAAGTGTGTTGGCATCTATTGTAAGAACAAGTGTGAAGTATAGTGGAATCTCTCCTAACTTGGAAGTCCCCGGATGTAGATCATTATGGATCGAACCGGGTAACCAAATTTTTGTGTCCCTCCTTGTACTTTCTTTGTGTTTGTGTGCTTGTACTTCTCGTGGCATTGTAGTTTGCTCGTGTTTATTTCTATTGTGTTGCTTGAGCCCCCGTAGGTGAATCGGGTGTTTACCCCAACACTATCGACATGCTTTTTTCTTTCGCTTTTTTTTTTGGTAAATAATTTTGTTGCTCCATGAAAATTACAACCCATTGGGCAGAATGTCATGGCCAAATGAATGACCAAAGCCCTAACATCACAGCAAGAGCATAAAAGCAAAAGGAACCCAACAAATTCAAGCCGAGAGTCTAGAAAGAGGAAAAGATCTTGGCCGGCAAGGTTAGATATGCTTTTTGGCCAAATAAGCCATTTTTTGGCTCACAAGTTGATTGTATGATGGAGAATGTCAAGATTGAAGATCCGTTCTTCAAAAATCATTTGATTCCTCATCGTCCAAGTACACCTTCATAATAGCATCACAAATTGAGAACCAGACCTTCCCAATCGTGCAACCACTAACCAAGTACAACCAAGCGAGAAGTGAGTTAGCGACAGAGGGTCCAATGCACCAAGAGATGCCCAACCGACGAGTGAAAACGTTCCAAATGAGTCAGATTGGGTTGCAATGGAGAAGCAAGTGTGCACCCGATTCATCATTAATGCCACTGATTAGACATAAACAATCCCAATAATTGAGTCTTCGCATCCTGATGAGATTGTTCTTGGTAGGGAGACGGTCTTGTAAGAATTGTCACATGGAGCATTCAACCTTAAGTGGGATCATGCCAGTCCAAATCTTAGAAATTTCCGCCATCGAAAGTGCATCCGAATAAAGTTTCTTTCGCAATTTTTTCTACCTAATTTTATCGTGGAGGGATTTTAATGAAATCAAAATAGTAGATATTAAATATCACTATTAATAAACTCCTCATATAAAAAATAATTCCTTCCTACCCGTTATCTCGTGAGAACGTAACGTTTGGTTGTTGAACGGTATTTTCCCTATATTTAGGTGCAATAAGGCCGTAATATTAAATGGGAAAAAGTTACTAAGATTTCCTCTGGAGTTAGCCGTCCACTTAAATTTTTTTTTTGGTTGAAGAAATCCACTTTACTGAATGAGTGGTTTTTGTCGACTTTTTTTTCCTATGAAGAAGAGTGTTTTTTATGCCGACATCTTTTTTCTTTGCAGGGGAGTGATCTTTTGCCGACATCTAATAATGTATAAAATGTGCCAAATGTTATTTGGCCTAACGACATAGGTGGAGCAAAATTTGACGGATGTCATAAGTATGTAGGAGTATTCTTGGTGTAATTTACTTTTAAAAAAAGTATAAAATGTAAGCTCATTGTATGTATTACCACTGCACCTTCAACAACGACATACGAAAAATAGATGGTTTTTATCTATTCATATTCAGGGTCCAACGTTTTATGACAATCCTTTTAATCATAATTTTTATTCTCTGAAACAAATATCTTTTAAATAAATTAATTTTTTATCAATTGAACTAACCCTCTGTAAAATAATGGATCTGGCTAATGGGCACGACATTTATCAATTTGGACAAAATTTCACCCTTTCAGTTGCAATGTACCATTGTTAGTAACATATTGTATCATTCTTATCAGCGTGTTGTACATTATTAGTTACAGATTTGTATCATTGTATAACGAAGCTGTACTATTGTTAATCATATTGTTTATCATTGTTAGACGTGTGTTGTATCACTGTTAGTCGTCAGCAGCACTATGTTGCTGGGGCTTAATTAGCACCGAATCCGATCCCAAATATTCCACACCGGTACAAGCTTGTAAATAATTTAAAATGGTTAAAAATTTATTACTGGATTGTGAATTTGAGAAATATTTATTATAAAAAAATACACGATACTTGATAAAAAGATGTTAAAACAGAAAATATTAAAGTAACTTTCCCATTAAATTTATCACGTGCTGTTTTTTTGTTCAGAATTACTTGAACATTATTTGATATACACATACATGGATGTAACATTGTACAATGGTTTTTCTCAAAAAAAACATTGTACAATGGCCCATTACTTTTTTCCAATGGTGACCGTTTGATTTGGCTCACATGCGACCGGATCCACTCTGGCAACTGCCAGACACATGAAGTAGTCGGTGGAATAATTACATGGACCTTGGAAAATCATGGGCCCCCGACTGAACTGACGTGGACAAATAAATCTTCGCAACGTGCATACAAAAAATCCTATGGTGCACGAGAAAAATGACAATTTCGCGTGTTGAGAAAAATGGGTCAATGGTGTCTCTTTTTACATTGGTAGGTGTAGACTAAAGTCTCCGTTGAGCTCTTTTCCGCCAATAATTCAGGCGAGGATAAATCCGAGAAGATTTTCTAGTTGATTCCATGAGGCGTTTTCGGTTTGTTCCGACTGGCTTGACGAGGATATTACGTGGGAGTGGCACACCGCGTCCAACTAGAATCGTATGCTATTTCCAATGTCAATGTCAAGTAAAGACCTCGCAAAAACTAAACCCAAAAAAAAACTTGTGGCGATAATTGATCTATTTTATCCATGTTGTTTGTCGGAGTTGGTGTACTTGATTAGGATCTTCTTCAGTCGAGGCAAGTGTTGGACACTTTCTCCGTAAGACGAGATTGCCCCGTATATTTCAGTGCGGTACGGGCTTCGGCAATCGTCCCCAAGATACAACGACTGTTTAGGGCGTTTCCAAGACCGTTGCACACGTATCTCGAAACTTTCGGGCGAACCCTTATATACCCAGAACTTTCGGAATATGCAATTGCTGCTGGGATGAGGAAATGGCAAGGAGGGTACGCCTATTTATAGGCTGGAGGAGGCAGGGAGGCAGCCACCCCGAAGGGACGCGTCCGCTCGGCCAACAGGCTGTCTGGCTGCGCTCGTGGCCCTTCGGTGGCTTCTGGACCCTTCCAGGCGCGCCAGGCTGCGCTCGTGACCCTTCGGAGGCTTCTGGATCCTTCCAGGCGCTCCAGGCTGCGCTGGCGCCCTTTCGCGATGGATTTCGCAGCCCTTCGGCCTTCTGGAAGTCTCCCGGACTTTCCATCCCGTCGTGCCTCTTCGGCGGCCAACCTGAAGGCGCTCGCAGCTCCTCGTCGCTTCGGTAGCTGCGACCTGCGTCCAATGCGCCATGCGCACACGCACGTGCGCGTGCTCGTGCTCGTGCTCGTGCTCGTGCTCGGACGGTGCTTCGCACCGTCCTCGCAGGCAGCTAGCGGTGGGTCAGCCTTTTGGGTAGCCAATCAAGTTGAGAGGCAAGGAGGAGAATTCCTTATATACAAGGAAATCCTCCTTGCTCTAATCAATGTGGTATTGCCCCATTCATTTCCCTTTTGGGCCTCCACTTTGGGCCTTTCCACTTTGGGCCAAATGCATTAAAAATGCATTCAAAACCCAACAATCCCCCACATGAATGATGATTAATGCATGCAGACTCTAATCGAAAGTTCTGACGTGTTATTATTGCATCGAGACAGGTAGCTTGTGGCTTTGAACCTTCTCTAGTAATATGTTATCGGATTTACTCGCTGCTCGGTGAACGTGATGTCTTGAACCGTCAGCTTTTGGTGTAAACCAAGACAATAACATTTACACAATAATAACCCTAGTATATTTAGGTTCTCACGTTGTGTCCATTTCGGCCATGGACCGTATCTTGGATTCATAAGTGTTTTTCCCATTTGAAGCGGCCTCACTTCACACTTACATAGGTGATCTCCTATCAGGAGTATCCTGCCATACTCCACCTTAATCGAGGTATAGGAATCATTAAAAGCGTAATGCTTAACCTTATCACACCGCTGCAGGCTAACACCTGGGCAGCTTCTGAGAATGAGATAGGTTCCAGGTGATTTACTGAACCCTCCATAATTTAGTTGTCTCATTGAACCAAGTTTGTGGGATCTCCACTCATCATGGTTGAGTTACCACTATGTACGTTCTTTATTGTGTGGATTTTAATCCCATTCCCCTTACTGCGTTGTACATTTGATCTCTATTGATTCCTTTCGTAAAAGGATCAGCTAAGTTGTCCTTGGACTTTATGTAATTAATGGTGATCACCCCACTAGAGATCAACTGTCTAACGGTATTGTGTCTCCGACGGATATGTCGAGACTTTCCGTTGTACAATGTACTTTGTGCTCTCCCGATTGCAGACATGCTGTCACAATGTATCAATACGGGAGGCACCGGTTTACTCCAGCACGGAATATCCTCTAGGAAGTTTCTGAGCCATTCAGCTTCTTCCACAGCTTTGTCTAGTGCTATAAACTCTGACTCCATGGTGGATCGAGCTATGCACGTTTGTTTAGAGGACTTCCAAGATACAGCTCCTCCTCCTATGGTGAATACGTATCCACTCGTGGATTTGGAGTCCTTAGTGTCTGATATCCAGTTTGCGTCACTGTATCCTTCTAATACAGCTGGATATTTAGCATAATGTATGCCATGGCTTATGGTACGTTTTAAATACCGTAAAACCCTTTCCAGAGCTAGCCAGTGATCCTTCCCTAGATTACTTGTGAATCTACTAAGTTTACTAACTGAGTACGCAATATCGGGACGAGTGCAGTTTGTTAAATACATCAAGCTCCCGATAATTTGCGCATACTTCAGTTGCAATACTGGGTCCCCTCGATTCTTGGCTAAGTGTAGATTCAAATCTACTGGAGTCTTAACCGGAGGTTTGTCGAAAGCTTTAAACTTCTTGAGCACGCTTTCCACGTAGTGGGATTGTGTCAAGATAATTTCGTCAGCTTTCCTAGAAATTTTTATTCCTAGTATGACGTCTGCCAGACCCATATCTTTCATGTCAAAGTGGTTCTTTAACATGTTCTTAGTTTTCACAATAACCTTTTAATTGCTTCCCATAATTAGTAAGTCATCTACATAGAGACATACAATTACGTAAGCTTCAGGTGTGCCCTTAATGTAAACACATTTATCGCACTCATTGATCTTAAATCCATTTGACAACATTGTTTTGTCAAATTTCTCGTGCCACTGTTTCGGCGCTTGTTTAGCCCGTATAGTGACTTGACTAGTCGGCACACTTTATGCTCTTGACCGGGAGTCACAAACCCTTCAGGTTGCTCCATGTATATCTCCTCTTCCAGTTCTCCATTTAGGAAAGCTATTTTTACATCCATTTGGTAGATCTCGAGGTTATAGAGTGCTGCAACAGCTATGAGTACTCTAATCGATGTGATTCTTGTGACCGGTGAATACGTGTCAAAGAAATCATATCCCTCCTTCTGCTTGAACCCCTTAGCTACCAATCGAGCTTTGTACTTGTCGATTGATCCATCAGTTTTGTATTTCCTTTTTAGGATCCACATGCATCCCAAAGGTTTGCAGCCCGGTGGGAGATCCACGATTTCCCACGTGTGGTTTTGCATAATGGATTCTATCTCACTATTGATAGCTTCCTTCCAGAGAGGAGCATCTGGACTGGACAATGCCTCTTGGATTGTCCTGGGTTCATCTTCTAACGCATAGGTTAGATAGTCCATACCGAAAGATTTGGTTACCTTCATCCGTTTACTACGTCTAGGTTCATCATCTTTCTGATTTGACCCTTGCGTAGTCTCGTGAGCCCTTTTCTTCGGACTTGCTTCCTTTCTTTCCTTATTAGGAAAGCTATCTTCAAAAAACGTTGCGTTCCTTGATTCTATGACCATTCCCGTGTTTATATCAGGGTTTTCAGATTTATGCACCAAGAATCGATAAGCACTACTATTTTGCGCATATCCGATAAAGATGCAATCAATGGTCTTGGGTCCTATTCGCACCTGCTTAGGCTTAGGTACTTCGACCTTTGCTAGGCACCCCCACACTTTAAGGTAACCGTAGGAAGGCTTCCTTCCTTTCCATAGTTCATATGGGGTTTTATCCCTTTTCTTGTGTGGCAATTTGTTTAGAATGTGGTTAGCTGAGAGCACAGCTTCCCCCCACATGTTCTGGGGTAAGCCCGAGCTAATCAACATAGCGTTCATCATCTCCTTAAGAGTTCGATTTTTGCATTCAGCTATGCCATTCGATTGAGGTGAGTATGGAGCACTCGTCTGATGAATAATGCCATGTTCTTGACAGAGTTCCTCAAACGGAGCTACATATTCTCCTCCTCGATCACTTCGGATCATTTTGATTTTCACGCTGAGTTGACTTTCAACCTCATTCTTATATCTCTTAAAAGCATCAAGAGCTTCGTCTTTGCCCTTTAGGAGATATACGTAACAGTATCTCGTGCAATCATCGATAAACGTGATGAAGTATTTCTTCCCGCCTTTAGTTTGCACGTGTTTCATATCGCAAGTGTCCGTATGAATTAATTCTAAAGGCGTAGTACTTCTTTCTACTGAATGAAAAGGTGCTTTGGTCATTTTAGCCTCCACACATACTTCACATTTATCGGATTGGTTGAACTCTAGATTCGGTAGTAAATTTCAAACTTACTAACTTTCTTAGCGAGTTTAGATTTACGTGTCCTAATCTACCATGCCATAAATTAGAACACTCGGCCAAGTAAGAAGAAGCATTAACTTTATTTTCACCGTTAAAGGTGCGATGTACAGTTATTACATTCATCTTAAATAGCCCCCTTTCTAGATAACCCTTTCCTATGAATTGACCCGCTTTGGTCAGTACAAACTTATCAGCCTCAAATACAAGCTTAAGACCGGCTTTGCTTAACAGTGAGCCAGAGACTAAGTTCTTGCGGATGTCCGGGACATGCAGCACATCCTTGAGGGTCAGCTCCTTTCCTGAGTTCAGCTTCAGGACCACCTTTCCCAGACCAATGATCTTAGACGTTGCGGAGTTTCCCATGAACAGCTTTCGGCCGGTGATCAGGATATAGTTCGAGAACATCTCCTTGTCCGAGCAGACGTGGCGGGTAGCTCCAGTGTCCACGAACCACTCTCTCGGATTGTCCACCAGGTTGGCTTCAAACACTACGGCTGACAGATCCATCTGGGATAAGTCTTCAGCCAGGTTAGCCCTTCCTTGGTCGTCCTTCTTCGGCTGGCGACAGTCCTTAGCCATGTGTCCGGGTTTCCCGCAGTTGTAGCAGTCACCCTTGATCTTTTTCTTCTTGGGCTTTTGCTCCTTCTGCTTATCCTCGGACTTCTTCCTCTTCTTGCCACTTTTTCCCTCAGCGAGGTGCACGGTGGTCTCAGAGTTGGCCTTGCCTTGCTTGACTTCGGATTTTCGGTTGTCTTCCTCGATCCTTAGTCTCACTATCAGGTCTTCTAGGCCCATGTCCTTCCTCTTGTGCTTGAGGTAGCTCTTGAAGTCCTTCCACAGCGGGGGAGCTTCTCGATCATCGCAGCTACTTGGAAGGACTCGCTGAGTTGCATCCCTTCGGCTTGGATCTCGTGAAGGATCAGCTGCAACTCTTGCACTTGGTCGATGACCTTCTTGGAGTCCACCATCTTGAAGTCGAGGAATCGTCCGACGATGAATTTCTTCGTCCCGGCATCCTCCGTTTTGTACTTCTTCTCGAGTGAACTCCACAGCTCTTTAGCGGTCTTAGCTTCCGCGTAGACATTGTAGAGCGTGTCGTCTAGTCCATTCAGGACGTAGTTCCGGCATAGGAAGTCGCTGTGACTCCATGCATCGAGGGCGTTGATCTTTTGTTGATCTGCCTCATTTTCCGCTACCTTCGGAGCCTCTTCCTTCAGAAATCGGACCAGGTTGAGCGTTGTCAGGTTGAACAACATCTTCTGTTGCCACCTCTTAAATTCTGGCCTTTCGGCGTGGACAGTTCCCGGGACCGCTGGCACTGGTGCTGAACTTGATTAGGATCTTCTTCAGTCCGGTACGGGCTTCGGCAATCGTCCCCAAGATACAACGTATCTCGAAACTTTCGGGCTAACCCTGAGGAAATGGCAAGGAAGGTACGCCTATTTATAGGCTGGAGGAGGCAGGGAGGCAGCCACCCCGAAGGGACGCGTCCGCTCGGCCAACAGGCGCGCTAGGCTGCGCTCGTGAGCCTTCAGAGGCTTCTGGAAGTACCAAGTGCGCCACAAAGCGCCCATTGCGACCTGCGTCCAATGCGCCATGCGCACACGCGCGTGCTCGTGCTCGTAGCGGTGGGTCAGCCTTTTGGGTAGCCAATCAAGTTGAGAGGCAAGGAGGGGAATTCCTTATAAACAATGAAATCCTCCTTGCTCTAATCAATGTGGTATTGCCCCATTCATTTCCCTTTTGGGCCTCCACTTTGGGTCTTTCCACTTTGGGCCAAATGCATTAAAAATGCATTCAAAACCCAACAATCCAGTCGTAGCGTTAAATCTTTAATCACTGAAATCAATATCGAGTCGCCTTTCTCATTCTCGGGAAATAGATTGCAAGATGGCCCGTAACCCATAATTAGCATTACATCATGAACCGAATCTAATCTTAACTAATGTCTTTAAGCCATGCTTTATATTATCTTTAGAGGATCTCTCTCTTATCACGATCGGTTTCTTTAAGAAGCAAAAACACGACAAGTTACCAAATATATCATATCATGTGCATAATCTTATCCGTAATATTTAGGTACAATGGATACTGTACTTTTTAGTCAAAAGTTTCGACAATTGTAGCACCTCATCACCATATATATTATTTTAAAACCCTGGGTCGGACTCGACACTATCAACTGGTCTACCGATTCTTCATTACTAAAGCACGTGCAAGATCTATATTAAAAAAAACTGGCAATGCGGGCCTTGGATGCTGGAAATTCATATCAAGCTTGAAACTTTCTTGGTAGAAGAATAGATTGGTGGTAGAGGTTGAGGTCAATGCCGTCGACATTCCGACCTACACGAGCTTGGAGGATCGCCTGCGGACAAACAAAATTAGCAAGACTGTTAAGAATGCAAGAATTTATACTGAGATGATAAAGAGTTAAGATTGATGCTTAATTTACCGGCTTTAATGATGCTCGAAGGCATTGGTTAGAGAAAGGTACTTTGATCGGCTTCCTGAATAAGATTGATCGATAAAGATGATGCATTTGGACCACACTGCACTAAGGTATGTCATATTAATTTTTTTAGAGGTAAATTTTAGGTTTTTTTAATTAATATTTTGGGCAAAAGAAGAACTAGTAATCTCTTGGTAGTCGGTCTCGTTAAAACCCTGATACGGCTAAACCCTGCGGGAACTATGTCCAATTCATTAGACAGATGTATCTCGTCCTACCTTGCAACCACGTTACAGATTAGAATGCTTCAGGTCCATGAGACCACCATCCGCTATTGAAAGAGTTGCGAAAGTGAATTGACATCTTAAATATATGCAACAGAGATGCAATGCCATCCGGCAAATAAGTACCAAATTAGTACCCTGTAATGATTTGCCCTTTTGGGAAGAAGTACTACCAGTGGTACTCAGTCCCATTAGTATACATACTAGGGAGATTCACTCTTCCTAATGCACCTCTTGATAAGAATGAATAGTGAAATCTGAACATCATAACACTTGAATCCTAGAAAGGAGAGAGAGTACACAAGATTCTAACTTCCTTCAAGCTGAGTTTTCAAGTTCAAGTGCACCTCAATTTGCAACAACCTTATAGTGCTGTTGAGGCACAAAAATCTCAAATTATTAACGATATCTTGAGCTCTCCGGTGCAGTCTCAAAGTGACCAGGTGACCGATGACCGGCATGGTCTCAAAGTGGGTGGTGTCATCCCAGAGAGATCAATATCGGGTGATCGATGTTCGGTATCGTCCCGAAGAGACCGGTGTCGGATGACCGGTGATTGGTGTCATCTCAAAGAGATTGCTTCCGGTCTTGAGTTGGGTAGAAATCGATAATGGTCTTCTCTTAGTCAAGATCGATGACGGTCTCCCAATGATGGTCTCTCCTTGGTTGAGACCGGTGACGGTAGACCACCTTAGTTTATTATCCTTCGATGCCAAATATTCATCTTTGGTAGATCGGCGGTATATTTTGACTCGAATATTAGATTGAGCTGATTCTTTCGGCTATGGAAAGGCAAGACAAATATCTATAACTTTGTAGTTTATAACTTTTTCCAATTCGAAGCGAAATATGGTCAGAAATCTACTTCAAGATGAGCATACTTTGAACCAGTTCGGTCCGCTTCCTGCCCGCCTGGGTGATACTCCTCAGTAAAATGCTCATAACTTTCTATCCGGAGCTCGGATTGAAACGATTCAAGTTTTTTTGCAATGCCAAGACATAGATCTACGACTTTGTAGTTTGTGATATCTTCAGATTCAGGGCGGAAGCAGGTCAAAAATGTGGGCGGAAGGCTTAGCCCGGATGTCGCTTTGGCCTTCAAGGTGGGAGGCCGGAAGGTGCTTTGACCTATAAGGCGGGATGCCGGATGGTTGCTTTGACCTATAAGGCAAGAGCCCGGATGGTCGCTTTAATTTTTGAGGTGGGAGCCCGGAGGGCATTTTGACCTTCGAAGTGTCCGGGTGGATGTCTTGGCTCGTGAAGTGGGATGTCCGGTTGGATGCCTCGGTACGTGAAGTGATATGTCTGGGTGTTAAAGTGCAAAATTCATACTCCGGATGTGTAGCAAAGGTGTTCATCTCCGGGTTCGTTTGCGTTGGACAACCCGTGTTCATGTTGATTGGACCGTTCGGTCCACTTACTTGTGCAAGCGGAAGGCGGAGCTCGAGCGGTGTACTGCCTTACTTGTGCGAGCGGTAGGTTGGAGCTCGGGAAGTAGGCCTTGAAAGCAGTAAGGCTCCCTTTGGAGCCCGGGCGGTAGGCCTACGAGTTTCCACTTTGAAGGCAGTAAGGCCCGCCTTTCACTTCGTGTTCACAGGCAGAAGGTTGGAGCTCGGTCCACTTCAAAGCGGGAGGCGGTATACCGCCTTGTTGGTGCGAGCGGGTGGATGGCACCGGTTTGGGAACCTGGGCGGTAGGCACATACCGCCTAGGGGCCTGCGGGCGGAAGGAGAATCCCGCCTAAGGCCTGAGCGGAAGGAGCCCACTTGGAAGAGCCGGCGGTAAGCGAGACGATAGGGATGGCTCATGGGCGGTAAGTTCCATCTCGGGCCTAAAGGTGGTAAGGCCTGCCTCTCGTTTTAGATTTTGTAAGCAGTAAGGCCTGCTACAGGCATATAGGCGGTATACCGCTTGTGAAGGACTCGGGCGGGAAGCCCATTTGGTCCGTATAGGCGGGAGGCTTTGGCTCGTTTTGGGGTTTGCTTCAGGCCTAAAGGCGGTAAACATGACGGGGTTGAGACGGGATTTTACATAGAAGATGTGTGAAGGGGCGAGTTGCCTTGTGTTTTCCTAAGTTGAGCTGGGATTTTCGAGATTCGGGCGAGATCTTGGGTCTTAGTTACTTGGTTGGCACGTCGGGATGTTCAGATTTGGAAGCGGGATTTGTTCATTTAAGGAACACGACTTGGATTTTTCTAATCTAAGCCGGGTGGATTCAGAAACAAAATATTCGTTCGGGACGGGATTTCTTGCTCGGGAAGGATGGAGCTAGGTCAAGGCGTGCTATATAAAGGAGGCTCGGGCAATGGAGACGGACATCACCAACACAACACAACTACACTTTATTTATCTTATTGCTTTTCCTTTCCGTAGCCTAGCTCTAGCTTTAGCCTTAGTATAGACCGACCTTGGGACGACCATTCCGGATCCGTCTCGGGTTACTGATTGAGAAGATACGAAGGAAGGAGTCCGGTGTAGCCTCGGGTGAGGCGTTGAGCATGAGTAATAGGGAGAGGTCTGATTCTAAGTCGAAGGAAAAGAAGGAACGGAGGAGGTCAAAGTTTAAGTCGCAGGATGATTCGAAGAAGGATAAGAGCGTCGTTCAATGTTAAAATTGTGAGAAGTATGGTCATTTTATAGACCAAAGTACGGCGCCAAAGAAAAAGGATGACAAGTCGGCTAATGCCATGATGGAGAATCATGGAGAAGCCTTGATTTTGAGCGTGGGAAGCCCATTGGAAGCATGGGTATTGAATTCGAGTACGTCATTCCACTCTTGTAGTGACGCGAGTATGATGGAGAGGTATACCCCGACCAACTTGGGCAAAGTCTATCTTGCGGAGGATAAGGCTTTGGATGTTGTGAGGAAAGGGGATGTGAGAATCCACACTTCTAAGGAGTGGAAAGCCCCCGAAGGAGGAGAAGCTCGAGTTGGTCTATAGTAACTTGTGGGGACTGGCACTAGTGGCGTCCTTAGGTAGTTCTTTGTACTACATGACCTTTATCGATGATTTCACGAGGAAGTTGTGGGTCTACTTTCTAAAACATAAGTCTGAAGACTTCGATGCCTTTAAAAAGTGGAGAGCCCTTATGGAGAATGAGACAGGTCTTAAGATGAAGTGCTTGAGATCCGACAACGGTGAAGAGTACGAGCTTCAAGAGTTCAAAGATTACTGAGCAATAAACGGGATTCGCATAGAGAAGACAGTAGTTGAAACCCCTTGACAAAATGGGCATCGTGGAGAGGATGAACAGGACAATCAATGAGAGAGCTAGGGCTATGAGATTGAAGTGTGGCCTACCAAAAATATTTTGGGCGGATGCAGTGAACACCGAGCCATTGACATTTGCAAAACCTCACCTCCCAAACAATGAAGCAATCCTGGTTCACTCCTTTCTCGCCTCTTTTAAAAAAAAGCAACACAAAGTTATTCGAGCCTTCGACATTTACAAAACCAGAGGATCTCATGACAAGTTCATTCTTCTTTGCCATTGCATCAGTAGCTTCTCTGCAATCGCCATCGAGTCTCCCTTTCCTTATGGACAGAGACCTCGCCAACCCGTTGAACATAGACGATAGATGCCCTATTGCCAAGACACCAACCAAGTTGCAACTACCTCTATGCTTATCCCAAGTATAATGACTGAGAAGTAAGAGAAGAGATAAAACTATTTAAGAGGAAGGAAGATTTATTTTTTCTGCAATTAACTTCATAGTTTCTAAGAAACAGGGTGGTTAAGGCACATAGTGATGTGTTACTAAAAGTGGCAAGAGGACATGCAACTGACTCATAAAGTAATGAATCTGACATTATAATAGTCCAGTAAAAATCAAATCATGTGAATCTAAATGCAATTCAACACGCAGAGAATGTACAATCTGACATGGAATTCCATCATTGGATCTTGTTAGAATATTCCAAAAGGAAAAGAACAATCATCAAGTGGAATATAAATGTGACTTTCCAGGCTATCCTCCTCTTTACTATTCTTGGTTTTTTACTCTGAAGAAATCACTGTAAATGGTAGTGGGATACAAACTTCAACTGCGTCATAAGCAGCCACCGAAAGACAGCTCCTTTCTTGATAAATTAAGAGCACAAAGTAAATGAGAAACTAACCAATAAGCACTTGAATAAACTGGCGAGGTATTTATTTGTGGCTTCAAGTTATTGGTAGACAATTAAATACTTGTGATTATTGCTCCAAAGCCTGACGCTCGTAAAGAGAAAGGGATTCAAACCCCGATTAGATTAATCTCTTGTTCAAGTACCGCTACTTCGGTTCTGGAGGTTCCCCTAGTGACTCCGACGCAGTCAAGTACCCGACAAAGAAAGCTCACCAGCAAAGCGACAGCCCTAAAGAAGATTCTGTTACGTAAGGTAAATATTAAACCTCCATCCGTACCTTTAGTTGATCAATCTACTCCACCTTCTTGTCACGACCCAAATTCGAGGTCGGTGACCGGCGCTAGACCCTAACTCGTTTACAACGCAAAATGAGTCTAGCCAGTCTTGAACATATGTTTAAGCTTTACAAAATCATACATGTTTTAAGAACCAAAAAGATTTACAATTATTCTTTTCATTTATCCCAAGATCAAATTGAACACTATGTCTACGAAGCTACTAGACAAGAACCTGCAAAACAGGAGAGAGAGGGGGTGAGTGTTTTGGAACACTCTGTAAGCACATAGAACATAACATATCAGTTATGTCAGATACATATGAGAGGGACAGAACTTAACTATATCCCACATCAAACCCAACCAATACGAACACAAAGCTAAGACAAAAAAATCATCTCACAAATAAGGTCATCAAAGTAATCACATATCAAACATAACCAAAATTTCAGATAGACCTTCACAAATATATAACACATATCAGATGAACTTCAGATAAGCCTAGATAGTGTCACTCCCACGCCAATACGAGGATATCATATCTTAAAGGCGCCATCAGAAACTAACCCACCGGCCAAACATATCATATCAGAATCCTTGTATCCTCAGTATATGTGCACATATGCCAACATCTCTAGTTGGTCACGGGTAGGCCTCATCATCCGCCATCACGCAAATCACATACCAACATTCCAAAATCACATAGACCAACACACAATGACCACGTATTCAAATACATATCAAAGCAGTCCCAAGCTAAAAAACACATGTTCTCTAGCTGGCTATACACATATACCACACATTTCACAAATCAATACAAAGATGACCAAACACAACACGTAGAACATGACGAAATCATAATCAAAACCTATATGCATGAGATGCACATACTTAAGCCTGAAACATACACATGTACCAAATAAATCAAAGTTGTTATGATTTATATGCTTACACAATTGAAGACCGCTCGACGAATGCTCATTTCCTGACTTTATTCTCCTTCAATCCATGGTCCATTATTCACGCCATATGTACATAACCTGTACAACATTTGTTTATTACCAGAAGTGCACTTATAAATCTGTTTTATCAACAAAATTAATACCGAGCACATAATAAGTCCAATCATTTCTAACTTCGAAAAGCAGCCATATAACTTGATATTATACAAAAACAAGCCCATATCTTCTTCAAAATACCCTTACTCTATTTTTTAATCATCACACCAAGTCCAAAAATTAACTCAGAAGTCCAAAGAACTACTTACCAATTTGTTATTCATGCACCACCTTATTTATGAAACTCAGCAGTAAGTCCATTTTGCAACAATAATTTTGGGATGATTTCTTTGTCAAAATTAGAAAATAATATAGCTTTAGAAAGGTCTTTGAGTACTCTACAACTTTATATTTCATGATTGAAGGACTAGGGTATTACGCTTCTGTTGTTGATCCTATGGTTCCGAAGGTTAGCGATGATGTGCGAGCTGAGGAGCAAGCGGCTGAGGCTTTGAACACCACCTTGCAAGTGAATCTTTCTTTGGTGGAAGACTATTCAATGAATCTTTTATGATTCAAGGAATCGGCGTGTAGAATTGAACGTGTCAAGCGCTTTGACCCTCCCTGATGTTTGGCCGTGGTTCATCTTGCTTCTAGGAATTTTGGGAAAATTTTGGCATATAAACTGTGAGATTTTGTGTGTGTACTAGACAACATCTATCATCGCTTAGCCCTGATAGCCGTTTATCTAGTACCTATGGAGCTGTATTTTGGTATAGTTTGGTGTAATACTTTGGTATTTTTCTGAGAAGTAATATAACTTTTACTTTTCAAAAAAAATTAAATACTTGTTTGGAAACTTGGTCATTCTTGTTAGATTGCCAAGAGGGTTGATGAGTGTGAAAATACTCTATCATCTATGTATATTTTAGTATTAATTTTTTATTATTTCTAGTATTTTTGTTTGTTATGTATTGATGTAGTGTCATTTATCGTACTTTGAATATTTTAGTATAGTTCTTGTGATTTTTATTGTATTTTATTCGTGTTTATTGCTAGGAGACTTTGTGGACCAACCGAGGAGGATATTAGTGTACCTTGGATCGTGTCAAAGGCGATTGTATCGGCCGTGCAGAATGGTGCAAGATCGGGACCTCGACGACATTGGGCAAGATTGACCTCGAGCGACTCAAATAAAGATAACTTTGAGATATAAAGTCCGATGGAGATGAGTGAGGCAGTTCTGGAAAGAAGACATCAGTGGATACAACTTTATCTCTAATGGTCTTATTCATATCCGAAGTCCAAAAAGGTGAAAAATACGTTCAAAGTCAAGCTTCAAATCTGAGAGCCAGCCCAGCCGAAATGGGCCGGAATTCACGGACCATTTTGGGCCCATTTCGGCCTTGTCCATAGATTTACATGGCTGGAACTTTAAGAGTAGTGTAATTAGTTTGAGTTGGGAAATTTTGTATAAATAGCCTCCTTGGCTTTCCTTGCAAGACACTTTTAAAGAACTTAGATATTTTAGCTAAAATTACTCACCCACTCTACTATCTCTCTCTTTTGGAAGAAAACTTGGCTCACCATTGTTGAAACTTGTAGAGAACTTGAAGGAGAACTTTTGAAAGCTTTGAAGATCATCTTGAGCTTTCTTTAACCCTCTCTTTTATGTTCATGGTTTACTTGCTTCATTCAATGGATGTGTTTAGTTGTGTAGTTGATATGTGTGAGTAGTTGATTAGTGAGTTTGGTGCCTTGATATCATCTACTTAGCCTATAGTTTAGTGGAGTTAAAATACTAAGATTTGTAAATTAGTTAATGAGTTTAATGCTTAATCTTGCTTGATCATCTTGATTACGAATTTAGTTAATGCTAATTTCCAGGAAGGATTAGGATTAATAGATCATTTAACTAGTTAATAAGTTACCTATTGATGAGGGATCTCATTAGGTGGTTAGTTGTCCAAAGGGTGATAGTTATAATTAGAAATTAGTTAGATAATGTGGCTAATTAGTCATGGAAATATGATTAGTTTAACTAACCCTAATTAATAATTGACTTAGACTAATTAGTCGCGGGAGTGTTAATTAGTTGCTTTAGAAATACCCTGACCATAACACGAACTTAATAAAATTCATAAACCATTTGGTTATTTATGTGTTATTGGTACCAAGACCACTCTTTCCTTTATTGTTAAAATCGTCTTCTAGTGGTTAAGTCATATTTGTGGCCTAGAACTTAGTCCTTGTGGGACGACAATCCATTACTTACTCTTTATTGCAAAATAGGTGTTAAAAATCTTTAAGGGTCAAGTAACTAAGCACCAAAATAACAAAGGGTTTCTACTAATATCGGGTTTCTACTAATATCTTGCCTAATTTTCTTTAGAAAAATGTAGCCAAGTATATCCACAAAGCAAGGAAGGGAAATAGCTGGACTAATGCTAGGTAGATCATAACTTTAGACGCAAACTCTTCCCTTCCATACGTTACAAGTACTTTTCTTTCAAGGGTCATGCCTTACTAATACTAGCCTAATTTTGCTAAACTGGATGATCTTGTCCATGTGGTAATTCTATTACAGGACAAGAACACGCCTAACTCGTCTATTGACTTTATCCTCCAAGAGAGAAGGAAAAAAACGTTATGTTATGTTTCCCACACCATTCATTACGTGATCATAGCCAAACAAGCATAGCAACTTTTGGTGTTGTTCGAACTCGAGACCTAATACACTCTAGACAGATGAAGTAACTAAACACAGTTCCAATAGCAAAATCGGGAGAAGGGTACGAGAGGACAAGGACTGAGACCTTAAAGAGAGGAATAAAGAAAAGGAAAATATGGTGTGTGAATATCAGAGGGAAGGGATCACGTGGAGATGCCGGGAAGATGACGAAGAGGGAGGTGAAACTGAGACAACAATGGTGGCTGAGACTTGGAGACACCGAATGCATGGATGACGCGTCACGACTATCCATGGGCAGTAGCAACTCCAAAGATCTTTCTTCTCTTGTGTTTGTTTCGTGATCTCGTTCGCTACCATATATTTATCTCTTCCAAGGAAACGACAACAAACGAGAAGCGAAAAGGCTTATTATAAGGTTTAAGAAAAAAAAAGTCTTTATGTTTTGTTGTTGGTGGTTAATTATAAATGGAAAGTCCATGTTGCTATTTGATATTTATGGGGGCTAGTTTATAAACAATTTCGTAAGGGACAAATTTTTTTTACCAAGTGGTATCTAGACATCTATCTATATTTATAAGAACTAAAATACAAAAATTTAGTTCTTTTCGATCGATCGATGTAAATGATGTTTGTTATTTTAAAGGATGTCATGACAATTTTAAGACTACAGTAAATTTTGGAATGAGAAGGTGACTCTCTTGTTTCCGTCTTCTGTCCTTTTGGGAATTATATCTTTGTAATATCTATGTTTTTCACAAAATTTACACATGAATCGTGAATTTTCTCTAATTCATATACGCTTTGGCAAGTACCTTTCAGCTCATAATATCTATGTTAATATGGTAAATATAGGTCTCTTGGATCGCTTGGCGACTCTTTTCTTTTTGCTATTTTTTATTTACATTGGATTTCTTAATTGGTCGTTCATGTGGGTTACGAAATAATAAATACGAATGGATGTTAGAATATGATTGTGTCTCAATTGTTGAGGGGATGGTCAACTGTGGTTAGCCAAGGTTGTGGGATTTGTTACGAAATGATTGGTGGATTAAAATTAGAAATAGTGGGACAGCCATCACCGAGCTATTTTATTGGTGTTATCTGTGTAAAAAAAATCTACAAAAGCTAGATATGATCCCATTAATCCAACGCTATAATAATCTCACCCAAAATAGGTGCTCATCAGTTTGACTTTTCCTATTATAAATTGCCAAAAGGAGAAAGTTTTCTCAAAAATAGGTGCTCATTTTTTTCATGTTTTCCTTTAAAAAATATGGTGGCGGGGGACAAGCCGGGTAGCAGCGGGGTGCAAGCTTATGACGGAAGAGAGCAACGTAGAGTAGAATGGAAAGAGATAAGAGGGAGGGAGGGAGGAGACATTATTTGTTTATTTTTAATTTTAATATTACTTGAGTAATATTATGTGACAAATAATTGTCGATGTCGTCGCAGATGGATCTGAGAGCAATAGTAAATTATTTTTTAAAACAAAAAACCCTAGAAATAATATTCAATTAAACTAAAGAGAGTAATTTGTTCTCTATTATTTATTTTATTCTGGCCAAAGACTACCAATTTAACACAATGCAAAGAAAATGGTTTCAATAAAAGTCAAAATGATAAGAAACTGGTTTCATTTGAGAGCATTTGGATTCTAATAAAATGCATTATTTGGTAAACGAGGAGGGCCGGATTGGAAGAAAGACTGAAGGAGGTCGGTCGACTTGAGGACTGTGAGGGATGGAGGTGGCCGGAAAAAAGTAATAAATTGAGATTAGAGTTAGAATAGTTTGGTTTAATTTTTAACGTGTGCTGTTGTTGTAGTTCTCCGGTCACCCGAGATGGTGGTTTTGCTTGCTTTGGTTTTCGTACGTATTTTTAATTTCTTTCGTGTGCTATTGCAGTTCTCCGGTCACCCGTGATGCTGCTTCTCTGTGCCTGTCTTTAGTTGTTTTATTTGTGGTTTTAACCCACGGGCTACCTCTGTTTAGCGGTCTCGTTGGGTTCTGGCTTTGCTTTATTTGCCTTTGCTTTTGCTTGGATCGTCTGTCGTTCGATGTGCGAACTGTTCGGTTCTCGAAACTTTGCATGTTAGTGCAGGTGGATAGCCTTGGCTTGATTGGATTCGTTCAATCTTGTCATTCATTTGCGTGCATCTTGTATGCATTCAAATGCCCACGAGTTTGTGTCAACGCGACCTTGTAGTTATTAGCCGTAGCTTGTCTCGGCAGCTTTCGCCTTGGAAGATTAGCTCTCGTGGCCTTTTGTCCGCCCTTCGCCTTCACCCATGCCTCTCTATCTCCGATAGGCTTGGTTTTGTGTTCTGTTTCAACGTCTTCATTCTACGTTTTTGGCTTTCTCTTTCTATTTGTAATTTGTATTTTAATATAGGTTTCGCGCCACCCTTCTAAAAAAAAGTGTTGACTACAGTCTCCATTAAGCTCTTTTTCGCCAATAATTCTGGCGAGGATAAATATGAGAAGATTTTTTTAGCAAATTGTGCTCAGGTCCCTGTAGTTTAGTCACCCTCCCTCTCAGGTCCTTGCATTTCTAAAATTCATGCTGACGTCCTCCGTATTTAGTTTTAGAAACTCTCGAGTCCCTCGCTGACGTCATGAGTCCTTTTTTTATTTTTTATCATGAAAATGATCAAAATACCCTTAAATTAAAAAAATCGCTCACATTCCTCCCACTTCACCTTCTTCTTCACCATTCATTATTTTCTATCCATTTTTATCCAGAATTAAAAAGGAGGAACAAAATCAAAATAAAGTAAAATCAAAATCAAAAGGGAGGACCACCTCTCTAGAAGATAGAAGAGACCAAGTTCAAGAGGGAACCCACATGGAGTTCCACCTCGACATCGGCCAACTTTTCACTTACAAACTTCCCTCGCTCCGAGGACAGTGGAGATGACGTTGTCGCGGAGGCGAAGGTGAGACGACCTTAACCTCAACATCGTTTTGCCTGGTTCACTGCATTGTATTAGAGGTTGGGGTTGTCGAAGGTTGAAGACAAAACACCGGAGATGGCTTTTGTTTAAGTACCCAATCATTGCCGGGAGAGCTCATCGGGTCGATTGAGGTTCTAATCAAAATGATGAACGACGGGACCACGCCGTCGGGGTCCAACAAGAAGCTGACCTACCTCGCTATTATGGTGAAGAAGTTCATAGAAAAAAGTAGCAGCTCCCACGGGCCCTACCACCACCTACCTCGCCGGGGACATGCTGAAGAAGAAGAAAGGCCCCGGCGTCGGCTTCACGGGTAAGCAGAAGAAGCTATTACCCATTGATTTTGATTTTGCTTGATTTTGATTTTGTTCATCTTTTTAAATCTGGGTAAAAATGGACAGAAAATAATATATGAGGAAGAAGAAGGTGAAGTGGGAGGAAGGAGAGATTTTTTTTAAGGGCATTTTGGTTATTTTTATGATAAAAAATGAAAAAGGACTCATGACGTTAGCGAAGGACCCGAGAATTTCTAAAACCAAACATGGGAGACGTCAGCATGGATTTTAGAAATCAGGGTTCTGAGAGGGAGGGAGACCAAACTATTGGGACATGAGCATAATTTGCCCTTTTTCAAGAAATTCGTGAAGATTTTCTTGTTGATTTCATGAGGCGTTATCTATTTGTTCTAACTGGTTCGGCGAGGATATAACGTGGGAGTGGGACATCGTATCAACTAGAGTCCTATGCAATTTCCCATGACAATATTTTTTTGGGAAAATTATGCTCAGGTCTCTGTAGTTTGACGTCCCTCCCTCTGGGGTCTCTACATTCCCGAAATCATTCCTGACGTCCCCACAGTTTGGTTTTATCAACTCTCGGGTCCCTGGCTGATGTCATGAGCTATTTTTTTAGTTTTTTTCATAGAAATGACCTTTATACCCCTACACAAAAAATAAAAAAGTTATCATCTTCAACCTCTTAACATCTTCATCAAAAAAAACTCGACCATGTTCCATGTTCATCGTCCAAAACAAAAATTAACCATGTTCTTCTTCTTCTTCCTTCTTGAAGATCCCCAATCGAAACCCTAATCCCAAACCTCGTCCACCACCACCGTTCCTCGTCCTCGTCCCACCTTAAAAGAAGTCCTAAATTAAAAGAGTCAATTAGAAGGCAAGCTCGTCTGTAAATCCTCTCTCCTTCTTATCTCCGCCAGAATCAATTTCTCGACTTTAGATCTGGAAAATAAATGGGGATTTTTTTTAAATTTAACTCAGTACATGGTTGGTTTATCCAGAGAGGACAGAGATTCAATCCCCACGATAATTTTATTATCGGCCCCGACTCTCGATCTCCCCCTTCAAAAATCTAAAATTTTCCTCGCCAGTTGAACAATAATTAATTGCTTAGGTGTTTGAAGTGGTGATAGGGAACAACGGCGGCAGCGAGAACAACATTGGAACGGCCCCGACGCGAGACCCAGTATTGGAACGGCCCTGACGAGACCCAACATCGATACCCCTTTTTGGTCATTTAGATTTTGTTCTTAGTTTTGGCTTCCTGGGTGCAACGGCCCCGACACGTCGAGGTGCTTAAGGCTGATGTATCCTGGGTTCGACAGAGATGGTGGTGAGGTGGACAGAGCCGATGGAGGAGCCGAAGCACATGAAGTTGGAGATGAAGACGGTGGTGAGGAGAGTTGATTTAGATGGGTTGAACTGAATCATCGGATTTGAGGTGTTTTGGACGTTGTCGATGGTGAAGACAGGGGGAAGAGGGGGCGGAGCATTTGAAGTAGGAAATGAGTTTTTTTTTGTTTGTTTAAGGGTATATTCATCATTTCTTAGACAAAAAAAAAAGGATCGGTGACATCAGCCAGGAACCTGAGAGTTGATAAAACCAAACTTCGGGGACGTCAGGAACGATTTCGAAAATGCAGGGACCTCAGAGAGAGGGATGCCAAACTACAGGACTCTGAGCATAATTTTTCTTTTTTTTTAACATAAATTTTTATAATATGATTATAATTTGTATAATTTAAACTCTGAACCTCTTTAAATTAGTATACTCTTTACTGGGCTAAATGACTTTTGACATTTCAATGTTAATCATAATTAAAAACTTTGCAAAAGCTTAACACACACAAAAACACATTAAAAAAATGCATCGCAAAAAATAGCACATACAAGTTGGCTTAAATAGGGATGATAATGTAGGCTACTTATACCATAGTTTAGAGAGCCAACCCTACGTTCAATCTTAGCAAATTTTTACTATTAGATCTTACCCTTATATCTTGATCTGACGAGAGTTAGAATTTGAATTATAATTCGTCGAATTCAAATTTATCAAAACTTTGCATCATATTCGATTTGTTTGAGGACAAATTTTAATACAAATTATGAACCGCCAAATTTGAATTATTTTATTTTATTTCAAAAAATTTAAAATTTTAATCTAAAATTTAGAATGTATTGTTAAAAGAATATCGTTAAGAGAGTCGGGATATTTATCCCATAGTGTTTGATTCAATAAATTTTTTACCGTATATAAATCGGGAGAAACTATAGTATTATTTGACAAATGAAATCAAAATAATAGAACAACTATGGATTACTGAATTATGAAATAAAAATAACATAATAATTGAACAAACATAACATAATGATAGAACCACATCAACAAATAATGAAACAATGTATCATATTTCATTTTATTTCATTGATTGTTGGTCTATTATTGTTTCCCAACAAAATTCAACCAAAAATATAATATTGATTCGCATTTGAAAAAAACAATTTTCACCTTAATGGAATAATTATGGATTACTAAATGATGAAATAAAAATAACATAATAATGGAACAAACATAACATAACTATTAACCACATCAACAAATAATGAAACATTATATCATGTTTCATTTCGTTTCGTTGATTGTAGGTCTGTTATTGTTTCCCAACAAAATTCAATGAAGAATACGATCAAATCCGACCACAAGATTTTTAAATACCATGTTGTGATTCACATCAACGCCAACCATTGAAAAAATCGTCAATTCTCCTATAGACAACTGCTCATTTTTAAATATTAGAAGTCTAAATAATAATTTAATCAATATACCACACATAAAGAAATCCCAAAAAGTAAGCACAAATCGTGTGCGAAACAGAAGGGAGAAACAACGCCGTATCTAGGCAATCAGAAAGGATAAATTGCACCTTTTCTTTGCGATTCGCTATTTGATTCTGGTGTTTGTAGACTTCATTTGTTCTATTGCAACTTCTTTTCTTTCTATGACCTGTTTCAGACTTGATATCTGCAAGAAAACATATTAGTACTTCCTATTTCACTCGATCAAAAAACTATGGAATAGAGCGTCACCTATTCTTTGAGTTCTCTTATTTCACTGGTTTCTCTGTTGGACTAAGGAGCTCGGAGCTCAATGGATGCAACTCTCTCGGTGAATTTGAGTGTGCTTATGATCTCTCCAATTGAATTAACTTCAGGGTTTATGTGAACAAACATCAAAGTCTTGGCTCATCCATCTAAACACACAAAGAAGTCAGTGGTCTTAGCTTATTCTTATAATGGAACATAAAGCAAAAACTAGGTTGTTATAACTAATAACCACATATATACTTACCCAAAGAATCTTGCAAGACTTGAGTAAGCTTGCTATTTCTGTAAGGAACATGCTGGCTCTTCTGTGCAAGCGCGGATATCACATCGCCTAATGTAGAAAGAGATCGGTTTATGCGTTGAGCTTTCTTCAATCTTTCTCTAACCACTTTAGATTTGTCAACTCTTTCGGTACCGGTCAGATCAACCATATGAAGGTAGTCCTTAAGTACTGAGCTAGAGACTAGCTCTTTTCCATAAACATGAGCTGTCAAAATACTCCAACAAAGTCCAAACAAGTTCGATTAGAGACTCGGAGAATAGAGAACACACGATAAGGCATGTGCAAGGTACTTGCCTGTGAACGACTGCTTTGCTCATTCAGAGCGGTCACACCAACGGCGCAATTTCTCTGGCCAATTCTCATGAGATCAACAACATCTTGAGTACTAGAAATTGGGATCCGACTAGCATTGGGCACATTAAGCACGTTTAATTGCTAGTTGTTACGTATATCGAATGTATTAAATGGGTTAAGGACGATCAACTAATCAACGCATAAACAAAGCATTCATATCATAAAATCTGATCAGAATCAGAAAGTTCTCAAATGATATCTTCTGTTGGAGCCATCAATAACAAGCAGGTCTCTCACTTGTTCATTGTAAATTTTAATCATCTGAACTCTAACCTCATACCTAATAAAATCCATCCTCGCTTTTGAAATTTGGAATAAATTACCAAGAGCTCGATACTTTACGCCCTACGTATCTTCGGTATTCAAATCAGGACCGCTCTGGCAAAACAAACATCGCTATTATAAACATGTCAAGCCAAAATATTTTTCTACATTACAACGTTATCAAGGACTTTCCGTACCATTGTATAGATCTTCCCAGATTAGGTTTGATCATACACAAAGATGCAAACGTTATAACCATCTAGAACAGACCTTACTATGGGTTGAGTATCTGCATAAATTTGTCTTGTGGAGAAATATGAAACCATTCAAACTTAAGATCTGTAAGGTTCAGTGTCGATTCGACAGTAAGAAAGAGATCAAACCTTGTGTGACACTTGTAGATTCACTGTATCATATTTTGTTTCGTTGATTGTTAGTCTGTTATTATTTCTCAACAAAATTCAACCAAAAATACGATATTGATTCATGATTGAAAAAAAAATATTAACTTTTTTCACAATAATGGAACAATTATAGATTCCTGAATGATGAAATTAAAATAATAAAATAATGGAACAAACATAACATAACGATAGAACCACATCAACAAATCATGAAATACTATATCATATTTTGTTTCGTTTCGTTGATTGTTAGTCTGTTATTATTTCCTAACAAAATTCAACAAAGAATATGATATTGATTTATGTTTGAAAAAAAATCAAAATATTTTCACAATAATGGAATAATTATGGGTTACTGAATGATGAAATCAAAATAACATAATGATGGAACAAACATAACATAACCACATCAACAAATAATGAAACACGGTATCATGTTTTATTTCGTTGATTGTTGGTTTGTTATTGTTTCCTAACAAAATTCAACCAAGAATACGATATTGATTCTCGTTTGAAAAACAATCAAAACTTTTGTCACAATAATAGAAAATTATGGATTACTGAATGATGAAATCAAAATAACATAATAATAGAACAAATCTAACATAACAATAGAGCCACATAAATAAATAATAAAATATTGTATCATGTTTCGTTTCGTTTTGTTGATTGTTGGCCTATTATTATTTTCCAACAAAATTCAACAAAGAATACGATCAAGTCCGACCACAAGATTTTCAAATTATATATCATTCAAGATCAGACCACGTTATGATTCACATCAACGCCAACCATTGAAAAAATTGACAATTCTCATATAATTTAACAACCGCTCATTTTTAAATATTATAAGTCTGAATAATAAATTAATAATTATTATACCATACATAAAAAAAATCCCAAAAAGTAAGCACAAATATTATGTGAATCAGAAGGGAGAAACAACGTCGTATCTAGGCAATCGGAAGGGAAAAACTGAGCATTTTCTTTACGATTCACTGTTGATTCTAGTATTTCTAGACTTCATTTGTTCTATTTTAGAACTATGGAATAGAATGTCACATCTTCTTTGAGGTCTCTTATTTCACCGATTTCTTTATTGGACCGAGAAGCTACAAGCTCAATGGACGCAACTCTCTCGGCACTATCAACTGGTCCATTGATTCTTCATTACTAAAGCATATGCCACTGCTGCATCGAACAAGTTCACGACAATCAAGTTACATTCAGCTCAAGTTAAAGCAAATCATCAGACTTCGAAGAGCCATGAATTGCCATGCCATAAATTATAACACGTTAAAACTTCGAGGATCTCGTTCCTCCAATCACTCCCAACTCGAAACCAAAACTACCTATTTGAAAAGAGATTTTTTCCAAAATAGACAAAAAAACATAGATTTATTCCTTAAATATGTTAAAACTTAATATATTTCTAAAATAGTCAAAAAATTAATTTAAAATAAAAATATAGAGGAGAAAAAAAATCAAAGCTTAGATCGACTACCTCTGTGCACCACAAAAAAAAGTTAATGACAAATATACAAGAGTCGACCCAATATAGGTCGATTCACCTACCAAAATTTATGTATATAAGAAAAAATCCCTTTAGGTCAGGCGGACAGTTGTTAATTTTTTTTTACCATCCGTCATTGAAATCTTTTGTCATTTTAAAATTGAGTAGACAATACATAAAAAGGTGACGACCTAGTACATGGTCGAATCACTTTCTTTTTCGTTAATTAACTTTTTTTTTAAATAGTATTAATAGTATAGTTTGCAATTAGGTTGTTAAAATTTTGTTTTAAGTAAAATTTTATCTCCTAGAAAATAGACGAACAGACTTCGAATTTCTATATTCGAATGTTCGCTCTATTTCGTATAAATAATGATCAAGTCATAGATTTTTAAAAGTGTTCAAAAAATAAAAATAATTAGTAAAGAAGCCGACGACCTACCAAAAGGTCGACACACATTGTGCCTATATTATATTAATTTCCTAGTGTCAGGTCACACAAGAGGGGACACCAGTCGCCTCCTATATTATATTAATTTTGAGATGACCTGTATTTGGATGGCCTCCATTATTATTTTAAAAAAATTTGCCGACCGAAATTCTGTCAGGTATACGTGGTAGGTATCAAGATAAAGTCGACCTAAGCTTTAGTCGTCTCCTCTATTTTTTTTTAGTTTTTAATTAAATTTTTACCTATTTTAAAAATATATTAAATTTTAACCTGTTTAGAAAATATATCTTTTTTTTTACCTATTTTGGAAATAATCCAATTTCAAAAACAGCGACGGACAAGTGCATGCAAAAGATCAGCACTTCACTCGAGAAGATGTGCGAGTCTTACTTGCCAGCGACTCTTAAAGAGGCACCTCACTTTTTCCGCCCGTCGTGGGCTTGGTGTTTGGGCTTACATTGGGCGCCGTCTGAGGAATAGTAGTGCAAGCTATTAAAAACTGATGCCATTTTTATTAAAGTTGGCTGATAAAGCCCAACAAAAGAAGCCCACTCTGACGAAAGAAAGTCGCAAAAGTCCAAGGAGAAAAGTGGAGGGAAGCAACGACAGCAAGGATAAAAGAGGAATCAAAATCCCTCTAAGAAGCTTTTGTCTTGCAGTAGGATTATAATTATTGTGTATACAACAAAGGGGAACGATGTATTCTTTTGGTATCGAGTCCCGAAATGTAACAATATTAAAAGTTAGTAGAGAGTATTTTGTACATGGTTGAGATATCAAATCTCGAAATTTTCTTAGCCCAGTATATATCGAGATACACTGCTGAGATAGATACTACGTAGTTTCGACCTATGCCACGATGATGTTTGGATTCAGTATCAAGCAAAAAAACAGTCTCCAAAGTTTGTTGATGTGGGGGGTGGGGGTCGAGATTACCCAATGAGAAATTGTCCCAAACTTTTGATCGTCAATGTGAAAACAGAAATAGGCGTGCTTTTCAATAGAAAGGTAGATTCTTATGAGCCGACAGAAGGGGTAAAAAACACCCATAGTCACTAAAGTTTAACAGTTTTTTGTCAATGGTCACTAAATTATTTTTTTACCCTTTATGGGTCACTAATCTATACTAAATCACTCAGGTATGGTCACTCCGCCCACTTTTTCGCCAAAAATCTTCCCGGAAACAAGAAAATTGGTCTCGGAGGCAAAGTCCGGTCATCTTCTCCGGCAAACAAACTCCGACGAACAAAATTCACTAAAATGCAATGGCCTCAACTACCGGAATACTTTCACTACAGCAACCGGAACAGAAACGTTCAAACCCCAACCTAATAAAATTACTTTAACAAAGCCCAAATCAATTAACTTTAAATTGAAAATAAATTAATGTCTTGTGCTACTCTTGAGGGCAAAAGAACCGTCGAGTGACTTGAACAGCACGAGAACTCTAATTCCGTATCTGGGTTATTCTTCCCCGATCCGGATCCGCAATCTCCCGTCGACCATATTATCTTTATCCCTTTCCCAAACAAACAAACCATCGGAGACGGTGGTGTACCTGCACCTTTTCTTCAATTACTAGAGAACAAACAAGTTGCAATCATCGTATCGTGCAAAGGGCTTATGCTCTGTGCTTCTAAACAATCGTACCCTTTCGAGACGACCTTCGTTTGCAATTAAAAATTAGGCAAATTTTGCTGCTATAGTTTTTCAATAATTTGCCTACTGCTTAACAAGATGCCAAAATTTGCCTACTGCTTGTGTCTTCACCGTGTTTCTCATTACTGCTTTGTTGATCTTCAATGTTGCTTCTTTTCTTTTCCACAAGTTTTGGCTTATCCCGCTTAAAATGGCCGGAAAGATTTCCGGGAAGATTGCAGGTGGGTCCTATTTTTTTTTGTGAATCCGGGAAGATTTTTGGCAAAAAATGGTCGGAGTGACTATAACTGAGTAACTTAGTATAGATCGGTGACCATAAAAGGAAAAATAATAGCTTAGTGACCATGGACAAAAAATTAGTAAACCTTAGTGACCATGGGTGTTTTTTACCCCGACAGAAGTGGTAAAAAGGCAAAAAGTAGCAGTCAAGCCCAAGGTAGGTTAAAGTCAAACAGGAAACGCTGCACTCACACGTTTCCAACGAGAATAGGACGCGGCTAAAACATCACCTCAAGCAAGTCACTTTCAATTAAATCAAAATTATTCAACCAAGACCCTACTAGGTAATTGACTTCGTCTTCATAGTGGGAACTCGCAAACCATGACGACAGGACAAACCCTTCATCAATCTGCAATTTGATGCATCTCCGGCTGCTACTAGATTGCATCTTCTCAACATTAAAACAGAGGCAAGCGCAAGGTAAAACCAAAAGAGGAATGTTGACAAGTGACGAGGAAAAATCATTAACTGGGTCAAATTGGACAATGAGTATAATGATCAATGAGTTTCGAGTGTGCTGGACTCGATCGTTAGTAAAAATAGTCTATCTACAAAGGACTAAGCATAAATGTTTGCCTAAACCTAAAGAATAAGTGAGTATTCATTCTTGTACAGGAATCTCAAAGGCCTAAACTAAGCCACTGTGGCAACCTGGTGTCTAGGATTCTCTTCACTACATCCCTTACAAAAGAATTAAAACAAGAGGAACAAAGACCTTTCATCATACTCGTCTCTCCAATGTGGGTACATATTGCTGGCGGAGGCACCATCTGAACTTCGCTTCTCCTATGATCACGCCCACAGGCAGCCAAGATTGTGTGCGTCGAGCTCCTTGCAATATCCTTGAAAGTATCAGTACCTGCATCACCAATTGAGAGACATGGTTCGACCTAATGTCAAGAGCAAGATAAGTGTACTAATACGATTTATGGGATAAAAGTACAGAGCTACTAATGATGGGTGAATTTCAAGCATCCCTATGACATGAACTGAAAATCATAAACGCAGCATGCGTACCCAAGTGAATATCTTGGGACAGGTTTATCAAGTGACTTTTCACCATTGATTGCAGCTGTTCCTTCAGGGCATAAAATTGGCTCTCTTCTCCAGGTCCATAGACGGGCAAGTTGCAATCAAGTCCAACGCCTGATCGGCTGTCATACCGACAAACTTGATCATTAACAGGTATCGAGTTGGTGCCAGAAGGTGCGGACCACAGTGTTAGATTTGCTGGCCTGTCAATTGTCGCCATGGTTGGATCCTGAATGACTTGTGAACCAAATTGGCTTTGTCTTGATGAAACAAAATCATTGTCACGAGTTACAGGAAAGGGAAGGTTCTGAGCCAGCTGCCTCCCCATCAAAAAATTTGGCAGCATCCCAAACTCTTGGGCGCTTGAATTCTGAGTAGCTGCTTCCCGATTCTGCTCCACCCGAGAGTTTATGAGCTCATTATGCAAGGATGTGGCTGATATCACATCAGGTCTACCAGGCATATAAACCGCGCGGTTAGAGATTATATTCTGGATATGCCGATGTATTTGGCGTCTTACCGACAGTGTCGCTGCTCCAGATCCGGATACTGGAGATGCTATGGTGCCATCTGCAGCAGGATATCGTGGAGATGGCACATTACCAATCACTTGGGGAAATGCCAAACGAGGGGAAGACTCCATCATAGGTCCTGAGCTTTCTCCAAGATTCGTGAGTGAGGGTGCTCTGTAAGACGTGTTGTTGTCTGCTGTTGCATGATCACATGAAGGACCATGAGCTGGGGTACTAGAAGATCCAAGAGCCACAGGTCTGCACACATCACAATACCAATTGCCTTCTGGTACTTGCCGTCCGAGACCAACGCAATACGTGTGTGCCGGTGAATCACAGATATCACAAAGTAACATGAGTCCATCATCCCCACCTTCATGGCACTCAGTGCAGATCACCGTCTCGTATGGATCAACAAAGCTCCTGATCTCCTCCTCAGTCGGTTGATAGACCTGAGAAGTAATAAATCAACAAAAAGGTAAAGAAAAGTAGTCTAGAAACGAAAAAAACCACCCAACTATTAGAAATAGAGAAGAAAAAAAACCAGACCTGATCACGCATAGGAACTTCAATGACCATATTCCTAAGATCCACCCCAATTGTTGATCTACCATGTTTTGTAATAGTCTGAAATCTCTGCTTGCACAAGGGACAACGTGATTCTACTTTTGACCACTCCATGATACATACAAAACAAAAGTAGTGACTGCAGCAGTTAAGTGTTCCTCTTGATCTTCTTTTATCCTCTTCCGACAGACAGATCCCACATACTTGCCTGCCTACTTCTGTTTTTACTTCCTTGGCCTTCTCCTTACCCTTTTTTCTTACGTTATGTTTTCGCTGGGAGGTATCACGGTTGTCCTGAATTCTCCTCGTAGATGAAGTATTCCTCAGACAAGCTTTTAGATCTCCAAACAATCTGCTTGCTTCCTTCACTTGTTCTCTCTCTTCTTCAGAGATGGTATACTCAAAATCAGACGACCTAGAACATACAAAGTCCGAATCTGAATCAACAACATACCGTCGCCTCTTACGAGGTTGTGAGATTTTGTTGCTCCTGGACTTTTCTTTACAGACTGGAATACTATCAAGGAGATCAGCATCATATTCATCATTAAGGTCAAACTCTTGTTTCTTCCTCAACCTTCTCCTCGACATGGAAGGCCTCTTGGAGACCCTGGACTTCTTCCTCCTCCTTTTACCTTTAGCAGAGCTTCTTTTCTGCAAGTTCCTCATGCCCACTTTGACATTAGAATTCTTCTCTTCCAGAAAATCTTCCTCCTCATCAACAAGATCATCTTCTTCTTCTGGAGTAAATTCCTCATCATCCTCGTCCAAATCTTCTTCATCTTCATCAACATCGACATCTTCGTCATCATCATCAACGACATAATCTTTGTCTTCATCTTGGTCATTTTCCTCACACAAAATTGTCTTCCTCTTCCTCGAAATTTTACCACGAGCATCCTCTTCATCAACATCGACATCTTCGTCATCATCATCAACCACATAGTCTTCGTCTTCATCTTCATCTTCATCTTGGCCATTCTCTTGGCAAGAAACTGTCTTCCTCTTCCTCGAAATTTTACCACGAGCATTCTTACCAGAACCCCTTCCCCGCTTTGCTCTAGAAGTCTTCCTAAACACCACCACCTCCTCCTCCTTGGACCCTCCTTCAACCGAGCCCTGAAAACTCTCCTCGGAAGAATACCCATCAAAAGAACTCACACCATCATCCTCCTCCTCGGAAGCCATCTCCTCATTCTCCAGAACAAAATCCTCGTCCGAATCATCGGAACCTGAACACCTAGACCTAGCCTTTCTCTTAAACCCCCTCTTAGTGCCACCCTTCCCTTCCTTTCCCATGCTATCCTCCTTCAGAACAAAAACACCAATTAACAGTCCCCAGATATTATACTATAAACCTACCCAAGTCAAAAAAAGCCCCCCTCCACCTATCTCACCCGAATAGCGAATTAACCATGAAGAAGACGATGATGCCTTTTAAACCCAGAGCTACAGCTGCTAATCTCCCACATCAAAAACGGATGGATCCGTACAAATCAGGAAACCCTCAATTCTCCTTTAACCCCCTTTCTCTTAATGTCCCCGATTTATTTCCTCACTCTAAACGCCAAATCCTGAACCATAAAAAAATACATAAATAATGCAAATTCAATAAATAGCCTTTATAATCCGATCTATAATATTAATACCACAAAACCAAAAGATTAAATGGAAATTCACAAATCATTAACCTCGAAGCTATCACCTGGGAGACGATAAATTACTAAAAATAACCAAATAGAGGCTAAGTAGCCAAGGTGGGTAAGAAAATATTATCCTCAGCTAAATTCCAAATTTACCCCTACAGAGAGAGAGAGAGAGAGAGAGAGACATGTATGTACCTTGGGAGGAAGGGAGGAGGAATGGGGACGATTGGGAAAAAGGGGGAAAGAGAGAGAATGAAAGTGGTCGCGCAAGCCAACTCTTCTTCAATTTTATTCCTTTTCTTTTTTTCTTTTCTTTTTGGCTCGTCGGTCTGTGGCATCTTACATCTGAGGTCCTCATCTATGTGTTCTATTCTCAGTTTGTTCCAAACTGTTTCTTTCGAAAATTTCATTTTGCTTCTCTTGTATCTGAAAATTTTATCTTTTCGGTCCTGCGTTATCTCTTTCTCACAATGTTCAAAATCTTTGTTGCTTTCACCACGACGAAGCTAGTTCCTCTTTTAGTCTTCACTGATATTTGTAGCTGAGAAGAAATGAATGCCACTTTCTTTCTTTGAAATAGTTGAAATAGAAGAAAATTTTAGAGGGTGGAACCAACAACCATCTAGATTAACTAGTGACAGTGTTGTTCTAGTTTAAATATATCTCGTGTTCGAGTTCTTTGAAACGCAGTAGTATTAAATACTTGTTGAAATTTTTTTTGTCACTTTTCAAATGTCTCATCTGTTTGAATCTGGACCAATGAGTCTGGACACTAGATGATACAAAAAGGTTAGAGGGCAAAAATGGAAACATTCTTTTCTTTCAAACTCTTCGAAAATTAAGAATGAAGATGTATCACCCATCACAAAAATATTAGTTATAGTATATTAATTATCTAATTGAAAAAAAAAGTATATGTACTAACCGGATCAATTTGAAGTATATTGTGTTAATTGACTCTTTCTGAAAAATATAAATTGTTGTGTGGATCAATTTCAGATAAATGATATTAGTTGTACTATTTGAATAAGTAAAAGTACAAAATGAAATTTATTCTCAAAAGTCTGTTGGACTGGTTCAGTTAGTTGTCCGTGCTGAAACTAAACTGGTAAGGAAAGTGCACTCTGGCTTCTTCGGCTAGTTTCCATAAGTGGCATCAGCCAATAACAACTGTTAGAAATACCAGCTACTAGAATATTGGAAAAGCACGTATCGGTGAGTCACACCAAATGCTCGATGCAGGTACTAATATATGCTTTTTTTACAGGAGTCAGTGTTTATCAAACAAGTACGTTGCACGATTTCAAAACGGTACAAAATAGATTTAACTGACTTTAAATGATGTTCCTTTGTTTACTCACTTCGATTTCTTAAATTGACGAACCTTTCTCCTTAGAACATTGTTTCAAAAAATGTTGTTTGACCACCCCGCAAAAAAATTGTTGTTTGATCGATCACAACTTGAAATTGAGACCTAATTATTTTTATACCAAAATTTGGAGAGTGTTAGATCACTCATCAGTTGTCGTTGATCATCAATCGAACCAATCGGTTCACTTCATTGGACTAATTGGTCTAGGCCAAATTGATTATTTATTTTTTTTAAATAAAATTAATATTTTGATTAGATTAAAAGTGATTAGATTTAAAATTTGGTACTTGTAAATGATAAATTTTGCAATAACAGAGAATATTTAGAATTATTTTATATTTTAATGCTATATACTAATTATTAATACAATAGTTTTTTAAAAAATTTGCTCCGACCGGTGAGAGAAAAAAATATCCAAATTATCTGCCGTTTTAAATATTGCTTTTGTGATACCCCGTAAATGATATGTACTGTATGAAATGCTTAAATGATTTGATTTGGCTATCCATATCAACAATGTGCACCTTCTTTTCTGGCACACATCTTGAAAGAACTCTAAGGTTAAACACGTTTGGCCGAGAGTAGGATCGGGATGGGTGACTTCCTGGGAAGTTTTCCAGGGTGCGTGTGAATGAGAACAAAATACGCTGAAAAAGACCCGTATTAGTCTGTGGAGACAGTCAGTCAGATCATAAAGTGTTACAGCTTTATAGAGGACAATGGTTCAAATATTTCCATCTTCATGTTCCTCTGCCACCTAAGAAAATTTTAGTTATTTTTAATATTCTAAGAATATCAACTGACTGACTGTTTTTATCCGCATGTGTTGTTTTAAGAATATGTTGATTTGTTGTCCTTGCGCTTAATGAGATGCCTTCGGAATTCACTCCATGGTTAGCGTCCATGTGACCTGAATAACTCCTTGATATATATATATATATATATATATATATATATATATATATATATATTTTACATTTTCTGGCTGAGTCAATGCGTGTACGTCACTAGAGTGGAGACGACCTGCTTACCTCTCTTATTTTTTCAAACTACCAATTTTAGGAAACGTTGTAAGTTGTTCGCTCATTTAAAAATTTTGGTATTTTTTAACCCAAATTATAAAGAAAAAAAATTCGTTGCAGCAAGAGTTGGCTTGTAAACAAGTTTATTTCTCCTAATTCCTTGGTTTGATTCTTTTGTATTTCCAGTGCATAAGAAACTTCAAGCCGTGTGTTGCGTGCGGGGCTATAAGACCCTTTAATACGCACGGGGCCTTGTTAGTTGTTTTCAACTCTATGCGTAAACATATATGATTAAGCGAAGACAACTACTTTGATCAGTTATTATTTTTAAAAGTACATCAAAATTAAGCAAATAAAAATGAATTGATGTTATGAACATATTTTTTTGGCATAATCCGTATTGTTTAATCTAGTAAGCAGGAACATTTGAGAGATTTTTGGTCATTTTAAGGTTTAACTACTTTATATTTGGGATTTTCCCCCTTTTGGTATTTTTTCGGATAAATAAAATTTTATATAACTCCAATATAATTACAAATGATAAGTATATTGGGCTACATAAAATGCTAATTCAAAAATCGCCTAATTCCCCCCTCTGGGTATTTTTCAGCTATAGAAACCTTTGGTTTAATTTTTACGTCATTTTTTAGGTAACCGTCGATCGTTTGTGTGGAAAATCAAAATAAAATACGGTATAATGTTTATGGAGGGAAAAGGACGGTATACTGATGGTTGTTTGTTCCTTTGGTGGTTCTTAACATTCTGTTCAGCCTCCCCACCAATAACCAAAAAAAGGAATAAAATAAGGGAAATTATATGCGAGAATATATGACACATATCCAGTACTGTAAGGTGAAGGCACTAAAACATCTCCACAAATCTCTTTTCTACTTAAGGAATCGAATCTCTTAGAGTAGTTTTTAAGAGGATATATGTGTTGACGCATATGTTACTACAATGGCCATTTAATAATATGAAACGGTTACTACAAAATTAGTCCTTATATTTTGGTCGTTCGCGAGTGAGGAGATATTATGGGAAGAAAACCTAATTAATTAAGTCATAATAAGCATAACCACCTGATGGGATATTTTCTTGATGTCGACCTTCACATTTGGAAAAAGTCTAATTTAGTACTATATAATTTGACGGTTTGACATATATAAATATATGGTTTAAAATATATTTAAAAAAATTTCTGCAGTTTCACGGGCATGACACTTAAATACTCGGATATCTACCCATGATGAGTCAGCGTAACTATGCTATTTTTTAGCCTATATGGCACACCATGTAGACAAACTTATCTTATTTTTGAGAAGGACAAATTTATCTTATAGATGCTGAATTATCTTGAAGGCAAACTTCAAAATAATCCTTGTTTTTTAGAACTCTTAAAACTCCACCAAACGGGCAAAACCCACTCCCTCCCCTCCAAATTTCATCGCCGCCCATTGCATCAGATAATATCAGCGGTGCTCTTTGATTATGCATATCTCAGCTTTCAACTTTTTTTTGTCAAATTTGCAAAAAGGAAATTACATGTCCAAAATGAATAAGAACAACCATTCAGCAACTAGTGGGTTCAGCCAGGAGCAGAAGCTAGTGATGACGCTCATCGAGTAGGCGATGAACGTCAACACGGTGCCGTTCTTGCGCATTTCACGTTGCAGGAGAGATTAAAGATGGAGAGAGGGAGCGAGAAGAAGGGATTTTTGAAAAAATATAAACAAAGTAGTGGCCGTTTCAAAATTTGCCTCTATGCTACGTCAGCACCTGATAGGTGAGTCATTTGTTAACATGGAGTGCTATGTTGGCACAAAATGATGTCGTTTCGATGAATCGTCAAGACAGCTACTCGAGTTGTTAAATGATCTGTTCGAGAAACTAAATAAACATTTTTGATACATTTTAAACTATATGTGTCAAACTAAAAGGTACTAAAATACCCCTCGCATTTTAATATTTCACCAAGTGGAAATAAATCAAGTCTTTTGAGAATGTCATGATTCATTTCACCCAAAATTAGGCAACTGATGTCATTTCCTCTTTTTTGTTCTAGTACAATATTACACTTTTTATCAAAACAAAATTTTTAGATAAAAATTGTGAATTTTCTGTAGAGATTGTCCGAGTACTCACAATCAATTCAATTTTAAATAAAGGTAAAATAGTCATAGTTATATGATGTTTGAATAAATTAATTGATTAGTATAGTTTAATTGATAAATCTTTTATATTTGTAAAATCAATTGATTAGTCTTTGAATCCATATTTTAGTTATTTTTCCGAAAAAATATTTTTTATTGTGCCAAAAATACTCCTAAGCCTACAAAAATTAAAAATAAAAATAAAATTGACATTGAACTTGAAAACCTTTCGTGCTCTTACTGTTTCCTTATAAATTAAATTGCAAAACCCTAAAAACTGAAGAGACAAGGCAAGAAAGAAACCAAACCAACAACCATGGTGGAAACAACGAGATAAAAAGAAGGGTTTCGAGTAATTGGCTCACCAAATTCTTCGAGAGGAAACTAAGGAAAGAAAGTTCAATTAGTGGCACTGAGTAGAAGAATGTGAGAGGTTTGGTTGGCCGTGAGGAAGAGGAGGGGACGCTGACAACGGTGATTATGAGACGGGGAAGGGGAGGGACTCATCATCCCTCTCAAAGTACACTGTGACAACGGTGGTCAATTTTTGTTAACCTTAGGGTATTTTGGTACTATAAAAATATTTTGCTAGAAAAGTGACCAGGAAGTTCAGGAATTAATCAATTGATTTTAGAGAAATTTAGCAATACTGAACTATCCTAATTATTTAAGTTATTCAAATATCAGAAATCTATAACTATTTTACCATAGAATAAATGTATCGATATCCACTATTTTAGTAAAAAATAGAACTCCACAATTATTGAATGGTTCCTTGTAATAAATTAGTTGCACGATTTAATTTTGTACCTGAAATCCTTGGTTTAACTTCGGCCTTGGTAGGAACTAATCAAAGAGAAGGAAAATTTAAAAAAAAACTCTCTCCCCCAACGAAAAGCCCTAGATCCCTCGCCACCTCTCGAGAGCACCACCTCCGCCCTCACAAAACCTCTCGAGTTCCCCCCCCCCCCCCCCCCCCCCCCCCCTGTCTCTGTGATGTGTTTTACTTCTGCGATGTATTTTTTTTCTGTGATGTGTTTTGCTTCTTGTTAGATTAGTTGTGTTTGTTGCTCTTGTTTGTGTTAGCCGGTTCTGGATTAGTTTTTTGTCTGTATTATTTGTTGCATTGTATTTTTTTGCAAAACAAGATATTGTTCCTATATCGTTCGGATCACTCCGGATAAGGATATCTCCATCAAGTCATATCTTGTATGATATAACTACGTGGAGACCTCTTAGTTCGTTTGTAACTGAGAAGAGAGTTTTAGCTGATTTTGAATTCAGCAGTTTCTTGGATTGTATTTCCGATGTGAAACTAGACTCGGTTTTCATAGCCGAGACCTTCGCCAATACCACCCATATCTAACACTCTTGTTTTGTGATTATGATATATGTAACAATCTACAACTCTCTATGTCGAGTCTTGATATTGTCTTTTACTTTTACGCTATCATTTATAAACCACTTTGTAGTCTTCTATTATGAATGAAAGACTTCTACGTGACACTCTAAAAAAAACTTCGGCCTTGGTATGGAAGGGGAAATTCGATCAGATTTTATCGGCTTCGATGGGCTTTCAGAAGAAGGTCGGGTTCGTCTTGGAATTTCTCCGGCATTTAATTCAACGCTGCTCCATCTAGGTCTTGTAAGTTGTAACCATCTAGGAGATTGGGTGGGTTGTATTCCGATACATTATGGTGTTAAATAATTTTATCAACAATAAAACTAGATTTTATTTTTCTACCAAATGTTTTTCATAAGGTTTTAGTTCGATAAAATTTTAATGAGATTTTTTTTGTCAAAAAAATTAGGCAATTAAGTCTAAACTCTAGGGTTTTAAACGGCATTGAATTTTGTTACACTCCCAAACAAAGTGTTTACCATTTCTGCAAGGGTAGATTTTAATGAGACTTTGGCCACAAGAACACGAGGCATTTAACACTAAAAATTATAAATATGTTCATATTTTTACGTTAGAAATCAACTTATTGCACGACACAAATTAGCGACTAATGAATGCCAAGTGATTAGCCCGATTGGATTTTATACGTGGTAACAGCTATTAACAGCTAATATTGGGTGTGAGATTCTTCCTTTTTGAGAAAATTTATTTTAGTATGCTATAATTTTGTATTTTTCACATTTAGACTATATGGTTTAGAATTAGTAATTCAGTCAATATAATTTATCAGCTTTTATCGAAAAAGGTCCCGGCCAGCTTCCCAAACAAATGGGCATGAACGCTGTTGTTTAATACCCGACGTGGCGGACGTGACGATCTCTTTATTTTTTAATTATCATGGTAAATTTTAATTACTCATAACAAATTTTATACTTACTGTTTTGTGGAATATTTTAACTAAATTCGGAGTGCAACATAGACGCCGACCCTAGAGTACTACATTTATCCATATCATTAAGAACCAATTAACATAATCGTCTCTATCGACCTAGAGACCTGGATTAGTCGTTGCTAAGGTGGAGTTAGGACTTGTGGAACCATAAAGTACCTAAATGATAATCAGGAATACCACATGTACTAAAATAAACTTTTTCTTTTGCCGTTTGTCCAAAATAAATGTGAACCGGACCTATGGACATCTTAGTGATAAAAATTGGAATAAGTTAGACCGGCTTGATAATTTTAGAGTCACAGAGTATCCAAGTGATAATCGAAGATACTACAGAGTACTAAAGTAAACTTTTTTTAATTACTTAGAGTAAATCTCTCTAGTCAGACAAAATGGTGGTTAAGTAGAATATAATGTCTAAAATTTCGATAATTATAATTTTTCCAAACCTCTCTATTTTGAGAAGCTTTATGTTGGTCTCTACATACCAAGTCATTTGATAACTTGGTATATTCTAACTAATTAATTAGTGACATGTGGACAACTAAGGTCACCTCATTAATCTACTACAATGAGCATTTAAGGAATAGAATCTTGTCTTTAATGAAAAATATTATAAAAAATTAGATTAAATAATTGTAGTATAAATTAAGGTAATTGCCTTCTTTGTATTGATTTTTGTTTTCATGGACATATTTTATTTCATGTTGATAGATGATTTTCATAAAATAGTTTGTTTTTTCGAGGGAGTCTCTTTGTCGTAGTTAATAAAAATAAGTATTTGAAAATTTTAAATTTTATAGTTACTAGTAATGTATAATATGTACTCATTACAACCTTTTGGGATTAAGTACTCACAAAAATTAATTTTCTCTCAATATTATATTATTAATTACCTTTTGTTATGCAAATGGATCAATGATATACTAAAGACCTATATTATGATAACACTGTTATTCAACATTTCAACTTTACTTTTGCCATTGATATTGATATACTAAACACCTAAATTTTTCCATGGTTCTATATTAGAACATCGTATATTTTTAATCTTAGAAATACAAAATCTTTTTTTATATAATATATGGTATCATGTTACAGTATGATCATTAATTGATTATTTTACTAGTTCTCTCTATTCTCTTCCCTCTAAAAATGTAAGTAACTTAAATTATCTTAGAGTAGCTCAATTATTTATGTGACGATCTTTTTTATTAATGACAAGATTCTATTCCTTAAATGTTCATTGTACTAGATTAATGAGGTGGCCTTAGTTGTCCACATGTTACTAAATAATTGGTTAGGAGGATCAACATAAAGTTTCTCCTATTTATTTCACAAATTTATTTCTAATTTTCCTTAAATAGAAAACTAAAGTACAACAAACTTTCTGATAGTGCATTACGTTCAACTACATTGTATCTGACCCAGATATTTATTAAATGGTAAAACAAATGAAAAACCGCTACGCGTATTGCTATTTACTGCGAATCAATTGCAATAATGAAAAAAATCAAATAATAACAACATTTGCAACAGAAAAAACTTTATGGTAATCCCTCCATACCAAGTCACCAAGTGATTTGGTATAGACCTACCAATCTATAAGTGACAAGTAGATTGGTAGGCCAATTTAGTGATATATAATTAGGACAGTTAATTATGGCATGATATATGACTAGGATAGTTAATTATGGAAATGAAATCAAGTCATTAAGTTAAAAAATAACTATTTCCAAAACTATATATTCCATTCCAAAAGAAAATAGAATTAAGCCAGAATATATTAAATATTAACGAGAAGTCTTTTGTTTTACTTTTAAATAGAAGCATGTACTTAACTGTTCTTAATTAATTTTTACAATTTATTTAGTTTATTGTTAATTAAATGATATTTTTATTTGCAGTGATTATCAAACTATTCTTGAAATTGTGTTCAACGTACACATTCAAAATAATCTATGATAAAATGAATCCACACAATATTCAAATGACTAGTATCTACATCGATTTGTTGTTTCATTGGTTTGGTTCAAACGAGACAAATTTTAATTTATGTACATGATACTCGAATTGTCGATCATTGATTTTTAGAAGCTCTCTTTTTGCTATTTGTGATACTTTGTTAAATGACAATCTATTATATACTAGTTCCATTTTATATGATGAAGATAACGTTTTCCCAAAAAAAAAAGGCAGAGATTAAGACTATTTCTGTCCGTTCTATATCAATGAAGATGATGATGTTTTTTCTGCGAAAAAATAAGGCAGAAACTTCTCGTTAATTTTTGCTTTAAAAGAAAATCAGCAACTTTGTTTTTCGAGACTAAAACTAAGGGAGAGACTAAATCAATTTCTCGTTTTCTTTGGTGAAGTTACTTTTTTTTTAATATAACTTGAATATATTCTATTCACTAATAGTTTAATTCTTTTCATGGAACAGAATATATAGTTTAGGAAATTATTATTTTTTTAACTATGATTCAATAATATTTTGATTTTATTTCTATAACAATCTTATATCATGCCATAATTAATTATCCTAGTCATATATCACTAAATTGGCCTACTAATCCACTTGTTACTTACCATAAAGTTTCTCGAAAAAAGGAAGAAATCGTACGTTTTGCAAGTGTGAACACCTCCGAACCAATAAAATTCAATCGTATACTTTTCAAAAAAAAAATTCAATCGTAACGCAAAAGCAATCAGTCGTCAAAATGGCTTGACGCGATACCAATCATCACAAGATTTTTTTAAATACTTTTCTAGTCGAACCAAATCTTATTTTTCTTGAACCCATTTTTTTAGCTGAATCGAAATTTTAATACTTCAAGCAATTCTCGTTAATCACAGTCATGGTTCTGCTACATCTTTATTCTCCCAAGGAAACATAAAAGGCCTACTGGAGTCCATCAGATTAGAGTTATTGTCCAACCAAGGTATTGTACGTTTAATAATGTTAAATGCATTTACATAATTAGGCCATTTTCTTGTCTAACAAAATATTATCAATTTCTTCCTAATATATATTAGGTTATCTGTTTCAGAATAAAAGAACATTTGAGAATTTTGTCTTTATTGATAATATTTTTTTGAAAGGTAAATTTTACACCACTAATTACAGCTTGTCAGAATTTGAATCTTATACCTCTATCAAATCATCCACATCTTGTACCGCTATGCCAAATGCCTTCGATGTTATGTAGACGTATTTAACATCATTAAATATGTTGAGAAATAAGATCGAAACGAGTAAAATACGAGACACAAGAATTACGTGAAAAACCCCAAGACGGGGAGAAAACCACGAGCAAAGGAGAGTCGTCCACTATGTGAGTCCAATCGGTTACAAGGCCTCCGTGAGGGGTCTCTCTACCTCACAACTCTCAACTAGTACAAATAAGACTTAGGCATAGGCCGTATATATATATGAGACTAGTACTCTATTCTGATCAGGAAATAGAACCCTACTCTAATTAGGAATTTGGAACAATCCCTAACAAATCTCCACCTTGGACCAAATTCTATGACTCCAATATCAATATTTTTTCACCTTCCCCACCAGCCCCTAAGGGCTATCAGCATCAAGCACGAACACCTACCAAGTCCAAGTAATGCTCGAACTTAGTACCAGAAAGCGGCTTCGTCAATATGTCTGCAGGATTGTCCTTTATACCCACCTTGAGCAACATGCTCCCAATGAAGTAGTACCTCACATTAATGTGCTTTGTCCTCTCATGATACATAGCATCCCTCGTGAGATGGATAGTACTTTGACTATCACAGTACATTGTACTGACCTGCAGCTTCTCACAGATTTTACTAAAGAAACCTTTCAACCAGATAGCCTCCTTCATACCTTCAGTTATAGCCATGTACTCCGCCTCAGTGGTAGACAATGCCACTGTGGCCTGTAGACAAGCTCTCTAACTGATAGCACATCCTCCAAGAGTGAAGACACATCCAAACAAGGACCTAGACTTATTAAGGTCTCCAGCATAATCTGAATCAACGAAACTAATAACTCCATCATTGGTACTTCCAAACTGTAGACACACGCCCTTGGTACCCTTCAAGTACCTCATAATCTACTCCACTGCTCTCCAATGACCTTCTTCAGGATTTGCCATAAACCTGCTAACGACACTCACAGCATAGGCCAAATCCGGGCGAGTGCAAACCATAGCATACATCAGAGAACCAACAGCATTGGAGTATGGAACACCAGACATGTAATCGACCTCGGCAGCTGACTGTGGAGATAAAGTAGACGTGACTATGGAGATAAAGTAGACGAAAGCTAAAAATGTGTACCAAGAGGAGTACTCACAGGATTACCAGTCACATCAAACCTGCCAAGTACCTTTTCAATGTAACTCTCCTGACTCAGAAATAATTTCCTTGCTCTTCTATCTCTGGCAATTTCTATGCCAAGAATCTTCTTAGCAGGACCCAAATCTTTCATCTCAAACTCGCTACTCAACAGAGCTTTGAGCTTTCTCACCTCTCCTTTGTAACTTGTAGCAATTAACATGTCATCCACATACATGAGCAAATACACTTAGGAACCGTCGCGTAGCCTTTTCAGGTAAACACAACTATCATACTTGCTCCTTTCATAACCATGAGAAATTATAAAAAAATCAAACCTTTTATACCACTGCCTCGGAGACTGCTTAAGGCCATACAAGGACTTCTTCAACAAGCACACATGGTCTTCTTTGCCTTCAACATGAAAATCCTCAGGTTGTGCCATATAAATCTACTCCTCAAGCTCTCCATTCAAAAAAGTTGTCTTCGCATCAAGCTGTTCAAGTTCCAAATCCTGCATAGCAACAATACCAAGAAGAGAACGAATCGAGGTATACTTCACAACTGATGAAAATACCTCATTAAAGTCCACACCAGGAATCTGACTATATCCTCTAGTCACTAGCCTAGCCTTGTATCTAGGCTCTTCAACTCCAGGTATACCATCCTTCTTCTTGAATACCCACTTGCAACTGACAACCTTCTTATCCTTAGGCAACTTAGTAATCTCCCAAGTCTTGTTCTTGTGAAGAGATTCCATCTCTTTTTTCATAGCAACCAACCATCTATCAGAGTCTTTTAACTTCACAGCATCTGAGTAACTAGACAGTTCTTCACAGCTATCAACTTCTTCTGCCACATTCAGGGCAAAAGCAACAATATCAGCCTCTCCCAACTTCTGTGGAGGCCTGATAATTCTTCTGGGCCTGTCTCTAGCAATAGGATACGCTGGCTCCCTCTCAACTGTACCAACATTCTCAGCTTCATCAGACAACCCACCTTGAGTAGGACCATGACAATCAACATCACGGAAGGAACTCACTTCTGGATCAGCATCAAACTCCACCTGCACTTTTGACTTTTGCAAGTTCACACTTGGAGCACTCGGAACACCAGGTGAAGAAATATCCTCCCTCTTACTCAGCATGTCTGTCTCTTTAAAAATAACATTCCTACTCAACAAGACCTTAGACAGCTTGGGACACCACAACTTGTATCCCTTTACTCCAGAAGCATAGCCAAGGAAGATACATTTCATAGATCTTGGCTCTAACTTGCCATTATTCACATGAGCATAGGCAGGACACCCAAATATCTTCAAAATAGCATAATTAGGAGGATTTTTAGACCACAATTCTTCAGGTATCTTGCCATCAAGTGATGCATGAGGTGAACGATTGACAAGGTGACAGGCAGTGGAAGCAGCCTCAGCCCAAAATGACTTAGGCAAACCAGCATTTGCCAGCATACAATGAACTTTCTCTAACAAAGTTATGTTCATTCTTTCAGCGACTCCATTCTGTTGTGGTGTACCCGGGATTGTCTTATGCCTGACAATATCCTCATTCTTGTAGAACTCATCAAACCAACTAGAGCAAAACTCTAATCCATTGTCTGTGCAGAGATGCTTGACATCTCTCCCAGTCTGCTTTTCAATCATAGTCTTCCACTACTTGAAAGTGACAAAGACATGATCCTTGCTCTTCAAGAAGAACGCCCACACCTTCTTCGAATAATCATCAATAATAGTCAGCATATACTCGGAACCATTCTTTGTTGCAACTTGAGACGGTCCCCAAAGATCAGAATGAACATAGTCAAGTTTTCCCTTTGTAGTGTGCACACCTTTCTGAAAACTGACTTTCTTCTGCTTGCCAAACACACAGTGCTCACAAAATTCCAGCTTCCCAATACCCTGTCCACTTAATAATCCTCTCTTATTTAGCTCGGTCATGTCTTTCTCACTCATGTGACCAAGTCGCATATGCCACAATGAGGTATTCTCAGAATTTGTCAACGAGCCAGATGCAGCAGTAGCAGTCCCTGTAACTGTAGAACCCTGCAAAACGTACAGATTTTCAACCTCTTTATTGGCCTTCATATGCACTAATGAGTTCTTACTCACACGAAGAACTCCACCTTCTCTGGTATACTTGTACCCCAATATATCAAGAGTACTCAACAAAATCAAGTTTCGCTTCAAATCAGGGATATGCCTCACATTCGTCAAGGTTCGAATGACACCATCATGCATCTTGATCTTCACTGTGCCAATACCAACAACCTTGCAGACAAAATTATTTTCCATGAGAATATTACCCTCTGCACATTCATATGTTAAAAACCAGTCCTGGATGGGACACATATGAAACGTACAAGCAGAATCAAGGACCCAAGCAGCATCAATTTTAGACTTCCCATCAATCACAGACAAAAGGTCTCCATCAGATTCTTCTTTCTGAGTGGTGGTGGCAACACTAGCACTGCCGCTATCAGAACTTTCTCTTTTTGGAGCACTAGACTTTTCGCCCTTCTTCTTGTTCTTCAACTCCGGACAGAACCATTTAATATGCCCAACCTTATGACAATTGAAACAAGTCTTATCCTTGTGCCTTGACCTTGATTTGCTTCTGCTCTTCTTCCTCGAACCAGACTTAGCATTCCTCTCCTCAGACCTCCCTCTCACGACCAAGCCAGTCCCTTGGCTATTTTCAGAGGAACTCACAGTGTGCTTATCAATTCTCTCTTTCTCCAAAAGCGAATCATGAACATCATCCCAACTCTAAGTATCATGGCTGAACAACAGAGTATCTCTGAATTGCTGATAAGAAGCAGGCAACGAGCACAATAACAATAAAGTAAGATCTTCATCATTATATTTCACATCCAGAGTTCTAAGATCAGCCGCTATATCCTTAAATTTATGAAGGTGGTCGTGAGCAGACTTATCTTCTTGCATCCGGATAGAAAACAGTCGTTGCTTCAAGCACAGTTTGTTGGTCAAACTCTTGGGCATGCACAACTTTTCATGCTTTGCCCATAATGAGGAAGCTATTGTCTCCTTCAACATGTCCCACAAAATATCATCTGACAGATGCAACTGGATCTGACTCATAGCCTTACGGTTCTTTGACGCCTTCATCGCAGCATCCCAACTCAAAGGCATCGACTTTTCATCAAGTAGAGTCTCATCCAGCTCTAAATGTGTCAAAATAGCGCGCATCTTGACCTGCCACAGAAAAAAATTAGTTTTCCTCGTCAACTGAGGAATCTCGTACTTCATCGAAGTCATCCTGAAATAACTCGAACCAAGAAAACCGCTCAAAACAGGTTAGAAAATCAAAATCAGCCAAAACAGTTGACTTTTGGTCAACCAGTCAAACTGTTGACTAGTCAAAATGTTGACCAGTCAAAATGTTGACCAAGTCAACTCGGGAATAGGGTTTTTTTTTCAATACTCGAATACTCGAAACTCAGATCTAGCTCTAATACCAATTGTTGAGAAATAAGATCAAAACGAGTAAAACACGAGACACAAGAATTACGTGGAAAACTCCAAGACGGGGAGAAAACTACGGGCAAAGGAGAGTCGTCCACTATGTGAGTCCAATCGGTTACAAGGCCTCCGTGAAGGGTCTCTCTACCTCACAACTCTCAACTAGTACAAATAAGACCTAGGCATAGGCCGTATATATATAGGAGACTAGTACTCTATTCTGATCAGGAAATAGAACACTACTCTAATTAGGAATTTGGAAGAATCCCTAACAAAATATATAATTATTATCAGTGTTATGTCACATCACCTATTTAAATTTTAATAATTAGTAATAGTGTTATGTGGACGTATTTAACATTATTAAATATATAATTATTTTTCAAATAATGACGCATTGTTTTGACTTTCATGTAAAGTTCAGCATACCTTTTGGAATTCTATAAAAACAACTTAATAAGGCAGGTGATGAGAACTTCAGTTCAGAAAACATGGGCTTCTGGAACAAGATCCGGACCAAAATGTTAGCCCTATTTGGTTCGGTGGCATTTGCTTCATAAATCCTTTGAAGGTTGCAATTTGATTTTTGAAAAACGAAGGTTGCGATGTTACCTTCTAAGGCTGTTAAGCTCTTTTCTTTCTCTTTTATAGATTATCTGAGGTTGGTCGGGTACGTAACAGAGAAGGACCCGACAATGGAAAATTACATTACAACAACAATTTCACCCTCGATCTACTAACCTCTCCTTTTAGTGAGCAGGAAAGGAATGCTATTTTGAATGTCAGCCATCATTTCCGGGTTCTCTAGACAAATTGGTGTGGATGAAAGTTTTGGATGGCAGATTCTCTGTGAAGATTGGTTACCTGCAGCTTAAGGCTGCTCCTACCAGCGTGCCTCCTAATGCCACTTTTGGTGCTACACACAAGCACTAGAAGCTGATGTGGAAGCTGGATATTCCACCTAAGCTTAAGAGTTTCATTTGGAAAATCTCCGCTAACTGCTTACCTAATACTATATACTTTGCGAAGGAGAAATTTATGCCATGATGATCTATATTCTTTGTGTGGTGTTGAGGCTGAATTTGTTGTTCATTTACTTTTCAGATTGGGGATTAGAATTGATGCAAATTTGATCACTTCCTCCATTGATTGATTGGTTCTCTATGACATGCGTGTACTTGTTGCAACAGCATGGTGCACCGACGAACGTTGGCCTTATTGTGTTCCTATCTTCGAAAGTCTGAAGCCGGGTCCAAGATTTGCGGCTTTGGGGGCTGAGCAGAGTTAATATATATGATGGATGTTCCTTCTAAAAAAAGTAACGCATTATATTTTCTAATCCCACAAAAATCATTAGTTTCTTTAATGAGCCTCCTAGATTTCACATGTCATTTTTTTATCTTTACCTGCCCTATATACCGTCATGCTTTTCAGCTTTTCCTTGTATAGCTTTTTCTGCCCTTTCATTAGATATAAATCCATCCTCATGTTAAAGAAAAAATGTGGTTCCACCAGTGATCTAGCCAATTTGTGACTCAGGACGAACTCTGAATCACTATTCAACCTAGACCCAAACCGGATGATGGTCTGGCCGGTGGTGAATGACTTTGATGATAATTCAACTAGATGAATCGGCTAGCCTTGACAAAAAAAATCAAAAAATAATATATATTTCTATTTTATTTGATTAAAATATGATTTTAATGCTTATAAATTATATTGTTTGTATTAAAAATAGATAATACTTATAACTATTTAACATTTTACTAAATATAAGTAATCATATATATTTCATTTTAAAAAATCTCTATTTGGACAGGTTGACGGAGAAAATGGGAAAAATTCTGGATCAACTTTTATTTTTTTAATCATGCTGAAATAAGGTAATTTTTATGACTAATTCGAGAGTTAGTATTGTCGAACTTCTACAAGAGTATGTTAATTTTTAACAGTATTTTTATTCAAAAAAATTGAATTTGAAAACTTGTTTTTGACATCAAAAAATTTCAACATTTAAACCAACATGTTATATGAAATATTGAAATTTAGCATACATTTTTTTAATAAGTAAAGTATCATTTACCTTAAAAAGAATCCACCAAATGAGCTTATACCATGATAACATACTAAAAGTACCAGATAAAATATATTAGATGCAAAGCAACAATATGCAGTATATGGGTACGTTATCTAAAATAACGCCAAAAGAATATCAAACACCAAAAACTCCCCAAGGTCAAGACAACCCTAGACCTAAAATCCACTAAACAGATGACCAAGCCATAAATAAAGTCATGGAGGATCGAAAAACCAGTTGTGATCTTGACCACAAGCCATCTCCTTAATTGCGTAGAGGATAGAAGAAGCATCAATCGAGAGCACTTCACGAAGGGCATCATCTTGCTACTCCATACCGAGGTAAGACTAAGCTCCAACACTGGACGCTTTAGAGACTTAACTGTCATTTTTTGATTTGTAGCTTCTAAAAGAGTAGTGGCCTTGCTCGAAAGCTTCTGAACACGACTACTGGAGCGGGTAGGAGTCGACCGGGCCAATCGACTCACTTTAACCTTTTTCGACACCCGAACAACAGGAACATGATCCAACAAAGAGGCTGATGAAGCAGCAGGAGAGTGTTGCGACTCATCAGCACAATCTGACACATCAACAGAAACTAGAAACTTCTCCAACCAATCAGTATCCTGAGGATCCAACCTTCCACCATCCACCTCCAAACCAAAAATGGCATCAAGAGATACATGCACATCAATAACTTGATCTCCAGTAGCATGTTGTTGCGATTGATCAACCGAAAAAGCAACATCAAAAGGGGCCTTCTCTAGACAGTCAACCTCCAAAACCGTATCCGCAACCAGGCCATCAACAAAAACAGGGGCAAGAGCTTGAACAAGAGATTTGTTACCGTATATTTCGGTAACTCTTTGACTCAAAGGATAATTAATTCTGGCTTAGTCCTATTTCTCCACGGAGGATGACGAAGGAGAGTTGGGTTATTTAATTCAATTTTGAACCAGATTAGATTAGAAAAAGAAGTTGGAACTTTTCTAATCAAGTTTTAATGTAATTTATCTCCATGACTGGATATCTATATCTAATTAATTTAGAATTGTTGGTACCCAATTATTCTTAGTAATACCTCATTGATGTGTTTGGGACCATTTTACCTCTGTCAAATTATTAAGCTTCTTTCACCAACAAAAATTATTAAGCTTCTTTTATCATGGAGGCGATTGGTAACCAGCATTTTTTTTATAAGTGGTAACCAGCAATTAATAACGGAAAAAACAAGGATAGTGGGAGTGGGAGCAGATCCACGCTAACGAATCTCTTGCACCAAAAAAGCAAGACAGAGAAAAAATTAAGCAGGGTTTTCTCTGTTAACCTTAGATTTTGTGTCCTAAAGCCTGCCTAATGATGTTTAGGCATGATCATTTTCGCTAGTCATTCGTGTTCGGCAAAGCTGCGTCCGATATATGTGTGTCCCCTAAAGCCTGCCTAATGAAGTTTTTTTTTGGATAGTTCAGACAAGTTCGCATGTGAATTAGTGAAAATGTAAGTGTTCAAATATCTGGTATTATCAATAAAAAATATACATTTTTATAAGTATATTTTATTTCACCTGACTATAGATAATTATAATTTTTATAATTTTTTTGAGGATTACAATATTTATAAAATTGGGTGTTAAATTCTCTCATATAACAAAGTCGTACTAGTATGTCTTGTTAAAATCTTACCATAATAAAATTCGATGAAATAGCTACGATAGAAAAAAAAATTTCCTTTGCGTTATTGCCGATTCAACACCCTAAAAACAACCCCACCCACAGTAACCAAAAAAAAATCTCAAGGGCCTTAGCACCACATAATCCCATTCCAAAAAGACCCTAATTAGCTTCGTTTCCGTTATCGGGATCATTAATCCGAAAGATTTGATTAAAAAGAGACCAGCATTTGTTTTTATTGAAATCACCGTACTAACTTAGTCTACTAATCTATTCGAGTAGTATAAGATTACAAAGACGATGTAATTCTTCATTGTTCAATTTTAAGACGGCCTTATTTTTATACACGAGACCTTCATTCAAAATTTAACAAATCTCTTTTTGACTAATCTGTGCGGGTTTTATTTGAGAAACAATATTGATGTTACTGCTGAAGCTTAACTAATCAATCTAAAACTTACCAAAAAAATCAATCTAAACTTGCTACATCGTTCATAAAGTGGGGATAGAAAGACAGCATAAGAAAGATGCATCACTTTTATAAGCCGCACAAGAAAATGGGTTTCGGACAGCTCAAACAAAACATTCAGTTAATCTGTCCATATCATCAAAGTTTTAGTGTTTTATCCAGAAGCCACTCGGACACGTGGGATGTAGAGAAAAGACCGACCCGGAGAAGAAAGGATTTTTTTTTCCATTGGCCAAGAAAGTACAGTTAACTACTCTCAAGGATTGAAAGTCACATTCTAGAGTTTCTGATTAATATTCCAATAAAGACCCAAGTTGATAAGACGTGTCTGAGTTCTGTCATGTTACATGCATATGATTAGAAGGTTCATCGGAACGAAACATTTGGGATTATCACAACTAATCATGAGTGTAAAATGAAAAATTCATTTGTTCATTGTGTTTTAAATTTTGAGTAATACCATAATTCTATTTCGTGACTTGTTGTTATTCGCAAAATTTATATTTTATTGTACCAACCAATTATTTTGAGTTGATTATGAACATTCTAATATTAATTATATTGAATTGTAACATGATATCTTGTTGTTGCTTGCATAACCTCATTTAATCACATTAACTAATTGTCTTAAAATTTTGAGTTTAATGTAAATATTCTAACACTAGTTATATTGGATTATAACAGTATATCATAGATAATTGATTTCTTCACATGTTGATTGCATAACCCCCTTTCATCATACTAAGCAATTTTATTAAGATTTTAAGTTGAGTGTAAATATTCTAACACTAGTTATATTGGATTCTCTAATAACAATTAAATTGGTAATTAGCTTAATTTATGTATTTACATATGCTACTAATACATTATATAGATATATATCTAGTTCCAAAAATGTTATTGACACAAAACGTAAGAATGAATTGATAAAATTGAAGTGTTTAATTCTTGGCGGACAATAATAATATTATGTAAAAAATATACTTCTAAAAAATATGTCGAGTAGTCTACATGTCAAAAGTCATTTTTTATTCGAGTCAGTGTAAGCCGCTTGCTGGAAAGCGCACAGAAATAGAGGGCCGGCAACCTTTTCTGCCCGAGCCGGCAGCCTCTACTCTGGACCTCTCTTATGGGACCCAGTATTCCCCCTTCGCACATAAAATGAATATTCCTTTCTTCTTACTTTATCTTATTTGCACATCTAGTTTATAATTATTTGGCCCAGTGAATTTTGTTTCTACAGTTTGATACTCAATTATCTGAACAAATATTTTGGACAAATATATTACTAAGTATCATTAATTCAAAATTTGAAAAACCAGGCAGGATAAAATATGAAAAAAATTTATATGTAAAATATTACGACAGATGGAGCTAATTCTTTTGTACTTTTTCTGATTTGTACCGTGAAAATTTTAAATTTAATTTTTTTCATAACAAATTTGGGGTTTTTTTTCAAAATTAAATGTATTCAGATAGTGAGATATCTATCGGATAACCCTCAATATTTTTAAAACAGTGGTGTGAAGTGCACCATATAAACGTCCTTCTATTATTCTTCGGTCATCTCGAGTTCTTGACATCTGTATCTTTTCCAAAGGAATGAACAAATATAGTTTCCACTTATCAAGAAAATCGAAAAATTATAATTTGGTAAATTATTTTTTAGAAAAATGGATTGTAAATCGGCGGGACATCGATCGCTTTATGAAGCGAATAAAAGAAAGATGAGCAGAGTAGTTGTGGTAATTATAACCACCAAACGTTTGTTAATTGGACTTCTATTAATATATGAATTTGGTTTATAATTGTCGATTGTAATCATGATAGTCTGTTGAGCCTTTATAATTAAGCAATAAAGCATTCATTAAGAGATAAAAGAGCAATTTTATTTTTTATAGGGGCACTCGATCAAGATCGCCGAACGTTGCATCCAAAAGCAGGAGCAAGTAACACATATGAAAGTTCGCTTTATTATTATTTTTTAGTTTGCCATATTTTGCACATAACTATTTTACAGTTCAAAAAATAGCGAACGAGCTATAGAAGTTTACCATATTTTACGGTGAGGTAACATCATCTTGACTTTGTCCAATTTTTTAGTACAAATAACACTTATTAAAAAAATTCAAAGCATCGGAAAATAAAAATAAAAATATTCATTTTCAATCATGTTTAGTCCTCTCCTTACTTTATGGGACCTTGCAACACCAACCAAATCTTTTTTCTGCTATTTTTGATTTTTATTTTTAATCTTAAAAGTTAGATGTATTTTTATCCTAAAATCAAAATTACAGGGACCAAATTTGAAACTTTAAACCACACGGTCTAAAGCGAAACTGATCAAATTACAGGATACTAAAATGTAATTATGGTAAATCAATTTCACCCAGTCAACCTTTCGTGAACCATGGTACTCGGGTGCATTTTCTCCGGATAATAATGCTGATCATTTCCGAGGAATTTAGGAATTCTCATCCATCCTTTAAATTACTTTATACTACCTGCATGTCATTATGGGCGCCGAAATTAATTGGCAAATGTAGTTAGACGCCCAACAACCGATAATCCTCTATTTTTCTTTCTAACAACACAACCGTCCGAATTCTACGAGTGAAATAAAAAGTTGTATCTACGTTTATATTGGATCACACTTAAATCGTCTTATTTATCTTCCTGATGAAAAGTTTGGTTTCAACCTGCAATTGAACACGAGAAATACGACATGCTAATAATCCACACCTGAGGGTCAGGCGTGAATGATTCTAACCATGTCTAGAGTTCGTATTTTTAGCAACGCAACAATATTAAATATTGGTTGTAATAGTTTTCACACCTTTCAAAATCTCACTCTTGGCTCTTTGAATCCGGATACCAAATGATGTAAAAAAACAACATAACAGTTTCTATTCCGAGGATCTGGTACCAATTGATGCATGTGAAAAGCTTTTTTTTATAAGTAAAATTTTATTAAGTATAACATTTACAACTAAATAGTGTAAATACAACAACGTAAGTCCAAAAATTAACTATTTTACTTAAAATATCTTGATCACCTGCCATTAGAATTAAGTCCTTTTGTTTTAATTTCTTGCCCTGTGCATAATGCAAATGGCACAATAAGGTGCTGCCTTGCATCGTGGCGTTTGACCTCAAAAGCCAATTAGTAAGGTGAGACATCTAATAAATTAGTAGTTATGTCGTTGCCACATTAAAAAAGCAATCATGTCGTTCCTCAACATCAAATGATAATTCTCTTAACCTTTTACAATTTCAGTGTAAAAGTATGATTTGGTGAGATTTCAATTATTTTTTCAAACAATGATAGAATTCTAAAATTCACTTTCTCTCTTCTAATTTATTAAAAAACTTGTGTGTATACGAATCATCATAAAACTATTCATGATATAACATGCACTAACGATCCATGAGGTTCAGCCCGGGTGTTTCGAATTTTTGGGGTTTTGGGATTTTGAGGTAAACATTTGGTGTAACTAAAATGTGGGGAATTTTTTTAATATAAAGTATTAGATAGCGTTTATCATAGTTTAATTTTGATACGCAGATATCTAGTACTTTTGGTACTGTTGGGATAATCATCTTTGGTGTTTATTTTGAAAGGTAATACAACTTTACTCATAACATGCACAAACGTAAAGATATAGTTTTTTTATCGATATGCTCTTTCTCTGCCTCAAATTTTATCTACTAAATTTTATCGCGAATATTTTGTAAGGCTGGCGATCACAACATCACAAAAAAAAAGCTTCACACCAAATAGGTTGTAAATATTAATATTAATAAATTTTACTTTTAAAAAAGAATATAAAAAAACTACAAATATTTGCAGAAATAGAGTATCTCTAAGAAAGTTATATTTCTTCGGTTAATTGCAAAGTAATACACAAACTTTCTTCTTCTTCTTCTTCTTCTTCTTCTTCTTCTTCTTCTTCTTCTTTATATTTCGCCTACTAAAAATTGCAATTTCAATTAAGCAGGCCAAGCTCCTAATTTCAAATATCAATTCACGGGGAATCCATATTCTTTGTTGGGTCAGCATAGAATGGGTGCCTACGCCACTCACCCCTTCCAATTTCCATGGACAAATAATAATTCATCTCCCTTTCATTAATAGCAACTACAAATTTTTGTTTTCTTAAACAATTTACAAATTGGGAAGTTTAGGATTTTTTGTTTGGAATAAAATTGTTCCAATGAACGAGAGGCTCGGAACCATGTTCGGTGTTGTGACCTTTTCCCTTTCTTTTCTCTGTTACACATTATAGGGAAGAAAAAGGAAAGGAAAGAAAAGAAAACAAGAGAACAGAGGAAACGAGAAACAGAGGAAGTGGAAGGATCACCTTACATTACACAATCCCTTCCCTTTTTTTTATATATTTTATTTCTCTATCTCTTTATTAAAACTCAACCTCCTCCTTTTACTTCTTCCCTCCATTGGATCCCAACAAGAACCAACCACATTGCTTCTTCTTTTTTCTCATTCCTTTCTTTTCTCTGTCTCGGAGAACAGCAACTTCCATGCAAATGCAGATACTTAATTTCCCGTGTATACTTTAGATTGTGGTCTTAGAGATTAATAGGGGTTTGGGTTTTGTTAAAGTTTGAGTCTTTTGAATTGGGTTCCTTGGGGAAGAAGCTTTCTCGACAAGAAACAGAGAAAGAGGAAGAAAGATGGCGACGGAACAAGTCTCTGTTTTGCCATTCTCCCTGGCTTCAGTGGTGGAGGATGTCCTGAGACAACACGGGACGAAACGAGGCGATGTTGTTGACATGGCTTCCAGAAAAGCCGACGAAGCCTGTATGACAGACATTCTTCCATTTAATGTTGTTGTGGCTTTTGAGCTTCCCTTGTTCTTATGATTGGTTAGAACTTGAAAAGAAAAGAAAGAAAGAAAGAAAGAAAGGGTGAAAGATGATGTAGCTAGCTGTATTAACTTGTTTGTTTATGTTTTCAGCCCTGAGGAGGTATGAAGCGGCCGAGTGGCTAAGGAAGACGGTCGGAGTTGTTGGAGGTAAAGATTTGCCGGCCCAACCTTCTGAAGAAGACCTTAGGCTTGGGCTGCGCAGTGGGATAATCTTATGCAATGTTCTTAACAAAGTTCATCCTGGATCTGTCACAAAGGTACCACCTGGTTTTTCCTCCCATATTTTGCAGCCTTCTTGCTAGACAAAAATGAGATCAATTTTCTGCTTTTTTTTTTTGGTTGTAGGTAGTGGAAGGTCCTTCGGATGCCGATGTCCTTCCTGATGGGGCAGCTCTATCTGCATTCCAGTACTTTGAGAATACTAGGAACTTCCTAGTAGCTGCAGAGGAAATAGGAATTCCTTGTTTCGAAGCATCTGATCTGGAACAAGTGAGGCTCTAAAACAATTTCTGCATGCCTTTATAAGGATATAAGTTAAGCTGATCTTTCTTGTCTGATTTCGTTTCATTTGACTTGAACAAATCTTCAGGGTGGAAAGTCTGCAAGGATCGTGAATTGCATCTTAGCCCTTAAATCATATGATGAATGGAAACAAAGTGGCGGAAGTGGGACATGGAAGTATAATGCAAGTTCCAAGCCTCCAACATCCGGACCAGGAGCGAAGCCCTTCGCTAGAAAAAGTTCGGAACCGTTCATGAATTCATTTTCGCGTACCTCATCATCGGTTAGTTTCAGCGGAGATCAGATTGATGAACTTGGTTACGACCTCAGTGAAGAAGTTAGTAAGCTGATATTGGCAGTTAATTGTCATGTTCTTTGTTCTGACAAAAAACGAAAAACTCATCTGCACCTTACTCTGCAGGGTGCTTCCCGCTCATTGAGCACCCTTGTTCGTGCAGTTATTTCAAGCAAGAAGCAAGATGAAATACCAAATGTAAGTGTTCGGTCTGATCGTTGGACCGCTTCTTATCTGATGAGCTCCAAATGTCTTGCACAAAACAAAAGAATGTGAAGTCAAGAATTGGCTTGTTCTTAACTGATTCAGTTGACCCCTTTGTCAAAAATAGATTGTAGAGTCAATGCTTAACAAAGTTATGAAAGAGTTCGAGCGTCGTTGGGGCGGACAAAGTGAACTGGTAAGCTACTTAAACTTGTCATGGCACTCATAATTATCAGTTGCATTGAAGTGGAATCCTTAATTTAGTTTTTAAACTGCTGTTGGTAATAGGTGACAGCAACAACAAGAAATCAGGCGATGTCTGATGATGGCTACCGATCTCCTACAGCAACTTCGTGTGATGATTTAAAGGTACTAGCTAGCCTGCTTGTGCAATAAACACATGCTCGACTCGGAAGAGCGAGTGAACTACATTTTCTTCAACTAATGCAACCTTTGCAATGATGAAGCTGGAGGAAGCATGTGATCAGAAAATAGAGGACGAAGTTCCTGAGCAGGTTGAAACACGGAAGTCTTCTGATGACTCATGGGATGCTTCCGGGGGATCTGCAAGTCAGCTAATGAAGCAAGAGATGCTAGTGGATCAACAACAAAGAAATATTCAGGAACTTAGACAAAGTCTTCACTCTATGAAATCCGGGATGCAGTTTCTGCAGATGAAGCATCAGGAGGAGTTCTACAGTTTAGGAAAGCACTTGCGCAGTTTAGCTCATGCTGCTTCAGGATACCAGAGAGTCCTAGAGGAAAACCGCAAATTGTACAATCAAGTGCAGGACCTCAAAGGTAGTATTATTGGCAGACAATGCTTTTGTTTTTGGTGTACCAAGAGTCTTACCTGGATTGTGGTTGTGAAATGCACTTGGTTAGGGAACATTAGGGTGTACTGCCGGGTAAGACCCTTCTTGAACGGTCAGGGAAGCCGCCTTAATGTCGTGGACAGCATAGAGGAAGGAAATATAACGATACTAACTCCTTCCAAGTATGGCAAAGAGGGACGTAAATCATTCAGTTTTAACAAAGTTTTTGGTCCATTGGCAACACAAGGTTAATGCAACTTGAAATCCATATTCTTCTTTTTCCTTGCATCAATCTTCCTAGTGGAGTTTTACTCAACTATTGCTTGTGTATAATCTTATCCTGCAGCGGAGGTTTTCTCAGACATGCAGCCATTGATTCGATCTGTTCTTGATGGCTTCAACGTTTGCATCTTCGCTTATGGCCAAACGGGATCTGGGAAAACTCACACCATGGTGAGTCTTGTTGCAGCAAACCAAGTCTATGGTCTTGGATTAAATTAGAATTTTGTTAGCCAACTAACAATCTCTCATTGATTATCATGAATCTTCCAGAATGGCCCGAACGAGCTCACACCGGAGGGCCTTGGTGTAAACTACAGGGCACTGAGTGATCTGTTTCTTCTGTCTGATCAAAGGAAGGATGTTATTTCCTACGATATCGCTGTCCAAATGCTTGAAATTTACAATGAGCAAGTCAGGGATCTATTGTCAAATGATGGTTCAACCAGAAGATATCCTTTGATGCAACTTTTAGTTCTTAACTTTCTGTCTGAATAGACTTGCTTACCTCATTTGCTTATACTTGGATTATGTACATGTATGATCTTAACTCCAAGATTACATTAGAAATCCGCAACAGCTCTCAGAACGGAATCAACGTACCGGAAGCATGCCTCGTACCCGTATCATCAACTTCTGATGTCATAACTATAATGAACACTGGACACAAGAATCGCGCAGTTTCAGCTACTGCTATGAATGATAGGAGTAGTCGTTCTCACAGGTAACATTAAAAAAAACTGTACAGTGTAAGGTTTGGTGTTTAGACTTATTTGATATTAGTTTCAGATCATAAGAACTCAAACTTGTCCTTTGCATGCATTTGTCAGCTGCCTAACAGTTCATGTTCAAGGAAGAAACTTGACATCCGGAACCTTGCTTCGCGGATCGATGCATCTAGTTGACCTTGCAGGAAGTGAGAGGGTTGACAAATCTGAGGTGACTGGAGATAGACTAAAAGAAGCACAATCCATCAACAAATCCCTTTCTGCTTTAGGAGATGTTATTGCATCACTTGCTTCAAAGAATGCTCATGTTCCCTATAGGAACAGCAAGCTCACACAACTCCTCCAAGATTCACTAGGTACAGTTTGATCAAATCAAAATTGCTTTGCTCTGCTCTCCTTTTATGCTCTCTGGTCCATTCGAGATTGATGGAGGGATGCATGAATCGCCAGGAGGACAGGCGAAGACGCTCATGTTTGTCCATATTAGCCCCGAGCCTGAAGCTGTTGGAGAGACTCTTAGCACTCTTAAGTTTGCTGAACGTGTGGCTACGGTCGAGCTTGGTGCTGCTCGGGTCAATAAAGAAGGTGCAGAAGTGAAAGAACTAAAAGAGCAGGTTCTTAATTGCTCATCTCCTGCTGCTATTTACTTGATTGACCCTACAAGTGACAAGAATCAGAATCCGGACTAATCCTTCTTTGTCCGCCTTAACAGATAGCTAGTCTTAAGGCAGCATTAGCCAGGAAGGATGGCGAGATAGATCAACCACGGCATTCGCGATCCAGCACTCCAGAAAAATCTAGTTCAAAGTCCAGTGTGACATCTTCCAGCCCAACTCGACAAAGTTGGAAATTCGCAGATGGTGCTGGCTATGGTCAGGTATATATATGCTCATACACACCGTGATTTATGTTTGTGATTTCATGAATTAAGTTGAAATCAATGATGCAAATGATATGTTTTACAGAGCAAGATTAAGAAGAGCTCGTCCATTCCGAGAAGGCGAAGCCTGGACCCTCGCGATCTGATAGCGAATTCAACTGAGCAAAGCGGAAAGGAGGACGAGAAAGAATTTAGTCAAGGCGATTGGGTTGATAAGATAATGGTGAATAGGCATGACAATGTGAGTCAGGATGATAGCCTTTTGGGGCAATGGGAAGCAGAGAGTAGACAGTTGCCAGACATATTCTTCCAGAACATCCGAGACCCTTGCAAGATCTACCCGGAGCAGCCATTCAACAAATCACAGACAAACAAAAAGGACAGCCAAGAGAGGAACAACAAGAGGTATGAGGAGGCGGCGGCCTCTACGGATGATTCCGAAGAGCTTGACGTGGGAACAAGTGATTCTTCCGAGCCGGACTTGCAGTGGCAGTCTGGCATTCCTAGGCTCGGTAGCATGCCAAACACAGCAGTCTCCTCCTCGAAGAAGACTAGCCACCCGAGGGGATCAAAGAGCACGGAAACCAGGTAAAAGCCTGCAACTTCCAATGTACTATATTATTATTATTATTATTATTATTATTATATCTATCTATCTACTTGCTCAAGTATGAGCAAGATATTAAACATGGTTTGTTTGCTTAACTAGGAGCTTCATCCCTTCACTGATCCCTTCACTGATCCCTTCACCATCAAGGAAGCTACCAAATGGAACGCTTCATGGTGTTGGGAAGAGGCGAGGAGGATCTGCTCACCCACCCAAGTGATCCTAGTATCGTACATATTCGAATCCACCGTCTTGTTCTTTCTTCTTCGACCCTCCCTCTTGTCTCCATGACCACAAACAAAGCTCATACAGAGGTCCAAAATGGCACTGTCTTTTTTTTTTTATTTCTTTGTATCACATTTATGGGCTCGGCTCGGCTCGGCTCATGAATTTCCAGCTGTTTATACGACTGTTCATCATTGATTTCTTTTTCCTTTTTTTAATGGCAAGTGTAAAATGAGAGACATCCAAGTCAGGATTCAGAGAAACAACAATTTACATTGTAATCTATGTTAATACAAAAATATTTGTTATGCTTCTCCAGCTATATATGTATTTGTTTGATACTTCGGCAAACAATCAACAAGTTAAAGCATGATTGATTTCCCTAAAATCACATATTAGGTACTTTTATTCCCTTATAGAAGTTCTTATCAATAATAAAAATAAAAATAAAAATAAATACTATTGAGTTGAGAGAATCACCCCTAAATAAATATCATGATATTTGACTCTGAATAAGAGAACTGGAAAGTTTTTAATTGACTAATTAATTAGCGCAAGTATTTCACTTAAGAAAACAAGGGGGAAATATTTTGCTTTTGAAAAGCATAAAAATAAAATAAAAAACTCTAACATTGGGCCTGCTTCTTTAATGGAAGGTCCAGTGCTCTCCAAACCTCGTTTCAATTCAAGCCTCTTTGTTCCCAAAAAAAAAGCGCACATAGTTGATTTTTAGGCTTATTTGTTAAATAACAAATTTGTTCGCTATTAATTTTGCCACGAGCTTGGTGGTTTTCTGCAGTGCTTCACCGGGGAGCCACCACCGGAAGGGGGAAGGGACTTTTCACTGTAATTACCATCTCTTTTAGTTTTTGGCTGCTTGCTGTTTTTACTTTCGTTCCTTTAATAAAATATATTTACTTATAAAAAAAGTTGATTTTTATGATGTAAATTTGATTATAGGGCAAGTCCCCGAAGAAATTCATGATAAGGATACTATAGTATTGTTTAGTCCTTGAATTTTCGTAAATTAATTTATCATCCCTAATTCTATTTTAATTGCCCAAAATACCACTAATTCACCTAAAAATTGAAAATTATGTAAGGATAAAAAAGTTTAATCTTCCAATCCATCCATTCACACTTCCCAAATATCTACTATTCGAATTTGAAACTCAACATGTCTCAGTTGATTCTCCAATTCGAAGGACGGTGTACTACACAAATTAATTTACTAATAATATTAGAATATATTTATTCATTAATTTCTTCAATATCAGGACCTATGATTATTTTTTTCTTGATTTTATGGTTATTCCTCTCTAGTATCTTTTATGTAATTCGTACCTCCTTTGCTCTTGAAATTAATTTACGCATGCAATAATTTTTTTATGAACTAATACACGGTAATTTAATGACCTCTATCTCTCTAAAATTCTAAAAATTTGTTTCTATTAACAAAAAAAATCGATAAATTAATATAATTTTATAGTTCTGACACGATTAAGTTATAGAAATTTTACTTGTTGGGACAATGAAAAAAAGATTTGCAACAAGCTGTAGCCCATAAGCCCCCTTTTTTTTCTGAGGGGAACACGAACCAATATATAAAAGTTCTTAAGTGGGAAAGTCAGCAAACAGTAATACATCAAGCTCAACGGGATGGACAACAAACCAGTCCTCCGAGAGCACACCCAATCTAACCTGTTTACAAAACCAATCAGCTAATGAGTTCAGAAGCCTTGGAATGAAGATTAGCGAACATAAAAGTAAATTCTCCAACAACCCACGGATACGGATGACAAGGTCTTGGACTTGCCAGTGGACATGAGCTGTTGGATCATTTACAAAGGAGAACGCCAGATAACAATCAGTTTCAACCTCCGAGGAAACGACATGAAACTTCCACCCTATGGAAGAAAGCGCAAGTTCAATAGCCATAAGTTCAGCCTCAAGTGGAGAGGATGCAAGTCTTGCATCGATTTGACCTTCAATGATAAGGCCTAAGTGGTTTCTTGTAATCGTCACGATCCCAGCCGGGTAAAATGAATGCAGCCAAGAAGCGTCACAATTGTACTTCACAGTTCCAACGGAATGAACAATCCATGAAGTTGGTCGTGTCTGACCCGAATTCTGATCCGCAACACTTGCCCTAGCAATCTGCATATATTCAAAGCATGAATAAGAAGCTTTACGCCCAGTTTCAATCGGATCAATCTTGTCCCCGTCAAAAAGAAATTTATTCACGAAAATCCAAAGATTCTAGCAAGTGAACAAATCCCAAGAGACCTAAGTCATGATCCACATGAGAATAAAACTGTAGAAGGAGAGCATTCAACCAATGGCAATAAGCCCCCGTTGAACGCAAGAAAAAAGATGGGACCTTCCTTTTGTTGGATAGAGAATGGACCTTCTTGGCTTGTTAGAATCAGAAGCCTTTCTTCTTCTTCTTCTTCTGAATAGGCTTTATTTGTTTCAATGGAGCTTTATGTGTAGCCTTTTTTGCGATGGGATCTTTTCCCCGTCCCGTTACAACACTACAAGATGATCTTGCCAACAAAGAAAACACTGCAAATACATAGTAAAAAATAAGGAAATGTCTACATAAATACATCGGGGTAACCTAACTTCTTTCAAATCATCGAAATATATATCTAAACATGTCAAAAACAGGACATCATATACTACATGATCAAAATAAATCGGTAGAGGATACTATCTTCTTTTTCTTGACCAGTTAATGGCTAATAGTTTAGAGTTTCAAGTGGCTCTTATGCGTAACACCCTTTTGAGATTGGATCTTTTTCCGTCTCGTTACGGTAGAAAGGGAAATGGATCTTGTTATGTCTGTACTGTGAGTGTGACCTTTTTCTTTTACCGGTTGATGGCTATCGGACCTACGCATCTTTTCATGTTTGGAATTATTTGGCGAACAAACCGATCACTGCATATTCAACAGTGAGAATTAGTTCATGAGTCAAACAACTTAAACTCTTCTTAAAAAAAATATTGCACATATTGCTTTCAATATTCAATGAGGATTGCCTCAAGTTGTTAGAGTTATGAATTATTTTTAAAACATGTTTATATAAGATAAGACAATTCTTCATTCTGAATATAAATGATCATATAAAAACATAATTTTTCTTGAATATATTGGACAACGATATTCCGGGTTATTTACTCAATATGAAATATTGCTAACCGTGCAATCTGGAAATTCTAATCAACAACTTTGTCTTTTTGGCGAACGAAGTGTAAAATGTTTTCCATGGTAAACAAAAATTATTTTACATATTTTTTCCTATTTCCCTCACCGAGGTCACCACCCCCTACTGTTCTATTCAGTCCTTATTTCCCTCACCCGTCCCAAAGAGAAAACAATATTTTTATTAATTAAATATCCAATAAGTATTTTATTTACATAAAAAATTACAATATAATACTTTCGCTAAGCAAACAGTCTCGGATTTAAAGGTAAAGAAATATTAAATTCGACTACTACAATTTTATTTTGTTGAGTGCTAACTGTCGTCTTTTCTTCTAAAGACTAACAGTCAGCCTTTAGTGATTGAAATTATCGATGAAAATTTGTCTAAGAAGTTTGTTTTCTTTAAAATGTTTGGTTTCAAGTCTAGAGCATAGAAAAAAATATCAATATAATTTTTTTAATTAAATTGATATCGACACTACTCGTATAACTAATTATTTAATAGATCAACTAATTTACATTCATAAAATTAAAAAAATAAAATAGACTATCTACCAGATTGCTAAAGATAGATTAGCCGAACGCTTCCAAATGAAATTTTTGAATGAAACTTTTGTTTCATGCAGGAGTAGCATGCATTTGGGCAAAGCTACTGTAGCCACTAGCCCGTAGCTGCGTAACGTATGCCCGGTCACTTGAACCTTGATATGGTATTTAAGTATTATTAATTTAAATTTGTAAAAAAAACCAAATTTAAACATGTGCCAATATAATTTCTAACAAGTTTCAACATAATTTTGTTTTCAAATTTTAAATTCAAAATTTCTCTTAGCATTTTATTTACGTGCATTAAAAATCTATAATTGGGAAATGGCTAATATATGTCGCTATCATTTTGACCAACTGGCAAGCAAAAATCCGGGGATCCATCTATTTAAAGCTTTCCAGCTGGCTAATTCCCTTTAGAGCCCACACTGCACATGGCCACGTCATCGGCCGCCCTTGTTTGTTGCTCTGTGGGACTATTAACAACCACAAATACCAGATAGGCAATAAAGCCCAACAACCTCACGGCCTTTCTCCAATTCTCCGCTTCGGGATTGGTCCCCCGTCGTTCATATTTTACCTCGCCCGGGCTCTTGGTTGGGAAATAGCCATGGGACATTTTTATAGGTTAAATTATGCTCGGGTTGTTTGAGTATAATCAAATAGATGATGTGGTCTCTTATTTTCAGAAATGCATGTAGTTGTCTATGCAGGTTGATTTTATTATTTAACAGTAACATAAGTAGATCTGTTTAGTAAGTCGAAGAAGAATGTGACAGATCACTTCATTGTGTTCGAACATTTTCGTAGAACTAATAGCGCAAATCCCATAGAACTATTCTCATGACTCGGCAGGATTAGTTGATGTTATAGCGCTATGGCATCAAGTGTGTGGTAGAGTATAGCGCTATGGCATCCATAATCATGAGGGCAAAAATAATGATATTATAGACCGAAATTAGAGCTATTAAAAGATATTTACCCTAACGATATAAGGTGTAGAAAGAACTAGTATTTAGACCGGTCGAAAAAAAAAGGGGGACATTGTGATTTCAAACTAGATTCTTAATCTTGTCTATTTGTGAATATATTTATTAGGGTAGTTGAATTCTAGGACCTAAACCTATATTGTCGCGTTGGCCCGATGAATTAAACGATGCGACACTAAAGATTATCATGGCCATTAAACAACCGAAGGGTTGTCGTGAATTGTATTGAATCCGTTAATGTTGTCTTCATAGTTGAGTATTTAGTGAAAATTCTAAAAAAAACTCTATTTAGTGGTAATTTTTTTATTTGTAAGATTTAATCCAAAGTTATCTTAAAAATCAAGTCATTTAGTATTTCAACCAAATTTCATAACTATCTTGTCATTACATTGCAAACATTGGTTGCTCTTCTCCTTATATGGCCCATCTTATTGATTTCCGTGGGTCTTTCTTTCTTGGGTAAATTACTCTCATGTTTCTGGTATTTGGTCATCCTCCCTCTAGGGTTCTTGCAATTCTAAAATCTATGCTGACGTCTCCAATCTTTGGTTTTAGAAATTCTCGGGTCCCTTGCTGACGTTATCAGCTCTTTTTTATTTTTGTTATGGAAATAACTATTATACCCCTTTGGTCATCTTCTCAGGTAAACCCAACCTTCCGAGCATCTTCTCCGGCGACTCTTTTGTCTTTTCTGGCGAACTCCGGCGAACTTTTCCAACCAAAAAATCCAAAAACCTAAAAATCTGACGACCGTTCAAGCAGCAACCAGATCCGACGCGACGACGTCGTCGTCCTGGCAGCCGACGAGCGACGAACCCAATCTTCTGCTGATTAGAGCTGCTTGCCTTCCTCGTCCTCTCCTTAAACCACACTGAAATCCGAAGAAAAAGGTAGAAAATAATTCACCGAATCATAAATCTATATGTTGCAAAAATGCATAAATCACGAGAAGGCCAAGAGGCTGGACCTTGACGGAGAAAATGGCGTCGGAGGACGTCGTTGAACCTGGATCCATTGTTCAAACCTAACCTCCGCCGGTGATCTAGGCTTAGCTTCGATTTCTACTGCTGTCCAAACCCAGGGTCGTCGGCGTCATCTTCCTGTTGTCGTCCAAACCCACCTGGAATTCGACGAGTCGTCGTCGTTGAAAATCCACCATCGGCGGAGAGAGAAGGGGGAGGAGAGGAGAGAGACGGTGGTGTCAATTCAATGGGAAGGTACGGTTCGTCTGTGACTCTTCGAGCTGTCGGTTCGTCTGGGACTCTTCGAGCCGTTGATGTCTTCGGAGATCGAGCTCTTTTTGGTTTAGATAGAGAAATTGAGCTTTTTTTGGTTTAGTTATTTTGGGAATGAATTAGTGTTCTGTTTGGTAGATACATAGATCAAATTTTGTTTGCCGGAATAAATTTTGATCACCGGAGAAGATGCCCAGAAGGTTGGGTTCGCCTGAGAAGATGACCAATGGGGTATAATAGTCATTTCATGACCAAAAAAAAAGAGTCGATGACGTCAGCAAGGGACCCGAGAGTTTTTAAAACTAAAGATGGGAGATGTCAACATGAATTTTAGAAATGCAAGAACTCTAAGAGGAGGATGACCAAATACCATAGACTGGGGCAATTTACCCTTTTTTCTTTATAGATAAAGTTACATCTTATTGATTAAAAAAGGTTAAAATAGTACATTGTTTATCATTATCGAGCTATATGCCAACTTGCTTTTATGCTGACACACTCACTCCTGCCAGCTAGAGAGCACTTTCCCCTTGTAATTTAAGATATAGGATGATCCTGTTTATTAGCATGCATCTTGCAAAAGTCGTATGTATTCCTAGTAACGACATCGTCATTATAATGAAATTAAACTTCATAAACCTGTTTTTAGTCTAACCCAACTGAAACTTGGATTAACAAATTTATTATGTCATGATATTGAGTAATTTGTGTCGATCTATATATATCAAATAACAATATTTCGATATTTAGTTTTATAATAAGACATAGGATAAAGAAAATAAATAATGTAGAATCCATCATAAATTGGAAAAATAATAAAATCTTAATAACTAATTAAACTAAATTATGGCCAACTTTTTTTTTTTGATAAATAAAAAATTTATTAAAAGAGAAGAAGAAAATTACAGCAGAAACTTACAAAAAATAAAACAAGACTAAAAGTGAACAAACCTCGCTATTTACAGACATTCCTTACCTATCCCGAGAAGCTAAACTAAACATTACCTGACTCGTAAAGAGTCCCAAAACAGGTCAAGTTCTTGATTACCAATGTCCTTCAACGTTCTTGACCAAAACACCCATTCACGGGTCCGAAAGAAGATAGTATGCTTGAAAAGCTCATGGTCACATCATTTCTCTTCAAAAATTACCTTATTTCGATGATTCCATATGCTCCAGGTTATAGCACCGAACAAAGCAAACCAAACTTTCCCGAAAATGCCCCTGCTAATCAACTCACACTAAGAGGAGAGCGCCATATCCATAGACGAGAACCATGACCACACAACTCCATATTTTTTCACAAAATAATCCCAAATCGACCTGGAGAAGGGGCAATGGAGGAGAAGATGAGTTGCCATCTCATCAGAAACCAAGCAAAAAGGAAACAACGCCTCCCAAGCTTGAATTCGCCTCATACGAATCAACACGTCCCTCGTCTGAATTCTACTTTGAATTGCTAACCACATGAAATATTCTACTTTCAACGAAATAGAATCAGTCAAATCTTTAACAATTCCACAATTACAGGAGAAGGGCTGAAATTGAGTTCCCTAACATGCCTTCTCCAAGTCTTAGCCGAGAAACCCCTATCATTCCATCTCCATTTCAAAGAAAAATTATGGCCAACTAACGACATGTACGTAACATGACTAGACGGCGGTCCATGGTTCGGTCTCTAACCAGTGTAATAAGATGTACAATTTATCTTTTAAAAAGCTAAACTAAATTACGGGAGATCGTTATAAAATTTTCCAATGAATTTGTCCTCTCTATTTTTATGGCACAAAAATAGTTCCCGGAGACAAAAGTCAAAGACCAATAATTATTTGCGTAATTTGTTTTCTTCGGAGCAGTTGTAAATTGTAATGACAAAAGTCAAAACGTTGCAAATCATTGGTTATCAATCATATGCACATTCAACGGGATTGCTTTTGTTACGTTCCCTTTTTCCCGGTAGAATTCCGGGTTCTCTTACGAGGGTTCCTTTGTTAAATATCAATGACAGGTGAGAGATACGTAAAAACAAGGGGAAAATCCATTTTTAGTATCCGTAATTTTGCATTTTTGCGATGTGATCCTGAGGTCTATAAACGATCTTTTAGATCTTGTGGTTTACACTTTTTTTTGAATCAAAGGCTCGGGAAGGGTCGAGACCAAAAAAACGAACCTAGAAATGGCATTGTTTCATTGCTGAGTTGGCACGCCAAGTCGGGCTTTTTTTCCCGGTTGTGCAAGCTGACTTGGATTATTGAGGTTGAAGATGGGTGGGAATGGTGGAAGAAGAAGGGGTCGAGGAAGAAGAAAAGGCTGAAGATGGGTGAGAGAGTTTTTTAAAAACTATAAAGAAATAAGTAATTACAATTAATATTTTATTTCATGCCAAGTCAGCTCGCCAACTGGGAAAAAATGTCCGACTTGGCTTGCCAACTCAGCAGTGGAACGATGCCATTTCTAGGTTCGAAGTCTTTTTTGGGTCCCGACCCTTCCCGAGCCTCTGACGCAAAAAAAAGTGTAAATCACATGACCTAAAAGATCGTTTACAGACTTCAAGATCACATCAGAAAAAATGTAAAATTACATGTACTAAAAAGGAACTTTTTCGTAAAAACAATGATAATAATAATAAATAAGTGCTAGCATGATCTGGTGTTAAATAATTGTTAGAAATTTTTTGTCATTTTTCAAAAATCTCCCAGTTTAACATGACGTCTGAATGTCGGATGATAAAAATAAAAATAAATAAGTAAGAATAATAATATATTTTAAAATGTTATTTATTAAATTTTAAGTTAGTATAAGAATGATAATGATTTAATTATTTTACCCTACTCATAATTTTTTTATAAGTATATTTTTAACTGTATTTAAACTTTGGTCACTCCTCATCCCACCTTGTCCTTTCACCTAGTAAGTGTTCTTTAGTTCTATCAAAAAAAAAGTACGTGCTCTATGTAGACCTGGCCATGAATTGAATCCGATTCGATTCGATTCGATTCGATTCGATTCGTAAAAAATTCGATTCGATTCGACAATAATTCGATTCATCAAAAAATTCGATTCGAATTCGTCATGATAAGAATTGAATACGGTTCAAGTTTTTTGTAATTCGTCAAACCGGCGAATTCAATTCGAATTCAAAGGGGGGGGGGGGGGCGGGAATTTAAAAAAAAGGGGTGGGAATTTAAAAAAAGGGGGGGGGATTTAAAAAAAAGGGGGGGGAATTAAAAGGGAAGGGGGGAGGGGAAATTTAAATTTCAAGGGCAAATTACCGTTTTTTTCTTACCATTTTTTTTGTTACCGTTTTAATCCCTAGGTTACCATTTTTTTTACTGTTGGTACTTTTTAAATTTTTTTTTATAAATTCAGAATTTCTTCCCAACTCTATAAATACCACATCTTATTCTTCAAATTTTACACATTCCAATCTCAATTCTCTACTTCTCTTATTGAAAATTTGAGCTATATAAATTCTCCCTCAAGTTTACTAATTTGAGTTACTTCTCTTATTGTGATATATGGAGTGATCATTGGCAAACACATTCATATTTTGGTGTTACATGTCATTGGATTGATAATGAATGGAATATACAAAAAAGAATAATTGCATATAGAGTTTTTGATGATAGTCATAGTGGGAATAATTGTTATAAAATATTGCATATTATTTTACAAGAATATAATCTAGTTCAAAAAATATTTTCAATTTTTCTAGATAATGCAAGTTCTAAAATATTATGGGAAAATTACTCTCAAATTTCTTGAATTTGCTTAAATATATTCAAAAGTCCCCCTGTTTCAAAAATGATCATGTTGTCCCTCTGGTTTATTTTTATTATACTTTCGGGTCCTTCAATGAGTTTTTTTGACATTGAAATGACAAAAATACCCTTTGAACAAAAAAAAAAGGCTGATGTCATCTCTTCTTCTACCTAATTAATAACAAACAAAATTCCCTAATCCGTAAGAACCCTAATTGTATGGTTCTTCCCCAATTTCCAATTCCCAATTCAGTCCTTCCCAACGTCCGACCCTCTCCCACTCGTCGTCCCTCTTGTGCAAGGCATCGTCGGGGTTAACCGAACTCCAACAAGCATTACGACAGAGTAAAATGGCGTTGCGGTGGACGACGTGGAGGATTTCAAGCGGTGGAGCGACGATGAAGCGACCTCCTGAAGGGCGGCGACGACGAAGCCTCCGCTGGGGAAATTATAAACTAACGGCGGAGGACAAGCGGTGGAGCGACAGAGGATTTCAACTTGAGGAGCCGAGGATAGTTCTTTGAGGGGCCGAGGAAAAGGAGCTAGGCGACCACCACGTAGGCCATGTCGTCCCCGATTGGGCCATTGATGCAGATGATGCGTCCTTAAGGAGCCTCGAGAAGATGTCGTAGGCGCGCTCGCCCCGCAGTTTCTACTTCATCGCCTCGTCTTCGTGTCTCATGGAAAGCTCGGGAGCTCGAGGACCAGCGCCAACCGACCACCCCAACTTTGCCGCCCAGAAAACCCTAAATCAGAGACGACAGAGACAAGCTCTCATGGATTTCTGGGTTAGAGGCTGGTCTTGTGGACTCGAAAGTAGTCGCCAAAATTTTTTCGAGCTCGAGGCCGCTGCGTCGAGCTAGGGAGCTTCCAAAATAGACGTCAATAATTTTGAGCAAGAAATTGGCCGCCCGTCGTGCTGTGAACGTCAGGTTGGGATTCTGGGTTTCTTTGGATTCTCGTAATTTAGTTTTGGGTTTGATTAGAAAATGGAAAGAGATGATGATGTCATTGGCTAGAGGTGGAAGAAGAGATGATGTCATCAGTTTCTTGTTTTTGTAACTCGAGGGTATTTTGGTCATTTCATTGAAAAAAATGAAAAAAATGCTAACGTGCGCCAGAACCCGAAAGTATAATAAAAGTAAACTAGAGGGACTTCAGAATGTATTTTGTGAACAAGGGGACTTTTTAGTATATTTAAGCAAATCCGAGGGACTTGAGAGTAATTTTCCCAAATATTATTATATCATAATAATCTTACCAAATTCCCACGTTTTGTTCTCTTTAATAAAGTTCCATGCTTTATTAATTATTAAAATTTTGTTAGTTAATTTTTTTACCATACCCACATTTAGATAAAGGTATTTATTTGAATCTGTCTCAAATTTTATATAGCATCTTCTTTGAAAGAAAAAAAACGTTATTTGGCCTTTGAATATATTTTCTTTTTGACAGGAATCTTCTATTACACTGCTGTTAAGTTTTTTTTTAAACCAATTGGTATTTGGTTCATTAGGCCGACTAATCTAATTTCGAACTAGGTAGAACTTTTAAAAGGTGGCAAAGCTCTTCCAACAAGTATTTAATACTGCTGCATACCCAAAAACTCGAACCCGAGACCTAGTCAAACTAGAACAATTTTCTCACCAGTTGATCTAAATGTCTGTTAATACATTGTTGTTAAGTTAACCAACGCTACAATAAATTTAACTGAAATAAACACTAATTTTTCTCTATTTTTCCTTTATCTTAGTTGGTCTCGGCGTCTTTTTGAAACCATTATCATGCTATTAGCTGTCATTGTCATAATTAGACATGAGAGATATTTCTTATTTAGTATTATAGTAGTCCTTTCAAGGACTAGTTTTGCTCTTGGAAACATAATCTGTATAATAAGCTGGCGAGATCAACTTAATACTATGTTGAATCTGTTATATATTGCTCAAACCTGTATTAATCGATCCGATAAGTACTCGGATAGCAGATAATATACCACAAAATGTAATATTTCATTCTACCTAAAAATTCAAGTAATTTGAATCTTTCATTTCAATATTCAATCTATGAATCGTCGGCAACTACGATTTTTTTCTAAAATTTCAATTTTGAAATTTGGAAAAGTTAAAAATAAATGTATTTTCAAACATAATAAAATATTGGTTAAATTTGTACTTGACCACCGATTTAACTTATCACAATAATGAGCATGGCTAGTGTTTCATCGAGTGATTCAAGCAAAAGAGAAGCGAATCTGTCTGTATAGATCGTTGTCTCTAGTAACTAATCGCCCGGCCATTACTTTCGCCTACGTTATTTTGCTGTCTTTCGACTGATTTTTGTTATCTGTTAGTACCTTTCTTCGTTTATATTCCTGTACTAAAAAAAACAAGAGAGAAGGGACATAATACCATACTATTACAAGAGGCAATAACAAAAATTTACAAACGAGTATCTTTCCTTTAGCGGGTCGAAAAGATTTAAGACATAAATGTCCATTTAATTTAAGCACCTCGTCCTCTCCGACTCTCTCTCTCTCTCTGTCTCTCTCTCTCTCTCTCTCTCCTCGGGGGAAAAAAACAGCTTCCAGCCCCCAGAACCCGCGTCTCTCTCTCTCTCTAGATTTCTCTCTCCTATCAAAATCAGAGCAGAGAAAAAGAAAATCTGTTATTTTCCTCTCGGCTTCCCATTTTTGCATTTAAGGGCCAAGTTTGTTGTAGTCATAGACACGGACGGGCCTTTTTCCTGAAAGCTGGATCTGAGTGGCTTCAACTTAATCCATGTCTCTAAAAAAGACGTGAGCTTTCTTTTCTTCCCCCCACCCCCACAATTAATTATGGGTTTTATTAATTATGGGTTTTTAATTTAATTGTTCGCTTTCTTTCCTTTCCCCCAAAACTTACTCTTATTATTTGGGGCTTCAAAGTTGGTGACTTTAGGTCTCCTTAGCCTTGAATTCAAAGGGTGAAGCAGTTTGTAGTTCTTGTTTTGTATCGAATTACAAGGTTTTGGGTTAAATTTTGGATTGAGTTCTTGAAATGTTCTCTCACTTTTTGGGTGTTACCGTGGAGCTGCTTAGAGTGCAATTAGTTGGTTACTGGGATGGATCAAGTGATTGGTGGCTTCATAGTTGGAAGAATGAGGGCGTTTTCGCTTTGGGGGATGGATGGTTTCACCGGGATCTTTAGGTTGTGAATATCACCACCACGGTTTTATCATCTCATTTATGGGCTAATCCTAATCGGTTAATATAATGCGCATGTCTTCTGCTACTAAGTCCGTCCGGCTTTGTTGAATCTTGGAGTTGGCCTCAAATATTCTCTTTGTTTGTCCAACATTTTAGTGAGTTTGTCTTGGTTCGAGCATGCTCAAACTCGTGTTAAAACGGTATCGAGTGCGGTTATTACTATGACTCTCTGCATGTGGTGAATTGAATTTTGAATGTTGTGGAAATTCTGAGGGATTATGAATGTTTTTCTCCAGGAAGATTAGTGCCCTGGTTCTGTGTCCGTCGAAATGGTGACAAGTGAACAATGAGCAAGGCTGAGGTGTCAAGGATGAAGTCTCCCCTTGTTCCACTTGCTACCTTGATCGGGCGCGAGCTTAGGAATGACAAGGTCGAGAAACCCTTTGTGAAGTACGGGCAAGCTGCATTAGCCAAGAAAGGAGAGGATTACTTTCTTATAAAAGCTGACTGCCTGAGGGTCCCAGGGAACCCTTCAACTTCATTCTCTGTCTTTGCGGTACTCGCCTCTTTTCAGATTCGTTTATTTTTCTCCTGATACTTGGCGACCATACCTTGTTACCTGTTACTTGCTTTCACCTACTCACTTTTCCTTGTTTTTTTATGATGAGTCTGGAGCACACTCCTCCCTCTATCCCCTTTCAAATATTTCATTCCTTCATTTTCAGTGTCATAACCTTCTCTTCTTAGCCGTTGTAGTGTATTAACAGTTAAAAATGGGAAAAGAAAATACGCGTGCCACTCATTACTAACTCTTTTAGACCCGATTTAAGCTTTAAAGAGCACAATGAAGATATTACTTCAACTATATAGAGATTCTTGGCTGGATTTATTGGTTAACCTAAGAATGTGTTATTTGGTAAACAGATATTTGATGGGCACAATGGTATATCAGCTGCCATCTTTACAAAAGACAATCTATTGAGTAACGTTTTGAGTGCAATACCCCAAGGCATAAGCCGCGAGGAGTGGCTTCAAACTCTTCCCCGCGCTCTTGTTGCAGGCTTTGTGAAAACTGACATAGAATTCCAGCAAAAAGGTATTGAAGTGCCTATATCTTGGTTTTAGTTTGATTATATGTTGTGTGCTTATCTTTACCTGAAAATATGTGGCAGGGGAAACTTCTGGCACAACTGTTACATTTGTCGTGATTGACGGTTGGACTGTAACTGTTGCCTCAGTGGGGGATTCAAGATGTATACTAGATACACAGGGTGGCGTGGTATCTCTTCTGACTGTTGATCACAGACTGGAGGAGAATGTCGAAGAAAGGGAGCGAGTCACTGCAAGTGGGGGAGAAGTTGGGAGACTCAATATCTTTGGTGGAAATGAGGTGCCTCTTATTGTTTTCATGGAAAGACTTTGTTGTTTCTCCCCTTCTGCTGTGCTATTCTAATCAAAATACAACTTTCCGTGTGACCTTTTATCTCACCAGTATCAATCTGTTAATGGATTTCAGGTTGGACCACTTCGGTGCTGGCCAGGTGGCTTGTGTCTCTCTAGATCAATTGGCGACACAGATGTTGGAGAATTCATCGTCCCAATTCCACATGTCAAGCAAGTCAAGGTGAATGGTTTATGCTTCTTGGTGATTAATTGGTCCATTTTTCCTGCTTATTTCTAACACTAAGAAATTATTCTATTTGTTATTTAGCTCTCAACTGCTGGGGGAAGACTAATTATTGCCTCTGATGGAATCTGGGATGCTTTACCTTCCGATATAGCCGCCAAATCTTGCCGAGGTTTATCAGCAGAGCTTGCTGCCAAGATTATTGTCAAGGTGACCTATGACAGAGGGCTACTTGTTAAAAGGTTACAAATTATGCCAGGCCCTATGCTAATCCTTGTTTGTTCTTATCATCCCTAACTTCGTTCAGGAAGCTTTGAGAACAAGGGGCCTGAAGGATGACACAACCTGCCTGGTTGTTGATATCATCCCATCTGATTCTCCCATCTTGCCTCCAATACCAAGGAAGAAGCAGAATATGCTTAGTTCACTAATCTTTGGGAAAAAGTTCCCAAACTCTGTGAACAGATCTACAAATAAGCTTTCTGCTGTTGGGGTGGTCGAGGAATTGTTTGAAGAGGGTTCTGCTATGCTTTTAGAAAGGTGGGTCAATCATACGGATCCGTTGATGTTGATGACCAATTAAATATTGTGCTTGCTTTCCCTTTTTTATGTGTAGCTAGTGAAAAAGGTTCCGAGATTCGCCATGTGTTAAATGTTTTCCTTGATGTGATGCAACATTCCCTTATCGTTACATAGTAAATAAGAGGTGTTCTGCATGAAGTCTCATTATCTCTTTCTAATGATGGATCGTTCAGGCTGGGGAAGGACCCTGTGGATGCGAAAACTGGGATCTTCAAATGCGCTGTTTGCCAAGTGGATCAAACTCCCGTTGATGGTTTATCAGCAAACTCCGGGTCCTTTTTCTCACCTGGAGCTGCTAAGCCATGGGCAGGCCCCTATCTCTGCAGTGTCTGTCAAAAGAAGAAAGACGCAATGGAAGGGAAACTATCCGGCAGATCAACCGTGGCTGCTTAAGTTGTAGACATCTGGTAACAAAGTACATATTTGTTGTGTTCTTGCCGCAGCAGCGAAGGGATGCTTGGTTTTCTTCAATATTCTGTTACTGATTGTCATAGACATGTACGAAATGAGGTAGAGATACAAGGGAGTAGGTGTTTTTGTTTTCCGATTCTTCGTTACGCTATATACCCGGGCGTTGTATGTACCACTGACAAGCAAGAACCATCTCATAGTTCTGCTCTTGATGGTCTGGTTACTAACTGTGTGGATTTGTAAGTAAGATGAAGGATCTTCAACCTGAAATGTCTGTTTCTGAAGGAGCAGTTGGAGTATCACATCTCCATGCACATGCATTGTCAAGGTGTAGGCTATTATTTGATCTGATCCCAAATGCATCTCATCACAGAGTTTCAATTATAAATTCCCATATGGTTCAAAAGATTGTATCTTGCAACCTTGTCTAACAACCAAGCAGTCCCAATCTTGTATGAACACAAAAATAGAGCCACGACACGACAACACACCACTTGATGTTGTCCTCGTTCCCAATCTTATGCCTAAAATAAACACTTCACAAGTAGAAAAATATCCTCTTTACCTTCGAAAGGGAATAAGAATAATCAAATCTAGCAAGGGAATCTAGTTGTTCGTTGTTATGTTAAACAAGTGCCCTGCGAGGAGATTGCTAGTGTAGTGCTTGTTACAACAAAAATTTAGAAATGCACAAAAAAAAAATAGACCAACATAAATTAACCAGCCAATCAACTGTCAGTTTAACAACTAATGCGGAATCTATAAAAGAAATAGGGAGCGCAAGTACAAAAAATGTGTTGGTTTTCCGTAAAATCCAAAAAATCTGTCGTATTTTGACAAATATCAATTTGGGTCCTGTCATTTTAGTGTTGTCCAAATGAAGTTATACATTTAACAATGTTGGATATGTTTGCATGAGACATTTCTCTCTTCTTTTCATGAAACTACACTACGGGACACAATTAAAACTCTCGCAACTCTTGGTCAATACTCTTGATTAATTTAAAATGATTTCCATAAACATTTTTTCACGATTAAAAGGGATGGGTTGGAATAATTTTATGATGATTCTAAGTTGCAATTTTTCGATCTTTTTACACAGGTAATGAATATCGCGAAATCGCTGAAGTGGTCTGGAATGCATCGATTAGAGAAATCAGGGATACAATGATGCTCAAAATAAAAACTCTCAACGACAAGACGAGTCTTCAATGTTCTAGGACCAACAAAATCGCCCTGAAGATACCATGTCTGCTCCAGGAAAGGAAAAAAAAGAAAAAAAAAAGAGAGAATTCCCAACAACAGCTCTCAAGTCTAGTCGGTCCCCTCAAAATGGCTACAAATAATCAATCTTTGGCGATGCAAGGCGTCTCCAAGAGAATCAACGATCACGCGGTCTAGAAGATGACCATGTGCTCTTTGAGGCACCGCCACTACGCCACCTATCAACGGGTGGAGGATTGCGGTCATCAGGTTTACTCCAGCGGTCACCATCCGAGGGAGGCTGCCTGGACGCGCCAGTGCTCCACCTATCAGAATCAGAGGGCGCTGGCGGCCCAGTTGGTTCTGCCCGTTTGAACTTTAGTACGTACTTTCCACCCGCGGCAGGTGCGGCGGCGGCAGCAGCAGGGGCAGCTAATGGTTCAGCGCGCGGTGCAGAAGAGATCTCAAGTGGCCGAGCCAATGGACCATCGGCCGGCCTCAAGAGAGCTTCTCTTCTCAGCCTTTCCTTCTCTTCTAATTCTCGCTCCCTTTGCCTCTGCTTTTCAGCTATCTCATCCAACTTGGCCTTGCGTTCGGCTTCTTCTTTCTTCCATCTCTCAGCCTCTGCACGTGAACCGCACAATGAAAACCATAGAAACTTGGTATGATAACAGAAACATGAAAAGATATTAACCAGAGCAGAGAAAAGGTAATTGATGTAACCTTCTCTCTTACGGGCTTCTTCCTCTTCACGGAGTTTATTTATCCTTTCTTCTTCCGTCCTGACAAAGAATATCAGCTTCCTCTTAGTCTCCCTATCTTGTTTACGGGCTCGAATGATTTGTTCAATCCTTTCTTCTCTCTCAGCTCTTCGGCGGTCAAACTCTGACTTCCTGCGTTCCATCACCTTTGCTTGGAATATGTTCTACAGAGCAAATCCAATTACGAGATCAACTTCAGATTGGCCAAACCACCCCTCCCTCATTGCAGAAGAAAATGCATACAAAAGAGGAGTACCGACATAAATGCCAACATGCTGGACCCGTACCTTATTCTCTAACATCCTGGTCATCCTGTTTTTCTCTCTGAGGTCGCCATCATGTCGTTCCCTGCTTACTTCCACTTCGTGCTGCAAATTCAATCAGAGTAATCATACTAATATCCCATCATAACAATTGGTCATAGTAAGTTGCACAAATTAGATGGATCCAATTCCTTAATTTTTGTTAGATTACAGATGATCGCTTGATAACACCAATTACATTTCAGGAGCATGGCCAGGGGCCTGTCTATTTCTGAGCTAAAAACACGAAGGAATACCTGTTGCTCTCGTTCATGCAGGGCCTGATCTTCCACTAGGCGTTGTTGGAAAGCAGCTTCAATCAGTGGAGCGGCTTCTTCTCTTTTTGCCCTTTCTAAGTAATCCATAGTCTTTGCCAACTTTTGCAATTTCTTTTCCATTTCTTGCCTCTCCCTGAGTTGTTCAGTCAAGGCTCTTTCCATTATATCCTTCTTAGTCCACATCTTGTCCTGCATAAATATTCATTTTCAAGAAAAACTGAGACTTTTATACAGTATAGCGACAGATAACTGAAATGATCGCATCATGCTATCACCTATACATGAACCCTAATAACACATACATCAACCTCTCTGTTGAACACCTTGAAACAAAAACACCGCGAGAGAAAAAACCAAAAACTAACAACATCTGCAGTCTTCTTCCCGCCCTTTTTTTTTCCACCGCGTTTATCGGCATTCAATAATTCCTGTGCTTCTGCAAGTTCCCTCTGCCGAATTTCTTCCAGGATCCTTTGTCGTTGCCTTGTGTCTGCTTCAGCTAATTGCCTCTGCTTCTCAGCGTCTTCCATTTTTTTCAGTTCGAGCTGCCGTTTCAATACGGCTTCTTTTTCCTACAGATGATACAAGTGACGCTGAATATTGACATGATTATAATAGGATCTAGTCAGTAATTCATAGATTACTGTACCTTTTGTACAAGTTGATTTTCTTCCTCCTCCTTCCTTTTCTCAATGATCGACTTCCGTGCAAGAAGCTTCTTATGTTCCTTATCAACAACCTCCCCTAAACCAGGAAGAATCCCTTCTAATTTTGATGACCTACTGGTAGGAATTTGTATCATGGTCCAAGCTTTATTTAGTGACTCCGCAAGAACAGTAAGGTGGTCTTGCAGGACCTTGGATTCAAACCCCTGCAGAGAAAACCATCATTCAATGAACAGGAAGGTACAATGTCAAATGGTCTTTATGATCAAAGGTAAGAGAATTTTTTTTAAAGCTACCATTCAATGATATACATGCAGATATTGGAGTGCTACAGCATTCAACCATATGGCAAATGATAAAATCTCAAACTGGGAAGATATAGGTAATATTTAATCATGTCATCTATGTGTGTGAGAGGGAAAATTGGAAGGAGTGTGAGAATGCTCAAAATATAAATGTAACGATGGGCATAGAATGCAACACACCAAGTTACCAAACAAGATGAGATTCTTCATATGGTCAACTTTCAGAGCAATGAAGTTATGCTTCACAGCGTCAACAGCAATCTTCTCAACCACGGGAAATTCGAAAAAGGGAATCATCCGCGCCAGACTCTCTGTTCATGGTCTGATACACTTGAGACACCTGGAAACAAATTGACACAGATGTGAGCAAGGCTATGAACATAGGTCAAAGAATGGTCATCATAACAAAAATGGGCAAATAAATTGAAATAGGAAGAAACGGAATTGGTACCTGATGGAGTAGCCTGAGAGGGGCCAGCTTCTCCAGGGAAGGAACATATTGGGACAAATGCACTTCGGGAACAGAAGAAGCGGAAGCAAGTTTTCCCCCCAACTTAGAAACTTTAGACAACAAGGGCTGCACTTTTGCTGGAAGATCTAGGGGTGAGAACTCGTGTTCCAGGAGATTAAAGATGTCCTTTACTTCTTGAGTGGCACAGCTGAGCACACCCTTAGAAACCTGGATAAAAAATTCCAGCTCGTCAAGGTGATGCTTTCAGCAATATTGGAAAAAAGAAGGCCAAAAGTACCATAACTGATAAAATTCAGAATCAGCAATTAGAAATTGAGACTTTTAATTTTTGCCATCAATTATTCCCAGCAGCATCTCAAGTTGAAATTCTTTTGCCAATAATCATCAACTTAAGTACAACAAGAGGTTTTAATCTTTATTAGCAAAGCTTTCTTCAAAACTCAAATCCGAGAGACTTTACTTCGCCAATGACGCGACAAAAAGACCGAAGAAAAGATGATTAAAGATTGAGCAATGGGACTCACCAGCTCTGACAGCAAGGATGACCTTGATAGCTGTAAAATATAAGAATGAGGAAACCAACATATTAGAAATAAAAAAGACGTATTGATAAACGACATTCTTTAGAAAGAAGTTGAGCAAAACATATTTCTTACCACTTCTCTGGTTTCAGATTTCGACTCTAGACTGAATCCAATAAGATGAGCCATCCTTGAGTTGCGCTCTTTCACATTTTCAAGCTCCATATGTGATGCACCGTGTGTGAGATCATATGGAACAACTGCTAGTGCAGCCAATACAACAGAGGATGCTATCAGCTGCAGATCCTTTTGGCTTAAATTTTTGTTGAAGCTTTTCTGTAGCGTAAAAAGCTTCAACCATGCATAAGCATGATAAAGATGACTTGACGAGATCCAGAAAATCTCTGTCAGCTTGGCATAATAAACCACCATTAAGGAAGACTTGGGAGTTTTCTTAACCAAGCACATCAATCCATGAATATCTTCAATTGATCTAAAAGCTTCCTGCACATTGATAATGGAAAAAGGAAACACAAGTTGTAACAATTTAGATAGTATCATCCAATATATAGGAAAAAACAGCACAACTTGCAGTAAAAACAGGAGTGCCTACGCATTTGTGTGAAAACTAAAACCAAAAAATGCAACGAACACCTCAAACACACATGCAATCATCTCATGCAACCTTGAGATAGGACAACCCAAGGCTGACATGATTGGCAACTGACATCAGGGATTCAGGACTATGTCTAATAAATTTACAAGATTTCACGGATCCAAAAAAGACATTCAAAGTATCTCTTAATTTCTTCTTTGAATACAAAGGGTTAATGCTACAATACCTGCCAGAGTTCAAGCTCTGTTGCAATTTTTAGCTGCTCGAATCGAGTATCAAGATACAACTGTAAGCTCTCTGGGGCAGATAAATCAGGTCGATCTCTTTGATCTCTGTACTTGTTGAGGTTTGCCAAATGGTTTATTATTATCTCACACAGACGCCTAAACTCTGTTGTCCTTTTATACTGCTTGCAGAACTGGAAGGCTCGATGTGCGGTCATCTGCAAGTTACAATCTGAGGGAAGCACACTTTCAAATCTATTACAATTTTGAAATAAAAGTGAGAATTTGGTGCACTGAAATTTTGATATTTGTTAAATGAAAAGCTAACACTCAGTTCTGGCTTGAATATGTACAATCATCAAGCCCAAGTAAACAAAAGAAACGCACACACAAACTATTAACCACAACAAGCAAAACTGAAAAAAAATCACAGTTGCAGTTATGTTAAGAAGAAATGTGGCAGAGATTAACAATATCATCACGTTTGATTCACACTGAGTGAGTCATAATAGCAATCATGAAAGAGACGCGTCGTGTAACCTCTTATGCTTATCGTTTGAATTACCTCGTATAATCACCAACAGTGGAATTGGATCACCCTCGTATAATAGTTTTGCCAATAATGATGAAGGGAGACCGGTTTTCAGGAGAAAGAAGAAGAAGAAAGATTTGTTAATTACCGCATAGAGAGCTTCCAACTTGGAGTTATTCCTCAGGATCTCGAGGACTGTCCTGTAGGTCTCCCACAAAAACTTGAACCAAGGTGTGACAAGTTCGCGGTCAGACCTCTGCTTCCCCTTCTCTCCGCTGACGTAACTGAGCATCAGATCTTCAGGTCTTTTATCAGCTTCAAGGTCATCAACATCAAGTGCTACTTCAAGAGCTTCGGCGTGGGCACGGGCCTGTTCGGCTTTCTCGGTGGAGAGATGGATGAAGTGGTTGATCACCTCCTCCAAGGAGTTGACATTCACCTGTTGACAAACAAATCTGTACTGAATTAAGCCATCCTTTGCAAACCTTCCCCTCCGGAGATGAACACAAAGGTCCACGTGCTTGAACATGATCTTCTCCAGCGTCTTTTGCCACGCCCTGTGCCTCTTAGAGGTGATCAAATCATGAAGGGCCTGCAGAGCATCTTGCTTCTGGCCGACATTGATCAACTCTGGGAACAAAATCACAAAATTAGACAAAGAAGCAAGCTTCCTGTAGTGTAACCTCTCAGTTTACACGTAAGAGAAAGAAAGAGGCGGCAATTTTACGATAACCGCAAACATGGAACGAAGCAAGCACCTGAAACATAGAGGTTAATTGAAACGAGTCTAACCTTGAGTGCATTCTCCGGCTTGGCAAAGATAGCAGCCATCTATCTCCTTCAAATCAAACTCACCACCAGAAAACGGATTACCTTTCCAGCTAATTAAATATTTATCAATCAATTCCTCCCAAGAGAAATCGTTTCTCTCCTTCCAATCTGAATCAACCAATTACCGGGCAAGAGCACAAGCAAACCGCGAATTAACCGAGATCGAGTCAGTTCCGCTAGGGTTTAGATAGATTTTTTAGAGGTTTCGAATACGATAACCCAATCCAATCCATTAAAAACAAAGAAAAGAGCAGAGCAGCGGCGGCGAGGTTACCTTACCTTACCACCCGCCTCCCTCCCAAAGAGAAGAAGAGAAGAGAAGAGACAAAAAGCACCTGCTCCCTCCCTCCCTCCCTCTCTCCCCTCACTAGTTAGTCTGTCTGTCACTGTCAGTCATTGCAACGAGGGTTTATTTATTTATTTATTTATTTATTGGATAGAAGAACCAGACAGACGGACAACCTCCCTCAACTACTTACTTGGGGCTTTATGTGTTTTTTCCTGGGCCCCGACCAAATAAATCCTAATGAGCCTGAATTTCCTATTAATGGTGAGGGGTTATTTTTTATAATTCCGTGCCCTTGGATCATATAAACTATATAAATATCTAAGCAACATATATGATGTAACATTTTATGTAATTAAAGTAGTATAGTGTTATAATATGTTTGAACCTTGCGTTACAGTATATACACAAAAAATGAACTACCAAAGTTGGATGGTCTCTTGTTTATGGATTTTTCCATAGTCAATTATTATTATAAATTAAATATATATAGCAACTAGTAGTGTTGGTGCCGTCGTCTCACTGCAACAAAAGTAGACAGAAATCACAATTGAAACTTATTCAGAGGGAGGGCCATTGTACTTGAGTAGTCCCCTTTAATACGGGACAAACGATTGTGTAGATGATCATAGTAAGTAAAAGCCTTCAATACGGGACTAGTGACAAACTTCCTTCCAACCTAAAAACCTACGATGCTTCACAAACCGAAGAAGAAGAAGAAGAAGAAGAAGAAGAAGAAGAAGAAGAAGAAGAAGAAGAAGAAGAAGAAGAAGAAGACGCAGCAGCCCGCAGCCTAAAGAGCGATCATCATCATCATCTTTATCTTTGCAACTGATCTGGAGTGTGATTGCTGGTAGTAGATGAAGAAGTTGCCCTTCCGTTGAGCATTCCATTATCCGTCGGTGGGCTTGTTCCCCACTTCCCTTCTGATTCCGTGGGTTCCATCACTTTAACCGACCCATCAGTCAACCCGACTGCTAGTTGGTTTGGCTCTATTGGATGAGCAGCAACAGCGACCGGGTAAACCGGTTGACTTCTGCCAAATATAACAAGTCCCACAATCAATCAATGGCAACATCAAACATGGCGAATAACAAGAGGTCAAGACAAAAAGATCAAGTACCCATTCAAGACAGCCTGTGACAAGTAAGCAGAAGCAGCGATTCGGCATCGAAGTCTCAAACTATCAGCATCAAACACTCCAACATTACCATCACAAAATGTAGCAAATATTAACTGGCTGTTGCAAGAGTACACTGCCGATGAGATGGGTGCTGACAATACATCTTGCGGAACCCACTGTGTCAGGACAATTCACCAGCAATTAGAACAAAAAGGAAGACAAAAAATAGGAAAGAACCAGAGCCTTTTGAACTATGGCAAACTCTAACCTGTTTAACACGCTCCATCTTGGATGCATCATATATTGCTAACTGGGTCTCATGAACCACCAACAGGCGAACCTGATCGGAATGGAACTGCACCCGCGTGTCACCGCTAGGTGCCTTACCTGTTGAAATTTGAATTGGGACTGCTTTCCTCTTCTCCCATGTGTCAATGCTCCACACACAAAGCTGCAGGAACAACTCCAAAAATGTTGAAATGTAAATAAGCATACAAATAAATGTCATTGCTTCCTGAAGCATGGGAAACAACGATAAAATCATAATAAAACAGATACAACAAAAAGATAACAGAAGAACATAAAGCCAAAAGTGGTGGCAGTGGCATGGCCTTTACTTGCCTGTGCATCAGCACCTGACGACACTAGGATATTGAGACTCGTGGAGAAGGCGAGACCCGTTATTCGCTTCTGATGACCCTTCAATTTGGATTTCACCTTCGAATAGCAAGAGATAAAATATGAGCGTCTGATTCCAGAGACGAAAGAATTAGGAAGTCCTGAACTATCATCCATCAAACGAATTATTATTACCTCATCAACCCTGACATTGTAGATATTGATAGTGGAATCCTCCATTCCAATAGCTATGATGTTGTTGTCCTGAGGATGAAATGCCAAGAAGGTTGAAGGAGGGGGAGGAGACATGAATGTCGTCATCACCTGCACACCAAGCAGTGTAAGGCCGAAGCTACAGAAACTTGTTCAAAGCCCGCACATGATGCACTCCTAATTAGAGATACCTTGAAAGTCATCATGTTGAACAAAGAAACCTTGCCACCAGAAGCAGACATTACATAAGAATCGTTCTTCGAAAGTGCTATGCATGGGACCGCTTCTTCAAGGTTCACACCTGCCACATCATTAGTCATAAGAAGACCACTGTTGGGTTGCCAATGCTGTGGACCAGCACTCGCAGTGGCCTTTTGACAGAACCAAAGTTCAGAAATCCATCATAAGAGATAGAAAGCCCAAAAGCATCAAACTCTTTTTAAACAGAATCTCATTCTCTCCCCTAAACCCTCTTGTTCACAATATTTCAATAACTGCAATCTCCGCACGAGGAGAAGAGGTGAGTAAATGATAGAGGGAAGGCTAAACCTCTAAAAAACCAATCTCAACAAACATTACCTTTCCAGAAGGATTCTGGTCATTTCGTTGCCACTTCCAGAGCCGCTGAACTCCATTTGACCCAAGTGCCAAAATCCCAACCCCAGAGTTGGTGTATAGCAGTCGAACCACCTGGAATTCATTCAAAAGTCAGTGCGCTGCAAAAGCCCAGTAATTGCCTAGTACAAATGAAGAAGATAAGGACAGCAGGCAACTCGACCCACCTTGCTAGAAATATCTGTGTTGTCAGGCAAGGTAACAGACCGACACTCGCCAGAATCAATAATTTCGGCTAACTGCCAGGGTTTGGTTTTCTCAGCTGCTTCTTCGTCAAGTCGTGGCTTTTCCATGCTTCGACCCATGGGATCATTCTTATGCAAGTAAAACGATCGAGAGAAAAATCCAGAAATTAGATCCCAAAAAAAATAGGGAGAGAAATGTCTTCTAACATGAACAACATTGCGGAAAAGATGACGGCGGATTGGGAATTAAACTTATGCCAGCAAGCTCACCAGCATGGGGGAAGGCTTTGCAGGAGAACTCCGTTCCACCTTACAATTGACAGGAGTTACAGCAACACTGGAAGTACCAGATACCTGAGAAGCGGAAAACAAAGACTGCCGGTTGGTCTTGGAGAAACTTATCCAAACTCAAAAAACATAGCACAAGCTTGAAGGTGCATTTGTTTAGGGCTACTTGACACGAATGAACAAGGATTTTATCCTAGCCGATGTTAGGTGCAAAAACAGGCTTGCACAAAATGAAAACTTGTCTGAGCCTTACCCCCAAATCTTGTCTCATCTATTTCCATTGACTGTCCTAGGGCACATTTGTAGTCCTATTTTGTTACCATATTGACCTTATTAATCAATGTCATTCCTTTTCTATGATCTCTATTCTTTCTACAAACAAGGTTAGTAATGAATTTTGAGTAATGTGCTAATATTACCAAAATGTTGATAGAACAACCAGAATAGATTGTTCAGTTCAGTTTTGTCATGTTTCTCTAAATCTATCAAAAATAGGCAACAAACGCACCCTGATTGTCTCTGGTTCAGCGAGTGATCTGAGATGTCCAAGAGATCGAGATTCGGCATTCTTCAGGATACTTTGACCAGCAGGATTTGCAAGTATCTTGAATCCATTGTCTGCAGTTGTAACAGCAAGAAGATTTCCTTCCTTGCTGAATTTCAAGCGAGGAAGACTCTGAAGCACAAAACATGGTCAGATTTCCACTTCGAACAAAAATACTCAAAAGCAGAGCTGTCATCATGTAACTAACCGGCAAACCACCATCAGCATCTATGCTTGTAAGCATGTTGGTATTGTCCATGTCCCAGAACTTTATTTGACTATCTTCACCTGCAGCCAGGAAGCGGTTTTGTGTGGTGTCGAACTGCACCACACCGGCTGGAGATTTCTTTCTAAACCCAGTATAGTGCCTCCTTATTGCTCCTTCACTTTCATTCCATTCAACTAGATAAGACTCCCCTTCCTTGCTTGTTCCGCAAGAGAACAACCTGATGAATCAAAAGAAGTGGACATTGGAAAAAGGTTAAAGAGAATAAAATACTACAAAAACAACTCCATCTAATACTAAGCATGTATGAAACTATTATAAAAGCAATAATAAGATGCTGCATCTAGAGAAGTAGTTGCAACCGATGAACTCACCTACTACCATCAGCACTGTAAAGCATGGTAGTGCACCAACGTCCAGGAGCATCATAGTCCACCCTAGAGCCCATGTTGTCATAAAGCCATGCCTTTATCCTTCCATCAATAGCAGTTGAAAATATAAACTGCAAATGGATGCTGGAACAATTAAAACAAGAACGAAAGGCACAAACTGCACAATCGAGTACAGAAACATTGGATGGTTAGTTTCACTTCTATTGACAGTTTAACCTGCAAAGTACAGACCAGCGTCAAAAACAAAAACAAAGTCCTAGCTCGAGTGGTACATTGATCTCTGACCACCTCTGGTAGCCCATGACATCAACTGCCAGTTAGACATGGCATCACTAAGCATAAGATACGAGCTCCAACACAAGCCACTGGGTGACAGTATTCTTTTCCTTACATACCTGGATACTCTCTTTATGGTGTGGACAGATGGAATAAACTGGTGCTTCATGTCCTTCAAAGTTAAAAAGCTTCCTCCCAGTCAAATCCCAAACCTGTTCCATTTGCTTCATTAGACAACAGTATAATCATTGTATCTGAATCTACAAAACGAGAGATTTTGTAACCTTTATCAACTTGTCATCTCCACAGGTCACAACACACAATTGTTTATTTGGATGAGCAAAAGCTAGGTCATTAACACCGCCAACATGGGCATCAATCTGTCACAACAAGAAAATACATGTTAGGCAAGATCAGAGGATATTTCCTCAAGTCAAACAGAATCAACCTATCATCTCACCTCCAAATGTTGGCGTAAATCAGTCGGACCATTATAAGCATACAAGTGAACCAAATGTTTGCTAAAAGCTGCCCCTGCAGCAATAAGAGAAGAAGATGTAAGTAGAATCAAAACATACTGAAACACTTGTCAACTAAGGCCACAGACCTATAAATTTCCCATCAGGACTCCATGTAACACGGCTGACCGAAACAATTGTATCTTTCACAGAAGCCTGCCAAGAAGTAAGGAAATGTAAGTTTAACTCCAACTTTTAGATGCTTTGTGAGCCAACCAATGTAACCATTGTAATAGCCTAATAGGAATGCAGCTCAAATTTAAAAAAAAATTCATTTTGGTTGACCAATGGAAAAAATAAAAGTTAGAATCGCAAGTCTCACCCGAAATGGCACACTACAAGATGTTATGTCCCATACTGTGAACTGCTTTGAAGACAACCTCTCCTTATGTGCGAGTTCCCAGAGTGTTAAATCCCCATTAGCAGATCCAACTGCCCAAAAAGTCATTAAGAGATAAGAAAACGGGAGAATGGTGTCATTTATGAACAAAAAGCGCACGATGATGTTACATCTGTACTTAAAACAAGTACTATACCAAGAAGCCATGTGGGGTAATAAGGATGGAAATCCATGCTCATGACAGCTGAACCTTGATGCAAGGTCACAACTACAGATCTAGGAAGATCCTCCGGAGACCAAGATGCTTGCTGTCGAGATGTTGGATAAGTTACCTGAAAGAAAAATTGCAAAAAAAAGAGTTACCTGAAGAAAGACATGAAAAGGAGACAAGCTTTTCAACAGTGTTTAAAGCCACAATAAAACGACAACCCTCAAGATTGCCAAAAAAAAAAGATCATACCTCCTCAACAGATGGGGCAGGTCGTAGACGTTTCATTAGCTGTTCATGTTCAGAACCCGGGTAATCCGCCATACTTGGATTAGTAGGAGGTGTTCTTGGACGTTTTACGAGAGAAACTGGCACGAGCGTAGAAAAGATTGATTCAATCAAAATCAACAACGTAACTTCATGTTTGGAAATAGATAGAGAGCGAAAGTAAACAAGGAAAGAAAGTAATATTCCTTCCGTTGTTTGGAACAAATAAATGGGAGAAATGGAAAGTAGATAATTGTTTGGGAAGAAGAAAGAATATGATGGAGAGCTTTGCCACCTTTCAAAGGTCCCACCCGCCTCAAACCTGGATTAGTCGGCACAGTGGTGTGACTGGTGTCCGAATACCAGGTGGTCTAGACCAAAAAAAAGAAAGAATGACAGATGGACGTTATTTTCCTTCCAAGTATATGACGGGGGATGTTATTTTCCTTCCAAGTATATGACGGGGGACATTATTTTCCTTCCAAGTTTCTTTTCTCATATTTTCTTTCTTCCGACTTTCTCGCCAAATTGAAGAGATTAAATTTCGATCGTTAGAAAGAATGTTTATCCTCAATTCTCCATTCCATCCATTTTCTTTCCCATTCCCCAACAAAAGAATACTATATTACTTCCAACTTCCCCTCCCCTTTCTCTTTCCCTTGGATTCTTCCCTTCCTAGACAAAGGATAAAATAATTATTTTCATAAGCAAGAAATGGTTCTAGTCTTCCGTGGACTCGTAAGAGACTATTGAAGCATATTACCTGGGTAAACTTCAAAAATTGAAAATTTCCATTATGTTTCAACACAGCTCTCACAAAAATCCAGCAGCAGAAAAAAAGTGCAACGCAATTCCTCCAAACATGTGAACTCTTAAAAACCAAAACAGAACAGAAAGTGCAGCGCATCTCTGACCACTTCAGTAACAATAGGTCTTCAGGTTGTTTTCAAGTACATGTAGTCAGCACCTTCACAAAATTCTAGAGTACTACGTATGGATGACAATGATAAAAGGAAAGCTTGAAATTCAGACCTTGACTTTGAGCAACAGGTAAAGATGATGCTGTAACTACAGCTGCTTGAACAGATGCAGAAGTGGAAGCATTGGCCATCCAACCAGCCAGAGCACTAGCATTTGCCGGAGCTGCTGCAGCAGCAGGAGGCGGAAAGGGCTTGGAACAAGAATCAGGTACAAAATTTTCAGTAAAATACTCTGGTAGGAAGAAGAAACAATCAGATTCAAGAAAAGGGCAATGGCATCATACCCCATGAATCCCAAGAGGAGTATATGCAGCAGGCTTCGCAACAGCAGAAGCTATTGGGATATTAACAGGTGTGGGGGCAAGAGGACCGTTTGAAGGATTACATGCATGATCAGTGAACAGAGTCTTGATGTCAGGATTGGGCCTTGGATTCTTGCATAACTGATGCTGCCAGTTCAAACTGCAAAACACACGGTTGCCATATACGGCAACACCAATAATCATATTACGGAAGGCTTGACAAAAGAGAGTCAAAATCAATGCCCACTTCTGCCAATTTTCCACTGATTTTCTAAATATCTTGATCAAAACAAAGAATTATAGAGAAAACAATCAACAATACCTCTGATTGATTAGCGTCCTCAATCTCGATGACTTCAGAGTAGGAAAGACGAGCTTATCACGAAAAAGAGGATTTGCCTCTATTAGCTTCTTCAATTCTATCAACATTATGCTACGAGCTGTTTTAGTATCTCCATACTTCGAGAGTTGCTCATTCTCCCTGAGTGACAAGGCAACCAAAGTAAACAAAAGTGTTCACAACCTAATATAATAGCAGGTTCATTCTTTCCTAGCTCAATATGCTTAAGCGGTAATTACCTGAAATTGGTAAGAGTCAATAGTTGAGTGATCTCTTTGTACAACTCCTCGTTGAATGTTGAAAACACTTTCAGGTCACCCACTAAAATTTCAACAGCCTTGGATTTATCTTGTCTGTATCGGCAGCAAAAGATCATGAATGACATACTTTGCAAATAAATCCCGGGTTATTAACTCCTAAAGCACCAATTCCAGAAAATAAAACATACTGATCTAGTGCTTCAAGATACTTCTGTTTTCTGATCTCGAAAAATATCTTCATTGAGTATCTGTTATCATCGACTTTGGTATAGCCCGAAAGATACTTTTCAACTTCTTCCCATTCTCCAGCCTGAACTTTCTCTTCGAAGTACTTCATGTTGAAGTAAAACCCTGACTCCTTCTCAAGCCTAAAAGCAAACAAAATTGTTCTTAATTCGACCAGTTAACTAAATAAAGGACACTGTACTTATGGTCAAAGTTCTTCATTGTATCCTTTCAAACAAACAAGGTAAATATACTGTAGTTTTTCCAATGAACAATGCAGATCATGCACTCAGCCACTCATCCTGTCGGCTTAAGAGTAACAAAAAAGAGCCATTGCCGTGTTATATCCAAGAACCTGAATCCCCATGCATGCATTACTGTGTCCCCTAAGACCCTTTGATCTCGAACTGTTCAACTTATTCGCCTAAAAACTCTTCTATCATAAGCAATCTTCAACTCGCACCGGCATTTTGTGTTGGCAGTGATTATCACCCTTTCGCTTATGGAATTAGAACAAGTGTGCCCAAAACATCAACCAATCTCTACAAAGATTCCAAATTGCTAACCTAAAACAGTCCGAATCTCCAAATCTCCATTATAAATGTCCAACAGATTAACATAGGTTAGTACTTCCCCAGAAAAATTGCATTTAGCACGCGTCAAAGGAGAACTTAAAACGACTCCAGCCAGTTAAGCTAAACCACGTGCACACGAGAGAGTGAGAGAGTTAATGAAGGAGATATCTAATGCAATTACCATATCCAAGCTTCAGTATAACTTCCAGTCTAACATTAAAAATGCGCAAATGACAACTCATGATCATCTCACCATCACTTAACTCACACTATCCTACCGGTTACCATTCATAACACCCACCGACTAAAACGAGCATCATCTCTTGAATTTCACAGTCCTAGACCTTCAACGACCACAAAACGACAAAATCACCACAAGCTTGAAAGCAACAAAAGCCACTCACTTCAACTTCAACAGCCAATAATTGGCGCAACCAAAAGAAAAGGCCCACAAACTTCTTCTAAAAAAGAATTACCCCGTTAAATTATCCTAAAAACAAGCCCCAAATTTTAAATAAATAAATAAAAAGAAAAGTAAAGAGAAGGGTGAGGAATTACTTGTGAACAGACTCCTTGAACTTCTCCTCCTCGAGGAATTGGAGTATAAGGAACACCAATTCTCTGCTCAAAGACGACATTTTTTACAAGTGAAAAGCCCCACAAGGAGGGTAACGATCGAAACAACCACCAAGCTTGAAACTTTATGCTTTTTCCCCCAGAAACGAATAAAACCCAGAAGCAAGCACCAATCTTTCCCCTCAATCTCTGCTCAGACCTTCAATTTTCTCCAGGGGCGTTCTGGGATTTTCCCTTTTAAAGGAAAAAACAAAACCCCACAAGAGGAGGGGTTAAAAATTCGTGGACTTCTAGGGTTTCAAAGGCTGCGTTCGAACAAAGACAGAGAAGGTTTAGAGAGAGAGAGAGGTGTTAAAAGGGTACAAAAGATGGAAAGAAAAAACGAGAGAGAGAAGATAAAGGAGAGACGAAAGACTTGGTCTCGCTATCTTCGATGCGCTGTACAGGGGTCTTTCTTTTTCTATCACTGATAAGCACAGCTCCTTATTTATATGCCAACTAGCTTATGCACTTTGCTTATATGCTTATCATTCCGTGCGATAATAGGATGTGTCACGCGGATTCCAAACCACCAATTCAAATCTATTGGATATTCGCCACACAAGTCCATAGTGGGGCCCGCCTCCCTCTTTCCTAATTTTTTTGGTACTGTCGCTTTCTGCTTTTCTTTATTTTCTTTTTTTTGGTTGATTTTAAATTTTTTCCCCTTTTTCTCCTCAACTTCCCTTTTTTTTCTCCTGTCGCGAAACGGAGATGCTTTCCTTTATTTTCTCTCGCTGCTAATTTATCGTGAGTGGTAGCGTCAACTACCCCGCGCGTGTTTCGGCTTTTTGGACCGGGGTGTGAGATAGAACGGCCACTCGTCTACTTAACTTTAAAATAAGGGGAAATTACTCTCAAGTCCCTCGACTTTGTTTAAATATACTCAAAAGTCTTTCCTGTTTGCAAAATACACGCCAACGTCTCTTGTGTTTAATTTTATTATACTTTCGGATCCCTAAATGAGTTTTTTTTTGTTATTAAAATGACAAAAAATACTCGTAGAACAAAAAATAAAAAAATAGCTGACCTCATCTCTTCTTCTACCTCCGATTGTTTAATATGATCATAATGGAATACACATACAAGCCAATTCAAGAAAAAAAAATTATTTCCCTACAATTGATGATAACATGGACCCTAAAGGATAACGTCGATTGCATATGCAACAAATGCTTTCATGATTTGACTTTTTTTACGGTTTCCAGAATGGTTGGTCAATGTTGAAGATCAAGGTGTGGCGGTACTTGGTAGCGACATCTCCAAGACCTATGCAAGAATAGTAGCCCATCAACCAAGACGAGATCTTGAGCTCTTAAAATGTGCAAGTGATAACAAATTGGGTCAAGACTTCAATATCGGTAACATGTGGAGAGGTGGAAAGATGAATAATCTGGCGATCTGGAGAACTCAGGTAAAGAGGAGCCCTAATCTCAAAAACCCTAATTTGGCCGTGAGTTAAAGAGGAGCCCAGGTATTAGATGAAGGTCCTCTTCAGTTCGTTCGAGGACCTGAGAGAGAACTGCCATGAGCGTCGTTATCGGATGACATCGCACCCGAGAGAGAGAGAGAGAGAGGCCAATTGGGAGTGTGAATGAGGAGTCATCGGCGTCGATTTGCAAGAATGCCGAGTTCACCAATTGGGATTAGGGTTCTTATAGAATTGATAATTTTCCCATCACGAGATGATGTCACTGGCTAGGAGGAATAAAAAGAGATGATGTTAGCAATTTTTTATTTTTTCTAAGGGTATTTTGGTCATTTTATTAAAAAAGAGCTGCTAACTTGGGCCAGGGACCCGAAAGTATAATAAAATCAAACACGAAAAACGCCGGCGTGTATTTTGCAAACAGGGGAGACTTTTGAGTATATTTAATCAAACCCGGAGGACTTGAGAATAATTTCTCCTAAAATAACCAGTAACCACCATCTACTCTTTTTTTAAAATCAGTAACCACCATCTAATTTACTTCTATCTTAATTGATATAATTCGAATTTAATTCTTCAATAATATATCAATATTGAGTATTTCTTAAAAAAAATTGCGTTACTTTTCAAACATATCACTCTCATTAATATAAATTAGTTGGTGTATTAATGTCTGAATATCATCTGGTCTAAGCAAATTTAACTAGTAGATTTTTTTTGGGTCTTTTGTATTTTTCTTTCCTCTTTTTATGAGTCTATTTTTTGGTAACTCTTTTATGACAGTTTATTTCAAATATGGTAGCTTGTTTTTTATATTTTACTTGCATGTCATCGCTGTCTACTGGTGCTTGTAAGTTAAAGTTCAGAAGGCCTCTGGCTTCATGGTTAGATTGGGTACGGAATGCCCCCATTCCAAAGCGGTTTGGAGTGAAGGCACGCGGAGTTTTTTTTGCAAAAATATGGAGACCAAAATGAAAAAAGCTACACGGGTCAGTATCGTAAACGGAGAATGCCACTGTGGCAAGCACGAAAAATACACTAGCTAGTATGACATAACGGAATATGTCAGTATCACATAATGGGATATACCGGTATTATATAACGAGACATGCCAGTGCAGTCGCCTTCACTCCAAACTGTTCAGAATGATTTTCTTCATTCCGTACCCAATTCAAAACCTCAGCTACCTGTGGTTCTGATTTGGGACGGAATTAAAGTGGGAGACCAGTAAATGTCTAATCGAAGCCACGACCAAATTAAAAAGCTATATATAATGAGGAGTATGTAGTTCCTTTTACTAAACAAGTCTACTGAACATGTTAGATCGTATATATTCTGGCAATATCTTTGATGCAAATGCATCTAATTACCAGAAATTTGGTTTGATAAGGATTGTCTACTTTTTGTTTATGTCATAACTCCCAGTTATTTTCTTTATCATATTTCTATTCTGTCTCAATTAGTATTGGTTTTTTGATAAACTACTAGATAAATGTTTTAGCTAGTGGAAATTTATTTTTTTTAGAAGAGTAGCAGAAAACTTAAATTATAATAAACGGTTTAGAATACTGTTGAAGCACAAAAATCGATTTTCCATGCAACAAATACGGAAAGAAAAAAGTCCGACAGGAGGACTCCCGACGAATGAGATGCAGCGAGAAGCCAAACCACCAGATCCGAATTAATTGATAAAATTATATTTGATTATACTAACAATGGCTTATATTAATCGATAAAACATTAATTTTTGATCGATTATTTATTCTAATTTTTTTTATCAATATATAAATTAATTATCGATTTGAACCTAAAGTTGATCTAGTGGTTGTTCCTCTGTACTTTGTGATTTAGATATAAAAAAATCACGTTAATTTATTACTTAGAACTTGGTATCAACATATTTAACGTCATTACTCTTTACTTTATATTCTCTTTTCTAACAAATATAATTTGCTGAGATAATTAACGGCTAATAATCACAAGGTCACATTATAGACACAACCTCGTGAGCATTTGAATGCATACGAGATGCACACAAATGAAAGTCAAGATCAGACAAATCGAACCGATACAAGTTTATCCACATGCACCAACAGAAAAAATTTCAAGATCTGAATAGATCTCAGATCGAGTATAAGCTAATTCAGAAAAAATATAAGCAAATAAAAATAAGGCTAAACCCGAAGAAATCACAAAACAGGTGTGGCTCGGGAGCTAAACCGACAAGCAAAACCTGAAAAAAAATGATAAACAACACCACATGACGCATAACAAGCTCCTGCAAGTAGAGACACATAAAAACAATAACATAAAAGCAGTAAATAAGCGAGGCCAGCCGGGGGAGGTCGAGGACGACCAACCCCCTGGGAAGCGGCAACAGGCAAACGGCGAGCGAGAGACAAAACGGCAAAGTCCGACAGGAGGACTCCCGATGAACGAGACGCAGCGAGAGGCCAAACCACCAGATCTGAATTAATTGATAAAATTATATTTGATTATACTAACAATGGATTATATTAATTGTCGATCGATTATTTATTCTATTTTTCTTTATCAATATATAAATTAATCATCGATTTGAACCTAAAGTTGATCTTGTGGTTATCACGTTAATTTATTACTTAAAACTTGGTATCAACATATTTGACGTTATTACTGTGTGCTTTATATTTTCTCTGTTGGTCAAATATTAGTAAACTATGGTTTTAAAACTAGTATATAAAGCATAAGCAATATAAAGAGAAGGGTGAGAGTATGTTCATGATCACACTTGTAAGTAAGTGTGTAAGACCGCCTTCTTTGAGCTAGGAATTTCGGATTCAATTCTGGACGAGGCTACAGTTTAACCGTGTGCCCTTAAACTCTTATTACCCGCCTATATGCTTCAGGCCTCCATGGGTAAGAGAGTTCCCAAGGTACAACGCCCAACCTCGTGTACAAAAGGAAGCACTTTCGTACACCTTTCGAACCTTTCACAGCCTTAGAACTCCGACTCTTTTATGCAAGAATGATGTGATGATGTTGAGGGAGAAGTAGAGAGCTCTGAAGAGATGGGATGATTTGGAATGAAGGAGGAGGGCTCCTTTTATAGGCAGCCAAGGACCTCCAACCTCAAATAACTTTGCTGTTACAAGAGCTATGGTTACCCATTATTTAAATTGGCTGTTACCTTTGAATTCAAATCTCACATTTTTGAATTCAAAGAGACACTTTCTGGAAGGAGAAGAAGGATCCGGAAGACGGGCTTGTCCAAGCTTAAGCCCAACGGACTTGGAGCCCAGAATCGCTGCAACAGGTCCGGCCCAGCTCTAAAAAGATAAGATCCTAAAACCTGGAATAATTTCCACAACCCCGAGCCCGAGCCCGAGCCCGAGCCCGAGCCCGAGCCCGAGCCCGGCCCGGGACGAGGCAGGGCGCGCGTGCGTGCGTGCGTGCTGAGCCGAGCCGGCCGGACAGACGGACGGATGGACAGCGCGAGAAGCTTCTCCCTTCTCCACCAGTTTAGCCATGCTAGACTTCTAGTCCCTTATAAACTTGTCTTAGCATGGTGCGCTAACCAATGTGGGATTGTGCTTATTTCAATAAGCACTATACCACTTTAAAGCTAATTTTCATTCACCCCGAGAATTGGATTTTCGCAAGTGTTATTTATCGTTACGAAGCTCTATCAACGAGCTTCGTATTGATCTCACAAACACCCAAAATCAATTGGTGTGACCTTCAATTAAATTAGTTCAAATTTGCCTACTAACTACTTAATTATTATATTTAATTAGAATTCTCCCTCTAATTAAATACTTGGGCCAAAACCCAATATACTCACTTGTATTGGATCATCTTGGTTAACAAACCAATTATCTTGGTTAACAAACCAATTCTCCAACACTCTCTTCTAAAAAATCTAATTTGCTGGAGTTCCTCTCCATTAATTCTCCGTCGTTCTTCTTGTGACTCATTCGGGAGTCAAATCAATACAAAGTGGACCAATTAATCAAGTCACCAAAGACACGACGGATCTGTTTATTAATTTTTTCTAAGAAAGTTAATTTTTTATATCAATATTACACTTGTCAATAATTAAACATGATTTGTGTTGTTGAGTAATTATCTTTTGGCATATAAACTTTACTTTAGCATATAAACAAATTAGTATATGCCAAAATGATTTTCGTAATAGCAAAATAGCATTTATACAATTAATATATACATAAAACAGAGAAACAAAAAGGGATAAAAGAAAATCCCAAGCACAAAATAATTGTCTGCAAACAAGAGCATGGATTGGGTACATGAAGCCCAATCCTGTACCAAATGGAATAGGAGTAAAATAGTCTAAAAAGAGAAAAATGGGGATGTATCAGAGGGCTGACAGCGTGATGGTGGGGTCTGATGCGCGTGGGAGCGCGTGCCTAAAGCCTCAACTTTTAATTTATATTATTTAATTAATAAATTATAAATTTTATTAAATATTAACCCCATGCTATTTTATCGTAACTGACCTGCCATTTGGTCATTACCAAATATATATTTTTATTGTAACCGGACATACCATTTTATCATACTCGACTCTGCCATTTAGTTATAATCGGGCATGTCATTTATTTATAACTGAGCAATGTCATTTTATCGTACATGGTGTGCCATTTGGTCATTACTGAGCATGCCTTTTTATTGTTATCGGACATGACATTTTATCGTACATGGCACTGCCATTTGATTGTAACTGGGCATGCCATTTTATCATAACATGGCATGCCATTTGGTCATAACCGGGCATGCCATTTGGTCATTATTGGGTCTGCCGTTTGAATATAACTGAGCCTGCTATTTGAACGTAACCGGGCATGCCATTTGGTCGTCATCGATCATATCAATTTGGACATACATCACGAACAAAAATAAAAAATAAGAACAAACGATTTAACTATTCACTAAATCAACCTTTACACACTTGAAAAAATTATTTCAAAGAGGAGAGAGAGAGAGTGGGGGAGAGAGAGGGTGAGGGAGAAGAAGGGAAACATGAACGAAAGAAAAAGGAGAGAGAAGGAAACCTCTTCCTCGCCGGCGTTGCTCCTCGTCGGCGTCGATTTTATTTAGGATTGGAAAAAATAAAGAGGGAGGGAGAGGAAGGAAAGGGGTTTTTTTTCAAAATTGGCCAAAAAAACTTAGATATATTCCCTAAATAAGCAAAAATTTAATATATTCCTAAAATAGATAAAAATTTAATTAAAAATTAAAAAATAGGTGACGACCTACATAGGGGTCGACACACTAATTTAATAAAAAATAATAATAGAAGCGATCCAACAGTAGGCCCCCTCCCTGAAATTATACTATTATATTAATATAATATAAGAGACGACCAAATACTGGGTCGACTCTTGTCTAATTTAATTTTTTTTAAGTCGGTTGCGTCAATTTTTTTATGTTTCCTTACTTTTTTTTCTTCTCTTATACTTCGATTGGAGAGTCACAACTTCTTATTCTGGTGTCCAATTGAGGTGATTCAAATTTTTATGCAAAGTTGAGACGTATATCTACAACTTTATAGTTTATAACTTTCCAAATATGGAGTGTAACGATGTCAAAAATTCATTTGAAGTCAAAAGCCGATCGAGTTCGATCGACTAATTTCGGTTGGAAGATACAAAATTTTACTCCGGAGTTCGATTGAGTTGATTCAAATTGCAAAGCTGAGACGTATATCTACAACTTTATAGTTTATAACTTTTCCAAATACGGAGTGTAACGATGTCGAAAATTCTTTTGAAGTCAAAAGTCGATCGAGTTCGATCGACTGATTTCGGTTGAAAAATACAAATTTTTATTCCGGAGTCCAATTGAGTTGATTCAAATTTCTATGCAAAACTGAGACGTATATCTACAACTTTATAGTTTATAACTTTTCCAAATACGGAGTGTAACGATGTCAAAATTTTGTTTGAAGTCAAAAGCCGATCGAGTTCGATCGACTGATTTCGGTTGGAAGATACAAATTTTTACTTCGGATTCTGATTGAGTTGATTCAAGTTGCTGTGCAAAGCTGAGACGTATATTTACAACTTTATAGTTATGACTTTTCTAAATTCGAAGTATAAGGATGTCAAAAATGTGTTTGCAGTCAAAAGCCGATCGAGTTTGATCGACTGAAATTAAATTAGACAAGTAGTTCAAAAAAATTAAATATGTCAGGGAGGCGACCTACTATTGGGTCGCCTCCATTATCTTTAAGTTTTTATCTATTTAGAGAAAGTTCAAGGAAAAAGGGAGAGAGAGGGAGGTAAAAGACAAAAAAAACCCTAATAAATCTCTACCGTTAGATCTCTGATGCGCATCTATGGTCTAGATTAAATCTCGTTTGGTACGGGAACCCCAATCTCTCCGTGTACCCAATCCATTCTCTGCAAACAAACCAAAATTTTAATTTTGAAAAGGAAACATTGCCGATAAAACTTAAAAGTCAAAAAACAAATCAAATGAAAATATTTAATGATGAAACATCAACAGTACCTATTGTTTCCCTAATCAGAACTTTCCTTTAAAACAACAATCTCCCCAAAAAGCGAATAACCATGTCCTTAGATTACAGGATTACCCCTATTTCCAATAACCCATCCCCATCCAATAAATGCGCGATACCCGTACGGTGCGTTTGATTTGAGTCACAGGACAGGCTTGGACATCAATTTTTGTCCAGTTTAGTGTTTGGGGTAAAAATGGGCTGACACAAAAATTAAATTTAGTCCTGTCCATCTTCTAAATTCTGTCCCACCTTTTTACTAGGGACAAAAAAAATTGTACCGGGCCTAAAACTAAGATAAACTAATTTTCCAACAATACCCTTACTCAACATTTAGTTAATCCCTCTTTATCTTCCTTCCTCCGTCCAGCACTCTCATCATCCATGGCCATCTCCAATCAAATAATAACAATGGCCTTTAATTCTTCATAAATCAATTCACCTCTTTAATCAAACAATAACAGTGACCTTTATTTCCTATTCAACTCCATAGCCGCCTCCAATTGACATCCTCTCCTTCCAAACCCTAACCTTCCTTGCCCCACCGGATTCTTCAAGTTTTGGCCATGATCAACATGACCCACGCCCCCTCATTTACCTCTTCACCCTTCGATTCCACGCCGTCCCCTCCTACTAGATCTACTTGAAGCCTAGTTCTTGAATCTTCCACCTCGAGGTTGATACACACGACGTTCCTCTTCTCCTACTTCAATTTTAGTTCGGGATTTCTTTTCATATTCTAGTAGATTTATTAATTTTATCTGGTTGTGAATTATTATAAAAAATTGAGGAGATATTTTAGTTAGAATTTCATAAAGAATCTGTCCTTGGGGAAGAAGAAGGGTAATGTGGTCATCTTTTAGTTATATTTGTCCTAGCCATTATTGTTTCCAAACACGGGATGGAACCAAATTTTTTTTTTGTTCTGGCCAGTACTAGGCTGTTCTGTACTGTTTTGTCCAGTCCATAATATGTAACAAACGCACCCTTGTCTAAACCATAAAGTCTTTTGTCGATAATCCTCAATTTATCCTCCACATCTCGATAAATTCGCTCCCGATAAGTTAACGTATCGAGAGATATTTGGTTGTCGCTCATTCGGACAAGTCTATCAAAAATTAACCACATTTAAAAATGGCAAACTCTCTTCCATTCCAAGACGAGAAAAGAAAATACCCATTAGGAAACACAAAGTGGCGAGATGTCACGTCACGTGGGGGCCACCATCCCGAGTTTAGCCCCAGTTCTAGATACCGCCTGTCTAGTACTTCGTGTCCCTGTGGAGAGGTGCACGCTCATCCCTTGGCGCGTCGGGAATTCTCTTGGGCGTGTGGTTAAAGTTTCAAAACAGAGCGCACGACGTGCGTCACTGGGGCGGTGAAAGGGACACGTCTTTGCTCGTAAACTGGTTAGTTGCTGGAAATATGCAGTTGCTGTGGTGGGTGCGTGTGGATAACGCGTGACTTTTTGAAATTTCACTTTTTATGTTTTTTCGCGAATAAGAGTGGGAATGAGTAAGGTAGGATAAGATCCAAATCATACCTACGACCCTATGAATATTTTAAATAACGACTCAGATCTAAAGCCTAGAATCCAAACGAAGATAAAAGTTGGTTTTCTCTCCCTTCCAACAAAAAAAAAGTGGTGCTCTATCTCTCCCTCAAAAAATATCTAGATATTTTTTCTGTGGAGCTATCTTTCTTCCTTCTACCTCGGCTCCGTCGCCCCTTCTCGACTCGCGTCGCCTCTCCGCTCGTTGTCCTAGCTCGCCTTCGACTTCGCCCTCCGTCAGCCGTCGACCTCGCCTTCCGGTCCCAGATCGCCCTCGTCATCCCAGCTTATCCTCGACCTCGTCTCTCCGCCCTCGACCTCGCCTTCCGGTCCCAGCTCGTCCTCGTCCTCGCCTCTCCGACTTCGCCCTCCGTCTGCCGTCGTCGCCCTCCGTCTGCCGTCGTCCCGCTCCGTCTGCCGTATCTCCACCCTCGACCTCGCCTTTCGGTCCCAGCTCGCCCTCGTCCTCGCCTCTCTGACTTCGCCCTCCGTCTGCCGTCGTCCCAGCTCGCCCTCGACCTCGCCTCTTTCGCTCACCACTTCGTCCATCTTGACTCATCGTTCCGCCGCCTCTGCTCGCTCTTCCACTTTCGCACTCGCCGTCGCTTTCCGCTTATCTTCCGTTGTTCTCCACGGCTCGGCCCTTTGAAGTCGTTGGTGGTCCCCGGGGAGGATGGTCGCCTTTGATCTCCTCCCCGGACAGCTTTGTGTTTATATAGGCTTCGCACCACTTTTTCCCTAAAAAAAACGAAGATTCACGTCCTACTCATAGACCCATTATTTTTCAATATATTTTTAATATAATCAAAATAAAAAATTAACGTGATTCATTAAAAATCTCACCGTCCATGTGATAAAATGATAATAACACATTAAAGTTGAGAATAAATTGTAAACTAACTAAATTTGTGTGGTTCAAATGGATAACATTTGATCGCAATATTTAAAAAAATGTGACTATGTTGTCAATCAAAAAATAAAATTAAATATTCTTGAATAACATAAAGTTCCAACTTCAAAACTATCTATTGCTAAATTTTCAAACGGCTTCTAAACAAGTCTTATTGATCATCTTATTACTTTGGGTAAATTACCCTCACGTCCCTGAGATTTGGTCACCCTCCCCTTAGGGTCCCTGGCTTTTGGAAAATGATTGTCCCGTCCCTAAGTTTTGATGATAATAGACTCTCAGGTCCCTGGATGACGTCATCGGCTCTTTTTTTCATTTTTGATCATGAAAATGACCAAAATACCCTTAACTTTTGACCAAAATACCCTTAACTTTTTATTTTTGGTTAAGGGTATTTTGGTCATTTTCATGACCAAAAATAAAAAAAAGAGTCGATGACGTCAGCCAGGGACCTGAGAGTCTATTATCATCAAAACTTAGGGACGGGACAATCATTTTCCAAAAGCCAGGGACCCTAGGGGGAGGGTGACCAAACCTCAGGGACGTGAGGGTAATTTGCCCTATTACTTTTGTAATCTAACTGTTCTAGGCTGCATTTTATTTTTTTTAGGAATATAATAAATATGAATGTAAATAAGGTATAACTACGACCTAGTTAATGAGTCTATGGTTACAGTCAGTGTGTCGGTTCATATATACCCTATCCAGATCCATACCTTATCTATAAAGATAGACTCAAATCCATACCCAAGACACAAAGACCTTAAGATCCACGGTGCAAGGTAATCTGATCTACTGGGTCTGAGTCTTTTTACTATCCCTATTCCTGAAGGCTCGTTCATTTTTTGATTAAAATAAAATTATAAGGGAAAAGTCTTACGGTGCGTAGGCGGGTTGGATTGACCCATCAACGCCAATCTGGTAACTAAAAAGGCAACCCCCCACCCCCTGGCTAAATTTTACTTTGGTACCTAATATTTATACGCGATTTTATTTTCGTAGATTTTAATTTTTTCCATCAAGTTTTTCAACAGCACATCAAAATTTTCAAACGACGACACATTAAGTTTTTCAACGGCAACATCACAACGACACATCAACTTTCAAAGGCACATAAAGTTTTTCAACGACACATCAAGTTTTTCAACAGCACATCAAATTTTTTTACGGTAAAATCACAACAGCACATCAATTTTCAACAGTACATCAAGTTTGTCAATGGCACACATCAAATTTCCCAACACAAAAATCATAACGGCACATCAATTTTCATCGGTAAATCAGGTTTTCAATGGTACATCAAAAATTTTCCAATGACACATCAAAATGTTTGACGGCACATCAAAATTTTCAATATTGCATCCCAACTGTACATAATCGTAACGACATGCAAAAGGCAAAATCGTAATTCGTCTAGATTGTTAAATTCTATTTTCAAAAATATATTATAATAGCAAAATTTTCAAACGAGTCAAAAGTTATGGTCTGTCGAAATTTTAATAGTTATAGTCCTAAAAAATTTTAATTTTTTTGGCTAAAATAAGAAAATTAAAATGTATTAAAATGAAATCACGTGAAAGTATTAGGTACCAAAGTGAAATTTATCAGTTTTATAAAAAAATAAAAAGTCAAACGCATGGGGCATGTATCAGACGCGCGGGCGACCCACAACAGGTGATGCAGGCGTGCAACAGCCCACACCAAATCCGAGGGCCCTACACACTAATCGTAGATGTTGATTTTCTTATTGAAGGAAGATTTAGCAGCATGTAATTATTGGTATAAAAATCTAATTAAAAAATGATATCTATGTCTGTAACCCTAGTTTTATGGGGTAGGAACTTGTGACAAACTTCAAAGGTAAGGACGAGTCTTTTTATTTTATTTGAGAAAACTTCGGGATAAAATTGACTATGGATTTAAAGTGAAATTAAAAGTAAAAATATAAATTGCATTATGAATGGCATAATTTTTTTCTTCTAAAAGATATCGCTAAAGAGGACTACCTGGTTAATGACATTAGGGTTATTCTTATAATAGAAAACTAATCGATATTTTTGGGAGAACTGAATAGAATAGGAAACTGACTGATCTTTATATATGTATATGTATACATACATACATATATATGTGTATGTATGTGTATATATATATATGTATGTATACCTGCCCTACTTCGCTCCCCAAGAATTTACGAGGTTAACTCATCTCTCCTTCTGTTTCTTTTCTTGGTTATTTTTGTTCAGCCCTTGAAGAATACTCGTTTTCTATTTTTATAGTTTTAGAATTATGTCATCATTAAAACAAGACTTGGTCCTAAGTATAGTATTTTAATACAAATTCAACCAACTGGGTAGAAAATTGGCTTGCTTCTACTCTTTCTCTAATAGTATCTTCTATTTTCAATCAATATTTCTGCTTCTTCGTAGATAGTTGTTAGGGTTGATTGTTGCACTGCATACATATTCTCCAATTTATTCTGGTTGGTTGGCTTAAAAAAAATTTCTTCACAGTTTCTTCATTCCCTAGTACATGGATATTCCTACCCGGAGACGTAGATCTACCCTCCACCGATCCCCATCATCCAGACCGGATCCATGACTGTTTTATTCGCACGGAAAGCGTAACCGTGCACACACTTTATATTCCTTGTCTAAACAAAAGATTCACAACAGATGTATCAAAGAGATGATTGACACTGACATACTTTGCTCTTTGCATGGTTGGTTAGTATTGTGTGATAAAAAAGATGAACGATATTGAAAGTTGTTCAATCTTGCTTCTACGGAAACCATTGAGCTACCTCTCTTCTCCGAACCTTCTTATCATTTTTGTGCTCTTTTTTCCGATCTGAATGATCAAGATTGCACTGTCATGTTCATTAAACCTAAACAAAAGGGTGGAACTTGTTACTTATGCAGACCAGACGATGTTGTTTGGAAAGAACAAAAATAAAGGTAAAGCCGAGATCCGAAATAGGTCGGAGCCTCGATTATATTATTCAGCTTTGTTTTTCTTGCCCTCTTTTTTTTCTTGCCCATTTGTCGAAACATAACACAATAATTGTATTTGTTATCAACATTATTATACAACAATCAAATTATTCTTCATTTAACCACTTATGCATACTTTTTCAAGGAGCGGGCTTCGTTGCTTCAAGAGTAACAAAATAAGAGAAGTGTAAATTGCCAAATGCAAGTAGACAGCAGAAGCTTGCATTAATCTACACAAATATAGGCATAAGAATTTACTTTGCAATGCGTCATGCATCTCTCTTAGAACATAACTTCCTCCATTTTTCTAATATTGTAGGGTTTCAAGAACTAGGATAATTAAAGACAAGAAATCTACAAGCTCAAAGCTCACTCAGGGACTTGGATTAATCCAAAATGCTTGCAAGCTAAACAACAATCGAGTGTAAAATTGACTGCAGCGCAATACCAAGCTCCAGAATCATTAGCTATTGAGAATCTCAGAAGAGAATAGGGGCGGATCACCAAAAACTCGAGATTGGTCTATTCCATTTCTCAAAATACTTATACACAATAAATAAATAAATAATGAAGAACAAATATTTACTACACTAAGATTCATAAATTAGGTTAAACCTTGGATCAGAAGTAGCTTGTGAGTAGAAGTAAAATCATGATCGATCTTTAAAACATATTAATTCTCTTATGCTACTAGAATTAATACAGTAAATCACTCATCATGCATTAAATCGAATAATATTGTTGATTCTTGAGCATGCAGGAGAATGTTTACCATGTTTCTTAGGGTTCATGAGTTTTCTTGGGATTCTTTCTTTGCCAAGCATTCTCTGGGTTTTGGTTTATGCTACTGATGCGTGTAATGTGAGGGGATTTATAGTTTTAAATATAAAATTTAAATAAATTCAATATATTTTATACATTACACATCAATATTTAATAAATATATTTAATTTACTTTATATTTAAGTTTAATGACAATGTTCTTAAAATACAATTCAACTAAAACTAAAGATACTTATGTGTGATATTTTAAGATGTCTTATCAGCTAATTTTATAATAGTATAATATAATGAATATATGAGTAAAATATTTTATTTGTTAATGAAGAAAATTATCACTAAATTTAGGATAAAAGGGTAAGAGTGTGATATAGATTTATACGATTCATATTATACCCTAGATTAGAGGTTAGCATATAATCCGAAATCTGATTTATTATTCAGATTCCTATAATTTTGTGTGCAGTCTTTCAATTATTAAAAAACTAGATGATATAGCACTCCTAAAAATAACAAGATGATTTGGCATTGATGTATTTGCTCATTAGGACACTAATATGTCTCTGTTTACCGGAGAATTGGATTTAAGGTGTTAATTGACCCACTTCAAAAAGTGTAAGGTGTTAAATGTATCAACTTTAAGTGTAGGCTTGTAATTGGACCTTTTGAATAAGTAAAAAAATATGTTATTCGATCTTTAGTCGTAATTTCTTTGGCAAAAGATAGATAGTATGACCACTCTCGATTTAATGATGGCATAATTCTATACCACAAAAGTAGAAAATGAAGACTGAAAAAATGAAGGAGAGGGAGAGAGATGAGTACCTCGTAAATTTTAGATTTTTTCCCAATTGGGAGTCAAAAATTAGTATCCTTATATACTCGTCAACAAATCTTGTATCATGATTTTGTTTCTATTGATAATTTTCTGTTATTGTGGGTTCAATCCAACTATAACGTGAACCTGCTATTCCATCTTTTTGTTGTACATTATGTTTAGTGAACCTCATATTCTGTCTTTCACCATTTTTCCATATTAATTTTTTTACTAAATAATATTTTTCTTTTACTCGGATCCAAGATCAACTAGCATCCAAGCTTATACTCATGTAATTTAACAAATCTTGTATCGTGATTTTGTTTCTACTGATGATTTTTTGCTGTTGTAGGCTCGATCCAACAATAACGTGAACCTGATATTCTTTCTTTTTGTTGCACATTGTGTTTAGTGAGCTTCATATTCCTTCTTTCACCATTTTCCCATATTAATTTTTTTTACTAAATAATATTTTCCTTTTACTCGGATCCAAGATCAACCAAATCCAAGATCAACTAGTATCCAAGGTTATACTCCTATAGTTTAACAAATATTAGTTAACAAACAGAAGAAAATGTGTCATTCTAATTAATCTATTTTAAAGAACGATCGTGATTTTTCTTCTACTCGCAGACCAGATCTATTGAACCCCTCTCCATTTTTTTCTTATAATCCTTCTTATGTTAGTGTTCATTATGTTTCCTCCACTTCTTCAAAGTATTATTGTTGTTGGGAGTGGATGGTGGGAGCTAGGGACCGGTGAGTGGGGCAAGGGCCTGAAGATTCATGTTAGGGGTAGGACCAGTGGCAATATTTTTTTTTTAAGATTTTCAAATATATTTTTTACTTGATTTTAAAAGGGGTCGATGCGGCGTCTACAAATTAATTCCCTATAATTGTCCCTATAGTCGTCGGTCGAGACGGACGGTGTTGCCATCGCGCCAAAAGAACTAATTAGAAGGCAAGCTCGTCTGTAAATCCTCTCCCCTTCTTGTCTCCGCCAGAATCAATTTCTCGGCTCTAGATCTGGAAAATAAATGCGGATTTCTTTAATTTAACCCAGTACAGGGTTGGTTTATCCAGAGAGGATCTAGATTCAACCCCCACGATAATTTTATTATTGGCTCCGACTATCGATCTCCCCCCTTCAAAAATCTAAAATTTTTCTCGCCAGTTGAACAATAATTAATTACTTAGGTGTTCAAATGAAAATGTTATTAGTAAAAAAATTAATATGGGAAAATAGTGAAAGAAAGAAAATCACGTTCAGTAAATACAATGTGCAACAAAAAGAAGGAATAATAGGTTCACGTCATAGTTGATCGAGCACACAACATCAGAAAATTATCACTAGAAACAAAATTACTATACTTCTTAGGCCATCTTTAGTGGTGATCCGGTCCTATGTTACGGAATAATAATTAATTTCTCTCTTATCCATGTACAACTCAATCCAATAAAATATTTTCTCAGTGGTAACCTAGTATTCGTAACCCGGGGCGAGTGTCAGAACGGGCCAGCGATAAGTCATGTATTTCGCCCGGGCGAGCTCCCCATTTAAGTCTTACTTTATTTATTTATTTTGTCTTTTTCTTGACCCTAGTGACAAAAGTCACCATTGTAGATGGTCTTAGGATTGGAGTACATGCAGGATTAGAAGTAAAAGTTTTTTCAATTTTTTTCCTCGTTTATGATTTTCATTCTTTTATTCTTTGATTTTTTTTGTCTTGAAAATATGATCAAAATGAAACTGAGAGAAATTTTTTTTGAAGTGACTAGTTTAATTAGAATAGATCAAAACACTAGATTATCTCAAACTAAGAATGATCTTATAATATTATTTTCACCCATATTATCATAATGTGGGCAAGGCAGGCAGTAAATAAGAGATGGGCGGAAAATATAAAGGGTAAATTATGCTCAGGCCTTTGGTATTTAGTATATTTTACGTTCGCCCCTCTTATTTCGGTAATCGATTAAAAACTCACCGAGATTTAGTTTTATTATACTCTCAGGCCCCTCGCTGACATCAACGATCAATTTTCTCATAGAAATAACTTATATGCCCTTACAGTAAATTAAAAAAATTATTTACCTCTCTCCTTTGCCGGAACAACCTCGACTCGTCTCTCTCCTCCGTATCCCGACAAGTCGAGACCCATTCTCGACGAGCAGCTCAAGCCAAGTCAAGACCCATCCCGACCACGACCACGACCCTCGGGCGAGATTCTATTATGTTTACGCCGAGGTCGATTGAGAGGCGGTCAAATCCATTAGAACCCTAAATCGGCTCACCGAAACTGATCTTTCCGCTATGGTGGTGTGTTCGATTGAGGGGAGGACAGCTGGAGGAGGACGAAGGAAAGTGGAACTCGTCGTCGGACGATGCCAGAATTGTTTGATGACACGAGTTGGTGTTGGCCTCCGGTCATTGGCGTCGAGACCCACCTCCCGAATTTTGTCCAGTCGGGTCTTTTGTGGCGGAGAATCTTGCCCGCTTCCAGAACACTATTGAGGCGATGCGGGATTGCAGAGCTACAGATCTGCTTCCCCTTGGCCTCCTTGACAGTGACGATGACAGTGAGGACGAAGGATGCCGTTGAGGGCTGAGACGAAGGGCGTCAGGTTTATTTTGTCGAGTTCTAGATATTGACGGCGCCGGGGAGAACGAAGTAGAGAGAACGCTGGTGAGATTGACGACTAGGACTGAATTAGGATTTGGGTACATGCATGATTAGAAGTAAAAGTATTTTCAATTTTTTTTTCTCGTTTATGATTTTCATTCTTTTGTTCTTTGATTTTTTTGTCTTGAAAATATGATCAAAATCAAACTGATAGAATTTTTTTTGAAGTGACTAGTTTAATTAGAATAGATCAAAACACTAGATTATGTCAAACTAAGAATGATCTTATAATATTATTTTCACCCATATTATCATAATGTGGGCAAGGCAGTAAATAAGAGATGGGCGAAAATAGAAAATTTGAGATTTCACCCAACAAAATCTCTCGCTCCAACAAATACGGATCAAGTAAGCCCGACCCGAGCCGCGAAAAAAACATCAATTCGATCCACCAGATCTGCTCCCTTCTTCCCTGTGCTTTTCCCAATTTTCATTTTCTGGTCTATTTCTTTCTGATTTATATTTTGTCATCATATTATTATTAGGATTATAATTAGTAGTTTAGGGAGGGAGGGGAAGAAATGGCGACGAGGAACAGGACGTTGGTGTTTAAGAGGTACAGGGACGCCCTGAAGAGCGTTAGGGTTCCGGCGTCGGCGTCCTCACCTTCGACCAGTGGAGGCGGAGGCCCGGTCATCGAGATGGTCAGCTCCTCCCTCCTCAATCACCGCTCTTCTTACGCCCCTCTTAGCACGCACGATCCCTCTTCTTCTTCTTCTTCTTACAGGTAATCTTCCTTAGTACGCAACTCTTTTAATAGGAGGAATCTTAGTGCAGGGGGTTTGGATTAGGTCGGTGGGATTTAGGATACAGGATCGCGAGTGAGCTCTACTACTACTACGTAGGTGGAAATTGACTTGTCATGTGTTTGGTTGGATCAGTTGAGTTTCTGGATCTTCGTTGCTATTGTTGGTTTGGACTAATTTGGCTCGACGCAGCGATCGAAGCTGATTGCAAGTGCTAGGACTAATCTTGGCTCGACCGATGCTCGAGACAGTTGTCCTGAATGGCAGGCAGAGATCACACAAGCCAATTGTGCTGGAGGGCTTGAGCTGTTCGTTGTTTCGATAGTCTTATTGCTTCTTGGGAATGCTTATCGTTGCTTTGTAACTTACGATGGTGAAACTTTGTTTTCTTGCTTCAGTAAAGGTGTTATTACAATTGGTCTACCACCAGCTTGGGTTGATGTATCTGAAGAAATATCAGCAAATGTACAACGCGCCAGAACTAAGATGGCCGAGTTGTCCAAGGCTCATTCCAAAGCTTTGATGCCTTCTTTCGGGGACGGGAAAGAGGATCAACGACTTATCGAGGGACTAACGCAGGAGATAACATATCTTATTAGGAAATCTGAGAAGCAGCTACAAATACTTGCTTCGGCTGGGCCGTCCGAGGACTCTAACGTTAGAAAAAATGTGCAGGTATGGCTTTTATGCTCAACCATTCTCCTGCCCGGTGGATAGTTTATTGGATGTGGGCCGTGTTACATGTTTCTTGAACTCCAATCTCTCAAATTTAATGATTAAATGGGTAACTAGCAAACCTCTTACCTCGTGGTTGAAGCTCAAAAATCTTTCTTCGTTTATCTCCCACACTGCATTCACCTACCTAGCAGATTTATCAAACTGTTGCTTCGTCTATATGCCTTTTTGTTCATGAATGTGTCAATTATCTTATATCTGGGAATTATGTCTTTCTTGTTAGTGCAATTATGTCAAGTTTCTTTTTTTTGTAAGAATTATGTATAAAACTCTCATATATCTAAACCATTGTCCATCTTGAGCAATATCAATTTTCTTTTGTCTATGTTGCAGCGTTCCCTCGCCACCGACCTTCAGAACCTCTCAATGGAGCTTCGCAAGAAACAGTCAACTTACTTGAATCGTCTCAGACAACAAATAGAGGTTTGCAAATAATTTGTACGGGAAGCTGATGGATAGTAGCTTGGCTTTGGATTTTAGACCTCCCGTGATTCTCGTTTGGGACTGAAATCGTATTCTAGGACTTGTTTTTAATGTTCTGGCTGAATACTACCCTTAATTGTGCAAAAGGAATCTTTGTCAAAAAGGCCAAAATTTCCATATCTGATTTAACTTCAGGAAATGATGTTAGCTGCCTTCAATGACAGGCAAATTTATCACAAAGTCAACTTTGTTTTCTGATGCAGGGCCAAGATGGGGATCTAGAGATGAATTTAAATGGCAGGAAATCTAGATTTGATGATGACAGTTTGGATAACATGGTAAATTGTGTATCCAGCATGTCTAGAGTTTATACTCCTTTTCTTCACTTTTCATATGTTTAAAATTATTGGTTTTCCACTTTTTAAACTGATCCTTGAAAATGAACAATGTGTTTGATAAATGTGAACCCAGGTGTTTACTGACCGTCAAATGGCCAAATTAGAGAAAAGCAAGGCTTTCAGTCAAGAACGGGAAAAGGAGATCCAACAGGCAAGCAAGTCACGCTCTGCTTTTGACTCGTGAATAATGTTAATTCCTGCAGTGCATCACAATTCCTTTGTTCCTTGACTTTTTGATTCTATGTAGGTAGTGGAGTCGGTCAACGAGCTTGCTCAGATTATGAAGGACTTGTCAGTACTTGTAATAGACCAGGTTTATAGCTGCCCTTTACCCACACTTTTTACATATTTTTTTCCACCCCAGAAGTCATCAAACAAGAACTTTTAACATCTTCCTACAACAGGGTACAATTGTCGATAGGATAGACTACAACATCCAAAATGTTGCAACTACAGTCGAAGAAGGGCTTAAACAGCTACAGAAGGTTCTGATCTTCATCTTCGTTTGCATCTCAGCAGCAACTTCCCACTATCTTGCTTATATGAAATTATTTTCGTTGTCCGTGCTGGATGGCCACCGCAGGCTGAGAGAACGCAAAAACAAGGCGGAATGGTGATGTGTGCTACTGTCCTCGTGATAATGTGCCTTGTAATGTTGGTCCTCCTGATCCTCAAGGAGATACTTTTTTGATTCAAGGAGCATCAAGTCGTAATTGTTACAAGGTTGGCGTCCCATTACGTTTGCCCAACGATCGTACAGAGAACATACGTTGCTGGCAGAGGATCACGGAGCTTTTAATCAGTCAAGACGGCAATAACATATACCAGATACATGTCATTCTGATAACAGATAGTCGATCTGTCCATTGGCGATCCTATTTCAAGAGGAGACCAGGCCTGACTTTGATTCTGTTATATGTAACGATTCTTTCACAGCGTCAAAGCGAACATAGAAGAAGTTTAAGCAAAGTGCCCGCAAGTCTCGAGTTCAACTCTCAACATAAGCAAAATAATGTTCTAATTTTGGCACCCGCAGGAACATTGCCCACATGATTTCAACCTTCCTAAATAATTGAATGCATCAAGCCAAATTATTTAGCCTCAAGTAAGCTGGGGAAAAATCAACTTAAACAACTTTTTGTTCCCTAAAATTGTTTCCAAGTGTGGCTTATCCTGCCACGGCGTAGGATACATAAAAGTGTATACAAATAGGTTGAGATACTTTGATAAGAAGGATTTCAAAGCATTGAGCAAATAAATAGTGTATTAATAGTTAGAAGATAAATTGATCGACTTCTAGCCGAACAAGGTCATCGTGAATTCTTCTTCTTTCCCACTGCCAAATCCGAGGCTGTAAAAGATGCTCGAACTAGGCTCGACATTGATAGTTTCAGATGCCCCGTCAGCTGTTGGAAGACCAAAGACAGCGATCTTACGTCCGACATGGCTCTGTGGGCAGTTCCATACGACGGGATGTTGAACGCCTCGACTAACGCTGGCAATGATGCTTTTGAATTGAGCTTCGATCCATCTGACGAAAGTATGCTCGGGAGTTTCAGTGTCTATGGCAGGTAGGTGGATGCATGTTCCAAGAATCAGACACAGAAGAGAAACACGTACCTTCGGTTTTCAGAAACTGACGTGCAAGAGGAAGTGTGTCCAGAAACAGCCAATTTGAAGGAATGTTGACCGAGCTGCGGCTTAGTTCCTTAACCAAGAAAGGCACATCAAAAATGCGAGCATTGTGAGCCACCAACATCACATAGCCACCGGGTTTCTGACGGCTTGAGATGTATTGGACCAATATAGGAGCCAGTTCTTCCATCCTAGGAGCACCAAGAGTATTCGGTCATTTAGCAGGCAAACATCAACACTCTAGCACAACAGTTAATAGCACGCCGAAAACGAAAGCGTAAATCAAGAGCAAGTACCTTGGTACACCGGGTTTCTGGACCATGTTGTTCCAGATTCCATGAACATGAGAATTAGAGATAAGGCATTCGGGGTTTACTAGCGTCTGAAAAGTGCTGTTTACACCTCCCTGAAGATCCTGTAGGGCAATCTCAATGATTCTGTCCTTCTCTCTGCTGAGCCCAGTAGTCTCGATGTCAAATGTGATAACTGTCACGAGCTTGGACAAGTCCTCATTCTCGGAAATTCTCTGATGAATATCCAAGTATCCAATTTTTTGCACTTCACCAACCTCCGATTTACTTAAATTAGATATCACAGCAGATGAAACCGTTTCATCCAACATCTCATGATGGATAGCTGTGGGTTTACTTTTGCGGGTACGCTTTTCTGTTCCATCTGTTTTTGTACTTGCAGTTCTTCTAACCCCTCTTTTACCATATGCTTCTTCAAGACCATTGGTTTGGGAACAAAGAACCCTCAAACAAGAAATGCTTGCAGATGTTCTAACTGAATCTTTTAAACTATGTCCCCATAGGCATGTGAAGTTGTAGATTCTGCATCTCGGAACTTGAAACATTGAGAAGCACATTGAATCCGCCCTCATCAAAACTCGACTGCGACTGGAAAAATGGTCCAGACACGCACTCTTTCACATCACCAAAATTCACTAAGACCTGTGAACTGAAGACAATAAATTAGATTATCCACCAATCACAGTCAGGATGAACAAGATTCTGTGCAAGACCTCAAATCACAACAATGTGAAAATGACCGAGCTTGTTGTGTTTAAACAGGACAAGACTTCTCATCCGGATTCAACTCCCTAGAACAAGAGTTCTTTGAGAGCTAATGAGACGACCAAATTGCCAACCATGTCATGTCCTCCCCCACCCAAGTATTACACTTCCAATACCCACAAAACTCATTACCGATGATACATACGAACCTCAATGAATCCTAAACCAGTCCTTCCAACCATCACATACATATAAAGCACATTTGGGTTTTCATCACACCGCGAGTTCTACATAAGCAGGATATTGTCTCACCCAAGAAACAATACTCAAAACATGCAAATCAAAAACACAAAACCCAGCTAAATTGGGTTCTATAAGTGCATGTGAGAACCCACCAAGATAATATGCGAATCGGTCTCAAACTACCCAATTGCAATTGGACACAAACCTACTACAGCTACCCAAGTTGCAAAAAGAGAAACCAACAAGGTAGCTCCAGAATCATCCATCCAACCATCCATCCAACAACTAGTTTGTAAAATAAAGACGGCAACTTTACATTAAGCAAGTCCAGCCAGCCACTTCCTTCTTCAACGGCATTAGATACAACCAAACAAAAGCAAAGCAAGCTCCAAGAGATGATACCCAATACAAACAGAGAGAGAGAGAGAGAGAGGCACACCTTGGAAGTAAATCGGAATTTGGTATTGGTATGCAGTTAACTTAAGAAGTGAGGAACCTAAATAAAGGGACAACCTTTGCTTTCCTTTTCCTCGTCCTTTCTTCCTATACACACTTTAACTATGTGGTGCGAGAGAGAGAGAGAGAGAGAGAGAGAGAGAGAGACGGTCACGGAAGGTCTATAACTAACTAAAATGTAAGAAATTTGATGGCAAGGAAGAAAGCAAGGGTGGGGGGGAATGGAATGTGATGGCAAGTATTTTATTTTATTTTATTTTTAGCCCATTAGTGTCGGATCTTGAACTCGAGCCGGGTCTTTCGGGTCCACTATTTGTTTATCCCCTCTCCCTCCCTCCCTCACGCATTGAAATATCCGATCCATCTCTTTCTTTTGTGATTATTATGGGATGGGATGGGATGGGATATTCTTTTTTCTTTTGTGTGTACGATTTAAACTCCAAATAACATCAGAATCAGACGGTAACAGCGCCTCTCTCTCTCTCTCTCAAACGCAAGTCGCAACCCAGCCCAAAATTTCAATTAAGTGATGGGAGAATGATTATGAAAGTTCAGAGTCCGGGTTAATATAATATAATATAATATAATATAATGGAGAGCTAATTGAGCAAAATTGCCAGATGAACAAATAGCGAATATTTGCGAATCTAGCTCAAGTCAAAATACACCACCAGCTATGTTCTATGTGCGCAGCAACTGTTTTGGTAACTTGGAAAGAAATAAGTGAATATGAGACCGCTCCGCTCTCTTTCTTTTTTTTTGACCTTGATGTGAAAGATGTAATCGAAGTCTTAAGAGTTTTTAATCTAGCGTTTAGATGATATTAACCATTTCACTAAATAGTTAAATATTTCATCAAATTGGCTAAACGGGTTATTCGTGAAGAATTGAATCAACAACCAACACATAGGAAGTAAGAAAAAAACATGTATTGATTCGCAATTCTTGGGGGTTGTGGTTTACTACTGTGTACAAAAGACATAATACACCCACCCAACACACAAACACAAAACCAGAGGGAGGGAGGGAGGGAGGGAGAGATACTTCCCCATCCTTCCCTTCCCTTCCCTTCCCTTCCCTGTATATAATAGAAGTAGAGCTACTTCCCTTTTCTTCCATATCCTAATCAAACACTTAACTAACTAATACTAAACTTACTAGTTCCTACAACACCTTAGAAACCTAGTAACTTATCCCTCCCAAGTTGGTGGAAAGGAAAAAGGGTGGAACCAAACAAAACTGGGCCCATGATGATTGTAAAGAGCCCACTTACTAATCCTAACATATGGGCCTGCCTAGCCTTATTAGTATGTACAGTACAAAATACAACTAACTAGTTTAAGCAAAAACAGAGCCACAGGAGAGAGCCATCAAAGAGAAGGCAGCCATTTCTTCCTCCTTCATCCTCCTCCTCCTCCTTTGGCACCTCTGCTTCTTCACCACCACCACCACCCGAGGCGGATACGATGATGATGGTGATGGTGACAAACGAGAGGATGGTGATGGTGAAGGTGAAGGTGAAGGCTTGGGCCTAGGACTCTGCAGAATTACCTTCTTCCCCATCACCAGAAACCTCACCCTCATCGAACCGCTACTAGAATGATCCGTGTCCTTGATCATTCCGTCTGGGTGGGGACCCCTCTTCTTTCTGTATCTGATCCCGCATGCGTTGCACAGAGACTGCAACAACAAGTCCAGTTGAGAAATTATGCTGAGCCAAATGGGTATATAATTACGAATAATTTTATGGCGTCAAGAATCAAAGTGAATCATGTAGCGTCCTCCACTATTGGTGGACTTACGGGGGAGAGAGAGAGAGAGAGAGAGAGAGTGAGAGTTGAAGAGGAAGAAGAATAATTAGGAGGAGGGAAAAGAGAAGCAGAGACCTTAGGACCAGCAGGGCCAGTACGCCAAAGAGGAGTGTTGGTGGTCTTGCAAGCCGTACAGCTCTTCCTAGCCTCCTCGTTGTTTTCTTCTTCCTCCTCCTTGAAGAGTAATGGTTTCTGCATGCGTTAAATAATAATTCATAAGGAAAAGAAAATGATCCGTTCAAGACCAAAAAGGGAAGGGAAGGTACAATTGTGTCTTTAGCGTACCTACCTGATCCATTGAAGATGAGTTTTTTTTTCCTCTTCTGGGTTTGGCTTTCCGAGGAAGAGAAAGACCAGAAGACCCTTTTCTTTTCTTTTTCTTTTTCTTTTCAAGTGTAAGAAAATTTATGGAGGGAGGTGGTTTGTTTGTTTGTTTGTGTAGTTAGTTAGATAATAATGGTTTTGTTAGTTTAATGGAGATGGGTCGAGACAAACCAACGGGCTTGATCAAGGTGACTGAGTGATAGATAGATAGATATCAACTTTGAGCTCAAAGAGGAGTAGTGAAGTCACAATAACAGCTAAGAGAAGAGATGAGCGAGCTCTCATCACTAGAAAACCCTATCTAAGCTTTGGAGCTTACCCAACCCACCAGTCCACCACTCTCTCTCTCTCTAGACTCTGATGACGCCAGGCAAAAAAAAAGGGGGGGGTTTAATAAGAGGTGAGGAGGTTTTATAGAGAAGACCCTGGGCTCTGCATTGATGACACGACAGCAGCCACCAGGGTGAAGGCAGCTGACGCGTGGCTTCCCTCCACTATGTCCTGCCCCCTCTTCTCTCCCTAACTTTTGACAACCGTTTTATTTTAAGAGATGGCCTTTTTGCTATTTCGGTGATCGGATTACCTCAATTGCATCAGAAAAAGTGGGCACTTTGATCGCCGGTGGCTATACCCCTACACTAGCCTAGCCTTTTCAAGGGGTAATTGCCAAGTAGTCCTGCAAGAAAAATGAGGAGAGAAAATCTGTAGCAGTGGTTACGCCAGGAAAGCAGCTCTTCACTGTGAAGTTGGGCCATTGGATATGTCTTGATTTCTCATGTTTTGTAATGTCTTAACGGATGAGATCGCAACTTCTGCTTTCGCTATACATCAATAAAAAAATAGTTTGCTTCTAAAAAAAAGTCTAATGGGCTTGTACGTCTCAGGACATGCCTCAGAACGAAGATTGTTAGCATAGTTCTTCTAATCCCAACTCGACCATTCATCCATAAAATTACCCACAACAACAACTCATCCCAACTTAGGTCACAGAATAAAACATTAATTTTTCTCTCATCTATTCTCAACCCAATCCAACTAAATATTTATTACCCACAACAACAACTCATCTCAACCTAGGCTACAGAATAAACAATTAATTTCTCTCTCCTCCACATATTAATCTACTATCTTTTTCGTTTATATAAATTTATAACAATTACACGGAAATGATTAATTCGTAATACGAATTAAGAAATAATTAAAATTTTTAATTAAAACTAACAAAATTAAAATTAAATTAGTTGCAATTCAAAATTAGTACTTCTCCTCCGCGTCCTCCTCCTCCTCCTCCCCTCCTCCGCGTCCTCCTCCGCGTCCTCCTCCTCCTCCTCCCCTCCTCCGCGTCCTCCTCCTCCGCGTCCTCCTCCTCCTCCTCCCCTCCTCCTCCTCCTCCTCCGCCTCCTCCTCCTCCGCGTCCTCCTCCTCCCCTCCTCCTCCTCCTCCCCCTCCTCCGCGCATCCTCTTCCTCCTCCTCCCCGCCTCCTCCTCCTCCTCCTCTCCACGTGGTGCCACGTCATAAAAAATTGGTGACGTGGCTGGCCACGTGGCCCGGGCAGCATTCGGGTAGGTTCGGGCAGCTCCGGGCAGCTGCCCGAGGCCCTTTTTGATGTTAATTGGAATAAGTATGACTCGATTGATCAGTTTTTTACCACATGGTACTAAAGTGATTTTGGTCGATACCACAGGGTACTAAAGTAGACTTTTCCCTTTCTTTTTTGATAAGGGTGGCGCAAAGCCTATATTAAAATACATATTACAAACAGAAAGAGAAAAATATAAACATAGAACGATAAAGCTGAAACAGAACACGAATCCAAACCTGTCGGAGACAAAGAGGCATGGGTGAAGGCGAAGGGCTGACGAAAAGCTACGAGAGCTAATCGTCCAAGCCGAAAGCTGCCGAGATAAGCTATGGCTAATAAGCACAAGATCTTGTCATAGACACAAACTTGTGGGCATTTGAATGCATACAAGATGCACACAAATGAACGACAAGATCGAATGAATCCAATCAAGCCAAGGCTATCCACTTGCACCAGCAGGTAAGGATTCGAGAACCGAACAGACCTCACATCGAACGAAGGTCGACCCAAGCAAAAGCATACTCAGATAAAGCAAAGCCAAAAACCAATGAAGCCACTAAACAGAGGTAGCTCGGGGGCTAAAACAGCAAAGAAATCGATGAAAAAAAGCACATACGACAGACAAAGTAAGCCGAAGCCACCATCACTAGTGTCCGGAGAACAACAATAGCATACAATAAAAAGTAAAATCAACAACAGCGGGGGAAAGATAGGCGTAGACCGCCTCCCCCCGGGACCACTGGTGGATTCAAAATGGCCCAGTAGGGCAAGCTACCTCCGATCTGGAACGGCAGTTGAGGGCGGGTCTGATCTGGGCATAGGTCTCGGTTACGATGATGGATCGACAGTGCTGACGAGCTGGGAGCGAAGGCAATGGTGACGAGTTGGCGATGATGATGGCGACGACGACAGTTGGTGCAAAGATCTGGTTACAAATACATGGCTTAAATGATAAATTACAAATACGAAAGGGATTATTAAAAAATTAAACTGGATTGCCGAATTTTTGCCAAATATGTTCAATCAAATCACTTCTAATAGCGTTATGAGCTTCTCTATTGCGAAGTTGTTCCCTAGCAGACAAATAGTTTGATAGGTTTTCGATGCGTTCAGTAGAGAATTGAAAAGGTTCTCCATCATCCCCTCCTTGTTCTTCATTTGTTCTTCGTCTAGGTCTGTCTGACGAATTCTGTCAGATCATAATAATAGAAGTATGTGTCGCGTTCATCGTCTACTATCAGGAGTTGAAGTCTGATCTTTCCTAGTTACGCTATCTTGGCTAACGTATATCCAAGAAGACATGAGGGCAATGTCTTCTTTGACACCCCAACTAGTTGGTGTCACCTTTACAGTCCCTTTGTTTCTAGGCTCATTTTGAAATGACAAATTTGGGCTTATTTAGTGTTAGTATGGAAGAATTTGAGAAAGATTAGGCGATAACTGAGAGTTATAAATAGGTAGGTTGACTATAAGAAAATTCTCCTGAATTTGATAATTTGGAGGATTAGTATCATTAGGATTCATAGTAGAAAAAATTTAAAGAGAGTGGGTAATTAAGGAAGAAACTAATATAGTGAAAGAAGAAAAAATTTGAAAATTTTGATAAAAATATATCAATATTGACCTCTATTTATAGAGAATTAAAAATTACGAATTTTCATATTATTTAAAATATTTTGGTCATAAATTAACTTGAATTTTCAAAGCCACAAAACTAATGTCCATAAAAATTATTTTGAACCAATTAAATTATGCTAAGTGTTACTAAGTAGATAGAATAGGTAAAAAAAAATTAAGGACCACGTCGGCCATGTGGCAGCTCCTGCACGATCGATCGGCCAACAATTACCCGTTGTGGGTAGCCTAAGAGACTAGCCCCGAAATCTCCGAATAATGCATGTGCACGTCATTATTATTATTTATACATACAATTCAGATGTCTCCTCCTAAATGACTGACTGTGACTCCACCACTATCGGTTCGGTTCATGAATCCTCGATTTCAGAAGCCACAGATTCGCCACATGACACACTAAGCAGTAGCCGCCAACTAATTTCGACAATTAGAAGCCATCAGAATAAGCAAGAAGTTGACCATCCATCATCTACCATAAGGTAAACTGAAGCAAATATAAAAATAAAATAAAAAGAATCGGTAAAGGAATCAAATCATGAAATTGAGCTCTACCCTTTTAACTTTCAATGGAAGGGTAGTACTCGACACAACCAGACATTGGCCGTCGACACAAAAGAGAACATATGCAAAAGATTAAAACTAAAAGATAAATAACAGAGTAATACCATATCTCGCAACTCAAAGCAACCGTAGCATTCCTTCAAAAGTTACTACCGACAGACCCCACAAAATGTGCTAAATGCTGACTGACTGACAACTATGACCAAAGTGAGAGATTAACTCATCATCAGGACTTTTACTATCCGTTTTTATGCGACACCATTCCAATCTCCAGGGCACCATCCACCAGAGGACCAACTCAACTCAACTCAACTCATTCAGAGGCCACCCGAGCTCATCATCCATAATTCAATATGATGAATCCGTTTCTCTCCAAACTGACGTCTGGTTATATATATATATTGGAGGCCTGGCCCAGCCCAGAGGACCCCCCCTTAAAACACCAGTGAGGACCTGAGACTGGAATGAATAGATCCGACATGACGCCATGACAAATGACTTAGACGAAGACCTGACAACCAACGACTATGCTCCATGGGATTGAGCGACCAGCAACCGCGGCTCAACTCCTGCATTAATTTAAGAATGTGAATAAACGTCATAAATTAAAGCAACCTACGGATAGGAGAACAGATATGTGTGTGTAGCGGAAGACGAATCCCGTATTATGTTGAGTCCTGCTGCATACCTTCAGCTGAAATTGAATCCGCCAGCAGGGGCCCCACTGCCTCCAAATTGGAACCCAGACTGAGGAGCATCTCCAGGGGGCATGGTCTCATCTTCCTCCTCCAACCAGTACGTCTCAAGGATCTTGACTGCTTTCTCATAAATCTCTGTGTTGTCATGCGATTGTAGATTTTCAATTTTCTCCAAGCCTTCGGCATCGTCAATCATCTGGGCATAGACATTTACACCTCCAGAATGTCCCAAATTCTTATCCGCTTCTCCTACCTTTAAGATATTCTCAAGACCTTCCAAGCACACAGTAACAATCCTCGGATCAGGACAGATAAGCAGATCACACAAGGGCTTGATGCAGCCCTGGATGACGAGAAATCTGCAAGTGTGTGAATACAGTACATGAGTAATTTAAAAGGGGATTAGCTGCTCTCACACACAGAGCATATCAATTGAAACCAACCAAGCCATTGAAATTGGGGAAGGATCTAAATTTTAATCCATACTTGATTTGGTCATGTGTACCACCAGAAGTGGCATTCGAGATGGCCCACGCAGCTTCTTTCTTAATATCAAACTCAGCATTTTGAAGCAGATGTACAAGCGGGGCAATGATATTGGCCTCAATTACAGCCTGCAAACACAACCAAGAAAACTACAATAAATCATCGAAGACACCCCCATAAAACTTGCTGGACGAGCCTGTGAGCAAAACCATTACCTGAATCTGATCCTTGTTTCCAGCAGTGATATTGGATATAGTCCAGCAAGCTTCTTTTTTGATACTCTTCTTGTAATTATTATTCAACAGATTCAGAAGGCAAGGCAGTGCCTGGTGGCTGATAATACACTGAAAAACAGAGGAGAAGAAAATATGTGATATCATGTCAGAAATCAATCCATGCCAACCAAGTATTCAAATTCTCATGCCTGGGACAGCAAAGGCTATAAAACTCTAAATGTCATTTCAAGAGAGAGAGATGCTTGGTGTTTTAGGGTCAGAATAACTACCTGGGTCTGCATGTCATCCCCGGTGACAATGTTTCCAACCGTGCGAAGAGCAGGAATCAAAACGGAGGGCGATGGATGCCTGTAAGTTTATACACAAGTCAGCACTTTGAAGGGAGTAAGGCTAATGATAATACACGATATAGAAATAAAAATCTCATCCTAGTATCTAAAACTCACATCAAAAGTTCAACCAGCCGGGGGCATACACCACCTTCAATAACAGCTTGGATTTTGTCATTTGTACCATCAGATAGATACGACAATGCCCAACAAGCATCAGTCAAGACTTCTTCATCATTGGAATGGATAAGTCTGGCAAGTGCTGGAAGTGCAGGCTTAACCTGTTCATTTAAAGAAAAGAGCATGAGCAAAAGGTAACAAGAAATTAACATGATTCACCACAAAAGAACATAAAGGGGAAAAATCAACAGAAACTTATTTTGAAGCAACCTTCACAAGGTCAAACTAAAAGAAAACTCCAAGATCACATACAGGGACCCAGACCATGGAGAGAAAAATTGTTGCGGAGACCGACCTGATCAAACGGAGGCTGTGGCTTGCCCCTGCAGAAGTTTGAAAGTGTCCATGTGGCATTTCTGAGCATAGACAGTTTGGCATGCTCATTAAGTTGTGCTAGCAGAGGAAGCAAAGCTCCATGGCTAAGGACAAGATCGCGACATCTAGGAGAATCACCAGCGACATTTCCCAAGGCCCATACTGCCTGTGAGATGCAAGAAATAGAAGGCACATGAAACAAACCAAAAAAAAAGAAGCTAATAGTTGAAACTGTCAAGTGTAACCTAAATATGAAAAGGTCAGACGAAGCGATGCTAAAACCTAAAGAGCAATGTTCCGGGTATCACCTGTTCTCGAACATCATCACTTGGAGAATTAAGAAGCTTTACAAAAATGGGAACAGCTCCATGATCAATCACCACTTTAGTGTTCTCCGAAGTGCCAGAAGCAATATTTGTGAGGGCCCAAGCCGCTTCAAACTGCAGAAAGTACAGCCATTACATTATAGACTACAAGCAAAAAGGAATGAATGAATGGCTATCCAGAAGAAGAAGAAAAATCAACATCAAACCCACCTGAAGCTGTGGGAAATCCTCCCTCATGAGAAACTCGACAAAGCGAGGAACGACACCAGCTTGGATAACTTCTTCGATAGGAGGGCTGCGTTCTGATATGACACAAAAAGAGAAGTTACAGCATGCACAGATATATAGCAGCAAAACCCAAAAGAGAAAAGGAGAACACTGATACCTAGTTTGCTAGGGAAAAAGGAGGGGGAGAGGTAAAATGACATGAATTTGGCAAAAAATTTGAATCATGTCCATCCCCACTTCCTTTCTCCCTTTTTTCTTCCAAGTTCCAACTGAACAAAGAACAAGGATCAGACTCACCAATAGAAAGCAACTTCCTGAACTGAGTAGTTGACTCGAGCTGCAGATTTCCATCATCAGTATACACACCTGCTACCATGGAAGGCAAATGCTCCAGCTGCACGCAGAGTAGTCAATCCCAATCAACTCGTGAAATTAAACAATAGAAACAGTCGCATCCTGATACTGACTCGGCAACCCCAACCAAGCAAAGAGCAGGAACCCCAATTAACACACATTTTTAGTACAATCCAATTCTCCGAGAAGCTCCCGCACCTCATCAAATAATCACCCCAAGAGCCGTTTTGAAGAAAACAACAACAATAAAAGTTAATCAACCTAGGGTAAAAGCCCACCCAACCTAAACCTACCAAGCAACCAAATTGGAGAGCAGAACAAAATTAAAACACAAAACCCTAGCGATTATCCAATTAAAACAGTTCGATCAAACCCTAGACAAGAAAAAAATAGACATCTCCCTTGAAAAGCAAAAAAAAGGAAGGTGGAAATTAGACGAGTGAGGGAGGGGACGACCTTCTTCTCGAGGGGAGAGGCGAGGGGCTGCTGGGAGTGGGTGGAGGCGGTCTGGGCCTGAGCGAGGCCCTCACGGCGCTTCTTCTGGAGGCTCTCCTCCCTCTTGTTCTTCCTGATCTCCACCATGTTGTCCTCCCTCCTCCGCCGCCCTTCCTCCGCGTCCACCGCCACCTTGTACCTGTTCTTTCTCACCTCCGTCCTCGCACTCGGCCTCAGCGACATCCTTGCCCTACCTCCGATTAACAGTCTCCTCCTCGGAATCGGAAACCCTAGGATCGGAGGTTTTAGATTTGGGGGCAAAGGAAGGGGGAACAAAAAAAGGGGTTGTGTTTGGGTTTTGATTTAATTATATACTAACAGGGGGGGGGGGGGGGGGGGGGGAGGAGAGAGAGTGTGCGTGAGGGTGTGGTTAGTTTAAGAGATGGTTTAAAGGGGAGGTTTCCAGCTACCCCAAATCGGGCATGGATCGGCCCTCTATTACGGGATCTGCCACTCTGTGAGCCCCTTTATGAATTTTAAACCGGTGTTTTACAACTTACTATACAAGGCCTCCGGTGGGACTGGGGCCCCTCCGTCTGGTCACCTAAACCGGCGTCGTATCCTGCTATTTTCATTTGCACACTTGCCATCTTTAATTTTTGGGATAAGTTCATTTTAGTACTATGTAGTTTTATCTATTTCGTCTGGAGTACATCTGATTTCAAATTGGTATTATAGTACCCTGTGGTTGACCTCTAACTTTCCGGGCAGCTACCCATCCAAACCCGCCCTAAATAATGTTGTTTTGAGACGACATGGAAGACACATGGCGGATGACTTTCTTAAGTTAAAGCTGACGTAGACCATGGTGAATTACTTATTAAGTCCCTAAACTTTTTGCCCTTAAAAAAATTAACAAAAAAAATCATTGGGTTGTCTTCTCCGGCAATGCACGGACATCTTCGGCGACAATGATTCATCAAACCCACTTGATTCAAGAAAAAATTGAGACAAAATTAACCCAGATGGAATCGAGACAAAATTAACCCAAATCGAAATTGAGGCAACTCCCCTGTCCCGTCGCAATGTTCACCGAGTACCTCGGTTGTCCGATTTTTGGGGCTGGGTTTTGCTGGAAATGAACCGCCACTGCTGGTCATCGACGAGGCAGGTCGGAGATGCCACCTGGAGCTCGACGACGTGCTAGGGGTTTTTCTGGGCTCGCCGTTCCGGGGAAGGAGGCTCAAGGGCGAGCTTGCCTCGGTCTCATCGCAGTCGGAGGGGGTTAGATGTCTTTGTGTCAGCGCTAGTCTTCTGGGTTGTGCCCGTCGTCATCGTCGGAGGGGGAGGCCGAGAGGAAGGGTGTGAGCCGGGATCTTCTTTGTTTTCTGCCAGTGAGGACGGATCGGAGAAGGAGAACGAAGAGGTGAACAGACGGGAAAGGGTGTGAGTTTGGAACAGGTGAAGAGACGAGGTGAATGGATGGATCGAGGAAGAAGGGACGTGGAAGGATGAGGAGGAGGGGAGAATATTTAAATCTATTTTAAATAAATTAAAGACTGAATATGTAATTTATCACGGTCTACATCAGCTTTAACTTAAAAAAGTCGGGCGCCACGTGTCTTCCACGTGATCTCAAAACAACGACGTTTCGGGCGGGTTTCAACGGGCAGCTGCTTTGGACCTGCCCGAAAAGTTGGAGGTCATTCACAAAGTACTAAAATACCAATTTGAAACTACATAGTACTCTAGACAAAACGGGTGCAATCATAAGGTACTAAAATAAACTTATCTCTTAATTTTTTGTGGCGATTAGAATTTGAATCCGGTCAATCTCGTTCCACCCTTTTTTCTGCCGATTATAGAGGGGTAGGCTGATTATCCTATCCGAGAGCCGGCAACATGTTTGGTAGGGAATATGCTGCGTTGGGAAATTATTTTGTCAGAGGGGTGAATTTCAGTTCATATTTTACAATGGAAAGTCGCAAAAATAAGACAGCCGTCCTCTATTATTCGATCAAATTCTGAACAAAAAGAAAAATGCACTGAGTGGAATAAATATTTTTGGAGAAAAATCTGAACACCAATATAATTGTATTTTCCGTCTGTCATAGTGCAAATGGGAGAGAGGTTGGGCCCGAGCGTGAAAGCCCAACATTCCTTGAAGAGTGGATCCCGGCTTAAAGATATTTGCTCATCGTAATGCACACATACAATTAGGCCCATCCGTGGTGGAGCGTAAAGATAATAGTAACAATAATTCTTCATAATTTTTTTCCCAGAATTAATCGCATTTCATTAATATATTGATATTGGGCTTTTAGACTTTTTTTCCTAATTAGTCATTAAATCTATGTTTCCTATTTATGATAGAATTACTTGGCCACTGAAATTCTAGGATTAGCAGGGAACTAAGGTATATAGGCTATATAAAGTTCCCCAGGGTTTTCTCTATCAACAACAAGAATATCAATAGCCTAAGTCTTTTATTTCCTTTCCGTCGGTTCCTAGTTTAGATTTATTGTTCTTCTCTGTGAAATTTCCCCCACTTGGGTTACCTATATTCACAAGAAATCTTTGGTCTTTAGGGCGTAATTTTAGAACCGTCCTGAAAATTTTAAAATCGCTGATAAAGAATATGATACCGCATCGTTCTTGAAACATTTACTCTGCAGATCATGCAAGACAAAGAGGTGTTGATCTTGTTAATGCCGACAACCATCTCTTTTTATGCAAAGATTGTCACAAGGTAATCAATGTTTGCCTTAATTAAAAGTTCAATATTGCAAGTGTGCAGGTCTTTTTGTCCTAAACCATCAGTGAAAAAGTTTTAAAAATCAGCTGAGGAAGCTATTTGGAACAAATAGCAATGACCGAAATTCAAATTGCAGTCTTGCAGCAATTAGTTAGCCTAGATTAGTTCAACAATAAATTTCATGTCCATAGTTGGCCAAGTAAGTTTCTGGATGACGAATTGTTTCCGTAACAATTAAAGTTAACATTTTTGTGACGAGCAGAGTTCAGATGACGTGTCTTGACCCAGATATATACTAGGATAAGTATCCACTCTTTCAATCCCTGCTCATCTATCAAAATCCAAGTGAAAAGATGGTTTAGAGCAACCCCATATACAAGTCATTTAATTTCCAGGAAAATTAGTTTGTCAAAATATCCCAAGGAAGTGAAAATCTAGCTCAATAGGTTTTTAAATTTCAGTGATTTCCTTGATGGTTTTAGGACAAGAAAACTTGCACACTGGCAGTTTTGACCAGCTGGCATATCGGCATACATTGATCACCATGTTACAGTCTATACAAGGTGCCGGTAAGGCATTAACAAGATACACACCTCATTCGTCTTGCAAGCCCTGCAGCGTAAGTGTACTTTCGGCCCTTGCTGACTCCAAGAGGCGGGTCTCGAAGATCCGGCTGGAAGATGCAGTATCATCAATCTCACTGTCTCCAAATTCTTCCTTCGGTTGGAATGCGCCCTGAGACATCGCCTGTTGGAGGTTTGTCTTCAAATTTCTGCAGGCGAAGGAAGCCACAGAAACAGAAGGTATCAGTCAACCACAGTTAAAGAAATTTGAAGCTTCTGTGGTTGACTGATATCTTCTATTTCTCTGGCTTGTTTGCTAGAGAAAAGCAAAGGGGTTTGTTCATTTCCAATATAATTCACAGGGTCAACACCAACCAAACCACAACCTGCAGGTACTGGAAGCAATTATACGAGAAATATCAGCCAAACTACTTTCAGTATGTACAAATTATTTCATGGAGTACAAAATACCTTTACAAAAAAATAATCATTTTTAAATTGTGGTTTAATTAAAAATTGAAATTCGGTTCATAAAAATGCAAATTGTCTTACATCTCGAATAAGATCATCTTTTGTTTCAAAAAAAAGAATAAGATCATCTTGACCATAGGATTTATGCTCAATCTTGAACTTTTCTATGTCATTCCTTTTCATTCGAAGGGTTTTGCATGTTTAATTTTCGGGTAAATTATCTCACTGGAGTTAGTCAAATAGACGATTTAATCCATATTTTTTTATTTTATTATACTCTCAGGTCTCTGACTGACATCACAACTAGATTTTTTCTTATTTTATCTTTGAAATGATAGTTATATCCTTGCTCTGGTCGACCCAAACCTCTGTTCATCTTCTCCGATTACTTTTCAGGCGAACACCAACTCCGATCATTTTGAGGTTAACGCTTCACACACATATCTAGTTAGTGATTGTCAGTATTGCGAGCTCGCAAATGTCTTACCGTCTTCTAGAACCGCCTTGTACATTATACCCAAGCCAGTCGCCCGCAATATGTAAGCCGAGGCTTTCAGAAACGTCTCTAGCTCCAGCTCCTTCGCCCCATCAACCGTCACCAGTGTCCCTCCGATAACGGCTCCTCCTCTAACTTCGAGGCTTTTTGTCGGATCCTCCGATGGATCCGTCTCAGTGCTGGTCGATTCTGACTCCTCGTCATCATTGAGCGAAAGCAAAAGCTTCAACTTATGTAATTGAGCGAACAGTTCTGGTCGAGATTAGTAAGTTAGATGATGTGTGAGGATCAAGGGCCCATGTTAGTAGTTCCTCTCCAAAGAAATCGTCGGCCTTGAGATAATCAAAGTCGAAGAGCTAGTTCTTCCTCCGAGATGGCGTCGCCGGCTCCGCAAAAGAGGCCCGGTCGTTGCAGTAGAGAGAAGGAAAGGATGCCAATGCCGTACAGGATCGAGGTCGGCCATCGAACAAGAGATTATTAATTTATTGATTTTATATTATTTTTTTGTAAGGGCAAAAAAATTATTTATATGAAAAAATTGATCGACAACATGGCATCCTAGAATATAATTTAACCAAACTACGGAAACAGTTACATGTATTTTTGAAATACAAGGACCCGTAAATAATTTATCCTTAATTTTTTTTTGAAATAGGGGAGTACATTACAGTCTCATTGATAGTAATGAGTCTTGGAGTTCCACCTTGGCTACTGACCTTCAAAAGAAAAAGAACACGGTTCGGTGGAGGTCTCTGCGGTACATGAACAACTATGAAAAAATTGAAATGCAAAATTAGAGAGTTAATCTGCTATTTAATTATTTTCACGAGAATAATGTTGTATCTTGATGCACTATTGAAGCCGTTCTGACATATATAAGAGAGTGTGCTCATTCCCTTGGTTAGAAATTTTTTTGAGAAAATTATTTTGTAGCCCCTCAATTTGTTTAAATACACTCAAAAGTCTTTCCTGTTTGTAAAATACACGTCGACGTTCTTCTAGTTTATTTTTATTATACTTTCGGGTCCCTGGCGCAGGTTAGCAGCTCTTTTTTCATTTTTGTCAATGAAATGACCAAAATACCCTTATAACAAAAAATAAAAAACTACTGACATCATCTCTTCTTCTTCCTCATAGCCAGTGACATCATCATTTCTTCATTCCACTTCAACGATTCAATAAAGCTTCCAACTAAACAAACTTTTAATTAAACCTAGTTCTAACTAAATCCAAGATCAAGAACAAACAAGATCAAAATAAAACTCAAGAAATTAAAAACCCACGACTTTGCTCAACCAAGATCGAGGAAAATGGCGTCGTTGTGGTGCTCGAAGATCCCGCCCTTGTAGCAATCAAGGCAGAGATGGTAGGGAGAGGCTCCGGGCGTCGAGTGGCAGCCATCGCACATCTGGCCTGAGAGTGGAGCTATCCTCGTCGCCCGTCGTCTTGGTTGCTGCTTCGTCGCTCGTCGGCTGCACTTGTCGCTCGTCGTGGAGCTTTTCCTTCTTCGTTTGTCTCTGACGCCTCGGTCTGCTCACCGAGATCGTCGGCTCGCCGATCCCGCTGTTGCTGCTGCTCTATAGCTACTTTTCATCTGCTCGCCGATCCACTACCCGATCCCGCCGTCTGCTTGCCGTTCCTGCCGATTCCGCCGTCCAGTCGTCGATCCCACCGTCTCGTCTCGAAATTAAAGGAGGATTTGATCTTGTTTTGACATGGCGATGGACTCCTCGAAGTAGAGGGTCCCGCACATGGAAGAAGATGAAGCTTCATGCCTGAGTTTTGATCTTTGATTTTTTTTAATGATGCACTTTTTGTTGAGCAATTTTTGTCCGGCTAGGAGGTAGAAGGAGAGATGATGTTAGCATTTTTTTTATTTTTTATTTTTCATTTTAAGGGTATTTTTGTCATTTCAATGACAAAAAAAGAAAATAACTCATTGAGGGACCCGGAAGTATAATAAAAACAAACTAGAGGGACGGCAACGTGTGTTTTGCAAACAGGGGGACTTTTGAGTATATTTAAGCAAACTTGAAAGGCTACAGAATAATTTTTCCATTTTTTTTGGGAAATTTTTTTATGAGCATTTTTGGTAGAATCTTGGTGTTGAGGAAAAAAAAAATCTCTGAATTGTCAATGAGATCTCGAGCTCCCCAAGTGTGGCAAGACCATTTTTGGCTTTTTATTTTGCGAAATTTATTTGTTCTCTTTTCCTCGCAACACTTGATTAGACATTTCACAACAACTGTCGAGTACGATAGAAGACTTGAGACAAAAATAAAATTTTCTTCCAAAACTTATATATATATATATATATATATATATATATATATATGGTGGAAAATATGTCTGGTCGCAGCATCGATTTCTCGATTCCCCAAATCCAATCCATCAAATATTTCCACCGTCCTTCCCTACGAAAACCAATTTATTTACTTATTTTGAATTTACACAAAAAAAAACCCTCTCTCTCGCCGAAACCCCCAAAACGGAATTAACCGCCATTGGGTTCATAACAGGGCACAACGAAACCGTCCCACGCCGCCAACTCGCCCCTCCTCCTCCTCGACCTATCCGGCGGGAATAAGGAGGTGAAGGTCCCCAGCCCGCTGCTCCACCTCCAGGGGGCCCACGAGCCTCGCTCCGAGCTGACGGTACTTTTTCCTTCTTTGTTCATGAAGTTGGAATCCTGATTATGAGCTAAGATTGTCTTTTGTTCTTTATCTCTGTATTGGGATACATTAGAGCGTTAATGTTGTTAGATAATAATTTGTATGTCTGATTGATTCCGCTCAAGCTATTCAACATACTAACTTTGCTGCATCCATTAAAAAAACTTCAAAGAGAAGTTTAGCCTTTAGGTGCTGGTTTGCTCGCGAAAAAAAGGATGTTCTTCCTGAGCTTGATAGAACACAAGTTCAGTTTGCCACCTGAACAACTACTCCCCACCAAGCTAGAAGAGGAGGAAGGACAGAGACAACAACAGGATGATGAACAAGAAGACATCAGGCACCCCCTTGAGAAAGCCATCAGGAAAGTTCTCCAGAACAATTTCCTCGACAAGGTAATTAATTAACCCCGACTGTTCTACTGTTTTTAAATCTCATTTGTGGATATTTTTTTTTTAGGTGATTGCCAAGCTAGGGCTTTGCATATCTATCTACGACATAACAAGTATAACTGGTGGCGATGTTGCTCCCGCTGCTGGGGGTCCTACTTATTCGGTGTGTGTTTATGTTTGTCTTGCTGAAGCTCTTCTATTGTTTGCTTGTTTGTTCTTTCTCTATAATGGATTGGTGGTTAACTCTAGCTAGCTATTGACCTTGTGTATCACTCGGTTTCCAGGTTAAATTTAGGATGGTTGTATTTCGTCCCTTTGAAGGAGAGGTCATTTCTGCAAATCTACTAGATTCTAACGAGGATGGCTTGCACCGTGAGTTCTCTCTATTGCTGCATTACAACATTATTCTAATTGTCCAAGTTTTGTATGTATGGTTGGATTGTGCACTTTTGAGGACTATGACCGCGTGCCTTGTTAGGATATTTGTGTATCCATACTGACGTCAGTATTTTGCAGTTTCGCTTGGATTTTTTGATGATATTTACATAGCAGTGCATCGTCTGCCCGAACCATCAGTGGTTTATCTCCAAGATTGTTTCCGTTTGTTTTACTTTCTTTGAACCTATGTTCACTCTCATATATTGAAATTGCATCTGCAGCGAGCTTCTTAAGTCCTGCAAGTACAAGGTTTTGTGGAGATGGAACTTCAAAGAGGACGAGGAAGAAAGTGAACCACTACCAATGCATATCTTTGGAGACTGCAAGGTTTATTTTATAACTGTTCCATTTGACTAGGATTAAATCTCTGGTCGATTTAGGCATGTTATAGTTGAAGTGTGTTTTGAATGCCAGATTAAGTTCCGGGTGGAGACGGTAAATTTTCCACGACCTCCGACTGAACCAACTGGAAAGCCATTTGCTCCAATGGTGATAACTGTGAGTTAATATTTTCAGATTTATGATGTCTCTCCTCTCCATGGCAGAGGTTTTGTTTTCTTTCTGCTACTTTTCTGAAGTCACAGTCTTGTTTATTATCATAAAATCTGTGAAGCAACTGCAAATTCCCATTTTATAGTATGGGGTGTAGGCCTGGTATACAATACTAGAGCTATCTCGTGGGTTAATTTTTCACGGTAAACCAAAAGCAGTGCTCACTATGCTTGCCATTCTCTATCCTAGATATATCTCAATCCGAGCTAAATGCCATTTGGCTTCAAAGTGGAATGAGTCCCTGAGAATTGCCACCTTGTTCATCCGAAACATCAACTATTTCTCCCTTCGAGTCAATGATTCTGTCTCTCTCTCTTTTTTTTTTGCAGGGAACGATCGAGGACGACGGTTTGGGCCCAGTTAGTTGGTGGTAATGGTTCCTGGCAGTGGTGCTGAGAAGACATTCTATCATCATCTTCAAATACTTCAAATTTAGTATCTCGACTACAAATATGACTGGTATATTTGACCATTTAAAATTTCGAAAATTTTGTGTGGTTCATTTTCTTTTTCAAACTTTATTAAATTTTAACAATTGCTACTTGGTATATTCGATTACGGGAAACATTGAAATTGCGACAGAAGGTAAAGGAAAAAAAACAGTTATCTGCTAATGGAAATTGTTGCGGAAGGATAAAGAAATTGAATTTTACTGGAAGTCTGGAGTACAAACTTTATAAGTAAGTAAAAAAGATACAATAGACGAGCTAATAAGCATAAATCAGGCCTTTGGTAATTTATAAAAAAGCCACTTATTATTAGTATTATGTGCTTTAGAGTGAAATACTACTTACTCTTCAGAATCCTAATTTACATCTGTCTGTATACAACAACTGAACAAACGACAAGCCTTCAAAACCAATTAAGCCAAGGCCTTTGTACAACTAGAAAACACACTACTATTTCTCAGGTGACTGACTTGTGCCTGAGGACTGAAGACTAAAAGCTATTGTAATCTACATAGAGAAGCTGAGCCCTTCTGGCTTGAACATCTCTCATGAACTTTCCTAACTTGAGAGCCACTTTGAGCTTGAACCACCTCTCTTTCGGGTTCCTTATCCTAGACACATGATGTACTCCTGAACCAGGTTGGCCCCATGTTGTTGGATTGACTACATTAGTCCATGTTGATGGCTGAACCACCGGAGACAGCTCATCTGGGGTCAATGGAGCTGAACCTGTAACAAGTGGCCACAGTGAAGCACTTTGAGGCCAAAGGGACTCCAGAGGGACAAAATCATCCAACTTGAAACTGTTCCTTGAGCTGTTGTTGGTCTGTTGTCCAAACGTGAACTCAAACTGACTACTGCTTGTTCCGATATCCCGATGGTAAGAAGATGAAGTCGACGAGTCACTGATCTGCAGGGACATGTGTGGTTGAACATCTGCAGAAACAAACAGATGCTATTAATGAACCAGTAAAAAGAAGTTGTTTGCAAAGTAACCGACGTAATTCAGCTAAAGAGTTTGTGTATGTACCATGGCGTGGAACTGAGAAACTGAGCTGATTCAGGCCCATGTTTGGATCATCAACGTGGTCAGCTTGCAAGATTGTCAAAGGGCTCGCAGGGCCGAACAAGGATCGTGCATTGATCGGAACAAAGTCTCCGACATTCCTGTATGCTTGCCTCTTCAGATTTTCTACTAAAGCCTGTCGATGAAAAAAACAAAGTCCGTTACTTTCATGATGAGGTGAAACTCATTGATCTGCAACTTCCATCATTGCCAAGTGCATACCATTTGACCGGAGTTCAATGTTTCAAGCTGCTCATAGCTGTGTCCATCAAATGTTGCTCCCTGTAGCTTGTAGATCGAATTGAAGAGCAGAGTGATGCTTCGTCCAGGCATATTATAGGCGTACAGTTCATCCTCATCCGTAACACACTTTTCAGCATGGGATATAATCGTGTCCCACATCTTGTTCGATATCCCGTCGAACATCTGCAGATCATCAGTCATCGGTTAAGACGTTAACAAGAACAAATGCAACAGAAGCATCAGAAGAAAAGCAGGATGTCACGTACCCCCCGGAGTCTGGATGGATCAGCTGCAAGCATCTGCATAAACTCTCTGACCTTCTCGATCCCATTGTTAGCCAACCGCTTATGGTACGCTCCTTCCTTGGCGATCTTCTCCAGGCGCCATATCTCGTCATTTTGGCTTGGGGGGTGGTGCTTTTTGTAAGCTGTAACCAGGAAACTACTGTCAGATTATATGCTAAAAGTATGAATATGTATTAAACATCACAACTGAGAAGCTGAAAGTTTTGAGAGTATACATTCTCCTCTGTGGTCCTTAACCACAAAAGCTGCACTTCTAGCTTCCTTGACTCCTAAATCCCCACTCAGAACAGATATAGCTCCAACTCTGAACCTCCTGCATTTGATCCAGCTGCTGTTATCTGTGAATGCTACATCGCCAACGGTACCAACTCCTCCTTTCAAGGTGACTGTTAGATCTCCGGTGACCAGAGGCCGCCTCCCGTCCCTCTGTCGGATGATCTTCGCAGCGAATTCACTTGCGCTCCAGTCCTCTTGTTCATCCAAGCAGAAGTCTCCGTCCAAGGCGACGATCTCTATCTTCATCGAAGATAGAGGTCCGGTAGTGACGATGGACATGGTCCTGGCATCCAACAGAAGAATCCTCATGGAGTTGCCTTCCTTTGTTCCAATCTTGCTGTTGGTGAAGATGGTGGAAGGGAACTGATCAGCAAACCGCAATAGGAATCCTCTTCTTGCAGATGACTCGGGCTGGTATGATGATGAAGGCCTACTAGCAAAGCGAAAATCGAATTTTGGGTAAGAAGATGAAAAGGCCACAGGAGCACATGTAGGAAGTCTTTGTGATTTTGGAATATGATTTCTGAACATAGCAACAAAGGCATCGTAGAACCAACCTTGAGAAGTGGGGGATGGCGCGTGAGACGCCGTCTTCTACTTCTTCTCTTATCTGCTCAAAACATGAGGTCTTTAGTTTGTCAAGCAACACTAATTTCAAAATCGAGCACTGCCGAAGTGGACAATTCTTCCAAAAGTACTGACTCCATTCACAAAATTCAAACTCGAGATCTTACTTAAAAGAATTTAAATCACTTACCGGACCATTCACAAGGTTTAACCACAATTGATTGATTAAAACAGGGGAGGGGACAGAGAGCAGCAGCAGCAGTCTTACAATGGTTCGAAGGAACGGTTCCATCTTCGACACGAGGTCCTCCATGGACAAGTTCCTGAGGATATCTCTAACAGAGCTGAAACAAGACCAAAACAAACGAACCCATCATTATCCACCCAGCCAGACATAATTAAGCATTAGTAATAACTAAACACGATCATCAATTTGGTTCTAGCTGCTTTTGTAATAAGTAAAAGCCACCTACTTCTTAAACCGCTTGGAACCTTGCTCATCCTGATCACCACCATCTTGAAAAGGCCTTTTCGGCATCATGGCTATGGTTGTACCGTTTCTTAAAAAGCTAAAATGGTTGATACCACCTCGTATTTGGACATCAACTGAACGGATTAATTCAGATTCGTGACGGAGAAAGAGCTAGTATATATAGGATTGAAAGCTGAGAGTCTCAATTCGAGCTCCCTGGTTATAACAACCGAGAGCAAGCAAAAACCACGTAGCTTTCCGCTATTTATACACACTTCAAGCTAAATTGACTTATAAACCGAGACAAGAAGCTACATGGAAGCTTCGGTTTTAACACAAAAGTCAAGGATTTGTAATTAGAAAAAGCGCCAAGACAACCCAACAAGGGAAATCAGGAAAGCTCACAGAAGGAGAATATAGTCCCTTTTTTGAGTTATATTTCGAAGTTGTGTACTTGTCTGTCTCCTTCCGATTTGGAAACCAACCAAGTATCTATATTTATTAAGTGAGCTTAGTACTTTATCACACAAAGACGCTTTTTTTAGTGGAAACAATCTCTTTAAAACGCAACAATAATGATAAATATTTACTGTAGGTTCATTAAATATTTAGATACTAACTATTTATTTGAATTTTTTTAAATCGAATCCCTTCATTTTTGCCTGGTACTTATTATACATTTATATAGGATCCCAATATATTTTTGTATGGAATATTCATGATACAATGTTATGAAAATTTGGATTTTTCAAGTCTCTATAAACAAAGTCCACTATTTTCAATTCAGATTTCTCAATTCTCTATAAATAGAATCCAATATTTTTAAATAATATATTTTAATTCTCTATAAATACAATTCAGTGTTTTAATTTTGTATAAAAAATCATATAGATAATACTATGAAAAGTCTCTACTAATTAAATATGTAATTTTCGTATATTTATTATAATTTATATGTAAACGTAAACTAATAATAGATAATATGTAGATGGAAGATAAATTAATTATTCATTTAATAATTTTGTTAGACCAGGTCAATACTGTGGGTAGAAAAATGTTGTTTGAGTTGATTGTCTGTGGATGAGAAAAATTAATTATCTATTTGATAACCTGATTGTATCATGCCCGTGGATAGTCTAAAAAATAGAAAATATAGATCTGAATAGAAAAGTACCGAATATAAATATGGATTTGGCCTCAAAAACTTAACTCCAATCAGCCTTCGTCGTCTCTATACTTTATTACAGTAAAACCTCTTTAAAGAGATATTGTTGGGATCGGAGAAAAATATCACTTTAGAGAGGTTATTACATTAGAGATGTTTACATTATATTTCTTCAAAAATATTAAACTTGAGTTTTTAGCAATAAATACCTAAATATAAAAAAAATTACTTTGTTTATATTCAAGTCGCCAAAATTTTGGCTTATAGCGTTATTCAAATGCTTTACTCGATTGAAATATTTTCTTACAACAAAACGGTGATCACAATGACCATTTGAAGACAATTGAAAAGATCAATGATGATGCAAAATTTATCAAACAAACAAATCTAGAATAAATTATTATCTTAAAATATTTTTTGACATGTAAAATATGTAAAAATATATGTATTTAATTACAAATATTCCTTTATACGAAAATTGGGACATGAATTTAGCACTAAAATTTTTAGAAAAAGTATTAGTTATTACGATAGAGGGGTTATTACATTTTAATACTAGCCACGACTCGAGACCGAAATTTTTATCAGTTTAGAAAGATTATTATTTTAAAAGGGATCACTTTACATAAGTTTTACTATATGAAGTTTTAGAAAAATATAAACGGCTCAACATTGGTGCATTATACGTCATCCACTTGTGTATTTTTCTAACGAAACAAAAATCCGTATAAAAAGTACGCATCCGTAATAAACTTACAACGGTCACCAATGGATACAGGTGAGATGACTTGAGCTCGAAGTATTAAGAACACAATAAATGTGTAAATACTAAGCATTATAAACCAAAAAAAGGTATTCGTGTAGCTTGAGGTTTTGTTTTAGAAGTGTGGCTTGACCGCTTGAGGTTAGAAGCAGAGAGTTTGTGTGTTCCGCAGCTTCCGCTAATCTATCAGTCAGGGGATGTTTTTTCTCGGCTACCCGACTTGTATAATAGTTTAAAATTAGATCTATGTGGTGTATCAATTGAGTACCCTATGTGAGTGAACAGGTGGTGGGATCCGAGTGATATATAACCAGTGACAATTTCCTTTTCTTTAGCAATAAAATTTATTATTCTAAAAGAAAAACCAAAGAACTTAAGAACGGTCAGACTAGACCGGTTCGAAACAAAAATCTGTATATACGCATCCATAATTAACATGGCACGGTCGGACAGTTTCTTGGTTCCATTGAGCTGGAGTTTTCACCTTCCATGTCGTGCCATGACTATAGTAAGCAGATTTAAATGTTACGGTATCCGGTTAAAAATTTATCAAACCATAATTATATGGTGAATATTACAAAATTCATTTTTAAAATTGTTTTAAAAAGTTTATAATTTTAAATATTGTCAATTAGTATAAAAAATATCATAAAATACCGTGTCATATCATGATAACAATATAGTACAATGAAAAAATTAATTGGAGGCAGCTATATCAAAATTATTACAAGGGTTCGTCTTAAAATTAATTGATTTATTTTTCAGCCCAAAGAGAGACGATACACGAAAAAAGATTCCTGATTAAGACGCCATTAGTCCATTCCTGCGCAGCTGGTTGAATAAAATTGGCCTTGTCGTCGTTTCTATGTCATTTCTTCCAATGTTTATTTCCTGGGAGATGTTTTTTAACTTCCGGGAAAATTCCATGAGCAGGAAACTTCTTGGAACCAAGTTCATATTTCGTGTGTACTAATTACTGTATTTTAAAATATAGATTGGCACGTAACTCTGCGCCCGTTGCTAAGAATTAAGGAAAAAGTACACCTAAGTAACCTAAGTACCCTGTAGTTTAGCGCTTTCCAAGAAAAGGTCATGTGATTTTTTCTGTCCAAAATTAGTCCATGTGGTTTGTTTTCTCGGACATTTCCGAGTCCCAGGTAGATTATAATTTGGCATATAAAATATAATATAAGTTGGATTGAGATTAAATTTAGCATGAAGAATCCTTTAAATACTTATGATTTTCGAAAAAAATTTCAGAAATTTTCTCGACCCGGAACTATTTTTTTATATTTCCCGAAACGAACGGCATAGATAAAAAATAAAAGAAATGGTTCCGGGTCGTGAAAATTTCTGAAATTTTTTACAAAAATCATAAGTATTTAGAGGGTTCTCCATGAAAAATTTCATCTTAATACAATTTATATTCTATTTTATATGCCAAATTGTAATCTACCCGGGACTCAGAAATGTCCGAGAAAACAAATCACATAGACTAATTTTGGACGAAAAAAATGACATAACCTTTTTTTGAAAAGCGCTAAACTACAGCGTACTTAGGTGTACTTTTCCCAAGAATTAATTGAGCGTCAAGTCGACTATATAGATTTCCGATTAATGCCCCAGTAATATACGTATACGGTAGACAGTAGACAATAACCTATAGACCTTACTATTTTGGGAAAATTATTCTCGAGTCTTTCGAGTTTGCTTAAATATACTAAAAAGTCCCTCCTGTTCACAAAATATATTCCTACGTCCCTCTAGTTTGATTTTATTATATTTTTAGGTCCCTAAATGAATTTTTTTTCTTTTTTTGTCATTGAAATGATGAAAATACTCTAAGAACAAAAAATAAAAACCAGCTGACATCATTTTTGTTTTTTTGTACTAGGGGTATTTCGGTCATTTCATTAACAAAAATGAAAAAAAGAGCTGCTAACGTGCACCAGGGACCCGAAAATATAATAAAAGTAAACTAGAGGGACGTAGGAATGTATTTTATGAATAGGAGAGACTTTTTAGTATATTTAAATAAATCTGAGGGGCTTGAGAGTAATTTTTCCTACGATGCCGCCATAAATATTGAATTCAGAATGTTTCATTACGTATAACAATGTCTCTTGCATTTTTCTTCCCAGGGAAAATTACGCTCAGATCCCTGTAGTTTGGTTTTCCTCTCTCTCGGGTCCCTGCATTTCTAAAGTCCATAACGTCCCCCGTGTTTGATTTTAGAAACTCTCGGGTCCCTCGCTAATGTCAACACCCAATTTTTTCATTTTTTGTCATAGAAATGACCAAAATACCCTTAAATAAAAAATACATCCTCTCTCCTCCCCTCTCCTCCCCGACCTCTCCTCATCTCTTCCTTATCTTCTCCGGCAAGATCTTCTCTAAGCTCGAGCAACAATGATTCTCCCATTGCGAGACTCCTTGCAAGAAGTCTCGCCTCCTCTGCATCGACGGCGGCGGTACCACCGGCATTATCGCCGGCGCCTCACTTGTCCACCTCGAGCGCCAGATCCGTCTCCGGCGTGGGGGCCACAGAGTCAACGAGCTTCGACTTCGAGCTCTGGAAGGTATGTCGCATCACGTCAGCCAACCCCGGTCTGTTCAGGCCTTTCGACTTCTCATCCATCAACGGGAAGACCTATTGTTGCAAGGATTGAATAGTTTGATTGGATTTGTGTTCTTGGTTGTGTTCTTGATTTTTGTTAGTCTGATCTTGTGTTTGAGTTGATTTTTTTTTGTGTGTTATTGGTCAAAGATTGAAGAAGATGAATTTTTTTATTTTTTGTTTAAGGGTATTTTGATCATTTCTATGACCAAAAATGAAAAAATTGGTGCTGACGTCAGCCAGGGACCCGAGAGTTTCTAAAACCAAAGACTGGGGACGTCAGCATGGATTTTAGAAATGCAGGGACCAGAAAGGGAGGGAGACCAAAGTACAAAAACCTGAGCATAATTTTCCCTATTTTTTATACCATATCATACAAATATCTACCAGATTGAATAATTTATTGTTGAGTCAGATAAGACTTTTAGAAAATGACATAACTCTTTCAAAAAATATTTAACTTTCTTATGTTCATAAGAACTCGAACTTGAAAAGTTATAAGAATTATCTCACTTAAGTCTTTCTCTCTTGCATATATTAAGATGGTTATAAGAAGAACGAGAGCTAGAGCAAGCAAATCGTGTCTTGGGTTTGGCCAGTCGGATGGGAATGACTTGGAATTGCGAAGGTCCCCAATATCCTACAAATAATTAGGGAAGTAAGACGGAAAAATAGTCAATCCAATTTCCACGAACCTTCGTACACTTGAAGTGTTTTAGGTGAGAAAGGTAAATTTATAGTTAAGCGATACTCGTGTTGGAATAAATGTAAATTAATGCATTTGACCAAAAAGTGAAAAGCCCAAGTGGTAGGCCCATTAGTGAAAATAAAAAGTACATTATCACATTGAAAATAACAAGAAATTTTTTTTAGTTTATAAGGAGAAGCTCCTTGTTAGCTAGGAAATTAGTTGACCACCTGGAAAGCTAACTCGGACCGTACGCACCATCCGAACACGAGCACGCACACGAGCACGCGCAAGCGCACATGCGTGTGTGCATGGCGCAATGGACGCTTTGTGGCACACTTCGCACGTATGCTACGTCTTGAGGAGTCTAAAATTTTTGGAGGATTTCGGAAAGCTCTAGAGCACGGACGAAGAGGTGCGAAGGGCCACAGAGCACCAGAATACCTACCGAACGGTTATGAAGGCAGCGGCCAGGCAAAGATTCGATGGGGCACGACCAAAACTTGGACTGAATGGCAACGGGATGCGAAGCAGCAACAGGGTTCCCTTCGGGCCTAAAGGCAGGCCTGAGATGCCTCTTCGGAAAGGATGGAGTCCCTTCAGAGATGCCAGGCAGTCCCTCAGATTCTAGCCCTCCACAGCCTATAAATAGGCCTCTCCCCCTCATTTGTAAATCATCCCAACTACAAGTGCATAAGCATTCATTAGCATTGTAGTTCTCTCTCTCTCTCTCACAGAAAAGTCCAAATATCCAAGATTCGCCTGAAGCTTCGAGGGTCGTTGTGCTACGAACTTGGAAATTCATCGTCAGGAGGTTCCTCGACTTCCAGATGGTGGATTTCAAGAAGGTCATCGACCAAGTTCAAGAGTTGTAGCTGATTCTACATGAGATTCATGCCGAAGGCATGCAACTCACCGAGTCTTTCCAGGTGGCTGCTCTAATTGAGAAGCTACCCTCCTGTGGAAGAACTTCAAGAACTACCTCAAGCATAAGAGGAAGGACATGGGGCTGGAAGACCTGATCATGAGACTAAGGATCGAGGAAGATAACCGAAAGTCCGAGGTCAAGACCAGCAGGACCAACTCTGAGGTTAAGGTACACCTCGCTGAGAGAGGTACCGACAAGAAGAGGAAGAAACCCGAAAACAAGCATGAGAAACAAGAGCCAAAGAAAAAGAAGGCTAAGAAGATCAATGACAATTACTTCAACTGTGACAAGTCCGGTCACATGGCCAAAGATTGTCGCTTGCCAAAGAAGGACGATCGAGAGAAGGCTAATATGGCCGAAGACATGTCTACACCTATCTGCCGTGGCGTTTGAAGCCAATCTAGTGGATAATCCAAGAGAGTGGTTCATTAACACAGGGGCAACCCGACACATCTGCTCAGACAATGAGATATTTTTGACTTATATTCTGATCAACAGACGAAAATTGTTTATGGGTAACTCTGCAACTTTTCCCGTAGTCGGACTAGGCCAGGTAGTGCTGAAGCTGACCTCCGAAAAAGAGCTAACTCTCAAGGATGTGCTGCATATCTCAGACATTCGTAAGAATTTAGTATCCGGCTCACTGTTAAGCAAAGCTGGGATGAAGCTAGTATTCGAGGCCGATAGGTTTGTATTGACTAAGGCTGGTACCTTTGTAGGAAAGGGTTACCTCGAGAGGGGGCTCTTCAAGATGAATATAATAACTATCAAACGCGCCTTTGAATGGCCTAATAAACTTGTTAATTCTTCTTGCTTGACTGAGTGTTCTAACTTATTGTCTAAAATAGAGTTTGACCCAAACAATAAATGTGAAGTATGTGTAGAGGCAAAAATGACCAAAGTACCTTTTCATTCAGTGAAAAGAAGTACTACACCTTTAGAGTTAATTCATACCGACATATGTGATATGAAACACGTGCAAACTAGAGGCGAGAAAAAGTATTTCATCACATTTATTGATGATTACACAAGGTACTGTTATGTACATCTCTTGAAAGAAAAAGATGAAGCTCTAGAAACTTTCAAGAGTTATAAGAATGAGGTTGAAAATCAACTTAGCACTAAAATTAATATGATTCAAAGTAATAGAGGGGGAGAATACGTAGCTCCGTTTAAGGAATTCTACCAACAAAATGATATTATTCATCAGACAACAGCTTCATACTCACCTCAATCAAAAGGCATAGCTGAACGAAAAAATCAAACTCTTAAGGAGATGATGAATGCTATGTTGATTAGCTCGGGCTTACCCCAGAACATGTGGAGGGAAGCTGTGCTCTTAGCTAATCACATTCTAAACAAATTACCACACAAGAAAAAGGACAAAATCCTATATGAATTATGGAAAGGGAGAAAGCCTTCCTACGGTCACCTTAAAGTGTGGGGGTGCCTAGCCAAGGTAGAAATACCTCAGTCTAAAATGGTGAGAATAGGACCCAAGACTGTTGACTGTATTTTCATCGGATATGCTTACAACAGTAGCGCCTACCGATCTCTAGTGCGCAAGTCTGACAATCCTGAAATCAACGAGGGAATGGTCATGGAATCAAGGAATGCAACATTCTTTGAGAATATCTTTCCAAATAAGGAGAGGAAAGATCCAAGCTCTAATAAAAGAGCTCATGAAGCTACTCAAGGTTCTCATCAAGTTGCTGAGGAACCTAGATGCGACAAAAAGGCCAGACTGGCCAAGTCGTTTGGTCAAGATTTTCTGACATACGTGTTAGAAAATGAACCCGGGACAATCCAAGAGGCGTTGTCTAGTCCAGATGCTCCTTTCTGGAAAGAAGCTATCAACAGTGAGATAGAATCCATCATGCAAAACCACACATGGAAAATCGTAGATCTCTCAGCAGGTTGCAAACTTTTAGGTTGCAAGTGGATCCTTAAAAGAAAATTCAAAGCTGATGGATCAATCGATAAGTATAAAGCTCAGTTGGTAGCTAAAGGGTCAAACAGAAGGCAGGATATGATTTCTTTGACATGTATTCGCCGGTCACAAGAATCACATCTATTAGAGTACTCAAAGCTGTTGCAGCACTCTATAACCTCGAGATACATCAGATGGATGTAAAAACAACTTTCCTAAATGGAGAACTGGAAGAGAAAATATATATGGAACAACCTAAAGGGTTCGTTGTCCCCGGACAAGAACATAAAGTATGCAAGCTGGTCAAGTCACTATACTGGCTGAAACAGGCGTCGAAATAGTGACATGAGAAATTTGACAGAACAATGATGTCAAATGGCTTTAAGATCAATGAGTGTGATAAATGTGTATACATTAAAGGCACACCTGAGGCTTACGTAATTGTATGTCTATATGTAGACGACATGCTAATCACGAGAAGCAGTAATGATCTTATCGTAAAAACTAAGAACATGTTAAAGAACAACTTTCACATGAAAGATATGGGTCTAGCTGACGTCATACTAGGGATTAAAATCTGTAGGATGACTGAAGGAATTATTTTGTCACAATCTCACTATGTTGAGAATATACTCAAAAAATTTGATGCTTTTGACAAACCTCCGGCTAAGACTCAGGTAGACCTGAGTCTACACTTAGCTAAAAATAGAGGAGACCAAGTATCTCAACTAAAGTATGCAAGAATCATTGGGAGCCTGATGTACTTAAAAAATTAGACACGCCCTGATATTGCATACTCAGTTAGCAAGCTTAGTAGATTCATGAGTAATCCAGGACCAGACGAATGGCTAGCTCTAGAAAAGGTTCTAAAATATCTAAAATATACCATGAATTATGTCATACTTTATACTAGGTATCCAACTGTATTAGAAGGATACAGTGATGCGAATTGGATATCGGACACTAAAGATCCAAATCTACTAGTGGTTATGTGTTCACCATAGGTGGAGGAGCTGTGTCCTGGAAATCCTCTACACAAATGTGCATAGCTCGATCCACCATGAAGTCAGAGTTTATAGCACTAGATAAAGCTAGAAAAGAAGCTGAATGGCTCAGAAACTTCCTAGAGGATATTCCATGTTGGAACAAGCATGTGCCCCATGTATTGATACATTGTGATAGCATGTCTGCAATCGGGAGAGCACAAAGTACAATGTACAATGGTAAGTCTCGACACATCCGTAGGAGACATAACACTGTTAGGCAATTGATCTCTGGTGGTATAATTACTATTGATTATGTGAAGTCCAAAGACAATATAACTGATCCTTTGACGAAAGAAATCAATAAAGATCAAATGTGTAATGCAGTAAGGGGAATGGGGTTAAAACCTACACATTAAAGAACGTTCATAGCGGTAACTCAACCATGATGAGTGGAGATCCCACAAACTTGGTTCAATGAGACAACTAAGTTATGAATATTTCAGATGATTACTTGGAACCCATCCCATTCTCAGAAGCTGCCCAAGTGCGAACCTGCAGAGGTGTGGTAAGGTTAAGTGTTTACGCTTTTAATGATTCCTATACTAGGAAAATGTGGAGTATGGCATGATACTCCTGATGGGAGATCACCTATATAAGTGTGAAGTGATGCCGCTTCAAATAGAAAAATACTTATGAATCCAAGATAAAGTCCATGGCCAAAACGGACACAACGTGAGAACCAAAGGATATTAGAGATATCATTGTGTAAATATTATTGTCTTGGTTTACATAAAAAAGCTAACCTGTTCAAGACATCGCGTTCACTGAGCAGTAAATAAATCCAATAATATCTTACTAGAGAAGGTTCAAAGCCGTAAACTACCTATCTCGATGCAATGATATTTTGTCAAAACTTTTTCTTTGAAAAATGTCACCATGCATTAATCATCATTCATGTGGGGGATTGTTGGAATAAATGCAAATTAATGCATTTGGCCCAAAAGTGGAAAGTCCAAGTGGTAGGCCCATTAGTGGAAACGAAAAGTGCATTACCACATTGGAAACAACAAGAAAATTTTTCTAGTTTATAAAGAGAAGCGCCTTGTTAGCTAGGAAATTAGTTGACCACCTGGAAAGCCAACTCGGACCGTTGCGAGGATGGTGCGTAGCACGAGCACGAGCAAGCACACGCGCACATACGTGTGCACATGGTCCATTGAACGCAGGTTGCAATAGGCACTTTGTGGCACACTTTGTACTTCGCGCCTAAAATTTTTGGAGGATTCCGAAAAGTTCCAGAGCACGGACGAAGAGGTGCGAAGGGCCATAGAGCACCAGAATGCCTACCGAACGGTCACGAAGGCAGCCGCCAGGTAAAGATCCGACGGGGCACGACCAAAACCTAGACTGAATGGCGAAGGGATGCGAAGCAGCAACAGGGGTCCCTTCGGGCCTACATGCAGGCTTGAGATGCCTCTTCAGAAAGGATGGAGTCCCTTCAGAGATGCCAAGCAGTCCCTCGGATTCCAGCCCTCCACAGCTATAAATAGGCATCTCTCCCTCATTTGCAAATCATCCCAACTACAAGTGCATAAGCATTCATTAGCATTGTAGTTCTCTCTCTCTCTCTCTCTCTCTCACACACACAGAAAAGTTCGAATATCCAAGGTTCGCCTGAAGCTTCGAGGGTCGTTGTGCTACGAACTTGGAAGCAACCTAGTTGTTGTATCTTGGGGACGATTGCCGCAGCCCGTAAGCACTGAATATAGGGCTATCTCGTCTTACGGAGAAAGAGTCCAACTCTTGCCTCGACTATACCAGATCCTAATCAAGTACACCACCTCCGACAAACAACAACTCATATATTTTTACCTTATTTTTAGCAATGTTTAGGATAGATCTGGCTTCATGGTCTCTTGGAGAATCTCTGGGAGTTATATACGTAGATAACACTCTTCATGGATTATGACGGGTGTTTATCTAGTATTAGATGAGGTTTCTTGGCGTATTACTCTTTTTGGGAGCTTTTGAATGAATACAAATCTTTACTTATAAAAAAATTATATTAAGTTGGTTACTTTAGTGCTAATTATAAGAAAATATGTAGGCAAATCTGGTACATCGTAAACATCGTTTCTAAATTAAAATGTTTAAATTGCTAATTAAGTAATTATATTAAACTGACGTGCCAAGACTAGGACAGCTAACAGAGTGGAACTAAATACCCTTCCTAGTAATTCCTTGAAGCAGTAACGCATGAAATAGACTAATCAGGGCCAAACATTTTTTTCTTCTAGATAAGAGCAGACTTCAGTTTGATTCCATTTTTGGCACCGACAATTCACTAGGAGCCAATTAGCATGTAACCAGATTTCCCCATCTCCCTTGCATTAAGCTCGCCCCGGACATAAATTGGAATGGGAACAAAGTTTAATCCTTACTGTTGGAGGGTGACAGATAAAATATTGGCTATTATTACTTACTAGTAGGTTCTTTAGAATTTTTTTTAAAATAGATTATTAAAAAAAAATATTATTATCTGTTTTTCGTTTGGAATCAAGATTTTTTTCATTTTTTTCCATCATAGAGCATATAATTTAAGAAATATAATAAGGATATTATGAATACCACAGTTCTCTTTTTTATTTGGATGACTACTCTCCGAAGGCCAAAAGTATTTTTTATATTCGTAAGTTTTGAATTTAAGAATTTTTATTAGAGTCAAATACTATATGATGTTATTTAAAAAATGACTCCTCCAACATTTTCTTTTATATTAGCAACTCTTAATCCAACTCCAATTGTATGAATTCTAAAAGCTTTATAAAGTGTCAATATATGACTTATAATGAGAGAACCAGAAAAGTGCTTCAAGTCACAAATAACATACTAATTTTTAAGCTTATTTCGAAGAATTGGACCCAAGTGAATTTATTAAAGTTCATTATTGAGGATCCAAGAAATTCACATTGATTTTGAGCATTAATTAATAGAGAAAAGTCTACTTTAGTACTTTGTGGTATGACCCAAAATCATTTTAGTACACTGTGATAAAAAATTGACCAATTAAATCATAAAATTGACCAATTGAATCATACTTATTCTAATTAACATAAAAAGTCTATTGATAGTTGGCCGGCCCTGTCCGACCACGTAGACAAACCACATCAACAAAATTTGATGACGTGACACCACGCGGATAGGAGTGAGCATTTAATCCGATATCCAATGTCTGAATCCGAATCCGAATTTTTTTTCGTATTCGGATAATTTATTATTCAGATTCGGATTCAGATTATCCGAAGTTTTTAATTCGAATTCGGATTTGGATTCGGATAACAAAATAAGAGTTTGGATTATCCGAACTATTGTTGAATTTTTTTCCCTTATTTTCCTAGTCCCATAGTTGAATTTTTTTCCTTATTTTCATGGGCATGTTGAATATATTTTTTATGATGATGAGAAAGAACTACTAGTTGTGTTGAAACCCAAAAGAAAAGGATCGAGTGTCTCTCGTCGAAGTTTTTGAAGTAATTGTATCTTTTTTTTCAATCAGTTGTATTATTTCGGATAGTTCGGATTATCCGAATCTGAATCCGAAAAAAATTTGGATATTCGGATTCAGATAATTCACTGTTCGGATTCCGATTCGGATAGTAAAATATTCAATTCGAATAATTCGAATTTTCAGAAGTTCGAATAGTTCGAATTTTCAGAAGTTCGAATAGTTCTGATTCGAATAATCCGAATACTCACATCTACGCGCGGACATCCATCTCTCCCCCTCCTCTTCTACTTTCCCTCTCTCTCCTCCTCCTCCTCCTCCTGCCCAAAATAAAACCCAGAAAATCAACAAAGATAACCTCCTCCCAAAACCCAGCCACCATAGATAAAATTCGCACCAAAACATTGGGGCTGGATAATCGACAAAACGGCGAAGGTCGAGGCACCCGAACTCCGACGCTGTTTAATGACGTCGTCGAACTTCCTCTCTTCCCCTCCCCGCCGGTCCCTCTCGTACAGGTCCCGCCCCGCCAGGAAATCGCTCTCGTGCTGCTCTGCCGATCTCCGCCTTCCACGTGGCAAAGCTCGCGCCGTCCGAGCTGGCGGGTCCTCCTCCTCTGCCGCCGTCATCAAGACAGCAACCTTCGACGACGCTTGCTTCTTCAAGGAGACCTTCCCCGTCACTCGCACCAAAACAGAGTTATTCGAGAGGAGGCTGATACCAGAGCTCGAGTTATTCAGTTTGCATAAGGTGGGTTCCGAGAACCCAGCGAAACCCATGGAAGCTAATCCCCAACAACACAGCGACGGACAAAGAAAATCTCCACCGCCGTCGCGACGGACAGTCATCTTCAAAGTTTGGTTCTTTTTCTGTGTTAGATTTGTGGGTCTGAGATAATTTGGATTTTGGATTAATAAGGTTTTGTTGGATGGAGATGGAGGAATACATTATTTAGCTTTGATTGGGATAAAATTTTGGCAGGGGTTGTTGCAGTGAATAGGAGGCAGAAGATGAACGTGGTATTATAATTAGAAGAAGAAAGAAGAGGAGAGACAGAGGGGAGGAGGGAGAGGGGACCACGTGGTGCGACATCATTAAATTTTGTTGATTGGCTTGGCTACGTGGTCAGGTAGGGTTCGGACAGGTTCGGGTAGGTCTTGACAATTGCCCGTGGACTTTTTGATGTTAATTAGAACAAGTATGACTTGATTGATCATTTTTTACCACAGGGTACTAAAGTGATTTTGGGCCATACTACAAGGTACTAAAGTGGATTTTTCTCTAATTAATATCAAAGAATGAAATTTGCACCAAAGATCTAAAAGAGTAATTCTCTCTAATTAGGCATTCTATTTATGAAGTTTAATTTCAGCCATTAGTTTTTATTAGAAAGTTATATTCCAGGAACTTTTGATTTATTTATGCTAGATAATCATAGTTTGTAGCCTTCCTAAAAGGCTTAGATTTGATTCTTTTTAGTTTCTCTTTTCCGCCACACTTTTGGCTTCTATAGGAATCTCTTTGTAATATTGAGCTTATATACAGAGGCTTATGCAATGAGAAGAGGCAGAATATTTTTGATTAAAAACGTGAGCAAGTCTCTCTTTTGGTTCTACGGAACTTCTCGAACACTTCTGCTTTGAATTATCAAACGGATTTTCATCACCGTCTGTGACGTCTACGATATAGCAATGTTCGTTGTTTCAACTCAAGTAGCAGATCGTAGTCTTTATACCAAAATTCTTATTTGGTTGTGAGTACCGGGTCAAGATCTCCATCACAATCAAATCTAGAACAATTTGAGATTCAAAGTTTCATGGAGGAATCTCGTCGCATCGCATCTCATCATTGGAGGGGTCACGTCACCCCAATTTTTATGAAATATCGCATCGTTGGGTCAAATTGACACTTTATAAAACTTCTAGCATTCATAGCATCCAACTATTGCAATAGAGTGGATAGACTGAAGACCGAAGATGGTGACTGGATCGAGGAGAAACAACAACTGGAACGCTTGGCGCTGTATTACTATAGACAGCTCTACGCTAATGAACTGGAGCAAAAGAGCTGGGGCATGAGCAAACATAACCTTGTGGAGTTCATCAGAAAAGCCTTCGAGATGGAGACCCTACCCCACAATATCAATGAGACCCTCCTAGTCCTTGTGCCTAAAACCCAATCGCCAGAGACCATAAAGCAGTTTAGACCCATAATCCTTTCCAACGTAGCCTACAAAATCCTGACCAAACTCCTTGTAGCTAGAATCCAACCCAAACTACCTGATCTTATCTCCCAAGCCTAGGGAAGCTTCATCCCGGGGTGCCAAATTGCTAACAATGTTGTTATTTTACAGAAAGTCTTGCACTCGATGCAAAACAAAAAAGGAGCAAAAGGATGGATGGCGATCAAATTAGATCTAGAGAAAGCATATGATAGACTCATATGGAGTTTTGTGGAAGAAACCTTACGGGAGGCAGGAGTCCCGAACTTACTAACGCAAATCATCTTGAAGTGTGTAACAGGACCTACGATGCTAGTGCTGTGGAATGGCGAGATGTCAGAGCAATTCATGCCAACAAGAGGTCTCAGACAAGGAGACCCACTCTCACCATACTTGTTCGTCATGTGTATGGAATGTCTAGCTCATTGGATCACAGGGGAGGCCTAACGCAACCAATGGAGACAATTAAGATTACAAGACAGGGCCCAGTTGTAACACACCTCTTTTTTACAGATGTGGTACTTTTTGTCGAGGCGACCATGGAGCAAATTGACCTCATCAAAAAAGGCCTGGAGAACTTTTACAATGCCTCCGGACAAAAGATCAACAAGGACAAATCTCGAGTCTATTACTCGAAGAATCTACTGCATGCAACAACCCGAAGACTAAGCCGCAAGCTGGGAGTCCAACCTACTTTTGATCTAGGACGATTCTTGGGATCCCTGCCCTCCATTCCCGACCCATGAAAGAGACCTTTAGTTATATCGTGGAAAAAGCTCAATCACGCCTGGCCGAATGGAAGGCTAAACAACTTACTATGGCAGGAAGAGTTACTTTAACTCATTCTGTCCTTGCCACCCTTCCTTTCTATGCCATGCACGTAATACATTTACTCAGACCCATATGTGACAAACTTGATAGGATCAGCAGGGAGTTCATATGGGGCGATACAGAGGAGTCAAAACATGTTCACTTAGTCCGCTGAGAGAAAGTATGCAAGCCCAAATGCATGGCAGGACTTGGGATTCGATGTGCTCGCCATGCCAATGATGCCTTCCTAGCAAAATTGGGATGGCAGATACTGACACAACCAGAAGCGCTATGGGCCCAAATCCTCGAGAGAAAATATCGACATAACACGCAAGGATCACGCATAATAAAGGTCCATGCCAAGCAATCAACAATCTGGGGGGGGGGGGGGGTGGCTAATGAAGATAGCCAACCTGCTTAAGATGGGTACAAGGAGAGCGGTGGGTAATGGCGAGCAAATAAAGTTCTAGACAGATGAATGGACACTGGGAAGCCAGGCTCTAATTGATCATGGAGTACAGGTGCCAGAAGACCACCAGGAAAGATTGGTGAATAGTTATTGGGTAGCTGGAGCCGGCTGGAACTGGTCCATATTGTGCTCATTATTGCCTGAAGAATGGTCGTAAAAGATTGAAGCCATTTTTGTCGACGAGGAAGGAGGCAACCCCGATTTCCTAACATGGAAACTCTCAAGTAATGGAGAGTTTTTCACAAAATCAGCATACTTGGCAGCAATTAAAAGTCCCCTCCCGCCAGTTGATAATAATGTGATTTGGAAGGCTATCTGGTCCCTAAAAGTCCCGGAGGAACTTTGACTACTTTTTTGGACTTGCCAGAAAGGTCGTATCATGATGAACAAAGAGAGATGTCGAAGAAAGTTTGTGTCCAATCCTTACTGTCCCTCTTGTAAGGACAGAATTGAATCCATCCTTTATGTTCTCAGGGATTGCCCGAAGGCGAAAAAGATTTGGAGGACCGTGGTCCCTCGAAACTACTGGGACCTATTCTTCACAGTAGCAGTGCAACACTGGCTGGCTTCAAACATAAGAGAGGAGGCTAAGATGCAACTTGGAACCCCATGGAGCATCATTTTTGCGACCACAGTTTGGTGGTTGTGGAGGTAGAGAAATGACGTTGTCTTTGATAAGGGCCAGTTTCAAGGGGTACCAGATGATGTTTGTCCTGGAGCAAGCTAAAGAATTTTCTGCGGCATGGAAGAGCATAATCTCCAAGAGCGGCACCCAACTAACTCGGGTGGAAAGAGATATAAAGTGGAGGCCTCCCCCCGAAGGATGGTACAAGCTAAATATAGACAGAGCATCGAGAGAAAATCCAGGTCTTGCTGGAGCTGGTAGAGTATTTCAAGACTCCAATGGGACCTGGGTAATGGATTTCCAATGGAGAATTGGAGACTGCACATTGATTTTGGCAGAATTATGGACGATTTGGCAGGGCCTCTTAGTAGCAAGGCAAAGGAAGTACAGGCGGCTAGTGGTGGAAACTAATTCTCAACTAGCTGTGAGGTACTTATCCGAGGGAGTCACAAGAGATAATTCTTCGTATTCTCTCGTGAACAAATGTTAAGACCTAATTCGGCTAATAGAGCAGATTGAGGTCGTAATTTGCAGTAGAGAGTGTAATAGGGTTGCTGATAGGCTAGCAACTAGTGCTCTCAACCTCCGCAGGGGCATCAAGACTCTAACTAGTCCCCCAGACTTTTGTGTACCTCTCTTAGTGGAGGACGTAGGTTTAATTTCTCCTTGTATCCCTGCAGATTATGAATGAAAGGGTGCCAAGCACCCACCATTTACACAAAAAAAGAAAAAAGAAAAGGTCGTCACCCCAATTTTTAAGATTTTCACCCACGAGACGTGGATGGCATCTAGAGCTGGACTACTCTTCGCTCCCATCCCATGATACAAAGCGAAAAGAAAATTGACTATTAAGTATTAACACGGAAGAGACAAGGTGGAATAGAAAATCAAGTTTACAATTAATTGAAAAGAAAATAGTAAAAGTCAAACTTAGGCTGACTCAGGGACGCGTTAACGAGTACGGGCTCGTGTGTGGGCCACGGCCTGAAATCGAATAAACTGTTTGCTCTCTATTGACAGGATGGAATTTTTTTGCTAAATTTATCTTAGTTTCTTTTTATATATCATTTTTTTCAATCAAATAAATTCGATTTTTCCACCAAGTAAGCTAAGTGAGTTGACCAAAACAGTTCTTAGAGAAAATTATAAAGGTTCAAATCCCCTAATCGTTATTCTCCTCTACCTATAAAATAAGCTTTTAATTTTCCTTGTTTGTTTCCTGGATGGGATGGCCCAGCCATATTCCAGTCGATGACGATCCGCTTTGTAAGTAATTAAAGTCCTCGTTGAACGGGAAATTTGAAGTCAATTTCGTTTTTCTTTCCACGGGAATTTTGGTTGATAATTATAATTTATATTAAATCACATGGAATGGCGGTGGAATAAGTCTAGTGGAGTTTTCCACCATAAAAAAAGGACAAAACGAATGAAAATTGTAACAGTCTGTCCTTGAAATCGCATAAATTTAGGATTATTTGGGAGGCACACTTCCCTATGAAAATACTAGGGCAAACGAGAACAACAATACAAACCGGACAACACGAAGGAGACAGTTTGGAGCACCAATTGCGTATAGTTTTAGTAGGTATTGAGTTTCAATCTAAAATAACTTGTGTTAATTTAAACATCGCAGAGCCTGAAATAAACTAGTAAATGATTTTGTTTATGCCTTTTAGGGTATCGTGTGGCTTCAAGCATAAAAACCTAGTGGATCCAGGCCTAAAATGTGCTTGAACTTGCTCCAGGCCTTCTTGATCCCCTTGACCACGTTCCGTTTGGAAACCGGACCATACACTCCGAGCTCCAAAAGATCGTCGACTGTAACTCCCTGCGACCGGAACGAAGCAACCATATGTGGGTACAACTCCACCATATCCTTCCTGAACTTCTTACTCGTACCCCGCCGGCCACGCGAGCTAAGATTAACCTGATCATCATCATACCCCACCTGAGCACGGCCGCTGACGTAAGCCCTCGCCGCTAGCAGCACACGGCGGCCCCTCTCCAAGAAATGTCCGACAACGAGGGGCTCAAACCCCGCCGGCGGTTTCGAGATCACGTAGAGCATCGTCCTGCACGAGAGCCAGAAAGTATTTTCGTTGCAGGTGTCGGCTAACCGCTCCCACTTCTTTAGCCCTTTCACGGGCTGGTTGAGCCCGCTGGAGAAATGCCGTTCCGTGAGGACCAGTGCCTGGATAGAGAGGAGAACCTGCAGGACTGTCGACTGAGATGGGTCCCACATCTCCACGTTCTTCACGGGCCGTTTAGTAAGCAGGCTTATGCACACGTAACCGGAAGAATCGATGTAAGGGTTTATTCGGAGTCCGAACGACCGGTAGTGCACCTTTGGTGGGGAGTGTGGGTAGTCTGCCGGGAACGCGATGTCGAAGAAGAAGAGGCCGTCGTGGTAGGGCGTCCCAGCGACGCCCCCGATCGCCGCCCTGAGGAGGGTGATCCGGTCCTCGTAGGCACGCACGTGGATGCTGTCTGGGAGATGGCTTTCCAGAAGCTTCCACTCCTGGGTGATCTTCTTGTGGACCCTGCTCGTGACGTCGGTTGGGCAGGCCGGTAGGACGTCGAGATAATAGCTGTGGTCGGTTGGGGAGGTCGGTAGAACGTCGAATGTGGGGAAAGGTTCGGTCATGGTTGGTGGCTACCTAGCTAGGGTTTGTGGTGGTTTTAATTTAGTGAGATAGAGAGGCCTTTATAAGCACTACGAGATGATGATAAATAAGGTTTTTTTTTAGAAATCTTAGGTGGATCGGTAGCTAGGGTTTGTGGTGGTTTTAATTTAGTGAGATAGAGAGGTCTTTATAAGCACTACGGGATGATGATAAATAAGGTTTTTTTTTAAAAAATCTTAGGTGGATCCTATATACTAAGTCATAATTCTCTATGATTATGATTTATTATAGATTCATCAATCTACTATTAACATGTGGATTAACTACTTATTTATTAAATAGTTCACTAGGATAGATAAATATGAAAACTAAATCAGAGATTATTGTGATAATATCTTTAAAAAATTGTTTCTTAATCAAATTTTGTAATTGAAAATTAGTCCAATTTAATAACAACAATCATGAATCAATTTTGTAGAAGAAAAATAAGTCAATTAAGCTGATCACTTTTTTTAGGGTTAAATCATGAATTAATCGTTTCTTTTTTTTTTTGCTGCCGAAACAATCAAAACAGTAGCAAATAATATTTCTTCAAAATTGTATTGTTGGAGGCTACTGTCTCAATTAAAAAAAATTCTAAAGTCACAGACTTTCCAAGAGCAAAGAAGAAGGAAGATAGTTTCTTTCGTTTCTTTGATTCTTGTAAGTAAATCGCCCTTCATCTTGTGTTTTTCTTCCTTTGATTTTTGGCTTATTTTTCATGATTTGAGTAAATCGCCCTTCATAAGGAAACGATTAATCGCTTATTTTTCGGTAGCAAAAAAAAAAGGATACGATTAATTCATGATTGAATCCTAAAAAAAAGTGATCAGCTTTATTGGCTTATTTTTCTTTTCCAAAATCGGTGAATTTAGAAATTTTTTTTAGAATTTTCGGCAAACTCCAAAAATATTGTTTGCTAATGTTTTGAGTTTTTTTTGGCAAGACTCCACAAAAATTAATTCATAGTTGTTCTTATTAAATTGGACTATTTTCATATTACAGAATTTGATTAGGAAATCATTTTTAAAGATATTATCACAATAATTTCTGATTTAGTTTCAATATTTATCTATTCTAATCAACTATTTAATTAATAAGTAGATAATTCACATGTTAATAGGAGATTGGTGGATCTATACCAAGTCACATTATGACTTGGTATAGAAAGTTCACCATAGAATTTCTCTCTTTTTTAATGTGATACCCATAAATGATATGTACTGTCTGAAACGCTCAAGTGATTTGATTTAACTATTCATATCAACAAGGTGCACCTTCTTTTCCGGCACACATCCTGAGAGAACTCTAAGGTTAAACGCATTTGCCCGGGAGTAGGATCAGGATGGGTGACCTCCTGGAAAATTTCCCAGGGTGCGTGCGAGTGAGGACAAACGCTAGAAAAGACTTGTGTTGATCTATTGATTTGACTATTCATATCAACAACGTGCACTATCCTGAGAGAACTCCAAGGTTAAACGTGTTTGGCCGGGAGTAGGATCAGGATGGGTGACCTCCTGAAAAGTTTTCCAGTTTTCCAGGGTGCGTGCGAGTGAGGACAAAGCACACTGGAAAAGATCTGTGTTGGTCTGTGGAGACAGTCGATCAAATCACGGGGCGTTACATTTAATCTCTTGTGGTTCTACTTATTTTGTTTTGAAGAGGCAGGTAGTTGCGAGATTACAATTTCTCCTTTTGCCTATATAGCGATATTAATAAAATTTTAGCTTATTCAAAAAAACTTATTGTAAGAGGTATGGTGTTCGGTTAATTAAGTCTGCCTTTATTCTGCTGTTGGGTTTGAATTGGGATCTTATTTATTGTTATATTTGACATATATTTCTAGCAAAAAAGATGATGTCGTGATTTACTTTCCCAGTCGGTAGGTTCAGTCAATTCTAATCTACCAATAATTTGAAAATGGATTGTTTAAGGCCCACTATAAATTAAAAACTAAATCATAAGGATATATGTGTTCACGAACGAAATCAAGATGAATAAATTAAAGAAGGAGATTGGTCATCTGAAAATATTTGGCAAGACGTCTTGGGATAAAATAGAAGATTCTCTCAAAATATTTTCATGAATTAATGTTAATATTATCCATATCTAATTAGCGTTTATTCTTAGATGACCCTTTACATAAAAGGGATGCGCATGTGGTTATGTAGCGGGGGAGGAAATAATTTGATGTGCATCCCAAGGGACGTGGCCTTTGATTTTTATTATTAACTATTTTTTTGAAGATTATTTAATTAACTAATTAATTTTTTATTTTTAATATTTTTAAATTTTATCGTAATAAAGCCTGCCATTTGGTCATTACTAGGGATGCCATTTTAAAATAATCGGGACTTCTATTTAATTAATTTATTTTTAAAGTTTATTAAATATTAATTGAGCATGAAATTTTGAATAGCAGGACATGTCATTTACACATTAACAAGCATGCCATTTAGAAATAACCGGACATCTCATTTAATTAATTAATTAAATTTATTAAATATTAATCGGGCATGCCATTAGCCATAACTTGGCATGCCATTTGGACATAACTGGGTATATCATTAGTCATACCTAGTCATGTCATTTAAATATAATCGAGCATATAATTAGTTATAACCAAACATGCCATTAAAACATAACCGAGCATATCATTAGACATAACCGGCGTCTTGAGCATGCAGTTCGTTCTGTTCCTAACTGATCCAACGTATTGTAGAAAGTTAATGTGGAAGTTGTAATCGAAAATAGAAGCCTTGATGTTAATCCGTATTCTTTTATTTCATTTACTCTTGACGCTCGTTTGGTAGCCAGTCAAAGATAGGAAGGACTAGAAAATGACATTACTATATAACTTTTTTCGTGATATATGATGGTATTAAAATGGTAACTGCCTAGAAAATGAATATTAAATTAGCAATCATCATAAACCTCTTATTTTGAACAATATTATCTCTTAACATTCTTCTTGTTCATCTAGTGTTTTTTTTCCGTTTTTTGGTTAGAAAAACAATTAAATACCACATTATTTATTCATAATTGTTTCACCCATTGCTGTGACAGACAAACTCTTGACATGATAATAACGGACGCACCAAGATGAAAACCGATTATATTTATGTAACAAACCTAATCGAAGATTAGGGTTCAAGAGAGTTGAGAATTGGGGAAAAGGGGAAAGAAGGAAGAAGATAGAAAGAGGGAGAGAGAACGTAACTATTCCTTTAGGAATTTTGATATCAGATGTCAATAATTCCCAAGTATTCTTCCTATCACTTTTTATACTACTTTGATCAATTACAGATTAATCACTCTAACTAGCAACTATTACAATTGAGTACCACGAATGTTACAACTCCGCCCTTCAAAAGTACCTTGTCCTCAAGGTTCAAGGAACATGAAAATCAGAATAGCTAACTCGCCGATGCAACTCCCTCATAGCGACCCGTTGAGCATCAGCTGAAACCAATTCTGAGTAGTGAACTTCAGTCCTTTGCCAGCTGGGTGTGATTGTTTCCCTATGCTTCGACGATAGGCTTGTAAGCAAGGAAGAGAACGTACTTGGCAAATCAAAGATCACGACTCTGCCTTTCGAATGCAGGAGTTGCAACTTCCATCTTCTCAATTGTAAGTTCACTAAAGGAATCCAATTCTCGTTGCCAAAATGGTGCGACTTGAAAATAAATAATTTGTGCTTCAAACCTCCTGGGTCAAAGACATGTATAGTCATCATCTCCATTTTAACGCAGCAACTTTCATTTGCCGTGTCGTTCTCGCAAGTGCAAAAGCAAATGTAATCTTGGAGTTCACTTCCCTCCTTGAGTCTGGATGACTTTATTCCAACAGGGAGCATGAAACCACCCTCCTTAGTTGAACAACATTCTGCAAAAATTGTCAAATCAGCAGAAATTGCAGCTGCTTAGTGCGCCTTCCATTGCATAAGAGCTGTTGTAATATGCGGCTGCAGTAAGAGTGTAGCATGAGGGAAATCTGCAACCAATTGTAGCATTGTTGCTGCATCCGATTTCAGTCCCGCAGATGTTGGAAATGCAGCAAATGAACCTGCAAGGATCTTCAAAGGAAACTGCTACAGAAATGCTGTCATCACAGAGCATATAATATTCAGTTATTGGCGTCCTTGGATTGTCAACAATACCTCAGGTGGTTTATCTTTCCAGCTCAATTCTGCTGCTGTACAACATCGTAAAACTGCACGAGATGGCAGAGCTTCTGCTGTACCAACTTGCAGGGCTGCTGCGGAACTGAATTGCAGGGTTGTTGAACTATAAAATGACAAGTCTCGAGAGTCTTCCACTTGTAACAACACTTTTCTCACAATCTTAGCATCGACAACAGCTGCTAAGTCAATTTCACCAACAAACTGAACAAACAAATTCATGAACGATGCTCTAAGTCCATATCCTATAAGAAAAAGAGGTAAAGTTGTAATCTGCACAGAACCTGGAGTACCTACTGCTAACCCAACATGAGATGTGGCTTTCAACTTCTCAAATTTTCTCACAAATTTCTTCACCACTCTCACTTGTTTCACTGCTTCATAACCCTTATTCTCAAATATAGTACACATCTCATACACAAGCTTATTCCAATTCATTTTCTCGTGGTTCACAAACAAGGAAAAGAACCCAACACCACGAAATTCATAAGCAACTTCACCAACATTTTTGTTGTACTGGTCTCTGTCAAGAACTATCCCTGTTTCACCTTTATCTTGACTAACATTCTCACTGCAATGATGATTCTGCCTCTTGACATCAAAAGTAATTTGTGAGCAAGTTCTTGGATATTTAGGAATATTGTTACCATTCACTATACCATTTGCTGGATTCATAACATGGCAAATTGCATTCTCAATTTGATGCTGCTTAGTTCCATTCATGTCATCATCATTCCAAGAAGAGCAAACACCCACATGTTTTTCAGGAATGACAGTAACAAGATCCATATCATCCAAACTTAACAACCCAAGTCCTTGAGCAGGCATCAAAATCGGATCATTACACACGCTCTTCACTTCTGGACTAATTTTCACAATAACCTCGGGTCTCACCAACCTGTTGCCATCCATATCGTTGTGATCTTTTCCAGTAAAAGAATCTTGTGGCCTTCTCCGATATAGTCCATCTTCGCCCATCTCATTAGAAGACCGAAACTTAATCGAGTCATCTACTTTTCCATGAATTTCTTCGAATCTGTCCAACCTCACTTGACTTTCTAATTTGAAATCATAGAAATTATCCACCACAATTGCCCTTACTTTGCTTTCTTGGCCAAGAACAAAATCAGATTTGAAATCTCCAGTAGCATTTGTTGCGACGGCCGCAACTGAAATGTTATCAGGTACACTAAAATTCTGATCCAAAACTTGCATACCCATATGGTTTTCTCCTTTTAATTCACTAAAATTCTGATCAGAAATCAAGCCACGCATCTCCGCAACAGATTCATCAATTTGCTCTTCGTTCTCAAAGCGTGTACATAATGCCTCGAGGAACTCATCCCAGCAAGCCTCTTCGTTGCCCAAACACCGTGACCAATACCACAATCTCGCCTTGTCCACCAACAAATCAGCTACTAAACTATCCTTGTAGATATCTAGGGATCGGTTCACCGAGAAATATTCTTCACAAACCCTAATCCAAGCCCTCGGGTTAACACCCGAAAAGGTAGGAAGATCGGAAAAACCCAGTTGAGACAGAAATTTGTTTACCTCTTGATGTCTCTCCGGCAAAAGAATCTTGTGTCGCGGCATCTCCTTCGCTTCACTAAGGCGACTCCCTAAGGTTGGAGCGGGATGGTTACTGTTCCACCCACCGCGCTCAACCACCCTGGTGTTCTTCTCCGGTAGGCGTTGGGTTTCCGTCGCTTCTTGGCATCGTTCTTGAGGGAAAAAGGAATATTCCTCTCTGGCCAAGGTTTCTTTGCGGGACTCCCTCGAACTCCGACGAGTGTCAGCGTCAGTCTTCCCGAACTCCTCCATCTTCCGGCTACTCTGCCCCAAGTCCTCCAAGGCCGTAATCGTCGAACTCCGAGTATTCTCCAGGATATGAGATTGATTCTCTATATGCCTCCACCGTGCCATTAGCTAGCAATTCCGAGGATTGCGTAGCTTTGATACCATGTAACAAACCTAATCGAAGATTAGGGTTCAAGAGAGTTGAGAATTGGGAAAAAGGGGAAAGAAGGAAGAAGATAGAAAGAGGGAGAGAGAACGTAACTATTCCTTTAGGAATTTTGATATCAAATGTCAATAATTCCCAAGTATTCTTCCTATCGCTTTTTATACTACTTTGATCAATTATAGATTAATCACTCTAACTAGCAACTATTACAATTGAGTACCACGAATGTTACAATTTACGATAATACTTTGATCAAGAATACTATAGATAGGAATTTCAGATGACGCACATACAACTAACTGATGCAACTAAATATAAAAATTACACTTTCCCTGAAAATCATATATGACATCTATGTACAGGCACGGACCATGCTTTCATCTCTAAAGAAACCAGTGCACTTGAAGTCATCTCTAAAGAAACAATGTGGACTTGCTTTCATCCAGTATTCACAGCTGCAAACTTCTCAAACGGATCCACAAGTGAAAGCAGAATACCAATTCTCGGTAATCCGCTTTCAAATGGAGGTCCGATGCAATTCCTCGAACGACCTGTCGGCAGGGACAAGACAAATAACATGTCATCCATTCACATTGCAATGACAGTAACAAAGCAGCCTGTAACGGTAATCTATCTGTATAGGCTGACATCAGAAACATTTACCATTTGAGGTCACTTGGCTGAATGAATGCTCTGGAACGACGACATCCAGCCATTCGAAGAACCAACTTTGCTTCTCTGTCCATGGCCAGGGTTGGCGGTTTCTCCAGAATTTACTCTTTTCTGGACATTTCTTTTTGAGGTCCCAGCAAGAGTGAACAAACTGGTGGGTATGTGGGCATCACTAACGTAAACTTGATTTGTGTTGATAATATCTAGAATTATCTAGACATTACATGTATGATCAAGAGTGTTCTTGTAATTAGAAGAAAATTCTAGAGCTAGTTATAAAATAAGTAATTAATCTAGATAAGTCTAGATGTCAAAAAACGGTGGGCTGTAATCTAGAAAAATCCAGAGATTTTCCAAGTCGGTAGCTACCATCGCTAAATAGGCAAATGAGTTAGCAAATAAATGTTGTAATTGCGTGAACAAGTAAAGTAGTTCACGTAATTGAGTGTGTAATTGAGAGAGAAAAACAAGAGCAAGTGTTGTAAGAAATCAGTGAGGTCTACGCAATAAAATTCAGTTTTCTTTTGAGTGAGAATTGAGAGCAACTTCACTAAATCTTTCAAGATCATTTTGGCCTTTTAATCTCAAATCCATTTCTAACAAAGTGGCATCAGAGCCAGGTTCAAATGGCTATTGGCATGAAGACAACTATGAAAATTGGTCCATCCAAATGAACGCGTTACTCGACTCACAAGATGCGTGGCACATCGTAGAGAAAGGTTATGTCGGACCAGAAGATGAAGCGGCACTTTTACAAAACCAAAAGAAAGTGTTGCGTGGCTCGAGAAAGAGAGACAAGAAAGCTCTCTACCTCATCTATCAAGGTATAGATGAGTCATCGTTCGAGAAGATATCGAGGGCCGCTACCGCGAAGCAAGCTTGGAAGATTTTACAAAATTCTTTCAAAGGAGTTGATAAAGTGAAGAAGGTTCAATTACAAACTTTAAGAGGTGAGTTCAAATCTCTCTTTATGAAAGATTCTGAATCAATATCGGATTACTTTTCAAGAGTTTTGGTTGTCATCAACCAATTAAGAAGAAATGGTGAAGTCTTGGAGGATAGTCGTGTGATCGAGAAAATACTACGATCACTTATTCCAATATTCGATTACATCGTAGTCGTGATTAAAGAATCATGGGAGCCTTGCAAGCTCATGAAGAAAGGATGAAAAAAAGAAAGCAAGAAGGTGTTGTAGAACAAGTCCTACAAGCAAAGCTCACTTTAAAAGAAAGAGGATAGAGCTCTAGAAGTAACAATAGAGGAAGAGGACGTGGCTATTACAAGGAAAAAGGAAGAGGCAAGCCGAATGACAATGATCAAAGAGGGCAGAGGCCAAGCTCCACAAGAGGATGTGGAAGAGGAAATTATTCATGGCGCAACTATAAGCCAAGGTATGACAAATCTCAAATTGAATGCTATAATTGTCATAAGTTTGGTCATTATGCTTCAGAGTGTCAATTTTTTGAGTCAACGAGAAAGTCAACTATGTTAGTAAAGAAGATCAGACCTTGTTAGTGGCCTACAAAGAAGATGGCTATGATGAAAATTGCACGTGGGTGCTTGATACTGGAGCGAGCAACCATATTTGCAGAATGAAGGAGAATTTTGTGGAGCTTAATGAATCAGTTTTTGGCAACGTGACATTCGGGAATATTGTAAAAACTACGATGAGTGGTCTTGTCAAAATCTTGATTTGATTGAAAAAATAGAAATCATCAGTTTATTTCTAATGTTTATTATGTCCTTAATATTAAAATAAATATATTAAGTATGGGACAACTCTTAGAAAAGGGCTACAAGATGAATATGGAGAACCTTAGCCTATTTATATCTATTGACCATGCGGATCAATTTTGTGAAGGATGTTTACTTGGAAAATACTTTAGGAAAAGTTTTCCTAAAGAAGCATTGACGAGAGCCACAAAACCACTGCAGTTGGTTCACACAGATGTTTGTGGACCTTATGATGAAAATAACTATTTCCTCATAATTGTTAATAATTTTAGTTGAAAAACTTGGGTTTATTTCTTGAAACAAAAATTAGAAATTTTCTCCAATTTTAAAAAATTTAAAATCCTTATGGAGAAAGAAAGTGACTTTAAAATTATGGCGGTGAGATCAGACAGAGGAGGAGATATCTTCTTCAAAAGAGTTCGAGGCCTATTGTGAAGATAAAGGAATACGTCGTCCTCTTACAGTTCCATATATGCTATAACAAAATGGTGTTGCCAAAAGAAGAAATAGGACAATTCTCAACATGGCCCGAAGTATGTTGAAGACCAAGAGAGTGTCCAAGGAGTTATGGGCAGAAGCAGTTGATTGTGTAGTTTATTTGATAAACCAATGTCCTACAAGAAGTGTGTGGAACATGACTCCTCTAGAAGCATGGAGTGAAGTAAAACTCGGTGTCTCACATTTACGAGTATTTAAAAGTATTGCATATGCTCATGTGCCAAGTCAGATAAGATCGAAGCTTGATGACAAGAGTGCCAAGTATATATTCATTGGTTATGACTCTCAATCCAAGGGATACAAGCTGTACAACCTGATCAATCGAAAGGTCGTCATTAGCAGAGATGTGGAGTTCGATGAAGAAGGCATCTGGAATTTTGGTGTTCAAAAAAAGGATTATAATTTTCTCCCTATCTTAGAAGAAGAAGATTCACCAGAATCAGTTGTTCCAACTACTTCACCACCTCCACCACCTCCAGCAGAGCATCATGATCCATCATCATCAGATGAAAGCTCGAACAAAAGGCCCTTATGGATGAAGAGTTTAGATGATATTTACAAAGATAATGTATCTCTCTTTTATTTTTTTGCAGATAGTGATCCAATGACTTTCGAAGAAGCTGTGGAAAGTGAAAGATGGAGAAAGGCGATGGATGAAGAAATTAAGGCAATAAAAAAGAATAATACATAGGAGCTCGTAACACTTCCAAAGGGATAAGGAGTAATTGGAGTAAAGTTGGTGTATAAAGCCAAGAAAAATGCCAAAGGAGAAGTTGAAAGATACAAAGCAAGATTGGTTGTTAAAAGCTACAATCAAAGAGAAGCCATCAACTATGATGAGGCATTTGTTCATGTTGCTCATCTTGAAACTATTAGATTAATTATTTCATTAGCTGCTCAAAATAGATGGAAAGTTCATCAAATGAACGTCAAGTCTACCTTTTTAAACAGGCATCTTGAAGAGACAGTGTACGTCGAGCAGCCGCCGGGGTATAAAGTCAAAGGACATGGAGATAAAGTCTTAAAGTTGAAAAAGGCTTTATACGGCCTAAAACAAGAACCAAGGACGTGGTACAGCAGAATCGACAAGTACTTCCAAGAAAGCAGAATCGACAAGTTCTTGGTTCTTGTACAAGGCCAGATATTCTCTATGGAGTTGGACTAGTCATTCGTTACATGGAGGCACCTACAACTACTCACATGAAGTTTGCCAAGAGAATTCTGCACTATATAAAAGGTAAGCTTGATTTTGGTCTATTTTACTCGTCGTCGGACAAGTATAAACTCGTTGGATATAGTGATAGCAATTGGGCCGGAGACCTGAATGAAAGAAAAAGTACTACTAGATTTGTATTTTTTCACGGAGATACGAATTTTACTTGGAGTTCAAAGAAGCAACCGATTGTTACACTCTCTACCTGCGAAGCTGAGTACGTCGCAGCAGCATCGTGTGTCTGTCACGTGATATGATTAAGGAGTTTGATGAAGGAGCTGAAAATAGAGCAGGAAGAGCCGACTACGATATATGTGGACAACAAGTCGGCAATTGCTTTAGCAAAGAATCTGGTATTTCACGACCGCAGCAAACATATCGACACAATGTACCATTTTATAAGACAGTACATATAAGAGAAAAAGGTACAATTGAAATGCACGAAAACTCAAGATCAAGTCGCGGATATATTCACAAAGTTACTAAAGCATGAAGTCTTCGTCAAGATGCAAGAAATACTTGGAGTTATCTGCAAATCAAGTTTAAGAAAGGATATTGAAAAGTAAACTTGATTTGTGTTGATAATATCTAGACATTACATGCATGATCAAGAGTGTTCTTGTAATTAGAAGAAAATTCTAGAGCTAGTTATAAAATAAGTAATTAATCTAGATAAATCTAGATGTCAAAAATGGTGGGCTGTAAAATGTACGTCTCAAGAAAAATCCAGAGATTTTCCAAGTCGGTAGCTACCATCTATAAATAGGCAAATGAGTTAGCAAATAAAGGTCGTAATTGCGTGAACAAGTAGTTCACGTAATTGAGTGTGTAATTGAGAGAGAAAAACAAGAGCAAGTGTTATAAGAAATCAGTGAGGTCTACGTAATAAAATTCAGTTTTCTTTTGAGTGAGAATTGAGAGCAACTTCACTAAATCCTTCAAGATCCTTTTGGCCTTTAATCTCAAATCAATTTCCAACACTAACGATCTGTGGAGGAAACTATTTAGGTGATTGAGCCCCAAACTAAGTACGATGCATAGAATTAGACAGTAGACAGAATTTTGCAGAGAAATGCTATTAAAGGATGAGACACACATTCTTCTCAACATGATTTTCAGAAGTCATAGTCATAAATATTTTCATAGCCTGCAATTGAGAAATGTGAACAAAAACCAAGACCGTCATAAATATTGAGCATTTCATAACTTCATAGTTCGTTGATTGCCAATAACAAAACCAAATCAAAATGTGGAATATGCTTGGCCTGGCCTACTGCTTTAAAGGGTGAAACAACTAGCTGTATATCCATTCAATTTTGCTGCTCAAAAGACCTAACATGTGATCATGCCTATTCTAGGAAGAACATGTTAGAAGATAACATCATGCCATATCATTGGCTCAATGATATAGTCATTGATTTCACCAATAAACAAGCTTCAAATTGTCTACAAATTAGTGAATACCAAGAGGCTCAAATTTCAATACCTTCGTGCTGGAACAAATCACGAAACAAGCGCTTCAAGAACCCATAATCTGGGCGTTGATCAAAGGTCAGTGAGTGGCAGTAATGGAGGTATGATGCAAACTCTACAGGATGCGATTTGCACAAAACCTGAAAAGAGAAGAGATGTATTCAGGGGAAACTGCAATTAGCATGCCTTGAGTTGTGCTAGTATACACGCACCTCAATTGGAGTCGACAATTTTTTTTCCACATATTTTGTCATATTTCTGCTTCTTTGTGGCGGCTTTCAAACCGTGCCATGGAAGGCTAGAGAGAATAGGCAACTCAGTTAGCAAAGAAACAAGCTCACCAAGGGTGATCATCTCAAACATCAGCCAGAATAAACATTCTATACTATACAGAAGAATTAGATGGTGTGAGGGATCTTCACTCGACCGTTAAGCTTCTGAAACTCACCTTCCTCTCAGAAAATATAACAGCACGTAGTCAAGTGATTCCAAATCATCCCTTCGACTTTGTTCTACAACAGGAAGCCAGTAAAGCGTATGAGCTTGTCTCAAGCAAGAGAATCGCACCTGTAGTGTGCACTAACAAGCCAAATCCTTGCAGTTTCTTGCTTACCAATTCAAAGATGAGTGTTGCAACTGGCATAACGTGCAGTTCCTGTAAGGTTTTTATTCTCCCTGTACAATGCAGTTAGCATCAGAATTGACAAGTAACAACATCGAAGGCTCAAACCAGATGTGCCTGAGCTTTTACGAAAAAAAAGACTGACAACAAATCAGTGAACCACCTATAAGAAATGTGACGATTTGTTGTTGCGTCACGATATCTTTTCGCGAGGCCAAAATCAATTATGTAGACCTAATACAACATTAGGCATCAGCAACCTAAAAATCAAAGAAGTGAGAAAATGTCTGAAAGGATGGAAGCATAAAGACCTGATTTGCTTTCCGACCGAGACCCATCAAGAAGTTGTCCGGCTTTATATCCCTGTGAAGAAACCTTTTGGAGTGCACAAACTCTATTCTGATAATTTATAAAAAAGATAGCAAAATAAGAACCATCATAAGTAAAACAAAAAGAATCGAAACCACTGATTAATCCCAGACTGCGTATACATCACGGACACCATGGACACACCATTTGATCAGCCAACATCAGCACCGTCTTGAAGGAGAACTTCCGTCCACAATACACGAACAAATCCTCTAGGCTGGGACCGAGCAAGTCCATCACCATCACGTTGTCTTCCCCGTCCACCCCGCACCATTTTATCCCCGAAATCCCGCCTATATTTTAAAAGAAAACCCGAAAAACAGCACAAGCTCAACTCACATATTCCACACCGAAAAGAATACTGAAAATGGAGGAAAACAAAACAAAACCAAAACCAAAAGATAAGAGAAAAACATACTGCTTCCTTGCAGAATACTATACAGCTTCGCCTCGTACAGCAATTGCGGGTGCTTGGTTTTGTTATTCTCCTACACAGCGAATTCCGAAATGAAGTTAATCACAAAAAACTAAAAAGAGAGAGAGAGAGAGAACTGGGTAATTCGGCTTCGAGCTAATTAAAAGGAGAAGTAGCTGAAACCTACGATCTTAATAGCGACGCTTTCGAAGGTGTCGATATGCGTAGCTGCGAATTAAGAACCCTAAGTTAGTGAATTACTGTTGGTTCTTATCGACTTTTACCTCAAGCGTCTCTGTTGTGTTTGAATTATCGATGTGAAATTAGGTTTGTTACTCGAAGCATTTTGGACGGTGCATCGACGAGGGATTGTTCGGAATTAACGTTCAGGGAGACGTATCTTTTTCTAACTTTGTAGCAAAAGGAATGTAATTTATTTTCTGATTTCATATTTGAAATTAAAAGTGAAAAATTGAAGTTGGTTAGCTTATAATTCAAAAAATGAGACACAAAAGAAAGCAGGAGGATGTTTGTTTCTCTATTGGGAATCGGCTGGAGAAGGAAACCGAGGATTTTGCAATGTCTTCGGAATTGCGGCTTGGAGCAGCGAGGAGGCATCTGGCCTTGGAACCTCGCAGTGTTCTTGCAGTAATCGTAGATCATATATGAAGATCTGACTTTATTTCAGTGCGGCCAGGTCGCCGCTGCTTGGCTTGCTGTTTGATGAAGATGCTCAGCGGTTAGTGGCAGTCCTATCTGCACACCGAGTGATGCTGGCGGACCCTTGACCTCACAGGCCCTACCGTGAAATTGCGTAATCCTGCTATGCTCTACCAGTTGATCTTGACTATGCCGCCTTTGTTGCCCAGCTATTGGCGTGCTCATTGCCTGCTTGAGTGGACAACCGATTCCCTGATAGTTGCGGTAGACTTGGATCGGTACTCTGTCTACATGCTACCTGAGGTTGCAGCAGAGCAAGTGTTGCTGTCAGGTAAAATTTCTAGTTTTGAGATTGACTGAATTGTCTCGATATTTAGTGAGTTTCAATGGATAATTTTGCTCTCGCCATGACATTGGCAAATGATCACCAGGTTAACTTTGCACTAATTTCTCTTCGCACTTCAATGGAAACAATTAGATGTGAGGGAGAAAGCACATCACTTGAACCACTTAGCAGGAGCTCCGGGAAATAGTTCAGTTGTAAAAAACAGTAGTATGGTTGGACCACGGATAAAACTGCTACTCTCAGATTCTATTCCCCACTGTAAATACGTTCGTGTGGATAATGTATGGCCGACCTGACATATTCGCTAAGAATTCGAAGCCCATCTCTCCAAACGATGACTGCAAGTATTAACAATCAAGAAACAGCAAGCCTCCTTGGTGGAGTGTTTTATAAATTTTAAATTCAAAAGATGCGAATTCAAAAAAAAATTTACATTTTTTATCACTTAAACTAGTAGACTATTCAAGAATACATGTACAAAATTTACATTTTTTTTTAAAGGTAAATTTTTTAAACCAAAATTTATACCTCCACCTTATTAAGAATTCAGCAACTTAGAGAACAATACGCGTAAAGAACACGGACACAAGAGATAACGTAGTTCGACCTAATGCCTACGTCTACGGAGAGAGAGGAGAAATTTTATTGACGAGTGTCACGACCCAAATCGGTGGTCGGTGACCGGCGCTAGACTTTAACTACTTTAATCACAAAGAAATCTAGCCAGCTTCAAACGTATTCCGAATTTATAATAATAAGCCCTTAAATATAAAATTTAAAACTTAATGATCTTTAGTTTCATATTCTAAATTTACAAAATATAAGCCAAGCTTTTTCTTTTTAATACATATTCATATGTTCTTTTCCCAAGATCAAATTAAACTATGTAACTACGGAGCTTCTAGATCAAAGAGCAAAATACAAACTGGAGACGTTGATGCAAGTCCTGGAGAACAAAGTAGACTTGGTACAATCATAGTGGATCTCCGAACCAATACAACTTGTGTACGAGTTCCTGCAAAACTGGTGAGAGGGGGTTGAGTGTTTTGGAACACCCCGTAAACAAATAACATATGCATCGCAATTTATTTAGCCACTCAATGCACAGACATACCTAACACATGCATATGACTAACATGGCAATTGAATCATGCAGACATGTACAGTATCATAAAGTCATACTTACGAGATGACAAATATTAACATATAATCACAAAGACACAGAAACATGAGCAAACTACGCAACGTCTCATACCGTCACGTAATTTGACACATGAACACATAATTCCAAAATCAAATCATAGCATTGGACGAATATTCGGCAGAATCTAAATCGTGTCACTCGCTCCTCAATAAGAGGATACTATATCTCAAGGCGCCATCATCACCCAACCTTCTCGGCCAAATAGTTCTGCCCGCCGGAAGGCAACCATATCATATCAGACCAACCTCATCGGCCAAATAGTTCTGCCCGCCGGAAGGCAACCATATCATATCAGACCATCCTCATCGGCCAAATAGTTCTGCCCGCCGGAAGGCAACCATATCATATCAGTCCATCCTCATCGGCCAAATAGTTCTGCCCGCCGGAAGGCAACCATATCATATCAGACCATCCTCATCGGCCAAATAGTTCTGCCCGCCGGAAGGCAACAATATCATATAGGTATTCATATCACACAAACTCATAGGCTCCAAACAAATCAAATATATCCTATGAACAAACCAAACATTTCCGTTGCCCACTCAAGGCCAAATTAATCAAACACTTACAAATCATAATGTCACATCATAATGCTCTTATGACAAATGCATAATATGCACTAATAGTACCAAATTCAAATCATGAAAAATAAATAGAGTGCGCCAAAAAAAGCACGAGTCACATATTATTTGTTTACCGATTTCGGCTCGATGACCATCTGAATCGGTGATTCTCTTTCCAATATATAAATTCCTTCATTTAAAATTCAACTTGTTCGAATTTGATTTTCAATAATTCTTTTCCAAATATTTCTCAAAATATTTTCCAAGACCTGTGATATAAAATCACCAACGAATTTAATAGAACTATAAATCTTTAAATTTCTAACTCAAATGTTTCTACGTTACAACTATCCATAAGTATATTTGATTGCTTGTTCATGTCTTCTTCTTATCTCCTTGCTCTTTTACGTATGCTTTTTATTTTAAGCTTCGTCCATGAACAAGAATCTCCTAATATTCCAACTTAATCTAGCCAAAAATTAAATAACGGTGGCTCCATTTTCTCTTTTACTTCTAGTCTACTTCACCAAATAAAATATGAAAACGAACTCTACCTTTTTCACATCAAATCGTCAATTTTTCCATGATACCCAAACAATTTACTTATCTTCTCCTTATTAGTAAAGCTTACCTTAGATTACCTTTTATCTCTTTCCTCGTCCTTCTTGTCTGACCTAAACCAAACCCATCATTTATTGATCCTTCTGACCAATTACGTAACATCTTCTATTTATTATTTTTGGTTACCATTAATTCCAATTTCTAATTCTCTTGTCCATGAATCTATCTGTTCTATATCCATCAACTTAATTTTCGGTTTATTTCTTTTTAAGCTTTCTGCTTATCGTTTTTCTTTGGTTTACTTTTCATTCTAGTCATGGCCACGATTCAAGATTTTTATTCTTTAAATTCAAGTAACTAATCTAGTTTACAAAATCACTAACACAACCTTAAAATAAAGAAGGAGGTGAGCTTACCTTAGTGAAATCCCCTTCTTTGCCTCTCGGTCATCATCTCTACTTTGCTTACTTTTCTTTTCCCTCTTTATATTTTTGGTCCGTACTTGGTTGAAAAAAAATGGAACTAACTAACTTATATTGATCTTATCATATTTTCGCCGCCTTATGTATTTAATTGATTTTATCTTTGTTGGTTGTCAAATTCTTAATCCACCCACGTGTCTTTTCTTTCCATTTCATGGTAATCTTTTTCTGTATTGTGTTCGGTGCCAATAGCTAGAAGTCTCCCAGCTTACCTAGTACATATCTTATATTATAATGAGATATATTAGTTTCCGTGGTCAATGTAATTAACTGCCACGTTTTGTTCATTTTTTATTTTTTGGTTCTTATCCTTTGGTTAAGAGATATACTTAACCAACTTATTTCCTACTTTCCATCTTTTATTTACTTCTTGTCAAATTTTCAAATTTAGCCACATGATCATTTCTCTTTCTTGTCATGTTTTCTAGTTTGATGTCATTTTTTTTAATTTGATTGCTAATTCAGTTCACATAAATTTTACCTTGACGAAACACCGCCCCATGAAGAGATGAAATCTTGCAAGACCAATCCGACTCCACCAATTCTACCTCGGACCATAGATACACCACCATCAATAAGACCATCTCAACTTTCTCATCACCTTTGTTCAATCACTTGGAGCCAGCCCCCAAGCTCGAGCTTCCGAGCTTGCTTGGCATCTTTTCTCCAAACTATATTGAACCCCAACTAGCAAGTCCACCTGCTGAAGCAACCTTGTGACCAATAGCCGCGCCCTCTATTTTATGTTCAGCCCCATGCTCCACAATCTCGAACTGCTTTACCGCTGGACCTTCTTGTCACGAACCAATGCTACATGCCATAGCATACAAAGGGCAACCTTTTGTTCCACCAAGTAGAATCCTCGACATGTCCCGAACTCCACCGTTCGACCTTGAGTGAGATACCTGATTCGCCCATGGTGCTACCAACGGCTTCGCATTTCCCATGCAAAATCTACCCAACACCTTTGACGTGCACGTCCCTTTAGACAACCATAGCAGGAACTTGCTAACTTTATCTCCGCAAATCCTAACTCCACTCAAACTATTCATGTCAAGCCTTCGCTCCATCACAGAAGAGCTTTTCTCCCCTCCATCAGGCCAACGAGGTGACTCCACCTACAACTGTGTTCCCCACTAACTTGTAGGTGTTCCTAGCATTCCTTTCACCCTTCATCACCACCACATCATCTTTCTCCACCTCAATTAGCCCGCCTACAACCTTATAGATGTACCCGCTACAATCCAAGGCTCCTAATGAGATCAAATTCCTCTCCAAATTTGGAACATGCCTAACCCCACACAATTTCCTCTCAACGCCATCCCACATCTTGATTCTCAAGTCTCCTATGCCAACAATTCTACAAGTAGAACTATCACATATAGTCACTATACCTGAATCAACGAACTTGTAGGTGCCGAACCTCCCTTTCTTGGGCGTCATGTGAAAGGAACAAGTGCTATCCAAAATCTAGGAATCAGAATACTTTGGACTTGATAAAACAGAAAGAAGATCACCATCCGACAAGTCTGAATATGAGGCCACATTCATGGAACCCGATCATTTTCTCTCACGATCCCGAGTTCTTCTCGGACAATCTTTCTTTACGTGCCCTTTTTTTTCGCACTCGAAGTAATTTTCTTTGAACCTCCTTGACCTCGACCTGGATCCTTTTCCATCTTTACTATGACCACCATGGCTACCCCTCACAACCAGCTCTTTCGCTTGTTCATCGCCAATTTTTCTTCTTTGATAAAACCCTAACAGAGCACTTGTGATATCTTCCAATACCAGGGACTCCTTCTTCCAATACCAGGGACTCCTTCCCCCAAGTTAGAGTTGTAACCAAATTTTTGTAAGAGTCTGGTAAGGAATTCAGGAGCAACAATGCCTTATCTTCTTCCTCGAACTTCACATCAACCTTTCTCAAGTCGCTCACAAGTTGACTGAAAATATTAATGTGTTGGCTCAAATTTGAGCCCTCTTCCATCTTGAGCCCGTACAATCTTTGCTTAAGATAAAGCTTGTTTGACAAAGACTTAGACATATACCTTGCCTCTAATTTCTTCCATACCTCAGCTAGTGACTCCTCATCCATGACGTGATACATCACATCGTGCGCCAAACACAAGCAAATTGTCGCCACCGCCTTGGCCTCCATCTCCTTCCACTCTTGCTCCTCCATCTTCTCAACACACCTTATATTACTAAGTCAAATACTTTTTGATCAACTTATGGAAGCTCTTGAAGACTGTCAAGTGAGACGTGGGATAGTAGATACTATTGTTTGGAGATGGGATGAAAATAGGTACTCGGCTTTCTCATAGAGAAGACGTATAAAAGAAATTGACTTTTCTGTCACGCCGTTGATCAAGGAACTTTGGAAGGTATGGACAGGTTTGATTCCACTTAAGGTGGAGTGTTTCAAATGGTTAGCAATCCAAGGACGCATTCAGACTCGTGATGTGTTGATTAGAATGAAGAGAATTCAAGCATGGGAGGTGCTCTGTCTCTTTTGCCTTGAAGAGGATGAGACGGTGGTACATCTCTTGCTCCTTTGCCCTTTTTCTCAGTCCATCTGGGACCATTTCGTGAAGCGAATGAGTCTGGCATGGTGTGAATTCTTTTCTATGAATACCGCAATATCAAAATTGTGTGCAAGGTGGAATGGCGAAAAAGGTCTGGTATTCTTTGTTTGGTGTTATCATTCGGGGTATCTGGCTACATCGAAACAATGTAATCTTTGAAGAAAAATAATACGATCATGAGCTTCTCAAACATTCTATCTATAAACGGAGCTCGGGAATAGTTACTTTGGTCTAGAACTCTAAAAAATATTGATAATCAAGAGACTGAATTGTATTGTGACTCTCTTATGGTTAGGTAATGTGGGACTCGTTTTGTTAGGAGTCAATTTTAAGACAAGTTATTATAGGTCTGGGTAAGGTTGTGTAGATACTTTTGGCTGTTTCTTCTACTTTCGTTTCTATTGTAATTTCTGTTTTTTTAATGAAGTGTACTTTTATATATATATATATATATATATATATATATATATATATGGCCAACAGCGAAAAGAAAAGGAGTAGCGTATAATTAAGCATCTTTTTTTGTCTTCCGTATAATTGAATAATTACCACCCTAACGAAATTTTTTTTTTTACTCTTCGTAATTTTTGTTGTTCACTACCATCTTTTCCATTACGAATAAACAAGGCGGGAACCCAAACAGGCAAAACTCTTCCGAGATGGATTTACAAATACACACACCGATCAGCGATTTCATAAACCGAATATCGTCGGATGCTATTCAAAAAACGAACCTCTTCTATTTTACATTAACAAGGATTAATCCCACTCCAACTTTTGAAATAGTTCTAGATAGTAAAGCTATATAAAAGGTCGTCAGTCTTCACCCTAGTTTTTAAGATTTTCAAAGCGAAAAGGAAATTGACTATTACATGGAAGAGACGGGGTGGAATAGAAATTCAAATTTACTATTAATTGAAAAGAAAATAATTAAAATTGAATTTAGGCTGACCCAAGGACGCGTTAACGAGTATGTAGGGATGGCAATGGACAGGATTCGGGTAGATTTATAAGATCTAGATCTTTATCTTCTTTTTTAATGGTAGACCTAGATCCTTACCCTTATCCTTTTTTAAAATAAGGATTCGGGCAGGATCTGGGTCCTAAAAAATGGGACAGGATCAGGCGACCCGCGGGTCCGTATTTTAAAAAAAAATTAAATTATCTTTTGATAGTTTTCAAATAGCAATGGGACATTTTGATTCATTAAACATTTCAATACAAAGAATCCAAAAAAAAATTGCTCTATTTTGAACTTTCGTTTTAATAAAGAATTTTTATTTATCTACCAAAAAAATTGAGAATTTGGTATGATGTCTAATAATTAATATACATATATATTATTTTAATATTAATTTAAAAAATTCAGGTTGGATCAGGGCAGGATCCTGTATATACATATCCATGCACTTATCCTTTTAAAATATCAGGATCCGGGCAGGATGAGGGTTCCCACCTTGGTCTTGGAAGCAGGAAGCGGACCGAACCAGTTTGGAGTGTGCTCATCTTGAGGTAGATTTCTGGCTACATTCTGCTTTGAATTTGGAAAAGTTGTAAACTATAAAATTGTAGATCTTTGTCTTCCCTTTTCATAGCTGAAAAAAATCAGATCAATCCAATGTCTAAGTCAAAATCCACCGCTGATCTACCAAAGTCCGTCAGAACTCATCGAGCAAGCTAATACCAGAAATTGGCACTTTATTTAGACCTACTGCTGATCCGAATTAGGCAAGGCTCTTGAAAACAAAGTTGGAGATCTACTTCTTGGCTTTCCATGGCAATAAGAATCACTCCATTCCGAGGTCCGGGTAGAGTGTTACGGCCAATTTCTCGAAGATGGACGTTGCTACCTTAATACCCACCATGTGCTTGTGGAAACGCCAAAGCTCTCTTCCATGACTTCGTGCTAGGCACCGACATCCTGAACATGGATCTCAAGCCAAAGCTCATCTCCAAAGATGCAGACCTCTTGTCAAACCTCGCTTCCATGAATGCAAAATATTTGACCTCCAACAATATCTAGATTCTTGTTGCACAGCTCAGGAATCAGCTCATCGTATTGCTTGCGTAAATGCTGCAAAAAATTGGAAATAACAAAAATATTAGGAACTGTATCCATTTAGTAAACAGAGAACCCGGTATCCATCTGTAAAACGAGCGTGATGAAACCTTTAACCTGATATTTTTGAAAGGGGCCTTAAACCCAAAACCTCAGATTGATTCTACAGCTTGACACTGCCAAAAAAGATCTTAAAGCTTGGAAGATTTGTACTAGAGACAAGAGAGTCCAAAAGCTAAACAACATTTTTAATCCAGGATCTAAGTTGATCCATACAAAAATACTCGACCCGACTTAAAAACAAGTCTTGTGATAATACTCAAACGAAGATGTAATATTTGCATGTTACGTTTCATATTTCTATTGTTTTCTTATACCAACATAAAACGGCGACGTTGCAGGTCCAAGCAGAAAAATGCAACCCACAGCATAAGACGACTAGATAGGTCGAGGTATGAGCACTGCGGGAAGCTTGGACATGCCGAGGATCAAATTAGACACACCAAAATGCAAACATATATCTACGCTATTAGACATTACAGATTTGGGCAGAACTTTATATTACTCATTATCTTCCTTCCTGACGAGGTGTCGTCAAGATTTCAATAATTCGAGTAAGACATTACAGGTTTTCCATTTTTATTTGGCGCAAGGCTGGAGTAATGCCTTGGCATTTTACGGAGAAGATTCCCGTCTAAAAATTTGCTATTATCCTATGTATAATTTTCTTCAAACATTATATTTTTTGATGTAAAACGCAACATTAAGAACTTATTTGAAGTCAATTCTCGTTTTCCATTCCACGAGAATTTTGGTTGATATTTATAATTTCTGTTAAATTACATGAAATGGCGGTGGAATAAGTCTAGTGGAGTTGTCCACCTTAAAAGAGGAACAAAACTAATGAAAAATGCAATACTACGTATTAACTTTGCTAGTACTTGGAATCTCACCAAACACACGCACACACTTATAAAAAAGACACACGCTGTACACCACAAAAAACTTTGAAATTCGTGATAAAAGGAAGTGGGCACTCCCCTAATATTCTTAAAAAACTTTGGAATTATTTGGGAGGCACACTTCTATGTGGAAACACTAGGTCAATCAGAACAACAATCTAAACCCAATTTTACTAAAAAATAAATAAATAAATAAATCCAATTTTACTCGGATGAGTCGGATTAGCCTAGAAACGCAATAACCACATAAAAAGGAAACACGCCAACACAAAAGATATTTGCTCTATGGAATGAAGAATCATTAAATTTCCTTAATACTGTTAAGAAAGCGGCTATAGGATTTAGTTACTGATTTGGACTTTGCGGATGATTTAGGCGATAGCTTTCTATAGGTAAATGCAGTTTATCGGAAATAATACAAATTTATCGTTTAAAAAAATGGCAAGACAAAGAACAACTCTCAGTTTGGTACGTCAATTACCTATAGTTTTAGGAAGTATTAAATTTCAGTGTCACAAACATAAATAATATTAGAATCACTTCTAAAATAATTTGTGTTAAATTAAATATAGCAGAGCCCAAAAATAAACTAATAAATGATTTTTCAAGTTTAAGTAGAGATCTATACCCGAGGACTAGCTTCGCTATCATGTAGTTTCAAACAAAACAAAAAACCTAAACTCTGAGGTTCCTAAAAGGCGCTTGAACTTGCTCCAGGCCTTATTCATTCCCTTGACGACGTTCCCTTTGGAATCGGCTCATCCGCTCCGAGCTCCAAAAGATCGTCGACTGCAACCCCGCTCGACCAGAACGAAGCAACCATATACGGGTACAACTCCACCATATCCTTCCTGAACGTCTTCCTTGCATCCCGCCAGCAAGTAATTTACTTGATCATCATCATCAAAAGAGATTATGATGTAATTTACTTTCCCAATCGGTAAGTTCGGCCAATGCTAGTCAGCCAATAACTTTGGTCAACTCGAAAAATTCATTTATGCAAGTTGGCAAGACGCCATACACTAAAACAACATAATCTTCCGGTTGATTATCTTAGATTGACGTTAAGATAATCAATATTAATTAACATCTCTCATAAGTGTAATAATATGTGGATATTCACTCGACTAAATTTTATGATAATAAAAAAGACGTGAGAAGTAGCAGAAAGAAAACAAAACCTCTGCCATGGGGAGGAGAGACATCATAAGTCTGAAAATATTAACTCACAGTTATCACCATTGGAGCAAACGGCTTTCCAGTTGGTTCAGTTGGAGGTCGTGGAAAATTTACCGGCTCCACCCAGAACTTAATTTGGCATTCAAAACACACTTCAACTATAAACCTGAATCGACCGAAGATTTAATCCTAGTCAAATGGAAGAGTTTTAATATAAACCTTGCAGTCTCCAAAGATATGCATTAGTAGTGCTTCACTTTCCTTGAAGTTCCATCTCCACAAAACATTGTACTTGTAGGACTTAAGAAGCTCGCTGCAGATGCAATTTCAATATATGAGAGTGAATAGAGAGGTTCAAAGAATGGAAACGAACTTGGAGATAAACCTCCAACCTACGTACCTACCTATCAGTTTCTTTAATGGATGGTTCTGGCAGACGATGCACTGCTATGTAAATATCATCAAAAAATCCAACGGAAACTGGAACATACTGACGTCAGTATGGTATGGATACACATATATCTTAACAAGGCACGCGGTCGTAGTCCTCAAAGTGCACACTCCAACCGTGCATGCAAAACTTGGACATTAGAATAATGTTGTAATGTAATGCAGGAATAGAGAGAACTCACGGTGCAAGCCATCCTCCTTAGAATCTATTAGATTTGCAGAAATGACCTCTCTTTCAAAGGAACGATATACAACCATCCTAAATTTAACCTGCAAAAGCTAGCTAGAGTTAACCACTAGTCCATCCATTATAGAGAACAGTCCTCAAACTTGAAGCAGTCTCATAGTTGTAGACTTGAAGCAGTCCTCAAACTTGGATCTTTCCTTAAAATAAGTCTCGAGTCTGGACATAGGGTATAAGATACATCATATTCTTTATCAGCGATTCTAAAAATTTCTGGGCGGTTCTGAAATTACGCCCTAAAGACCAAAGATTTCTTGTGAATATAGAGAACCCAAGTGGGGGAAATTTCACAGAGAAGAACAATAAATCTAAACTAGGAACTGAGGGGGAAAGGAAATAAAAGACTTATGCTATTGATATTCTTGTTGTTGATAGAGAAAACCCTTGTGACCTTTATATAGCACATATAACTTAGTTGCCTGCGAATCCTAGAATTTCAGTGGCCAAGTAATTCTATCACAAATAGGAAACATAGATTTAATGACTAATCAGAAAAAAAAAAGGTCTAAAAGCCCAATATCAATATATTAATAAAGCTATGTGATTAATTCTGAGAAAAAATTATGAAGAATTATTCTTACTAGTATTATTATCTTTACGGTCCACCAAGGATGGGCCTACTTGCATGTGAGCATCGGGCGTTCTCGCTCGGGCCCAACCTCTCTCCCATTTGCACTATGACAGCCGGAAAATACAAATATATTGGTATTCAGATTTTTCTCCAAAAAAATTTATTCCACTCAGTGCATTTTTCTTTTTTTTTCTGAATTTGATCAATAATAGAGAGCGGCTGTCTTATTTTTGCGCCTTTCCATTGTAAAATATGAACTGAAATTCGCCCCCCTGACAAAATAATTTCCCAACGCAGCATATTCCCTACCAAACATGTTCCCGGCACTGGGATAGGATAATCAGCCTACCCCTCTACAATTGGTGTAAAGAAAGGGTGGAATGAGATTGACCCGGTTAAAAATGTAGTGATGCCAAGTAGCAGGATACGACGCCGGTTTAGGTGACCAGACGGAGTGGCCCCACCAGAGGCCTTTTTTTTTTAGAGAAAATAAAATTCATAAAGGGGCCCACATAGTGGCAGATCCCGTAATAGAGGGCCGATCCATGCCCGATTTGGGATAACTGGTTTCCCTTTAATTAAACCATCTCATAAGTTAACACCACGCCACCCCCCCCCCCCCCCCCCCCCCCCCCAACCCCGGCTCTCTCTCCTGTGACATCATGTGATATGGTCATTTCGATTGAGGTAGATAAGTTTATAGTTAAAGTTCATTTAGCAATTTGTCTAATATCTCTCATTCAGAGAATTTTAGGTGTTGATTAATTGAACTCCGTCTTGTAAGTGGGTCTTTCTTTGGTGGAAAATTATTCACCAGGTTAACTTTGCACTAATTTCTCTTCGCTCTTCAATGGAAACAACTAGATGTGAGGGGGAAAGCACATCACTTGAACCACTTAGTAGGGGCTCCGGGAAATAGTGCAGTTGTAAAAAACAGTAGTATGGTTGGACCACGGATAAAACTGCTACTCTCAGATTCTATTCCCCACTGTAAATACGTTCGTGTGGATAATGTATGGCCGACCTGACATATTCGCTAAGAATTCGAAGCCGATCTCTTCAAACGATGACTGCAAGTATTAACAATCAAGAAACAGTAAGCCTCCTTGGTAGAGTGTTTTAGAAGTGATTCCTATTTATAAATTTTAAATTCAAAAGATGCGAATTCAAAAAAAAAACTAGTAGACTATTCAAGAGTACATGTACAAAATAAACAGAGTTCAAATTTTTTTATACCAAAATTTATACCTCCACCTTATATTACTAAGTCAAATATTTTTTGATCAACTTATGGAAGCTCTTGAAGACTGTCAGGTGAGACGTGGGATAGTAGATACTATTGTTTGGAGATGAGATGAAAATAGGTACTCGGCTTTCTCATAGAGAAGACGTATAAAAGAAATTGACTTTTCTGTTACGGCGTTGATCAAGGAACTTTGGAAGGTATGGACAGGTTTGATTCCACTTAAGGTGGAGTGTTTTAAATGGTTAGCAATCCAAGGACGCATTCAGACTCGTGACGTATTGATTAGAATGAAGAGAATTCAAGCATGGGAGGTGCTCTGTCCCTTTTGTCTTGAAGAGGATGAGACGGTGGTACATCTCTTGCTCCTTTGCCCTTTTTCTCAGTCCATCTGGGACTATTTCGTGAAGCGAATGAGTCTGGCCTGGTGCGGATTCTTTTCTATGAATACTGCAATATCAAAATTGTGTGCAATGTGGAATGGCGGGAAATGTCTGGTATTCTTTGTTTGGTGCTATCATTCGGGGTATCTGGCTACATCGGAACAAGATAATCTTTGAAGAAAAATAATGCGATCATGAATTTCTCAAGCATTCCATCTATAAACGGGGCTCGAGAATAGTTACTTTGGTCTAGAACTCTAAAAAATATTGGTAATCAAGAGATTGAATTGTATTCTGATTTTCTCATGGTTAGGTAATGTGGAGACTCTTTTTGTTAGGAGTCAGTTTTAAGATAAGTTATTATAGGTCTGGGTAAAGTTGTGTAAATACTTTTGGCTGTTTCTTCTACTTTCGTTTCTATTGTAATTTCTGTTTTTTTAATGAAGTTTACTTTTATATATATATATAAAATATGGCCAACAGCGAAAAGAAAAGGAGTAGCGTATAATTAAGCATCTTTCTATCGAAATTTTTTTTTGACTCTTCGTAATTTTTGTTGTTCACGACCATCTTTTCCATTACGAATAAACAAGGCGGGAACCCAAACAGGCAAAACTCCTCCGAGGTGGATTTACAAATACACACAGCGATCAACGATTTCATAAACCGAATATCGTCGGATGCTATTCAAAAAACGAACCTCTTCAATCCCACTCCAACTTTTGAAATAGTTCTAGATAGTAAAGCTATATAAAAGGTCGTCAGTCGTCACCTAATTTTTAAGATTTTCAAAGCGAAAAGAAAATTGACTATTACATGGAAGACACCGGGTGGAATAGAAATTCAAATTTACTATTAATTAAAGGGAAAAGTTCTATTTAGTACTCTGTAGTTTCAGACTTTCAGAATTAAGGCCATGTGATTTCAAATTGGGAATTTAGTACTTGTAGTTTACACATTTTTTCCCGGGCAGGTCCAGGGTACCTGCCCGGCCAACTAGACTCGAAACGATAGCCTTTTTGTGCCCACGTGGCAAGTGATTGGATTAAGTCGACCAAATTATCTCGGTGAAAAAATTCAATACAGTCCCTTTATTTTATATGTTTTCAAAAACCCCTCCTTCTCCTTCTTCTCCATCTTCTTCTTCTTCTTCCCTCTCTCATCTCTCTATTTCCTCAGAAGTATAATCTTCCCACGACCCAAAACACAAAAATCCCTAAACTCCACCCCAAACATCCCCATTTCAACTCCATACCATCTCTATCCTTACTCACACAAAAAAAACCCAACCTTTAAACCCTAAAACCATCGGCGACATCAAGCCCCTCGAGTCCTTTCAGCTGGGTTTCTCGAAACCCAGATCCCGTGCACCGAGCCAGGCCAATTGAAAATGCAAACACCAAATCGAAGCTACTGGAGCCAGGTCTCGTACACTGAGCCAGGCGAGGGAGAAGCTCAGAGACGTAGGGCTATTGTGAGGCAGAACTGACACCCAACCGACTACCCCGCCTTCAACCCAAAATGTTGTCGTCCCTTCGTCTCCTCTGGAGGAAGTGAAGCAATTAGATGAGGTAGCCTTTGTCTCCGTCTCAGAGTCAGAACAGAACCCTAAGACCGAGGAGGACATAGACGACATCACCGAGAAGGAGCCCAACGACGACAGAGCGGAAGACGACGGCGAAGACAAAAATCCCTGCCCCAGGAAAAAGCCGAAGCCGCCTTCCGTGAAAGAAGAAGAGGATGAGAGAGATGTCCACTAATGTCGAAGAGGACGTCATCTCGGCTTCGAGATGTTCTATTTTTTCTTTGATTTTTCAATACCCAAGTAAGGTTCAATTTTTGGGGTTGTGGTTAATTATTTGCTTTGTTTAATTGATGGAAAAAGTCTCAATAAGTACCTGTGGTTTAGGTTGAAAGAGGAGATGGATTTTTAATAATGGGTTTTTTGAAAATATATAAATAAATTAGGAACTATATAGGTAATTATTCACGTGAAATGTCAGCAGAAGTTTAACCCATTCACTTGCCACGTAGGCTCAAAACGGTACCGTTTCACATCTAGTCGGTCAGGCAAGTACCCTGGACCTGCCCGGGAAAAAATGTGTAAACCACAAGGTACTAAATTCCCAATTTGAAATCACATGGCCTTAATTCTGAAAGTCTGAAACTATAGGGCACTAAATAGGACTTTTCCCTTAATTAAAAAGAAAATAGTAAAAATATAATTTAGGCTGACCCAAGGACGCGTTAGTGAGTACGTAGGGATGGCAATAGGCAGGATCCGGGTAGATCTATAAGACCCATATCGTTACCCTCTTTTTAAATGGTGGACTTAAATCCTTACCCTTATCTTTTTTTAAATAAAGATTCAGGCAGGATATGGGTCCTAAAAAATCGGACAAGATCATGGCAACCTGCGGGTCCATTTTTTTAAAAAAAATTAAATTATCTTTTGATAGTTTTCAAATAGCAATGGAGCATTTTGATTCATTAAACATTTCAGTACAAAGAAACCAAAAAAATCTAAAAAAAGTTGAAGGCCTTTTCTTGCCTTTTCATGCCTTTTCTTGCCTTTTCATGCATTTTCATGCCTTTTCTTGCCTTTTCATGCCTTTTCTTGCCTTTTCATGACTTTTCTTGCCTTTTCATTCCTTTTCATGACTTTTCTTTCCTTTTCATGCCTTTTCTTGCGTTTTCATACCTTTTCTTGCCTTTTCCTGCCTTTTCTTTCCTTTTCTTGCCTTTTCATGCCTTTTCTTGCCTTTTCTTGCATTTTTATGCCTTTTCTTGCCTTTTCTTGCCTTTTCATGCCTTTTCTTGCCTTTTCATGCCTTTTCATGCCTTCTCGTGACTTTTCTTGCCTTTTCGCGCCTTTTCTTGCCTTTTCATGCCTTTTCTAGCCTTTTCATGCCTTTTCTTCCATTTTCTTACCTTTTCATGGCTTTTCATGCCTTTCCATGCCTTTTCATGAATTTTCTTGCCTTTTCATACCTTTTCATGCCTTTTCTTGCCTTTTCATGCCTTTTCTTTCCTTTTCTTGCCTTTTCATGCTTTTTCTTTCCTTTTTTTGCCTTTTCTTGCCTTTTCTTGCTTTTTCATGCATTTTCATGCCTTTTCTTGCCTTTTCATGCCTTTTCATGCCTTTTCAAGCCTTTTCTTTCCTTTTCTTGCCTTTTCATGCCTCATCATGCCTTTTCATGCCTTTCCTTGCCTATTCTTGCCTTTTCATGCCTTTCAATGCCTTTTCTTGCCTTTTCATGCCTTTTCTTACCTTTTCATGCCTTTTCTTGCCTATTCATGCCTTTTCATGCCTTTTCATGCCTTTTCTTGCCTTTTCATGCCTTTTCATGCCTTTTCTTGCCTTTTCTTGCCTTTTTATGCCTTTTCTTTCCTTTTCTTGCCTTTTCATGCCTTTTCTTTCCTTTTCTTCCCTTTTCATGCCTTTTCTTGCCTTTTAATGCCTTTTCTTGCCTTTTCATGCCTTTTCTTGCCTTTTCACGCCTTTTCATGACTTTTCTTGCCTTTTCATCAAGAAAAGGCATGAAAAGGCAAGAAAAGGCATGAAAATGTAAGAAAAGGCAAGAAAAAGCATGAAAAGGCAAAAAAAGGAAAGAAAAGGCAGGAAAAGGCAAGAAAAGGTATGAAAAGGCAAGAAAATGTATGAAAAGGAAAGAAAAGTCATGAAAAGGAATGAAAAGGCAAGAAAAGTCATGAAAAGGTATGAAAAGGCATGAAAAGGCAAGAAAAGGCATGAAAAGGCATGAAAAGGCAAGAAAAGGCAAGGAAAGGCATGAAAAGGCAAGAAAAGGCATGAAAAGGCAAGAAAAGGCATGAAAAGGCAAGAAAAGGCATGAAAAGGCATGAAAAGGCAAGAAAAGGCAAGAAAAGTCAAGGAAAGCCATGAAAAGGCAAGAAAAGTCATGAAAAGGCATAAAAAGGCAAGAATAGGAAAGAAAAGGCAAGAAAAGGCATGAAAAGGCAAGAAAAGGCATGGAAAGGCATGAAAATGCAAGAAAAGTCATGAAAAGGCATGAAAAGGCAGGAAAAGGCATGAAAATGCAAGAAAAGGCACGAAAAGGTAAGAAAAGGCATGAAAAGGCAAGAAAAGGCATGAAAAGGCATGAAAAGGCAAGAAAAGGCATGAAAAGGCATGAAAAGGCAAGAAAAGGCATGAAAAGGCAAGAAAATCATGAAAAGGCATGAAAAGGCAAGAAAAGGAAAGCAAAGGCAAGAAAAGGAAAGAAAAGGCAAGAAAAAGCATGAAAAGGCAAGAAAAGGCAAGAAAAGGCAAGAAAAGGCAAGAAAAGGAAAGAAAAGGCATGGAAAGGCAAGAAAAGGCATGGAAAGGCATGAAAAGGCAAGAAAAGGCATGAAAAGCCACGAAAAGGCAAGAAAATGCAAGAAAAGGCACGAAAAGGCATGAAAAGGCAAGAAAAGGCACGAAAAGGCAAGAAAAGTCAAGAAAAGGCATGAAAAGGCAAGAAAAGGCATGAAAAGGCAAAAAAAGGCATGAAAATGCAAGAAAAGGCATGAAAAGGCAAGAAAATGAAAGAAAAGGCAGAAAAAGGTAAGAAAAGGTATGAAAAGGCAAGAAAAGTCATGAAAAGGCATGAAAAGGCAAGAAAAGTCATGAAAAGGCATGAAAGGGCATGAAAAGGCAAGAAAAGGCATGAAAAGGCAAGAAAAGGCATGAAAAGGCAAGAAAAGGCATGAAATGGCATCAAAAGGCAAGAAAAGTCTTGAAAAGGCATGAAAAGGCAAGAAAAGTCAGGAAAAGGCATGAAAAGGCAAGAAAAGTCATGAAAAGGCAAGAAAAGTCATGAAAAGGCATGAAAAGGCAAGAAAAGGCATGAAAAGGCAAGAAAAGGCAAGAAAAGGCAAGAAAAGGTATGAAAAGGCAAGAAAAGGCAAGAAAAGGCATGAAAAGGCAAGAAAATACATTAAAAGGAAAGAAAAGGCATGAAAAGGCAAGAAAAGGAAAGAAAAGGCATGGAAAGGCAAGAAAAGGCATGAAAAGGCATGAAAAGGCAAGAAAATTCACGAAAACGCATGGAAAGGCATGAAAAGCCATGAAAAGGCAAGAAAATGGAAGAAAAGGCATGAAAAGGCTAGAAAAGGCATGAAAAGGCAAGAAAAGGCACGAAAAGGCAAGAAAAGTTACGAGAAGGCATGAAAAGGCAAAAAAAGGCATGAAAAGGCATGAAAAGGCATGAAAATGCAAGAAAAGGCATGAAAAGGCAAGAAAAGGAAAGAAAAGGCAGGAAAAGGCAAGAAAAGGTATGAAAAGGCAAGAAAAGGCATGAAAAGGAAAGAAAAGTCATGAAAAGGCATGAAAAGTCAAGAAAAGTCATGAAAAGGCATGAAAAGGCATGAAAAGGCAAGAAAAGGCATGAAAAGGCATGAAAATGCATGAAAGGGCATGAAAAGGCAAGAAAAGGCATGAAAAGGCAAGAAAAGGCATGAAAATGCAAGAAAAGTCACGAGAAGGCATGAAAAGGCAAGAAAAGGCATGAAAAGGCAAGAAAAGGCAAGAAAAGGCTTGAAAATGCAAGAAAAGGCAAGAAAAGGCATGAAAAGGCAAGAAAAGGAAAGAAAAGGCCGAAAAAGGCATGAAAAGGTATGAAAAGGCAAGAAAAGGCATGAAAAGGAAAGAAAAGTTATGAAAAGGCATGAAAAGGCAAGAAAAGTCATGAAAAGGCAAGAAAAGTCATGAAAAGGCATGAAAAGGCAAGAAAAGGCATGAAAAGGTATGAAAAGGCAAGAAAAGGCAAGAAAAGGCATAAAAGGCAGGAAAAGGCATTAAAAGGCAAGAAAAGGCATGAAAAGGGAAGAAAAGGAAAGAAAAGGCATGAAAAGGCAAGAAAAGGAAAGAAAAGGCATAAAAAGGCAAGAAAAGGCAAGAAAAGGCATGAAAAGGCATGAAAAGGCAAGAAAAGGCAAGAAAAGGCATGAAAAGGTATGAAAACGCATGAAAAGGCAAGAAAAGGCATGAAAAGGCATGAAAAGGCAAGAAAAGGCATGAAAAGGACTGAAAAGGCAAGGAAAGGCATGAAAAGGCATGATAAGGCATGAAAAGGCAAGAAAAGGAAAGAAAAGGCTTGAAAAGGCATGAAAAGGCAAGAAAAGGCAAGAAAAGGCATGAAAAAGCAAGAAAAGGCAAAAAAAGGCAAGAAAAGGAAAGAAAAAGCCTGAAAAGGCAAGAAAAGGAAAGAAAAGGCATGAAAAGGCAAGAAAATTCATGAAAAGGCATGGAAAGGCATGAAAAGCCATGAAAAGGCAAGAAAATGGAGAAAAGGCATGAAAAGGCACGAAAAGGCACGAAAAGGCAAGAAAAGTCACGAGAAGGCATGAAAAGGCATGAAAAGGCAAGAAAATGCATGAAAGGGCATGAAAAGGCAAGAAAGGGCATGAAAAGGCAAGAAAAGGCATGAAAAGGCAAGAAAGGGCATGAAAAGGCAAGAAAGGGCATGAAAAGGCATGAAAAGGCAAGAAAAGGCATGAAAAGGCATGAAAGGGCATGAAAAGGCAAGAAAATGCATGAAAAGGCATGAAAAGGCATGAAAAGGCAAGAAAAGTCTAGAAAAGGCATGAAAAGGCAAGAAAAGTCATGAAAAGGCATGAAAAGGCAAGAAAAGTCATGAAAAGGCATGAAAAGTCTTGAAAAGACATGAAAAGGCAAGAAAAGGCAAGAAAAGGCATGAAAAGGCAAGAAAATGCAAGAAAAGGCATGAAAAGGCAAGCAAAGGCATTAAAAGGCAAGAAAAGGCATGAAAAGCGAAGAAAAGGAAAGAAAAGGCTTGAAAAGGCAAGAAAAGGAAAGAATAGGCATAAAAAGGCAAGAAAAGGTAAGAAACGGCATGAAAAGGCATGAAAAGGCAAGAAAAGTCATGAAAAGGCAAGAAAAGGCATGAAAAGGCATGAAAAGGCAAGAAAAGTCATGAAAAGGCATGAAAAGGCATGAAAAGTTAAGAAAAGGTATGAAAAGGTAAGAAAAGGCATGAAAAGGCAAGAAAAGGCATGAAAAGGACTGAAAAGGCAAGGAAAGGCATGATAAGGCATGAAAAGGCAAGAAAAGGAAAGAAAAGGCTTGAAAAGGCATGAAAAGGCAAGAAAAGGCAAGAAAAGGCATGAAAAGGCATCAAAAGGCATCAAAAGGAAAGAAAAGGCAAGAAAAGACAAAAAAAAAGGCAAGAAAAGGAAACAAAAAGCATGAAAAGGCAAGAAAAGGAAAGAAAAGGCATGAAAAGGCAAGAAAAGGCATGAAAAGGCATGAAAAGGCAAGAAAATTCATGAAAAGGCATGGAAAGGCATGAAAAGCCATGAAACGGCAAGAAAATGGAAGAAAAGGCATGAAAAGGCATGAAAAGGCAAGAAAAGGCACGAAAAGGCAAGAAAAGTCACGAGAAGGCATGAAAAGGCATGAAAAGGCAGGAAAAGGCATGAAAAGGCAAGAAAGGGCATGAAAAGGAATGAAAAGGCAAGAAAAGGCATGAAAAGGCATGAAAGGGCATGAAAGGGCATGAAAAGGCAAGAAAATGCATGAAAAGGCATGAATAGGCAAGAAAAGGCATGAAAAGGCATGAAAAGGCATGAAAAGGCAAGAAAAGTCTAGAAAAGGCATGAAAAGGCAAGAAAAGTCATGAAAAGGCAAGAAAAGGCAAGAAAAGGCATGAAAAGGCAAGAAAAGGCATGAAAATGAAAGAAAAGGCATGAAAAGGGAAGAAAAGGAAAGAAAAGGCATGAAGAGGCATGAAAAGGAAAGAAAAGACATAAAAAGGCAAGAAAAGGTAAGAAACGGTATGAAAAGGCATGAAAAGGCAAGAAAAGTCATGAAAAGGCATGAAAAGTCATGAAAAGGCAAGAAAAGGCATGAAAAGGCAAGAAAAGCAAAAAAAGGCATGAAAATGCAAGAAAAGGCAAGAAAAGGCATGAAAAGGGAAGAAAAAGAAAGAAAAGGCAGGAAAAGGCAAGAAAATGCATGAAAAGGCAAGAAAAGGCATGAAAAGGAAAGAAAAGTCATGAAAAGGAATGAAAAGGCAAGAAAAGTCATGAAAAGGCAAGAAAAGTTATGAAAAGACATGAAAAGGCAAGAAAAGGCATGAAAAGGCAAGAAAAGGCATGAAAAGGCAAGAAAAGGTATGAAAAGGCACGAAAAGGCAAGAAAAGTCACGAAAAGGCATGAAAAGGCATGAAAAGGCAAGAAAAGGCATGAAAAGGCTAGAAAAGGCAAGAAAAGGCATGAAAATGTAAGAAAAGGCAAGAAAAGGCATGAAAAGGCAAAAAAAGGAAAGAAAAGGCAGGAAAAGGCAAGAAAAGGTATGAAAAGGCAAGAAAAGGCATGAAAAGGAAAGAAAAGTCATGAAAAGGAATGAAAAGGGAAGAAAAGGCATGAAAAGTCACGAAAAGGCATGAAAAGGCTAGAAAAGGCTAGAAAAGGCATGAAAATGTAAGAAAAGGCAAGAAAAGGCATGAAAAGGCAAAAAAAGGAAAGAAAAGGCAGGAAAAGGCAAGAAAAGGTATGAAAAGGCAAGAAAAGGCATGAAAAGGAAAGAAAATCCATGAAAAGGAATGAAAAGGGAAGAAAAGGCATGAAAAGGCATGAAAAGGGAAGAAAAGGCATGAAAAGGCATGAAAAGGCAAGGAAAGGCATGAAAAGGCAAGAAAAGGCATGAAAAGGCATGAAAAGGCAAGAAAAGGCAAGGAAAGGCATGAAAAGGCAAGAAAAGGCAAGAAAAGGCATGAAAATACATGAAAAGGCAAGAAAAGTCATGGAAAGCCATGAAAAGGCAAGAAAAGTCATGAAAAGGCATAAAAAGGCAAGAATAGCAAAGAAAAGGCAAGAAAAGGCATGAAAAGGCAAGAAAGGGCATGGAAATGCATGAAAATGCAAGAAAAGTCATGAAAAGGCATGAAAAGGCAGGAATAGGCATGAAAAGGCAAGAAAAGGCATGAAAAGGCATGAAAAGGCATGAAAAGGCATGAAAAGGCAAGAAAAGGCTTGAAAAGGCAAGAAAAGGTATGAAAAGGTAAGAAAAGGCAAGAAAAGGCATGAAAAGGCAAGAAAATTATGAAAAGGCATGAAAAGGCAAGAAAAGGAAAGCAAAGGCAAAAAAAGGAAAGAAAAGGCAAGAAAAAGCATGAAAAGGCAAGAAAAGGCAAGAAAATGCAAGAAAAGGAAAGAAAAGGAAAGAAAAGGAAAGAAAAGGCAAGAAAAGGCAAGAAAAGGCAAGAAAAGGAAAGAAAAGGCAAGAAAAGGCAAGAAAAGGAAAGAAAAGGCATGAAAAGGCAAGAAAAGGCATGGAAAGGCATGAAAAGGCAAGAAAAGGCATGGAAAGGCATGAAAAGGCAAGAAAATTCATGAAAAGGCATGGAAAGGCATGAAAAGCCATGAAAAGGCAAGAAAATGCAAGAAAAGGAACGAAAAGGCATGGAAAGGCAAGAAAATGCACGAAAAGGCAAGAAAAGTCACGAGAAGGCATAAAAATGCATGAAAAGGCAAGAAAAGGCATGAAAAGTCAAGAAAAGGCAAGAAAAGGCATGAAAAGGCAAGAAAAGGCATGAAAATGCAAGAAAAGGCAAGAAAAGTCATGAAAAGGCATGAAAAGGCAAGAAAAGTCATGAAAAGGCATGAAAAGGCAAGAAAAGTCATGAAAAGTCATGAAAAGGCATGAAAGGGCATGAAAAGGCAAGAAAATACATGAAAAGGCATGAAAAGGCAAGAAAAGGCATGAAAAGGCATGAAAAGGCAAGAAAAGGCATGAAAATGCAAGAAAAGGCATGAAAAGGCAAGAAAAGGAAAGAAAAGGCAGGAAAAGGCAAGAAAAGGTATGAAAAGGCAAGAAAAGGCATGAAAAGGCATGAAAAGGCAAGAAAAGGCATGAAAAGGCATGAAAAGGCAAGAAAAGGCATGAAAGGGCATGAAAAGGCAAGAAAAGGCATGAAAAGGCAAGAAAAGGCATGAAAATGCAAGAAAAGTCACTAGAAGGCATGAAAAGGCATGAAAAGGCAAGAAAAGGCATGAAAAGGAAAAAAAAGGCAAGAAAAGGCATGAAAAGGGAAGAAAAGGCATGAAAATGCAAGAAAAGGCATGAAAAGGCAAGAAAAGGAAAGAAAAGGCCGAAAAAGGCATGAAAAGGTATGAAAAGGCAAGAAAAGGCATGAAAAGGAAAGAAAAGTCATGAAAAGGCATGAAAAGGCAAGAAAAGTCATGAAAAGGCAAGAAAAGTCATGAAAAGGCATGAAAAGCCAAGAAAAGGCATGAAAAGGCAAGAAAAGGCAAGAAAAGGCATGAAAAGGCAAGAAAAGGCAAGAAAAGGCATGAAAAGGCAAGAAAAGGCATTAAAAGGCAAGAAAAGGCATGAAAAGGGAAGAAAAGGTAAGAAAAGGCATGAAAAGGCATGAAAAGGCAAGAAAAGTCATGAAAAGGCAAGAAAAGTCATGAAAAGGCATGAAAAGGCATGAAAAGGCAAGAAAAGGCATGAAAAGGTAAGAAAAGGCATGAAAAGGCAAGAAAAGGCATGAAAAGGACTGAAAAGGCAAGAAAAGGCAAGGAAATGCATGAAAAGGCATGATAAGGCATGAAAAGGCAAGAAAATGAAAGAAAAGGCTTGAAAAGGCATGAAAAAGCAAGAAAAGGCAAGAAAAGGCATGAAAAGGCATGAAAAGGCATGAAAAAGCAAGAAAAGGCAAGAAAAGGCAAACAAAGGCAAGAAAAGGAAAGAAAAATCATGAAAAGGCAAGAAAAGGAAAGAAAAGGCATGAAAAGGCAAGAAAAGGCATGAAAAGGCATGAAAAGGCAAGAAAATTCATGAAAAGGCATGGAAAGGCATGAAAAGCCATGAAAAGGCAAGAAAATGGAAGAAAAGGCATGAAAAGGCTAGAAAAGGCATGAAAAGGCAAGAAAATGCACGAAAAGGCAAGAAAAGTCACGAGAAGGCATGAAAAGGCAAGAAAAGGCATGAAAAGGCAAGAAAGGGCATGAAAAGGCAGGAAAAGGCATGAAAAGGCATGAAAAGGCACGAAAAGGCATGAAAAGGCATGAAAAGGCATGAAAGGGCATGAAAAGGCAAGAAAATGCATGAAAAGGCATGAAAAGGCATGAAAAGGCAAGAAAAGTCTAGAAAAGGCATGAAAAGGCAAGAAAAGTCATGAAAAAGCAAGAAAAGGTATTAAAAGGCAAGAAAAGGCATGAAAAGGGAAGAAAAGGAAAGAAAAGGCATGAAAAGGCAAGAAAAGGAAAGAAAAGGCATAAAAAGGCAAGAAAAGGTAAGAAACGGCATGAAAAGGCAAGAAAAGTCATGAAAAGGCATGAAAAGGTATGAAAAGGCAAGAAAAGGCATGAAAAGGCAAGAAAAGGCAAAAAAAGGCATGAAAATGCAAGAAAAGGCAAGAAAAAGCATGAAAAGGGAAGAAAAAGAAAGAAAAGGCAGGAAAAGGCAAGAAAAGGTATGAAAAGGCAAGAAAAGGCATGAAAAGGAAAGAAAAGTCATGAAAAGGAATGAAAAGACAAGAAAAGTCATGAAAAGGCATGAAAAGGCAAGAAAAGGCATGAAAAGACATGAAAAGGCAAGAAAAGGCATGAAAAGGCAAGAAAAGGCATGAAAAGGCAAGAAAAGGCATGAAAAGTCACGAGAAGGCAAGAAAAGGCAAGAAAAGTCACGAGAAGGCATGAAAAGGCATGAAAAGGCAAGAAAAGGCATGAAAAGGCTAGAAAAGGCAAGAAAAGGCATGAAAATGTAAGAAAAGGCAAAAAAAGGGAAAGAAAAGGCAGGAAAAGGCAAGAAAAGGTATGAAAAGGCAAGAAAAGGCATGAAAAAGAAAGAAAAGGCAAGAAAAATCATGAAAAGTCATGAAAAGGCATGAAAAGGGAAGAAAAGGCATGAAAAGGCAAGAAAAGGCAAGGAAAGGCATGAAAAGGCAAGAAAAGGAATGAAAAGGTAAGAAAAGGCATGAAAAGGCAAGAAAAGGCAAGGAAAGGCATGAAAAGGCAAGAAAAGGCAAGAAAAGGCATGAAAATACATGAAAAGGCAAGAAAACTCATGGAAAGCCATGAAAAGGCAAGAAAAGTCATGAAAAGGCATAAAAAGGCAAGAATAGGAAAGAAAAGGCAAGAAAAGGCATGAAAAGGTAAGAAAAGGCATGGAAAGGCATGAAAATGCAAGAAAAGTCATGAAAAGGCATGAAAAGGCAGGAATAGGCATGAAAAGGCAAGAAAATGCATGAAAAGGTAAGAAAATGCATGAAAAGGCAAGAAAAGGCATGAAAAGGCATGAAAAGGCAAGAAAAGGCATGAAAAGGCAAGAAAAGGCATGAAAAGGTAAGAAAAGGCAAGAAAAGGCATGAAAAGGCAAGAAAATCATGAAAAGGCATGAAAAGGCAAGAAAAGGAAAGCAAAGGCAAGAAAAGGAAAGAAAAGGCAAGAAAAAGCAAGAAAAGGCAAGAAAAGGCAAGAAAAGGCATGAAAAGGCAAGAAAAGGCAAGAAAAGGAAAGAAAAGGCAAGAAAAGGAAAGAAAAGGCATGAAAAGGCAAGAAAAGGCATGGAAAGGCATGAAAAGGCAAGAAAAGGCATGGAAAGGCATGAAAAGGCAAGAAAATTCATGAAAAGGCATGGAAAGGCATGAAAAGCCATGAAAAGGCAAGAAAATGCAAGAAAAGGCACGAAAAGGTATGAAAAGGCAAGAAAAGGCACGAAAAGGAAAGAAATGTCACGAGAAGGCATGAAAAGGCAAGAAAAGGCATGAAAAGGCAAGAAAAGGCAAGAAAAGGCATGAAAAGGCAAGAAAAGGCATGAAAATGCAAGAAAAGGCAAGAAAAGGCATGAAAAGGCAAGAAAAGGAAAGAAAAGGCAGAAAAAGGCAAGAAAAGGTATGAAAAGGCAAGAAAAGGCAAGAAAAGTCATGAAAAGGCAAGAAAAGTCATGAAAAAGCATGAAAGGGCATGAAAAGGCAAGAAAAGGCATGAAAAGGCATGAAAAGGCATGAAAAGGCAAGAAAAGGCATGAAAAGGCATGAAAAGGCAAGAAAAGTCTTGAAAAGGCATGAAAAGGCAAGAAAAGTCAGGAAAAGGCATGAAAAGGCAAGAAAAGTCATGAAAAGGCATGAAAAGTTTTGAAAAGGCATGAAAAGGCAAGAAAAGGCATGAAAAGGCTAGAAAAGGCAAGAAAAGGCATGAAAAGGCATGAAAAGACATTAAAAGGAAAGAAAATGCATGAAAAGCCAAGAAAAGGAAAGAAAAGGCATGAAAAGGCAAGAAAAGGCATGAAAAGGCATGAAAAGGCAAGAAAATTCATGAAAAGGCATGGAAAGGCATGAAAAGCCATGGAAAGGCATGGAAAGGCATGAAAAGGAATGAAAAGTCAAGAAAAGGCATAAAAAGGCAAGAAAAGGCATGAAAAGGTAAGAAAATGCAAGAAAAGGCATGAAAAGGCAAGAAAATCATTAAAAGGTATGATAAGGCATGAAAAGGCAAGAAAAGGCAAGAAAAGGCAAGAAAAGGCAAGAACAAGCATGAAAAGGCAAGAAAAGGCATGAAAAGGCAAGAAAAGGCAAGAAAAGGCAAGAAAAGGAAAGAAAAGGCATGAAAAGGCAAGAAAAGTCATGAAAAGGTATGAAAAGGCAAGAAAAGTCATGAAAAGGCAAGAAAAGTCATGAAAAGGCATGAAAAGGCTAGAAAAGGCAAGAAAAGGCATGAAAAGGCAAGAAAAGGCAAGAAAATGCATGAAAAGGCGAGAAAAGGCATTAAAAGGCAAGAAAAGGCATGAAAAGAGAAAAAAAGGCATGAAAAGGCAAGAAAAGGCAAGGAAAGGCATGAAAAGGCAAGAAAAGGCATGAAAATACATGAAAAGGCAAGAAAAGTCATGGAAAGCCATGAAAAGGCAAGAAAAGTCATGAAAAGGCATAAAAAGGCAAGAATAGGAAAGAAAAGGCAAGAAAAGGCATGAAAAGGCAAGAAAAGGCATGGAAAGGCATGAAAATGCAAGAAAAGTCATGAAAAGGCATTAAAAGGCAGGAATAGGCATGAAAAGGCAAGAAAAGGCATGAAAAGGCAAGAAAAGGCATGAAAAGGCAAGAAAAGGCATGAAAAGGTATGAAAAGGCAAGAAAAGGCTTGAAAAGGCAAGAAAAGGCATGAAAAGGTAAGAAAAGGCAAGAAAAGGCATGAAAAGGCAAGAAAATCATGAAAAGGCATGAAAAGGCAAGAAAAGGAAAGCAAAGGCAAGAAAAGGAAAGAAAAGGCCAGAAAAGGCATGAAAAGGCAAGAAAATGCAAGAAAAGGAAAGAAAAGGCAAGAAAAGGCTAGAAAAGGAAAGAAAAGGCATGAAAAGGCAAGAAAAGGCATGGAAAGGCATGAAAAGGCAAGAAAAGGCATGGAAAGGCATGAAAAGACAAGAAAATTCATGAAAAGGCATGGAAAGGCATGAAAAGCCATGAAAAGGCAAGAAAATGCAAGAAAAGGCACGAAAAGGCATGAAAAGGCAAGAAAAGGCACGAAAAGGCAAGAAAAGTCACGAGAAGGCATGAAAAGGCAAGAAAAGGCAAGAAAAGGCATGAAAAGGCAAGAAAAGGAAAGAAAAGGCATGAAAAGGCAAGAAAAGGCATGAAAATGCAAGAAAAGGCAAGAAAAGGCATGAAAAGGCAAGAAAAGGAAAGAAAAGGCAGAAAAAGGCAAGAAAAGGTATGAAAAGGCAAGAAAAGGCAAGAAAAGTCATGAAAAGGCATGAAAAGGCAAGAAAAGTCATAAAAAGGCATGAAAGGGCATGAAAAGGCAAGAAAAGGCATGAAAAGCCAAAAAAAAGGCCTGAAAAGGCAAGAAAAGGCATGAAAAGGCATAAAAAGGCAAGAAAAGTCTTGAAAAGGCATGAAAAGGCAAGAAAAGTCAGGAAAAGGCATGAAAAGGCAAGAAAAGTCATGAAAAGGCATGAAAAGGCATGAAAAGGCATGAAAAGGCTAGAAAAGGCAAGAAAAGGCATGAAAAGGCAAGAAAAGACATTAAAAGGAAAGAAAATGCATGAAAAGGCAAGAAAAGGAAAGAAAAGGCATGAAAAGGCAAGAAAAGGCATGAAAAGGCATGAAAAGGCAAGAAAATTCATGAAAAGGCATGGAAAGGCATGAAAAGGCATGAAAAGGCAAGAAAATTCATGAAAAGGCATGGAAAGGCATGGGTAAGTTAAAATTGAGAATTTGGTTTGTAATTTTTGCTGCTATTACTTGGGGCCCGTGGCAGCTTCATAATGGTATTATCTTCAATAAGGCTAAGTGCGATAATGAGCTTCTCTTGCATTCTGTGCTCTTTCAAGCCCAAGAGTGGATCCTTTGGACGGATGCCTCGATCATTCACAATCAATCGCTGCTCACTTTCTTGATTGCCTACAAGGATTTATAGGGCCCTCTTCTTCACCTCTTGAGGTTGAGGGAATATTTTGGTCAGGAGTGAGTTGCAACTGATGTAAATATCGGGCCCATGTATCTTGTCTTTCTTTTTGCGCTTGCTCTATTTTTAACTTTCGTTTTAATAAAGAACTTTTTGTATCTACCAAAAAATTGAGAATTTGGTATTATGTCTAATAATTAATAAACATATATATTATTTTAATATTAATTTTAAAAAATTGGGTTGGATCAGGGCAGGATCCTGTAGATACATATCCATACCCTTATCCTTTTAAAATATCAAGATCCGGGTAGGATGAGGGTCTAGATCCGGTCAAAGTCAACGGGTCTTGGACCCTTCGGGTTAGGATCAGGGTAGACCCTCAGAGTAAGAGTCTAATTGCTATCCCTCGGAGTACGGGCTCTCGTGTGTGGGCCACGGCCTGAAATCGAATAAACTGTTTGCTCTCTTTTGGCTCGATGGAAAATTTTAGTTAAATCCATCTTACTTTCTTTTTATTTGACATTTTTTCAATCAATCAAATTCAAATTTTCCACCAAATTAGCTAGGTGGGTTGACCAAAAATAGCTCTTAGGAAAAAATTAGGAAAAAGTAAACATAAGTACCATGTGGTTTTACTGATTATCATTTGGGTACTCTATAGTTTTTGAACCGTAAAAAAGGTCCAATTTTTTTGTAGATTTTGTTAGGGATTGGTCCCGAGCTCCGGTCCAATTTTTTGGGCAGAACGACATCATTTTTAGGCCGACGTGGACTGCCACATATATTATTTTATCGAGGTATCAAGCCATATGGATTAAGTAATGATAAAGTTCTATAACGATCCCTAGATTTGTTTATATTATTTTAAAAATCTACCCTTTTAATAATATCTATTCTGACTCTCTCTTCCCCCTCACACATAACTCGACCATCCATCTCCCTTTCTGGAAAATTCATCACTTTCCCTTCTCCCTCGCTTTCCTTAACCCGTCGCTCTCCCTTCGTTGTCGCTCTCCCTTTCTCGTCACTCTCTTTATTATCCAGAAAACCTTGTTACCTAAAAAATCCTATTATCCAGAAATTTGCTCCTCCCTCCACCTTGGTCCGCCAGCGTTCACTCCACTCTATCGTCTTATCTGTCGGTCGAGGTATAATGCTTCTCTTGTTCTCCGCTTGTTATTTTTAGGGTTTGACTCAGAACCCTTGTTTCTAGGGTTGTGTTCGTTCTCTGTCTGCATGTTTGCTTAGTTGCTTCCTTATTCGCAGGTTTCATTCGTGTGATAGACAAGTGGATTTGTTTGCGGTACCATTTTGGTGGAACATGGGATGAAAATGGAGGCATTAAATATATTGGAGGGGCTACGTTTGAGACTGATCTTAGGTACTATATAAACCGATTTGGTTTTTGGAATGTACGTTAGTTTTATATTGGTGTTCTGGGGATGGCCGAGGGTTAGTTATGGTATAAGTTGGATGCGGTTGGCGGTGGTGATGGATAAATTATACAGATAGTTAGCGACGTTTAGATCGTGCGCATGATTGAGGTTCAAAAACTGTTCTATTTTACTGATATTTATTGTGTAGAAGTAGGTGACACTATGGCTACTGTTGCTGAGTTACAAAAAAGATTGGATGATGCCATGAAAAGTGATGAAGATTTTAAGCTGAATCAACAGATGCCTAATGAAGTTGAAGAAGGAAATTGGAGTGCAGATAGCGATGGAATGGTAGGTTCCTATGACAGTGAGTCGTCTGATGAGGATAGTGAAGATGAAGTTGGAGTACAACCACATACAAAGACTACTGATGTTATTGGAGAGGCTACTGATGCTGTTAGAGAGGCTACTGCTACTATTGGAGAGGCTACTGATACTGTAATGGACATGAAGCCCAATTACAGCCCATTAGGTTTAGATAAACCTCACCAACGGCTAAGATAATGTCTGATCCAACAACTGAGATAAACCTCATTTTCTCACATGTAAAATTAATTACATAGATAATACAAAAAAGTACACTATAATACCTTGTAGCATTAAAAAAAGGGAAAAGTCTACTTTAGTACCCTGTGGTATCGCCCAAATTTACTTTAGTACCCTGTGGTAAAAAACCGACCAATCGAGTCATACTTATTCTAATTAACATCAAAAAGGGCCTCGGGCAGCTGCCCGGACCTGCCTGAACCCTGCCGGGCTACGTGGCCAGCCACGTCACCAAAACTTGATGACGTAGCACCACGTGGACATCCATCTCCTTCCCCCTCCTCCTCCTCCTCCTCCTCCTCCTCCTCCGCCTCCTCCTCCTCCTCCTCCTCTCCTCATCCTCCTCCTCCTCCTCCTCCTCCTCCGCGTCCTCCTCCTCCTCCGCCTCTGCCTCCTCCTCCTCCTCTCCTCCTCCTCCTCCTCTCCGCGTCCTCCTCCTCCTCCTCCTCCGCGTCCTCCTCCTCCTCCGCCTCCTCCTCCCCCTCTCCACGTCCTCCTCCTCTCCGCGTCCTCCTCATCCTCCTCCTCCGCGTCCTCCTCCTCTATGCGTCCTCCTCCTCCTCCGCCTCCTCCTCCTCCTCTCCGCGTCCTCCTCCTCCTCCTCTGCGTCCTCCTCCTCCTCCTCTCCGAGTCCTCCTCCTCCTCTGCGTCCTCTTCCTCCTCCTTCGCGTCCTCCTCCTCCGCGTCCTGCTGCTCCTCATCCTCCTCCGCCTCCTCCTCCTCCTCCCCGCGTCCTCCTCCTCCTCCTCCTCCTCCTCCGCGTCCTGCTGCTCCTCCTCCTCCTCTGCCTCCTCCTCTCTACGTGGCGCCACGTCATCAAAATTTGGTGACGTGGCTGGCCACGTAGCCCGTGCAGGGTTCGGGCGGGTCCGGGCAGCTGCCCGAGGCCCTTTTTGATGTTAATTAGAATAAGTATGACTCGATTGGTCGATTTTTTACCACAAGGTACTAAAGTGATTTTGGGCGATACCACAGGATACTAAAGTAGACTTTTCCCTTAAAAAATCATATGAGTACATTATAGTTTAATATACATTAATTGAGTCAAATATTTTTTTAATTAAAATCACTTAAATTGCCCGGCCATTTAGACAACTGTATCAGATTTTGCTGATAATGTGGCCTACCATCACAATTCTCTTTAAAACAAAGTTCATTTTAGAAAAGTTTCAAAATAGTCCCAATTAGTTTTAAGTTTTCAAAACATTATTCCCTCCTCCCTCCCTCTATCGACCAATTCATGTCCTCCGATGTCTAAAATTAAGAAAATCAAAAATGCCTTTTCCCACTTTCTCTCTCTCTATCCTCAATGTCTTAATGGTGGATTAAAAGCTAGATGCAGAAGGGTTGTTGGATAGAGTTATGGTGGTTGAAGATAGGAAGGAGTTATTATGATTTAAGGAAAGGAAAGGTATGAAAATGGAAGTATGGGCAGGAGAGGGAGAGAAAAAGCAGCGATTGGATTGGGTACGGAATGCTCCCATTTTGAACCGTTTGGAATGAGACACGCAGGGCTTTCTTGCAAAAATGCTAAAATATGGGGACCAAAATGAAAAAAACTATGCACACCAATATCGTAAACATAATATGCCAGTATCACATAACGGCGTATGCTATTATCACATAATGGGTCGTGCCAGTATCATATAACTGGGCATGCCATTGTGACTTTTTTGCAAAAATGCTAAAATACAGGGACCAAAATGAAAAAAATCATGCATGCTATTATCGTAAACGAAACATGCCATTGTCACAAAAACAAATGTCATTATCACATAACGGCGCATGCCACTCCGGTTTCCCTTCGCTCCAAACTGTCAAAAAAATTTTCTTCACTCTGGACTCAATCCACAGTCGAAAAAGTATGCTCCAAAAGAGGAAAGATATATAGTTATCGCTATTATGCTTCCCGAAAAAGTTGATTTATTTTGCCGATATCGGTATTAAAATATCCTGAGCTTGGGTTATAGAGATGAAAATACAAAATGACCACTCATACACGCACAATACCTTTTTTTGAGAAGGATACACACACAATACGGAAGGTCGACAATTTGAAGCCAAACATATTTATTAGTCATGTCCATTTATCCATTCCAAATAAACAAAATACAATTGGTGAATGGACAAAAAGACCCTTCTGACTCCCTCCACGACACCTACACTACACTGGGTCAATTCAATAACCCAAAACGGGGACGTGTTGAAAGTTTGAGAGAAGAGAGTCCCTCGTCCTCCTTTCCCGTGTCTAATATATAATAGAAGAACAGACCGGGGGAGGGGAGGGGAGGGGAGAGGAATTGAAGAAGGAATTTGTTTTTTTCAATTTTGGATTAAAGAAAAGGTCCGTTTCGTTGTCGTCTACTTCCGTTTTCGCCGGTGCCTCGTCGGGTAAAAGTTTCTCAATCTCCTCTGCGCTCGTTTTTTTTAATAATAATAATTATATTATTATTAGCTGGTTGTAATTTTATTTTATTTTATTTACACCGCTCCGTGTTTAGCTTGAAGAGAGAGAGAGAGAGAGAGTGAGCAATGCACTTGGTCCGCTGCGGTTAACCGAACCGAACATGGAGTTGACTCTGGTGGTACTAGTAGTAGTAGTGGTAGTAGTATTGTAGAAGAGTTCGACTCTCTTTTGGTTGGTTGTGTGTGTGATTAGGGTTTCTTTGTGTTGAGCTTGATTGATTTCTGTTTGAGAAGGATCATGGTCCACTCACTACTCTGGGAAAACAAAAAACCGATGATACATCACTGCTTGCTGATTACAGTTGACAAGATTTTCCTTAAATCACGCGAAAAGAATGAGGATAGTCACCCTAGAAAAACTCGGTAGCAAAATGTAAGAAAGATTTTGAGGATTTGTATAGTTTTCAACGACATACTGCCTGCGTGACACGGTGCAGTGGTGTACTATGATCCATTTAGCCGATCCAATCTGATAGGATTAAGCCGTTTTGTATGTTGTTGTACTTGCATTTTCGTTGCTGTCTGAAAATTGGTTCCGATTCTGTTAAAGGTGTTACAAAATTTCATAACATTTTCTAACGCTTTTTCTGTTTCTTTGTCTAGGTTCAACATTATTAAATAGTTTTTTTGGTCATGGAGGAGAACCCAATTCAAGATAATAAAGAGCTAAATCCAATGTTGACATTATCACTGCACTCATTCGCTGATCTAACCAACATTTCTCCTGTAGTATTCTTATTCCTGCTGAAAGAATGCTATACTCATGGTACGTTCTCTCTCCTATTTGACAGTTTTGATAGATGCAATGGCAGCTCTTGGCGTATGGCATGGAGGGATTTCCTACTGTTCTCAGACAGAAAATTTGTCCTTTTTTTCGCGATGCTCAAACCCAAGAAGATTTCCTGCAACTTCATGTTTTTTCACGAGAAACAGTAGGTTTAGTCTTAGATTGACTGGAATTTTTCAAAACTGAACTCACACAGTCATTACGTTGATTCTTCCGTCTGTAGTCAGTTATGCACATTGCTCGGACATCTGAACCACATGCTTTAGGTTTGAATTTCTTTTTGTTGTTTTCCTTTATTGATGTACATGTGGTCCAAGAGCCTTTTGTCATAAATATTTGCTTAATATACTTCTTATCCAGGCCACATCTTGCTACCTCTCTATCAGCGTGTAGTTTGTTTTCATGTACATGGTGATAATCCTGATTAATCATACTATCAGGTACATGCAAGGCAACAGCAAAGTTTAAAGTGATTCAGCAGCGAGTCTCTCTAGCGCTTTTAAATTCTCCTCGGCCAGGACCTGCTACATTCATTGTTCAGTGTCTCTATGTCCTACCTTTATTTGGTCCATATTCTGAAGGCTTCAGCCATTTGGTTATTTCTGCCTTTTGTCGTTTCAAAAAACTAGCTTCTATTGAGGACACTTTATCAGCCAAAGGTTTAGCATCACAGTTATTTTTGGATATTTTGGCGGGATTGGTAAACCATGATGAAAGGATTGTCATAAAGTTGATCCAAACTTTTGACATCACTTTGATAGACATCGAGAACAATATCTATGATTCAAAGGGCCAACATGGTAGTAAGTTTGAGATGGCTAAAGAAGTTGTTGAAGAATATATATTTAATTTGGTTGAATCAGAGTCCTATATGTCAGCGGTTGATTTGTTGGAGCACTTTTCCATCCGCCAGTCTGGGGAGGCATTCCTGTTGAAAATGATGCAGAATAATCACAGTAGAGCTGCTGAAAAGTGGGCTACTTTTATGGGGAAGTCAATGCTCTGTGTACTTGTGCGGGAATATGTTAGCATGAAAATGCTTAAACATGCTTATGTAACTATAAAGAAAAACAAGTTGAAGGAGGAATTTCCTGAAGTATACCATCAATTCAAGGAGAGGTAATAATTCAATATAAGAAAATCAACCATTCCCCGTTTCAAAGAAATCAAAGAGAGATAAGGAAGGTTATGATGCTCAAATTTGCAGTTCATTGAAGAAATTAGCAGAAAAGGCATTATGGGATCTTGCAGAGGCAAAGACGAAGGGTGATAAGCATTTCCTTGAATATTTGGTAAGTGAATATCATAACTTCCCATTGCTGACTATTGCTTTGTTTATTTTCTGCAGAGTTGGTTGCTTTAAATTTTTTTGAACTGTTCTGTATTTTATTCTGTAACTTGACTTTATTTATTATTAGGGCTCATGTTTGGCAAGTGATTTCGCATGAATCTATTTTAGGTTTGACGTGTCTGGTCCATCCTTTATCTGTTTCCACCTGGATTCTTGGTAATTGTCATAACTCGGGTTCCTGCAGGTAGAAGTTCTCTAGCTAGATCATTAGTAGTTTGAGATTTCTGTTCACAAGAAATAGTAGTTCGAGATTAGTGGGTAACTGGATGATATCCAAGTAATCTGCCAAGTATATTGAATTTTAGGACAATAACACTGTTAGGAGTTACATTCTGATCAAACGTGTTGGTACCCATGGGGTTGATAAACATCGGGCTCGTGGTATCTACAAACTGAAAAATAATGACGGTTGGATTGAGATATAAGGGATACAACCAAGTCTCTGTTATGATCGTCAATGTGATACAATGCAGCAATGCTTCAGTCACCCTATTTTCATTTATCTATCAAGTTGCCTTGAATTATCGTTCTTGAACCTCGGCAACACAATAAATTCAGTGGTCAATCATGTGGAGGAGGTTGCTTATTTGATGAAAAGAAAATGACAAGAAGTCTGTGTTGTGTGTACCTTGTACAAATCACTATTTATTGGTCTCTGCTTGTATGTTGTACCACTCTCGAGTTATATCCCATCTGGATAGCAAGTTTACTGTGCCTATACTTTTGTATTATTAGGTGTACTTAGCCATGGAGGCTGGCTATTCTGAGAAGGTTGATGAACTATGTGATCGTTACTCCCTTGAAGGTTTTGTGAAAGCCAAAGGTAAGGATGCAGTGATTCAAGTGTACACATTTTCTCAACATCCATATGTTATAATGTGAGAAGGCTCGGTTGTTACAATTTGGGATTGAATTGTATGCCTGGAGGGATTAGGAAATTATAAGGGTGTTGGATAACTTAACTGAGGTTTTTGTGTTGATATGAGCTTTGAAATTTTCATAATCCCATCAACCTTGTAAACTACATTGCTCACTCTGCTCCAATGATTTCTAGAAGCCGCAGCATGTTTTCCTCAAAGAAGATACTTGCATCTTAAGGAGTTAATTGCTGATGATATTGTATGGGTCGATAGTGTGGATGCTTTGCACAATGCAACGAACCACATTGAGGATTGCAAAGTGGTTGGTGTTGATTGTGAATGGAAGCCGAATTATATAAAGGGCAGCAAACCGAACAAGGTAACAGATATCCTAGACTCCTAGTCTTGTTGCATTATAGCTTCTTTTAGCTGGCATAACTTCGTATTGAAATTTTCAGGTATCGATCATGCAAATTGCTTCCGACAAGATGGTTTTCGTGATTGATCTGATAAAGTTATTTGAAGAAGTTCCTGATACTTTGGACAATTATTTAGGTCGCATTTTTCAGTCTCCTAGAATCTTAAAACTTGGTATGCTATTATGTCAAATGGACATGTGAATTAATTTTCTCTGCTGTTACTTTTAGTATGAGAAATGTCGTAAGAGCAAACTTGTGGCGGGATTGCAGGTTACAACTTTCAGGGTGACATGAAACATTTGGGTCAGTCATATGGAGAGCTCAAGTGCTTTAAGCATTGTGAAATGTTGCTAGACATCCAAAATGTGTTCAGAGAACCTCGAGGTGGACTGTCAGGGCTTGCTGAGGTACTCCCAATTCACACATCCTACCTTGTTTCTCATCCATTTCCCAATTTTATCATGTGACATTTGATTATTTGGCATGGTCATTCCTTCATGATATCAGAAAATATTGGGAGTGGGTTTGAATAAGACGAGAAGGAACAGCGATTGGGAACAAAGACCACTTTCGCAGAATCAGGTATTCCAAGTCCTTGGATGTGTTTGTCAGCATTAAATACATGCTAACTTCAGTCATTCCTTGGGGACATCGAAGAGTGTCAACGATATCCTGTTGATGATTTAGTTCTAACTTATTTCCTGTGCACAACCTTGTGGTATAGGCATATTTATCTGATCATTGCTTGGGATAAGAAGTTTCAAAGTATTGTTTGCATATTTGGATGTATAGCAATGATAATAATGTACCACAACTTTATCATGCAGCTAGAGTATGCAGCTCTTGATGCAGTTGTACTTATTCATATATTTCACCATGTCCGCGATCAGTCAGAGTCTGCCAATGCCGGTGCTCTAGAAGCACAAGAAAAAACCGAGTGGAGATCCCAAATTGTAAGCATCAACAACATAAATTTCGTGGATGTTACAGTGTTTGATTGATCTGTTTTCCTTTCTCCAAAGGGGTGTGCCTGTTTTATCTGTGCTGTTTATACCTATCTAGCATGTTCTCATTTTGAATTTCCGGTCAGATTTCCCATTGGGGTAAGCCGAAGAAAGCTAAGGAGTCTAAACGAAGAGCCAAACCGAAATTCGAGGAAGATGAGCGTTGTTGATCCGAACTCGGCTGACTTTCGAGCTCGTCCCCGGTGGTAGATAGCTAGCTTAGATTAGTGAAACCGAAAAGTTTGGCCCGAAATATTCATGTCAAACTGTGATACATCATGAATTTGGTTAGTGCCTGTTGGTATATCGGCAAAGGTTAGAAAGTAATCTCTGTCTCTCTCCTCTCCTATTTTCTATTTGCCTTATTTTTTCGGTTATATAAGCGAGGAGAGTTTTTACATTGAAATTAAAACGTCTTCTACAGTCAATTGGTCAATATACCGAGTCCAGAGATGGTAACAGATGTGGTTGGACGACCTCGCTTTTCCTGGACGACAAGTTGTTTCCAAGTGAAAAGTCAAATTGTTAAAATCTTATCTCTCTGTGAATAGAAAAAGGGCAATGAAAGAAATCTCAAGAAACCCAGCCTAAGATTTAACTAGAAAAGCATTGGCAACTGATGGATATATGTCCATTTCCTGGAAAGCCCTTTAACAAGTGTAGAAAATTATTTTTTTTTTCTTTTGTGAAATTTGCAATGAGCCAACAACCAGGGGAAAATTTATGGAACGGCAGAGCATTAAATGAGTGTGGGGGTGAGGCAAGTGGTGGAACAGAAATGTTATATACGAGGGGGAATTAAATGATGTGGTTGAGAAACTAGTTCTGGACCTAATTGCCTGCTTTGGTTCTTTGCTCCTAACTAACTGGCCATTCCGTTTGTCACATCTCTTAGCACGAGGATTCGTTTTTTAACATAAACGAGAGTCAAATGCTCCTCTAATTTTCATTGATCAACATAAACCAAAACAAGGTATGTTTAACTCATTCAGATCATCCAAATAAATATCCAAACATGACCACATTAGTACATCTAACAATACATATGTAAGTGCAAAATATGTCGAAAAGGCATCCTTCTCTCCAATTGTACTAAATTAGTATATCTCAATCACGTGAGACGAGTCTGTGTGCTCGATGTATGAGGTTCAACAAAGAATGACCACATACAACATCTTTGCCAACGCATTGTACATCCATGGAGGAATCTAATAAGAGCTCTCGAGTACAATAGTTTGTAACTTTCGTAATTCGACTCAATCTTATTGATTAATCAGTACAATAGTTTGTCCAATATTTACGGGGACACTTGCCAAGATCATAAGGCAAATGCAACTTACCCAAATGCCAGCAAATTCCACACGACTCTGCCGGCTACAGTCAAACGGAAGATCTAAGATCTAAACGACTAAACTAATAAAGCCCAGAAGGAATAACCTGACGAAACGCACATGTCTGCAACCATCATGCAAATCTTTTGATTAAAAAGCCTAATAATATCTTATATTAGTTGCACAATTAAAAAAATGACAATAACATGTCAACAGCACAATAAGGTTGTCATGCCATGTGGGTTATATATACAAACACACATAGACATCACATCAGTATTTGCTTTTAAGCTTGTGTCAATTTTTGGGCTGAAATTGATGCATTGTTCAATCAGTCGCCCACTTGGCATATGGACAGAAATGTCTACACAATCAGCCAATTGTTTAGAGGGAAAGAGAGGGACGGCCTTTCCCTTTGGAATGGTACACATTTTTCTCCATTTGGACAAAAGATTCCGGAGTAAAAAATCATACATCTAAAGGTTAAGAAAGTCACATGATATGATATTAATGATACGATAATACTATATAATCTCAAATTCAACTCACGGATAGTGCTCGTAAGCACATGTCGTATAAAAAAAACTAAGTTAATACATCTATTGCTAATCATGGTCGTTACTCTTTCGTCTAAGTCTCAAAGATATACCCTACGCTACTAGCAACTTCTTCGATCCTTTCAGAAATTCCGTGATTTCTCCATCTCATATTTAAAATATTTTTTCTGCTGTACTCTTGCCTTCTACGTGGAAAATTTCTCATCATTTATCTCCTTGACCCTATTTAAATTGAGTTTGAGTCTTTTGAAATACATCAGTGATCAGTGTTAAATTACTTATTCAAAATTATTGGAACATAAATTATCAGACATAGTAAATATTCGATGAGATGAGATGAGATAAACAACACAACAAATCTCGAACCCAGAAAGAAATACGGAGTTGGTTTGTTCCCATGCGCGCATTATTTAAAATCTTTGGTCTTATGAGGAGGAAAAGCACCACTTTATCCATAAATTGTCTAGTTTTTAAGCTAAGAATGGGCAGAGATTATTAACCTTTGCCGGAAATTGAGCCCCTAGTGACCCAAGGTTTGTATCAACCAAGGCTGTTAGAATCTAGAGTTAACTCCTGAGATCATAGAATTTTACGATTCACCATGGGCAAAACGAGTCGGAGCCTGTACAAGATCAGGAGTCGAACTGGATCGGTGGAATTTTAGTGATAACTCCTAAGAGTTGGAGCGGTGAGATGTTTCTCAACGCTTCCAAAAGAGAGAGAAAGATAAGGGGTTATCCTTCATTCAACATTTTAATAATATTTGTTATCCAGATAACTATACTTCTTTTACTGTGTAGACCAAAGCACAAAAATCTACTATACTTTGTTTAATATTTTTTATAATATTTATTATTTGATCGACTAAAATGCTTAAAATAACACGATTGGTAATTGTTGAGCCAGAAAATTAATAATCAAATATATATTAATTAATATCTCTGAAATTAATAGTTTTAGAGTTATTTAAATCCATATTTTTATCCTACCAATTTTTTGCCACTTATTTCTTTTACATCAATTTTGATGTTTATTTTATTTTCTTTATTGCTCGTCAAACCACATTATGTAACATATAGATATGTAGTGGATTACCATTAAAAATGTATTGAATTGACGTTCTTGTGTGTAAATTTATGAAGAAAAATTGGTCATTAGTAAAAAAAGTTTATGGAAATATTATTCATCTTAATTATTTTTATAATTTTATTTATTTGATGGATCTTACGATCTACACTTTTTCTATGCCCAAACAATTTTTAGTGGTATCTCTGACAACCTTGATACCGACAAAGACAAGGCAGGGTAAAGTCACTTTCCCAATAGTAAATGACCACGTGGCAGCATCGGAGAAGTGCAGTGCTGGGGAACTGGGAAAATGGAATTTAGAATGGACCATTCATTCCCAGCTAATCAAAATATAATTTCCAAACGAACAAATCGACGGTGGACACCCCCCACCCCAAACACCCCTCGGGCCTCACCCAATGTCATATTATAGAATAGGCAAAGTCCACTTTAGCACCCTGTAGTATTGTCTAAAATCATTTTAGTACTCTGTGGTAAAAAATTGACCAATCGAGTCATACTTATTCCAATTAACATCAAAAAGGTCCTCTGGCAGCTGCCCGGACCTGCCCTAACCCACCCGAACCCTGCCTGGACTATTTGGCCAGTCACGTCACCAAATTTTGATGATGTGACGCCACGTGGACATCCATCTTCTTCCCTCTCTTCTTCTTCTCCGCCTCCTGCTCCTCGCCCTCGCCCTCGTCCTCGTCCTCATCCTCCTCAAAACACAGAGTTAATCGTGATGACCTCCTCCCCGTTGCCAATCCCGAGCATCTCCGGCGAGGATGGCGAACTTCCACCCGACCTCCTGGAGGAGGCAAAATGACAGAGTTAACCGCGACGACCTCCTCCCTGTCACCAATCCCGAGCATCCCCGGCGAGGACGGTGAGCTTCCACCCAACCTCCTGAAGGAGGCAAAACGACAGAGTTAACCGCGATGACCTCCTCCCCGTTGCCAATCCTGAGCATCTCCGACGAGGACGACGAGCTTCCACCCGACCTCCTGGAGGAGGGCCGGCCACTGCATCCTTTGCTTGAGCCCAAAGTCGATGATTTGGAAGTGCGGGGCGGAGGCCTGAAGTGGGCAAACTTGAGGTACGAACGAGGATTGGCGACGGGGAGGACTTGAGCTCCGATGCTCGGAATCCCGAAGTGGGCAAAGCTGGCAAACTTGAGCCACAGATGCTCGGGATTGGCGACGGGGATGCTCGGGATTGGCGACGAGGAGGACTTGAGCGACGAGGAGGACTTGAGCGACGGGATGCTCGGGATTGGTTACAGAGATGCTCGAGATTGGCAACGGGGATGCTCGAGATTGGCGATAGGGATGCTCAGGATCCCGAAGTGGGCGAACTTGAGCCGAAGATGCTCGAGATTGGCGACGGGGAGGAGGTCGTCGAGGTTAATTGGAAGAATAAGAAGAAGAAAAGAAAGGGGTCGTCGAGGTCAAAATTTGGTGTCGTAGCTGGCCAAGTAGTCCGGGCAGGGTTCGGGTGGGTTCGGGCAGGTCCGGGCAGCTGCCCGAGGACCTTTTTGATGTTAATTAGAATAAGTATGACTCGATTTGTCAATTTTTTACCACAGGGTACTAAAGTGATTTTGGGCGATACTACAGGGTACTAAAGTGGACTTTTCTCTATAGAATATTTCGACATTTTTCACTAGCCCCAGACCAGATCTATAAGGAGCGAAAACATTCAGCACTAATTGTCAGTATAATTCGAACATCTGAAAATTCAGTATAATTTTTTTGTCATTTGTCGTGTAATTAGGATCAAACATGAGATATTGAATAGTCGTGTCCAGAAATATAAGCCGGATTAAACTTGGCTCTCATATAGCAAAGAGTGAAATATGAGAGTATTATTAACGGGTTCAAATTCAGTGGGGACATGGGTAATCCCCACTGAAAGGGACAGGGGCAATATTGAAAATACAATAATTAAAATAATTAAAAAAATCAGCAAAATAATACAATTTATGGAAATACGAGTATGGAAATATTGGTTTTCATTTTTTCGGATATTGGTTTCATTCTACTATGATATTGGTTTCAATCTTCAATGTTATTGGTTTCATTCTACTATGACATTGGTTTCATTCTACTATGATATTGGTTTCATTCCACCGTGATATTGGTTTTCATCTTCTCCAATATTGGTATCCCATTATAAGTGAAAATGTATACCTTTTGAATGTATTGGTTTCTTCAATGTTATTGGTTTCATTCTACTATGACATTGGTTTCATTCTACTATGACATTGGTTTCATTCTACTATGATGTTGGTTTCATTCCACCGTGATATTGGTTTTCATCTTCTCCAATATTGGTATCTCATTATAAGTGAAAATGTATACTATTTGAATGTATTGGTTTCATTCTTCTCGAATATTGGTATCATCGTTCTAGGATATTGGTATCATTCTACTTTAATATTGGTATCATTCATGAACCAAAAATCTCTAACATCATTAACACCAACCAAGAACAAAAACAAATTAACAAAAATCCAAGGACACCAATAAACCAACAAGAACACAAGCTTTATTCCCTCAAGCTAATGGCACCTATACCCAGAACACAAATGGGAAAATCTTGAAAGCCAAAAAAGGGATTACCGAAAACCCCATCCAATCCAAACCCAAACAATAAAGTTTCGATCTTTGGCTCTTCTCTGTGCCATATAATGCAACCCAGAAAGCTCAAACCTTTAACATGTTAACTTAAAAAAAAACAGAAAGTAACCTCTTTTTGTTGTGTTCATCGACGGCGAAATGGGCGAGGGTATCGACAAGAAATTAATTGCCCAGATTGAACCCAGAAAACTACTCACGGACAAGAAATGGACAACAAAATGAAACCAGAAAACTAATTGCCCAGACAACAAATTCAGATCGAACGGCGACGCCTTGCTGAACGCCAAGGTGAGGGCACCGTTCGCATCCGGCGACCCCAAGCTCGAGCAAGCTCGCCCGACCCAATCCGACGCCCCCAAGCTAGCCCAAGCTTGCCCGACCCCAATCTAACGACCCCAAGCGATGACGGTAAACGGCAGCGATGACGGAGACAGCCACGAAGATGATAAAGAACAAAACGACGACAGACGAGAACAACGCAGTTCGGCGGTGACCGTCCCGATGGATCCATGGAGGAGGCAAGCCAAAATAGACGAATTCCTTACCCAGATCCGAGGTAAGAACCGGACGACAGGTCGTACTCAACCTTGAAGCCGTTGGTGAGGAACCTGTCAGGTAGCCGAGGAGTTGGGTTGGAATTGGAGGAGAGAGAAGCGGAGGCTGTTGATGGAGATGGTGGAGTGGCGGCGAACGGCGGGAATGCGGTTGGCTTTGGGGGGGGGGGGAAATCGGGAGCGGCGGATCGGGAGGGGGGGGGCGATGATTTTTTTATAGATTATATAGGAAAATGGTGAAACCCTAATGAGTATGTTTGGGTAAAAACTCGAAAATACCCTCAACAGATTCTGGCCGTCAGATCTATAAAAAAAAAATTTAATCAAATCTAAGGGTCCATATTTAGTCCATACCATGGAGATGGCTTTTATGTAGTCCCTCTGAATCCAAATCCATTATTAACAGGTTTTTAAGATGTATAGTAGTAATGGTTGGACTATAAGCTACTTAATGCCTTAAAAAGGAAACTGAGCTACTTATATATTTATTCAGCTATTTCTCTCTCATCCCCCCAGTTTTTTTAGTGCTAAAAAAAGAAAACCACCACAGACCCTCTCTCTCTCTCTCCCCCCCCCCCCCCCCCCCTTTCTTTCTCTTGAGGTTGAGCTTTGACTGACACATTATTGGATTGTTCATGCTCTCTATTCTGAAGGAGAAAAGAGGGGCCTTTTGGTACTGCATTGTTTTTTGGTAAAGGTGAGGGCTTTCTTGCCAGGGTTCAAGCTTTTTTGGGTTATATCTCACTCTGCCTCTTTGCAACTCCCTGACAAGCTTATTTGGGTATATTTATTTTGTGCTTCAGTGGATGTCTTTGATGTCCATTTTGGAGGCTGGCTTGTTTTTGTAATGTGGGTTTGAGCTATATGGTGTATATGCTTGGATTTGATGAACCTATCCGTATTAATACCCTTCTTATTGATAGTTTGGGCCTTTGGTTGAAGATACATGTGATTTTCAAAGTCTTAATCTTTTCTTGTAGCTGTTATTAGTACAATTGCCTGTTGAACTAATTCTAGAAGAATGCGAAGTTCAAGTAACTTGTTTACATCTAAGGTAGGGTGGATATTCCTTGCTAAAAATGGTGAGGTGAGTTCCACCTGTAGTGAGCAGGGGAATGCAGAATTAGGGGGATAATGGTCTGTAAAGACTTGGTTTTTATGTCAACCCTTTTGAATTTTGTGAGATATTCTTGCAGTCTAATCGTTGGTAGATCATGGAGGCCGAGAGAAAGCGCCCCAAGGGAAGCTTCTTCAACTTGTTTGACTGGAATGGGAAGTCAAGGAAGAAACTATTTGCGAACAATTCCGAGTCCCTGGGTAAACTCAAATGAATGTGCATAATTTACATTCAACTCTCCGGAGCAGTTAACGGGTTATCTGATGTCTTTTCCTGTTGGTGTAACAGAAGGATCTGTTGAAGGAAAAGAGAAAGGTGAAAGTAGAACCAAGTCACGTTATGTTGTGGTGAGTTCCACTGTTTGGTCAATTTGTTCTGGCAAAATAAATCTTAGATTCTGGAACTCTCTCTAACTCAAGGTAGAATGATTTACTTTTGGATGGCATCCAGATGGAGGTGAATGATACGGACGTCCACGCCCGTGATTCGTCAGTTACTAGCGATGAGGGATACTATGCATCTAGACCTCCCGGGGCGGTTGCTAGACTAATGGGTTTGGATTCATTGCCGACCTCGAGCATTCACGAGCCATGTGCTACACTATTTTTGAAGTCTCAGTCTCGTAAAGCATCTCCGTATGATACAGCTGTCCCTCACTTGTGGAGTGAAAATAACCCAGTGGTCTTCCAAGATGTTTACAGTAGGAGGCATGATGCTTGTTCTTGGGAATGTATGACATCCAGGTCTCATAACCTGCAAAGTCGGCCTATTGAGAGATTTCAAACGGAGATGCTGCCCCCAAAGTCAGCTAAAACCATTCCCATCACCCATCACAAGCTGCTGTCTCCTATCAGAAATCCTGGATCGATGACAAGAGAGAATGCGGCTTATGTTATGGAGGCAGCATCAAAAATCATGGAAGCGAGTCCGAGGGCCTGTAACAGCAAGATGCCATCTATTACATCCTCAATCCCGGTGAGAATTCGGGATTTGAAGCAAAAGATGGAAGCTGCACATGCAGCATCAGTTGTTCAAAGAAATAACAGTCTCGGTTCCAGCCAAGGAAGACAACATCTGAGTTTGAATGGCTTTGAGGGTATGCGCTCAAACAAGGTTCTTGCGCCTTCTCGTACAGGAATTTCTGATGGAGCAAGGAGAAAAGGAGTGTCGGCTTCAAACATCACAGGGTCGAAGGCCAGTGAACAAAGAAGAGACGAGTCACCTTCAAGAAATATTGGCAATATGAAGGAGAAGGAAGTGAAATCTAATGTGATATCCAGGACACCGCCTGCTAATGAAAAATCAGTAGCAAAGAGAGCATCTGGAAGAAGCACTGGTAATGTTTTGAGCCAAAATAACCAGAAACAGAATGATAAACTTAGTAAGGATGGTCCGATTTCAAAGCGTAATCAGCAGGTCAGAAAAGTTCAAACCACAAATTTATCTGGGGTTCCTATTAGGACGATGAACAAGACTGCTTATAGGCCTGAAATTGGGTCAAGAAAAATAATGGCTGGTTCTGCCAAAGAGAAACTGAATAGTACATCCCAGAAAAAACGATCCGGGGATACTTGTTTAGCTGTTGACACCAATTCTTCTGGCATTGTGTCATTTAACAAAGATGGAAGGGCTATCAGATGTCCTGTTGCAATGGATGGTTTAAACAATATGCCTCAGCATAACATGAAGAGCGGCACCGATGTTGTTTCATTCACCTTTTCATCTCCTATTAAGGCCAAGCTTAGTTCTCAGTCCTCCGGTCCTTCTCTTGAATTATTCGGTGGTCAAGATAAGTGCTTCAAGAACTTGCCATCCTTACCCATGGAAAATGTTGTTGGTGCTGATGCTTTATGCTCTCTTCTAGAGCAGAAGTTAAAGGAATTAACTGAGAGAGTACAATCATCAAATTATAATGTAATCAGAGAGAAGACTAAGGCAAATGCTCATGATTCAACTTCAGCGTTATCACTGGACATTTCGAGAAGCAGATCAATGGGGAACAAGAGGCAGTTTCAATCAAGTCCATATGCAAGCACATCAAATAATTTGGGTGAATCAGAATACTTTCTACCTACAAATTCCAGCGGCTCTGTAACTCAAAAGTGGGAGGTAAATTTTGTTAGGAAATTAAACTTGTTCATGAATGTTCTTGTTCATGAATGTATCTAGAAGTCCAAGTGTCTACTTTGAATATGGCTAGAGAATTAGAAAAGGTTGATGCATTGGATGTGTAACTTGGAGTCTTTTGGTTTGCTCACATCCAAGTATAAATATATAACTTGGTTGATTGGAATGTTATAGCATTGAGAAGTTTATTCAATAAAAAACATAGTCCACTTCTCTATCCTTTCCCACAGATTTCCTGTGTTACGTCCCTGGGTGCACTACCATTGTTTGCATTCTCTTTCGGTCAGTATTCTGTGTTGTTATCTGATGAGCTGCTCATACACTGCTGGTACTAGAGATGGATATTTTACAATTTAATGAAACCATCAAGTGCTCTTATTGGCATGAGTTTTGTGATTGTAGTGCATTGAGCTCTTAGAATTTTGAAACCTACTACTATTTCTTCTCGGTGTATTTATGGGGCTTCAATCTATTTGTTTCCACCTCACATCTAGTAACCGAGTATGTTTTCCCGCCGTTAATGTGTCAACGAGTTAGTTATGGCTCAGCTTGAAGATCAACACTGCATTAGGTGAACTTGGTCTATTGCAGAATGTCATTATCTATTAGCCGATGGAAAATCCTTCAGTTTAGTTTCAGGAATTGAACCACTTGCTTGATACACTTTCACCTGCCAACTTTGCATCATGATGGTTTTCTGGGTTAACCTTCTCTCGGATTTTAGATAATTTATGTTGTATACCTCTGTAACACAAACTTTTCTGTAATATTTCCATTTTCGATCTTATGAACTTACATATTCTGGATGATTTCAGCAAACAGAATCCGAAGAGATGGAAGAGCACAGCAGCAGCAGCAGTGATTACAGTGAAGCAGGAAAAGAATGTTTAGGGCCTAGTCCTGTTTCAATTCTTGAACCTCTATACAAGAGTGGAAATTTCTCAAAAGCACAAAGTAAATCTCTTTCAATATAAAACTTTCTATTTGGGACCAGCCAGACCATTAAGATCCTTTCAAATATGATAAGAGTGTGGCTAGTTGTTTTAGGGATGTTCTTGGTCTTCTACCCTGTGCCTGATGATTAGCTAAGATGATTTGTCAAACTCAGTTCTCGCCTTCATTTTGCATTTCAGGTTTTAAGCTATTGTCCGCGGCACAAGAGGTTCACAACGACGCATTATACGATGGCGAAAGTCTTGACGTGGACGAGACAGAAGCATCCGATTCAGTCTCCCTGATTTCTGTGGCAGATGTGGGGTCGAGTCCCCTGGCCGAAGATTGTGCTTCTACCGAAGAGGAGTCGGGGGACTCGGAAATGAACCACTTGAAGGGTATGCTTAGCAATGCGCATCTCATTCTAGAGGAATTCGCAAGTGGCCGAACCTCTAAAGTCATGGAATATCATCTTTTTGACTGGTTGAATAAAAAACAAGAAAGGAACGCGGTGGAATACTCTAAGCTCGAGCAGAAGTTGCTGTTTGATTGCGCCATTGAGTGGCTAGACTCAGCGTGCGCACGAGTCTCTCTTGGTGGGTGCAAAGCCTGGTCCAGGTTATGGACATTGTTTCAAAGGGAAGGGTGGGCGGCCGCGAAATTGTACGAGGAGATCCTGAGCTGGAGAAGCATGGAAGACATGATGGTGGATGAAATAGTTGACAGGGACATGAGCTCCCAGTACGGGAAATGGATCGACTTCGACCAGGAAGCATTCGAAGAGGGTGTCGAGATTGAGAAGGACATACTCACTTCTTTGGTTGATGAACTAGTTTCTGATTTGTTACCCCTGTAACTGTAAGGCCCCCTGTATGCGTCCCACCGGAAAACCAAACTTAATTAGGCCATTTGTCCCTTTTCTTTCTGTAACATTGGTAGGATAAGTGGTAGAGAAATGGTGTGTTGTGTCCCATATCTTTGAGACGTCGAACACTAATACCTTGTAGCCCAAGTTGTAGTTTTTGTATTGATTTAAAATCACTGCAATAAGTGGGTATTATATCCGTAAAAAGTGATTACTGTAAAAACTACATTCACTTTATTGTGTACTAAAAAAGTACGCGCGATGCGAGTGCCGTTCTGTTTCAGGGTTTAGAGGTTCGGAGTCCCGGGTCCAGGGGTCGGTAGTGTCCGGTCCAGGGGGGTCCGGGAATTCAAGGGTTGGGGTAGGGGGGCCAGGGGTTCGGGGTCGGGGGTATGACGTCCAGGGTCTGTGCTCCGAGGTCTGGGGGTCCGGGGGTGGGGTAAAGGGTCGGAGTTCGGGTTTTGGAGCCCGGGGGTCCGTGGTTTGACGTTTAGAGTCTGGGGTATGGGGTCCGGGAGTCCGGTTTGGGGGTTTGTGATTTAGGTTTTGGGTTTTAAGTTTTGTTGTTTGGGATTAGGGATTTATGATTGGAGGTTTAGGAGTAATTTTGACATTTTCAAGTGTGACACCAAACTACCTAAAAATAAGGTTTTCTTTATTATAGTAAGATTCATTTTAAAAAATATTGATTTTACGAGTGGAACGGCACTCACTTTGCACTTACGAAACCAAAAAACTCAAAATTTCTATTGCAAGCTACCACTCTCCGACAAAAATTAGGTTTTATTGAAATTTTATTTAACATAAGTTTGGGGTTGAGACCTGTGTTTTTTTTTAAGGGTAAACATCATCTTTCTTTCATTAAGATAAGGATCAAGATACATCAGTAGTGCTGTAAAAAGCAGTATTCCAATCACGCTAACAACAGCTAAGGGTAGTACCAACACCTGAGACATTACGTGCAGTCACCGATGTCTGCTCTATCTCCCTCTAATAACTCGATCAATTCATGTGGAGGTGCATTAAAAATGGTCGAGATGGAAGTATTCTGCAACTAAAATGGAAGAATGGAAGTATTTAGCATAAGTTTGGGGTTGAGGCCTGTGCTTAGATATATGATGTTTAGATTCATTTTATCGAGTTCACCCCAAAAAAAGAGAGTGAAAAAATAAAATAAAATTCTCGGAGTTGTGTTCCGCGGAAGAATGGAATGGAATAATTATCACCTATCGAGAAACCGAAGAAATTCACGTGCACTAAAAATGACATAATTTATACAATTTTCTTTGCTCCCATGTCAAGATCACTAATAAAAAGAAAAATATTGTTGGTAATCGACATTCATCCTAATAGCAAAGGCGCAGAGACATTTATGAGAGTTCAAAGTTTAATTCTTCGATAAATTTACCTTTTAAAAAAATATTGTTAGCAAGGTAACATATAAAATTAGGGGTGTATATTCGGTATTTACCGATCCCAATTACCGAATTTATCAAATACCGAAATGCTAAAAATAGTTCTACCGATTCCGATCCTAAATAGTATTCGATAAATTCGATATTTACCGAATTAAATTTTTGTAAATCTGGTATTTACCAAATTTACCGATTTTTTTTGAAAAAATTATAATTCATCATTATATTTAATCAAAAAAATACAAACATAGTTTCAATAAACACAAATTTGATCTAATAAGTACAAGCCATCAAGTCTAATTAGTATAAAGTCTATTTAGAGCATCGACTTTTTGAAGAGGCCAAGAAATTTTTTGATAAATTGTCTATAATTTGGCTTATATATTTATTAATATACTTGATAAATTACTATTTTGGTAAATTCGGTAAAATATCGATATTTACTAAAATTTATCGAATACTGATATTTACCAAATTTCTCAAAAATTCCTACCGAATTGATTACCGAATACTGATTTACCGATTCCGAACTACCGATTACCGAAAATTTACCGAATTTACCGAATTCTAATTACCATTTGCTCACCCCTATATAAAATAACCAACAATCACTTATATCGACAAGTGAATGTGTTGTTCAAGTTTAACCAAAAGATCTCTTGTTTAAGTAATTTGGAGCGCATTAATATTAAATACTTATTTTTTTAAGTAAAGTTTAAAGTAATATTTATAACTCACTTAGTGTGGAATTCTCTTTTGTGAGGTTACAGTTGACCTCGTCAAAATTGTACCGTAAAAAATTAGGTGAGAAAAATCACAGGAGAATATCTTGATAGGAAATGATCTTGTCTTAATGTTAATATCGCTAGAATTAGTTCCACCGTAAAAGCACTAAAGCTAATTACTTAAATTTTCCCCAAAATACAAGTAGAGTTTGTAATCAGTATAGTAGTGTTGATTCGGAAAACGTAATATACAACAGAATTAAAAAGAGAAAAATATCGATGTGACTAATTTGTAAGCAACGTGAAATACAAGCTCGGTTCGATTGTCTTATTCTTATAGATATAAGTTACCACGTCCACGATCATCCGGTTGCAATTGGGAGACATCAATAATCGGATCCAATAAAATCTCTACGTTTTATCTTAGGGATAAAAAAAATCTGTATTAATTTTTCCCGTAAAACTCTGTCATCAAAATCGAATCAAAAAAGTTTTTTTTAGAATCGAATTCAATATGTTCCGTGGTATTTTTTGACAAGTTTTTTTATATCGTCAGAGCTTTACATTATTGATGCATTATTTGTTGTATAAAGTGAGGCAGGGGAGGCATGTCAGTAGCATAGGGCGCAGCTTTTCTCACTGCATCCCCTATAAATATCTATAATTCAAAGACTTTTTTTAAGGAAATAACTGAAGAACAGGCCATTACTTTTTTTAAGAAGGTAACAGGCCATTTGAGTTTTATATTTGTAAAACTCAAATTAGAGTTATACTCAAAGGGATTAAGTCTTATGCGGGGTTTAATTTTTTTTTTTAAATTTTCTATCTTTAGAATCGAGCATTGTCGAGGTTAAACAAAAACATATGCTATATTTGACCAACTGCAATATCGTATTTATTATTTACACAAAAAAAGAAAGGAAAAAAATAGGCTGACACCTAATCCGCAGGAGGGCAAAACTGGAATGTGATATTTTACGGTTAAGAAGTTGAAGACAAAGGAGATCGGATTGAGTGGAGACTAAAGAAAATTTGTCCATAGGTGGAGATTACATTTTGGGCCGTCAGATTTGATTATCTTTAAATCTGATGGTCAATAACCTATCAGGTGATATTGGTTTGCATGTGAAGTGATATTGGTTTGTAAGACATTAGTTTACATATGAAGTGATATTGGTTTGCATGTGAAGTGATATTGATTTGCATGTGTAGTAATATTGGTTTGAGTTAGTCCCCATATTTGAGGACTACCCCAGTCCCCACCAAATCTGTCCCCGAAGATAAAGGCGTGGATCTTTTGGTCTTACTCTCTCCCACGAGCTCGCCTCCTGCCAGTTCCCCTAAAGCTTTGCGATCTCCGCCTGACCATCGTCCTCGGCAGTGGCGATGAAAGTTGCGGGAGAAGGCGTGGGTTTTCGGCGCCAGAACCGGCACGTGTCCAACACGAAGAAGGCGCCTCGAGTACTAAACCCACGAGCTCTTCCCCTCCCTAAGTCTCTTCTCCCCTTAAAGGCGCCCTCATCGACACGAAGAAGGAGAAGAAGCGGAAGGCTGCCGCGAGAATGTTGTGTGGAAGATTGTCCAATAAGTGGGCTGCTAGTTAGACCCATGATCCTCGGTGGATTGTTAGTTATTTTTTTTATTCAAGTAGTGTTTTAATGGGCTTCTTTTGTGAATTTGTTATTTCACTTTTAATTGTTATTTTTCTGGTTCTCACGTTTTAGGCTATAACGTGGTATTATTTTCCCTTTCTTTTAGGATTAGTTATAGATGAATCTATATATATTTATTTTTCTTGTATTGTTGGATGTTAAAAATTAATCAAAGTCCATTGGACAAGTCCCTCCCTTAATATTTTCTTTCTCCCTCAAGACTCTTATATAAATCTTCAAGTGATCTTCGAGGTGCTTCTTTTCCTGCCCTTCTGGTGATCTTGGTTGTTATCTGTAACTCGTAGATTTTTACTTGTTACATTTGGTATATGTTGTGAGGAAGATTGTCCAAGAAGTGGGCTACTAGTGAAACCCATGTTCCTTAGTGAATTGTTAGTTATGTTTTTTTATTCTAATAGTGTTTTAGTGGGCTTCTTTTGTGTATTTGTTATTTTCACTTTTAATTATTATTTTTTGGGTTCCCACGATTTATGCTAGAACACGGTATTGCTTTCCCAAGGCTAGCTCCTGTTGACACAAGTATACAATTAGAAGCTGAAGGAGGTACGTTATTGGACAAACTTGTATTTGATCAACAAGGAAAACCTATTTATAAAGAAACGGTAGATGGCAAGCCGATATTGGAAGATTCATGCTTATACAGATGACTTGTTGGAAAGTTGTTGTACTTGGCAATTACAAGACCTGATATAGGTTTCATTGTGTAACAATTGAGCCAATATTTGACTAGGCCTACAGATGTGTATTTGAAAGCTGCATATAATGTCTTGAAGTATATTAAGAATGCACTAGGAATGAGACTTTATTACCCAGTAGAGTCAGATGGAAAGATAAAAGCATATGCAAATAGTAGTTATGTGTCTTGCTTTGACACATGCAAGTCTCTAACAGGGTATTGTGTCTACATTAACAATTCTTTAGTCTCTTGGAAGGCAAAGAAATAACTAACAATGTCTTGTTCATCATTAGAGGCAAAATATCGTGCATTAGCTTCCGTAACTCGAGAGATACAATGGGTCAAGTATTTGTTAGAAGATCTGAGGAATGCGCATGAAGGGCCTGCATTAATTTATTGTGATAGTAAGTCGGCAATTCACATAGCCGAGAACGCTGTGTTTCATGAGCGAACGAAGCACATAGAGGTTGATTGCCATTTTGTAAGAGAAAAGATGCAAAGACGGCAGGTCAAGCTCTTCCATGTGTAGACAGAATTTCAGCTAGTAGACATGCTAACCAAGGGGTTATCCGTGAAACGTTTTGAGTTCGTAGTTCGTAAGTTGGGACTCTTGGATATTCATAGTCAACTTACGGGGGACGCCAAATGCTATCAGCTATAATCGAGAAGATGAGATGTTGGAGCCAGATGTTGAAGAAGACGAAGGTCAAAGTGTTGCTACAACATCTTTTGTATCAAAGGCAAAAGAGAGAACGAAGACCGTTAAGCCAAAACGGGTTAATGGGTCAACACGCGGGTCACCATGCGGGTTGCAAGCTGGTTAAGTTAATCATTGTATGGTCGAATAGCAGAGTGACAAGTGTATATACTTTTGTATAAAAGAATCGATGTGTACACAGAAAAGGACTAAGAAAATACGGGATCATTTTTTCCCACCAAAAATACTCTCTCTCCTCACGAGTTTTGTGCCTCTCTTTCTTTTTCAACTCTCACTCACTCACTTTCTTTCACTATAACCGTCATTTTTTCCATAACTGAGCTTAGTTCTTGAGCTCTAACTTCAATCTTCTATTTTCCACAACGTAATTTAGCAATTCTCCAAACTATGAACCTCGAAACTAGAGAACTTTAGCTTCTTCTTTTTTTAATGAAGTGAATTTTGAACAAATGGAAATTTAATGCTTGCTTTTTTTGAAGATAAATTTTTAGCTTTGTTTTCGTGGAATACAAAAGCAACAACATGAAAAGAAAAAAAAAAGAAAAGGGTAGTGAGGGGAGCAGGGATCGAGGTTTCCCTCGGGAGATGGGAGATATAACAAGCGCCTTAAATAAATAATAGGGATAAGTATCATTTGAATCCTGTAATTTACACAAATTTTATCGTATGATTCTGAGGTTTAGAAACGATTTTTTTGGTAGTTGTGGTTTCATGTTTGTTGCGTTAGAGGCTCTGGAAGGCTCCCGAGCCAAAAATCAGCTTCGAACCTAGAAACGACGTCGTAGCTCGGTCCAGTTCGGGCTGTTTGCTCAGCCCTAAACATAGATAAATAAACTAAGGTTGTTGCGTTGTGTTGATGGATGGGTCTTCTACTTCGCCCAAGCCCTCTTTATATAAGATGCATTGACCTAGTCCAACCTTCAAAATAGAAAAATTCACAATAGGCAATTTTCAACTCAACCTGGCCTATAATAGAAAAAGCTAGACCGACTTCCAAAATAGAAAAGTCCAATTTGGATAAGTTAGTCTAGACCATGTCAGGCAAGCCACCCCGATTCTAGATCATGTTCAACCAATGTTACACACCAACCCTAATGTCTTTCCTAGATAGACCAAGACGGGCTGAACATATCCTCAAGATGTGCTAACACCCCTTAGGCATCGAAAAATTAATACAGTAAATGAACCTAAGGCAAATTATAAGGGTCGTGCAAAAGCCATTATTTCATCATTGGCCTACAATTAATTAGTAAAAATTTATAGCCTATGCATATATGGACTGCCCGCTAGCGTAGATTAGCCAACGCCTAGCTGATACAACAGCCAACAAAAACATTAAAAAGCTGTTTTTCACGTGATGAGCTGATCTCTCTATCTTAAATTTTTTTTAGAATCTCTATCTTCAATTGCTTTGGCTGAATTTATGCAATCTTAATAGTAATGGCAAGAGAAGATTCCAATCCGTGACATTCATATATATATATATATATATATACCCTCATGTTATTAAAAATATGGGGTACAATGCGTTGATTTGATGAAAGTATAATTACTTGTTATAAAAAATTACTTTTCAGAAAAACATATTGAACAGACCAGTAATAAATTTTTATTAAATATTTTGTCAGCTTATACCATAAATACAAGTGACAAACACATATAAGGGACTCGTTTCTCGATAGATATTAAGAAATTGGTGCAAATGAAAGAACAACTTGATGAGGTGCATTTTGTTGGTTTGCCTCAACATTAACCCTAACCATGATCTTTCAACTATATACTTTATAAACTAAACCAATTTGTTTGAAAGGTTCAATGAATGCTTGCCCCATCGAGGTTAATCATAAATGAATGAGGAAACCCATGAGTTTATGTTTAATTAATTGTTTGAGTTTATAACCATATATACTTCAGCACTTTGTTTTTTATACACCACATATATCCAAACATCTACTGATTATTAGTTTAGTTTTAAGTCAGATATAATTTTTGAAAAGTGATAAAATTCTGTTAACAATTATTTAACACTACATTTTTAAATATTCAAATTCAAAATTTTTTAATTAAATTAGAAGAAACACTTTGATCGGTTCTTTTGTGTCGTGGGCAAATCGATATTCTGCTCGGGGAGGTGAACAAGCTGAAAAGGGGGTCTGTATTCTGCAACGTCGACAGGTCTCTGTACAACTTTTATTCTCTTTGTTCATATAATTTTATTCGCAAAGTGTGTCAATAGGTTTAAATTTAAACACAAATCTGATCTGCACGACTCATGGTCGCATACTTATGCTATGCCTCGTAGTGGATGTCAAAAGAAAAATAAGAGAGAAGATCACATGATATATATTTTTTATTTTTGATTAGTCGAGAGTGAATCATTATCCCCATATTTAGAACTCATATTTATGAGCGCTTTTTTAAAATAAATTTTTTTTTGCAATATTTTAAATTGATATTTTTGTACAAAATTCAATTTTTTTAATTACTTTTGACAAACTTTCATTGTTAAATATTTTATAGGGAATGAAATGAAATAGCTAGTAGATATCACTTTTTTTCCTCCGAATCGTAGGTGGCTCCATGTCGTTATTATTGGACAATAATATAATCATATATGCTACTAACATTATGTCAAAAGGGGAAAAATCAAGTTTTTTTAGTATCTCGACACCACTATACCAACTAATTTAATATTTTAGTGAGGTTAAAATTTTTAAAATGTCAAATTCTTTAAAGAAATATTTAACTATGAGGTATTTTCGAAAACTCAAACTCAAAACCTTTTATTTAAGCGAGAATAACGTCTTAACGAGTTCATCAGAGATATAATCAAGTTGTAACGATGAACTAATAAAAAATCTGAACACTAGTACATTCTGAATCCTTATTTAATCCAACTTAATCTGCGTATTTAATCCAACTTAATCTGCGTGTAAGATTTTGTGGCACCTCACATGTTGCAGCTGCTTCCCATCCCTTCGAAAGTATGGAACAAATGAAAACAACACTCTTAGTCAATATACGATACTCTCTCTTAAAAGATAAATGGGTTGGATTGGTTGCTGCCCATAGACTGAGCAACACTCTTTGGAGTGTGATTTGGACCGTTAGATGAGGAAGATGTTTGCTGTGGCTGCTGTCAACGAGGACGATTGACGTGAGAATATGCTTTTGGCAATAAACGATGTGGTTCCAGATGCTGTGTCGCAACCACGTACTGCTCTTAAAAGAGCATACACTCGCAATGCATTTCAGCCGATCCTCACTACATCAAGCTGTCGTGAAAGTAATATATGTTCTAGTTAGATGTGTTTCTTGATTGGATATATTTTTGGTGTTATCTTGGAGCATGTACTCAGATAACATTTATCTTCATCATGTTTTGATATGCGTTATCTGGTACTCAAAGTATGGTACTATTGGTACTTTTGGTATAACCATGTTTGATGGACATTTCTTGAGGAATATATACTTTATTTATAATAAAAAAAGATTAGGAAAGACCAACGTGGTTTTAATCATACAGTTGGGATTCACTGAAACATTTTCAGTATTTTACCTTAAATCAGACAATGGTACACCATATGACATACAATGGTACTTCAGCGTCAAACAATAGTGCAACAAACGACATATGGTGGTACTTCATAGTTAGATAATAGTGCAACATGCGACATACAATAGTGCAATATACTTTAAATATAATTTTTCAATGGTGCAACATACACATACAATTGTACACTATGCAATATATATTGATACATTATGCAATATACTCTAGTACTTTAAAGTCTACAATGGTACAATATGTTTTAAATATAAAATTTTAAAATTATCGCTATATAATCTTTTATATTACAAATGTACAATCATGCACGCAGACTATTTTATATTGTCCGTACAATGGTGTTCGGCCATAACATCAGTAACTCTGGGCCCAAAATAAATATGTGAATACCTATTACACGTTCTCAAACCAACAGGGACGGATGTAGAGTTCCAGATACACAAAAAAAATTATGGGTATATATTTAATAAAAAATTTTGGCCCCAATGATATTAACTTGTTTGCTCCCACAATTAAAAAAAGACAAAATCGCCTAAAGGTAAAATTAGACATTGTTAATTTTATGAGGTACATAAATATTTTACTTTCGTAGTATAAACTTTCTGGATCCGTCCCTGCAAACCAATCTCAAGAGGTTTAAAATTTGCACATACCTGATATCATCTTGATTTTATCTCACGACCATTACATAAAAGAGTTTACAACAACGATGAATAATATATATATAGTAAATTTCCACTCCAAAAAGGAAAAAAAATGCCCCTAAAAAAACTTATAAAACCAGACGTGCAATTTTGTATCACGCTTTATTATTTAGGAATAAGTACCATTTGAATCATGTGATTTACACAGATTTTGCGATATGATTCTGAGGTTTAGAAATGACTTTTTTGGTAGTTGTAGTTTCACGTTTTTTGCGTTAGAGGCTCGGGAAGGCTCTCGAGCCAAAAATCAGCTCTGAACCTAGAAACGACATCGTCCAATGATGAAGTGTCTTGCCACGTTAGACGCTTTTAACCGGTTGGCAATATGAGGTGGCACAAAATTAAATATCATTTTCAATTCCATTATTTTTTATAATTTAAAAAAAAAACCGTTTATCTTCCCTCCCCTCTCTTCTTCTTCTTCCTCCCTCTCTTCTCTCTCTCACCCCCTTCATCTTCATCTTCCTCCTCTCCTCTCCCTTCTAATTAAGGCCATGGTCTTGTTCCTTGAATTTCTGATAATGGGTTCCAAATTGGAGGAAGAAAAGTGCCGATTTGTTTTGTGTGAACCACTTGAGACGAACTCCAAGATTGTTTCTTTTTCTTTTTAATATAGCGGAGAGGTGGTTTAGTTTTTTTGGTTTGGTGTGTTTCTGGATTGAGAAGTTGGAGATTTTGTTCAGAGGGTGAAGGTTCGAAAGTTTGAAGATTTGAAGGTTCAAAAGTTTGAAGATTCGAAGATGAATTGAGGTTGAAGATGAAACCAACGGTAAAATAGTCTTTTTATAATAATAATAATAATAAAAATGATTGATGACGTCAGCGAGGAGCCTGAGAGTATAATAAAATCAAATTTCGGGGAGTTTTTAATCGATTAACATAATACAGGAGACCAGTTTTAAATATACCAAATACCAAAAGCCTGAGAATAATTTGCCCAAAAAATATTGATGGTGAACCAAATGAGTATGATATACTTTTTTTCCAAAACTACATATTATCGCGTAGTGATAAACTTTTTCGTGCAAATTGGATTATAAAAAATCTAATTTTTCGTATCAAATGTTAACAATATGCGAGATAAAAGCTCCACTGTTCTGTATTGGTGTTCCTAAAAATAAGATTGCGACTTTCGACCAACAATGTAACGTTTGATTTGATCGGCTCTAATAATTAAATGAAATCAACCAATGAGAGAAAGCACTTTAGCGGATGCATTATGGCAAAAATATCGGAGGGCCACTTTCCCCAATTATTGGAGGAAAAGTTGGATCAATTATAAGGGTAATCACCGATCCCATAATTAATACGAGTGAGAAAACTTCATGCCAATCCAAGGACAGACAATAATTAACTTGCTAATGATCAATATTATCTTCTTTCTGTACCGTGTGTTTCAGTTTTTTTCTATCATACATGTGTTCACCTCTAATAACAGCTCTATGAGTGTGGTGAGATTAATTCACTCTTCTCCGCATTAATTTTTGTGGTCTCTTACAATTAGAACCTGAATAAATATAATTTTTCGGTTCGCAGTGATTTAGTGAAACAATTGGCAGTTATACAAATAATTCCAGAACCCTTATTTTTTCAGAAGAAAATAATCACATAAATAAAAATCACACGAAATATATGGTAGTTGATAAGCATTATAAGAATGAAAAATTTATTAGAAAAATTTCCTTTGATCTTAGATTTATTTTCTTCTAATACACAAAAATACTAATTTTGTTCGGTCGCAAAATATTGTAAACCTATCAACTTCTAACATTGGTAATAAAAATACTTTTAACACATAATAAAACAACCAGTCACCAACTGATTAATTAGGTTAGATTCAGAGATAAACTATGAAAATTAAACGACGAGAATATTCTTCTCTAACTTTTCTTTTTCATTGAATGCCATTAACCAGCGACAAATCTCCACAGCTTTACACATGAAAGGTGCGATTCGCAAAAAATAAATAAATCCCAAATTTCATATATATATAAAAGGACATGAAACGTACATTTCAACTTTCTACTTCACACGCCACATTACAATACAATCACAGAGAAGGAGAAGGAGAAGAGGAGGAGCAAAACAAAACCATTATGGAAGTGAACCCACCCGACCCGACCTCACTAACCCGACCTCCGGACCACCCGATGACCCAGCTTCTGAGTGAAGAGTTGGGGTGCGACAGTAATTGCTCCACCCCGTACGCTAGTGCCCCTTCGAGCCCGGGTCGACCCGGACCCGCTTTCTTCTACAGCTGCCCGCCCAGCCCAATGCACTTCTCCTCCATGGGCGGTGGTAGTTTCTCCGCATCGTCCTCCCCACCACGTGAGTTCGGCGAGTTCGAGTTCTTGTCGGGCGGGTTGTCGTCATCCGGGTTGAGCTCGGCCGACGAGCTCTTCCTGAACGGGCAGATCCGGCCCATGAAGCTTTCGATCCACCTGGAGAGCCCCCAGGTGCTGGATCTCGACAACGAGGGAGAGAGGACGAGGGGGAGGGATGTGAGGAACTGGAGCAAGTCGAGGAGCAGGCGGACCAGATCCATGTCTCCATTTAGGAGCTCGTCTTTCGGGTTCCTTGTCGAGGAGGGAGCAGAGGGGCGCGTAAAGATCGAGTCTTTCTGTGATGGGTCTCGTAAAGTTGGGGACTTGGGGTCGGAAAGTGGTTGCATTGGTAAGGGAGGTGGGTCTGAGTCAGGGGAGGGTACTACTTCCAGGTCCTCATCGGCTGGGAGGAACTCTAGGAGGTGGGAGTTTTTGAAGGATCTTCTTCTCTACAGGAGCAAGAGTGAAGGAAGGAGGAGTAGCAGCAACAACAAGTTCTGGTCCAACATTTCATTTTCCCCTGGGAAGGAGAGAAAGTCTGTGTCTTTGGATGTTGCAGGGGAGAAAGTTGGCTCCCTTGTGAAGGAGAAGGGTATTGGGGTTGGATCAGGTGGCAAAGGGAAGAAGGCAGTTAATGGTGGTGGTGGTGGTGGGAAGAGGAGGGGCCCAAATGTGTCACCTCATGAGTTGCACTACAAGGCAAGTAGAGCTCAGGCTGAGGAGATGAGGAGGAAGACCTTCTTGCCTTATAGGCAAGGGCTTCTTGGGTGCTTGGGGTTCAGTTCCAAGGGGTATGGTGCCATGAATGGTTTTGCTAGAGCTTTGAATCCAGTTTCCTCCAGGTGACCACAAAAGTTTCTCAAGGGAATGTGATCAGCTGGGATGAAGACATACTGTTCTTAATCAGTTGTAGTGATTATGTTATTTTTTGGTAAGGTAAACCTTAATCTGGTGGTCTCTGTATGTATATCTAAGTACTGTTATTGGGTTTCTTCTCTTTTTGTCCAAAAAGTGAAGCTCTCTCTCCCAATGTCTTATCCCCAAGTGTTGGTGCTTCCTTTCTTCCCGAGGCTTGTTCTTTAGAGGCCATCAAAGAGGGAAAGTGAATGTATACTGCTTTTTTAATCAAGTAATTTTAACTGGGGTGCACCAGGTAATGACATGGAATCTGAATCCATTGGATCATCATCCCAATTCCCAAATGTGTGATTCCTACACTACACAATGGAAATCCAACTTCCAAGGGGCAAACTTGGTGAACAGTGCCTAAGATTTGGGATTGTTGAGCCAATAGTAGTACACCATACACACATGACATGGTTGCAGAGGCATGGCTTTGATTTGTTAGGTAGTGAAAATGGTTGGGCCCACCATTAGTTAGTTCCCTTAACTCAAATTGTTTTGAGGATTGCCTCCCCTATGGAATGGAAGGACCTCCTCATGTGCTCTAGGTTGTATCTTGCTGGCCTTACTCTGGAGTTAATATTATTCTGGTTTCTTCTCTGATCTCTGTCTGGATAATAATTAATCTGGTAAGAGGAAAACCAGTACTTGGTTTTGTGATTTTGTGGCTTCACGTGAAAGATTGGATCGGTATCATCCCGATGCCTTTATGCTTTTCTGGTATAATTTGCTGCTTGACAATGTGACACCACCATTAAAGTACCTCTCAACGGGTAAATTAATAATTTTGTAAGAAATAGAAATAGAAAGAAAGAAGACATTAGGATACGACGAACAAGGAGGCTCATTGGACCATATCAGATCTTTACTTGTTCGGAAGGGGTTTACTCAGGTCAGGTATTTGCCCAAGTTCTTTTCCTAGGACTCGGCAACAAATTTTATTTTAAAAACAACCACCGTTTCTTGCCTATTAATTTGTAAAACTATACCGGAAAATGGACCTAAAAATGGCCTAAATAAAAATCGAAAAAATAGTTAAACTCCATTTTTTGGGTAAAAAACCCTATTATGAAAAATAATATGTGCCCCGGTCTCATCCAACAACTAGACAGTATTGCTGATCCATGAAAGTTTGTTTTATATAAATATTTTGATATTTAAAATCGAACACCATTAATACTTGATTGTTTTATCCATCGAATTTGGGGGGCTCTCCGGGCAATTTAGAATCAGTTGGAACGGCCCCAGCATAACGTGAGTACACTGTGCCTGACTGACGTGAACACTATATGGAAAGGAAGGTCACCAACAAGTATTTTTATATAATATATACATGCTGGACTTTTGGCTTCATGTCTTCTTCTTTTTTCTCTAGATAAGTTTGGCTTCACGTCTAGGAGTTTTGTGGGTCTCACGAATCCAACACGTATTCATTATTTTTAGGTGCTGGCTCCAATCATAAATGAGTTTAGCTGTAGATGAGATTTATGGAGAGTGAGCTTTTTGTAGTATCGTTCCACATGGGGTATGGTGTTTCCTAGATATTGACATCAAAAGTCCATTACATGAAAGATCGCATTACATGAGATTTTCATATAAAAGGGGTTGGAGATAGTGATATATATATTTTGATAAGCTAGTGAAAAGCATCTATCTCAAACAATTAAGAGGAGAGGAGTAACTCCTTTTTGTCATGTTCTTCTTGGCCCTCACTCGCCTCTCTTTTTTTCCTTGTCACTAGGGGTGAGTTCGGTGCGGTTTTGCGGTGTCGGTGTCAAAATTGACACCGCACCGCACTTTTTGTTTTAAAAAATTTTAAACCTTCGGTGTGGCGGTTTGGTCTTAAACCGCAATGAAATGGTGCGGTGCGGCTCGGCTTGCATAGTCGGGCCTGCGGTTTTAAACCGCAGATAAATTAAAAGCCCATTGTTGGCCCAAAAAACTTAAAGCCTCCACCATGCCCATTCGCAGCAAGCAAAAAAAAAAAAGCGTACAGATTCATCAAAGCAAATTGCCAAACCACAAACCAATGTCTTCCTTGTTCGAACTATTACATCCACAAATCACAATCTATCAACCTTGTTTTAACCACATTAGCAAACTTTACAAGACAACAACAGCAATTCCTTGTTCGAAAAAAAAATTACAGCAGCAAATTGAAACTCGGTGTTCATCTGATTCCTTGTTCCTTGTCAAGTTGAGTTCCAACTTCCAATTTACCCTTTTACTCTTCATCTTCGCTTTCAAATTCTGCCTCAAGTTCTGCAATAACACGAAAAATGAATTTAGAACTTAAATGTATCATGGCTAAGAAAACTTTTGTGATTTAAATATAACCAACCTTCAAGTATTTTGTCTTCATCCAACGAATCTTCATCATCATCATCTATGCGTGGCTTAGTCCGCAACCAATTTTGAGCACACACCAAAGCTTGCACGGTTCTAGGCTTCAACAAACTTCGGTGAGGGTCCAAGACGCGTCCACCCGTGCTAAAAGCAGATTCTGAGGCAACAGTTGATACCGGAATTGCTAGCACGTCTCGTGCAATATCAGCCATGATCGGATAGTTGATGGCGTTAACCTTCCACCAACTCAAGATGTCAAAGCTGTCAGATGTTGCCTCTATCGGATCATTCAAATATTTGGCTAAACACGATATTGTTTCACTTGATTTATCCACCAAAATTTGCTTATCCCATTCATCCCGAAATTTCAAATCTTCCATGTCGTCATCACTGACATCTTCATCATCTTCCATTACCATGTCAGCTTGTTGTGAGCTAGTGGAGGCAACAAAAGTAGATCGGCGAGAACGCTCTTCATATTGCACATATAACTGAGACAATATTGCATCTACTTTATCGGCGTATGCATTGGCATGTGCTTCATCATATAATTGTTCAAGTGAACGCCTGACATACCTGCTCTTGTATCGAGGATCCAAAATAACAGCAACGTACAATAACCCATTAGTGGATTCAAACGTACCCCAATACTTGTTGAACTTCAATAACATTTTTGTTGCTATAGATGCCAAATGTCGATCACTTGCAGAGACACGCCTCTCAAGCGTTCTACGTATGAACACAACATCATGAAAAAATTCATTGGATGTGGCACTTAAACTTGTAGAGAACTTCATCGTAACATCATAAAATATCTTTAAAAATTTGAGTAAACATCTTGCATTTACCCAATCTTCTTTGTCGGGAGGCATTAGAACATTTGTTTTTCTTCCCACATTGTCCCCATTATCCTCCTCCTCCTCCTCATCATTTCTATCTTTGTCAGGATTAATAAAATATCCCAAAAATCTTCCATCATCTCTCTCAAGTCGAGAAAAAGCTCTCTCATACTTCTCGGCAGCATCTAACATCAAATATGTGGAATTCCACCTTGTATCCACATCCATAGACAATCCTTTCTTGCACTCTATGTTCACTGCTTTCACACAATCACCAAACGATTTCAGCCTAGGTGGAGAACTGGTAACATACTTCACCGCTTTTCGAATATTCATAATCGATTGATTAATGTGCATCAGTCCACTTCGCACAACTAAATTCAGAATATGTGCACAACACCTCATATGCAAGTGGTCATGATTAGAAACTATGCTCTTCAATTTGTAGCTCGTGGATGATTTTAAATTGCGAATAGCGGAATCATTTGATGAAGCATTATCAACTGTGATGGCTAGGATCTTTTCAATCCCCCACTCAATTAAGCACTTCTCAATACTATCTCCAATTGTCTCCCCTTTGTGATTGTCAATGAGACAGAAGTTCAAAATCCTTTTCTGATACTTCCAATCCTTATCAATCCAATGCCCAGTTAAACACATATAATTCCTTGTTTGGATTGACGTCCAAGTATCAGTTGTAAAACTCAACCTCTGACCCTTCAAAGATTTTTTCACCCTCATCATCTCCTCAAAGTATATTTTCATGCAATCCTTAGCCACAGTTGTCCTATGTGGCATCGTAAACCTAGAATTCATGTAATTGCTATAGGCAATGAATCCCTCACCTTCTACAATTTTAAAGGGCAACTCATCTTTAATTACCATCATCGCCAAATATTTGCGACCCCCTTCTTGAGTAAAGGCAACGGCCTTAAGCTTACCCCCTTCAGCAGCCGGTTCAAACGATAAGGTAGCTTGTCTCAAATCTTTCCTAGGAAGTTTGGTGCAAAGACTATCCAGGTGGTGTTTCATAGAACTAGTTCCATTCTTCCTAGGATTACATTTATATCTTTGACCACAATGGTTGCAACTAGCTTTTTCATATCCTTCCTGACAATCCGGAACTTCTGTAAAATGATTCCATACTTCACTCGTCTTCTTCTTTTTGCTACTCTCAGTATTCGAATCAATGGACTCTTTTCTTTTGGAACTCAAAGGAGGTTTTTCTAGAATCTTACCAGTTTTATGTTGTTCAGCCGCTCTAGCATGACTCGGTCCTTCAACCTCTTGATTCATCTCATTGGGCAAACCAACAACGTCATCACTTGCCTGTAATTAGCAAAACAATATCAAATCAACAATCCCAACATTAAATCAGCCTCTTCCAAGCACTGAACTAGTACATTAACATCACAAGCCATTACAAGTTGATAAAGCAAGCAATAAACATAAAAGCTTAAAAGACAACGCAATAAAAACTAAGCGTAATCTAACAAAAATAATATACTTTAGGATGTTACGAACAGCATAATTACGAACAACATAAGCATAATTAAAAGACCAAAAAATTGTTTCGAATTTTTACCATAAGGTTTCTGGAAAGCCGAATGGGAGGACAAAAGTCAGAGAGGTTGGGAGGGAGAGGCAGAGGACTCCGGTGGACTAGGAGGACGCCTGAAAGAGAGGAAAGGCAGAGGGAAGGGCGGAAATAATTAATACTTATAACAAACTAATAAAATAAAATAGAAATTACACAAATTAAGCTATTTTTACCTTAGGGTTTCTAATAGGTGTATGAGGACTTGGAGGACACCTGAGAGAGACGGTGGAGGCCGGTGTAGGGTGGAGACATCGTCTGTGTTTGGCGGTTTTCCGATTTGGGGATTTTATGATTTGGGGGTTTAGGGTTTTCTGATTTGGGGCTTTTGTGTAGGGTTGTTTGACGGTGGAGGCCACTGGCCAGTGTAGGGTTGTTTGACGGTGGAGGTCGGTGTAGGGTGGAGACCTCGGCGGTCGCCGGCGGGAGAGCTCTGTGGACTTGAGAAGAAGAAATCGAGAGAGAAGAAGAAATCGGGAGAGAGGGGACTTGAGAAGAAGAAATCGGGAGAGAGAGGGTAGGGGGTTCTTCTGCTGATATATATATATATATATATATATAATACGACGTCGTTTTGTATTCGGTGTGCGGTTTGACGGTGCGGTACGAATTGAAAACCGCAGCCGACCCACTATGTGCGGTTTCGGTGTCACACCGCACCATGAAACCGCATCAGCAATTCGGTTTGGTTTTTGTTCGGTTTGTGATGTGCGGTTTGGTGCGGTTTTCGGTTTAGATCGGTTTTTGGCTCACTCCTACTTGTCACCGCCAAAATATTTTTACCCGACAAAAAAAGTTAAATATTTGTTTCATAACTAAGTGCTAAACAATTTAGATTTACATGAACATATTTTAAGTTCAAACTTTACTAGAGAATCATCTCTAAAAAATTCATTACTCTTTTTTTTGGATAAAATCTCAATATTTAGAATTGAACATTGTCAATCATATTTAGAGATTATTCTCTCGATGATATATTTAAACCAAAGATCTCGATAAATAAATCAAATTTCTTAACACTTATCCAATTTTACATGTAAAAAAAAGAAAAGTTACACAAGTGAATGAAAATCAGAAAACTAAGTTTTGGGGTTAATACCTTTGTGTAAAAAAGTCCCGAAACTACAAGCGTATATTTTTCTTTGTACCCAAAATATTTCTTCTTTTTGCTACGCTTCGTACCACTATTCTAAAAAAAATAATATTTCTTCTTTGAAAACTAGCCAAAAGATCAATTAGCAGGGTTAAAGCGATCATCTGTTACTCTTTTTTTTAGAGGATCATTTGTTACTTTTGGGGCGGTGATTAATATTATGTACGGCGGGACTCAGGCCCCAAGTCCCAATAACACTTCTTTTTGAGGTTTTGATTTAATGATAACTTGTAACTTGGCAGCAGGAGATGAAAAATAGGAGAAACATCAAATCATGTCTCCTTCCCTTTGAGACTCTCTTGTCCAAAACTACCACAAGCATCATCGTCAGAGTTCCAATGCTTTGCTCTTGCAAGGTCCCGTCATGCCTCTGCTAATTTTAATACGCCGTCGGGACTTGAAAAAAAAGGGCTGTCTTGATACTTCTCGCACTGTCCATTCTACCTAGAAAATTGTTATAATTTTCTCAAAAAAAATTATTATAATTTTAATTAGTTAGTTCAATAAGCCGAAATAAATATATTTTATTTTTTTATGTGCCTTGGATGTCATCCATTTTAATTGCCCTTTATTGCTGTCGCACCCTCTTTAGTTTCTTCATGTGATGGTAATTTTGGGAAAGAAATTTTATCGTTAACCATTGCTAAAAACTTTGACTTCTTTCCAAAAAAAAAAAACTTTGACTTCTTAATATAACTGCTGTTCAAAATGTGTGTAAACTTATTGTGCCAATTATTCTAAATTTGGGCTGAGTAGTTATCTTTAATGATACCAAAATTCCTGTTATCAAATTTTAATAAAATTAATTTTCAATTGTTTTAATATTATCACGTTTAACGCGAGAAAACATCAAAAAGCAGATTAAATTTCAGGGCAATTATGGTGGGGGGTGTTGCGAGAATCGAACTCACGACCTCTCGCACCCGAAGCGAGAATCATACCACTAGACCAAACACCCATTTTTGATGATAGTTTCCGACAATTATAGATATATATCGTCAATTTTTCTGGTATCATCTACTCCAAGGCTCGTAAATTTGCACTCGTCTCTGGTTTGGAAGCGAACGGCAAAGCCTTGTGGGTGTAGCTGGGTTTATCATCAGAAAATTTCCAATCAGAAGTTGGCGAGGCAGCTACACCAATATATATCCAATTCTTTTGCATAAAGTAAATGGATCACAGGCACAGCGATGTAAGTGCACAACGAACAACTTTATATTGTCTTCAAAATGGTGCTGCTTCTCGTGAACCATTGACTCTACGAAAATTTCTAGGATGATGATGATGATAGATAGATAGATAGATAGATATACCCCATCTCGCGATGGCCATGCTCAGGATTCGGCAAGTCCAGGTGTAAGTGTAGACCCATGAATGTTACTTCCTGATTCCTTCTCACCTTTATCATCACTGCCAGATTTGTTATTCGGTTCCTCTTTCGTTCTCACCTATTCCGTCCTCGTCCTCGTCCTCGTCCTCCCCTGCAGGTGGTTACTCCCTTTGAGCCAACAGGTACTTGTTCTATACGCGTTAATCCTTGCCGAGGATCTAAGATAACAGATTCCATTCTTAGCTGATAGGGATGGATCATTATTAACTGTAGTACCTCTCGTTGGTTCCCTGTGCTGGTCGATCGATCACATTTTAGTTCTCTGTGCAGAGTTTAAATCCCTCTCTCTGATTGCAGGCTGGATACTTGTGCCGCGTGTGTGATTGTGTCGTGAAGGATTCTGCCAACTACTTGGATCACATAAATGGAAAGAAACGTGTATGTCGCTGTCGAAGTAACTTCCACAACGGCTAACTTAGAGTCTTGATATCCAGATCAAAGAGCCTTAGCATCTCTCCAACAGGTGGATGTTCTAATGACTCATTTTGCTTCTTTCGAATGGGGCAATCATATCATAATATATGAGGACGACTTAGGTTCTTGGGTGATGTTAGAGAGCCCCTATAACTTTTGCATGGTAATGGTTATGCTTCCCGAAGAATCCATTCATCCCTTTTCTTTTTTCTAGGTTCAAGAGAGATTTGAACTTGTCAAGAAGCGAAAAACCCCTGCTAGTTTTACCGAGCAAGGTAAGACTTGAGAAGAGCCGATTATAGAGATATCATCAGCAGCAGCTAGGTTTTCCCGTTTATCAGGACTAAAAATGATCCCGCTTGTCATGTAGATCTTGACGAACGGATATTGAGAGCCGCAGCAGGAGGAGGAAAAAGAGGCGGAGACGGGAAAAGAAGAAAGAGAAAAAAGGTTGGTTGTATTTATAACTTGAATGATATATAAGATGGGAAAACTTCGTAATAGTGCGTGGAGTCTTTTGCGCTACAACTATACGCAGACTCAGTTTGTCCTCTCATAAAGCAGATAGTTTACTTCTGTTTTGACTAACTACTTCAACGAAGTTTTTCTCTTCTTTGCGCCGCAAATTAGACCTTCGTGTGTATTTTCACCATCTGCTTTGCATCTGATGATTGCTGATATCTTTCTTGCTATAGAAAGAAAAAGCAGCGGAGATGGAGGAAGTCGACATTGATCCCGATGTTGCAGCAATTTGGCGGCTTCGGATCCTCGAAATGATGACCCATTCTTCCTTAGCATTGCCAGCAGTGAACTTCCTCTGTAATTTCTAAGAGCCATAGATGCAGCAGCTGCCCTAGAGGAAGCAACTGTCATGCTCAACAGTGGCTTGGAACTGCCTCAGATCAGCTGCATACTAATTGTTTTTTATCTTATAAAATTTCATCACCATGTGCTTTTCCGCAGACGTTCTTATTATAAATTTAGGCCAGCATTAAATTTAAATTCACCAAAAATAACTCGGTAAGCCCCAAATCTTTAATACTGAATTTAGTAACGAGTCAGGGGTGTGCTTTACTCTGAAATGAGAACTAGGTTTCCTTTCTGGTTTAGATATATTTGGTAAAATTACAACTGGTATTTCGACATATTCGGTATTTCGATAAAATATCAGAATACCAATATTCGATTTCTAATATCCTCTACCAAATTTAGTCCAGAATATTGAGTTACGATCTCGAACTATCGAATATCAAAATCGAATTCACCTAATTCTAGTTACCATTTGCACTCCCTTGGTACGCAAGAGCCTGGCGGCCCCGGCCAAGTCCGAGGCTGTAAAAGAAGAACCAAGCACATGAAAATTCGGTTTCCTGGGAAAATAATTTATGCTGGTAAATAGTTATGAGCATAGTTTTAAAAAATATGGTCCGATCGGTGGTCCAATAGATCAGAAGACTTTTTCTGATCAGACTGGACGGTTGGACCAGAAAAGTGACCCTGAAAATTCCTGTTAGTTAGGTTTTGGGAAAAAAAGTGAATAATCGGGTCTAAACTTACCGAATTTTGCTATTTTTGTTCCAATTTTCAACCCTAAAATTAAAAAACCTTCCTCGACAAATGTATTTGATTCTATTTGTGCATGTATTTGATGATTTTTGGAGATGTGAGTGTGATTATATATACGACTATACATATATAATATTTAAAAATTTTATTTATAAGAAAATTTGGTCGGACCGATTAACCCAGAGGTCGGACCAAAATCTGGGCCGGGCTCCGGGTCGTTTTTGAAAACAATGTTTGGGAAAGTAATTTCCGGCTCAACAAACGGATCCCTAAATTTGGCGGGAAAAACCCCAACCCTAGCTAGAACAAACCAGCAATTCTAGCGAAGGAAGTAGGAAAAAGAGAAGGGATGGCGGGAAGAAGAGGGTGTAGGGAGGTGGAGAAGGAGATCCTAACCCTCCTCCACAACAAGAAGACCCGATCCCACCTCCCCGAAATCCACGCGAAGCTGATCCGCCACCACCTCCACCACCTCAACTCCATCCTCTCCCACTTCGTCGCCGTCTGCGGCTCCGTCCACAGGCTGCCCTACGCGGAGAAGGTCTTCCTCCAGGCCGGTAGCCCCGACATCTACCTCTTCAACTCCATGATCAAGGGCTACTCTCTCTCGGGCCTTTTCGAGGAGTCTCTCTCCCTCTTCGCCCGGATGAAGCGCAGGGGAATCTCCGGGGACCAGTACACTTTTGCGCCGCTTCTCAAGGCTTGTTCGGGTACTGGAGGGTTTAGGTTCGGCCGATGCGTTCACAGGGAGGTTATCGTTAGTGGGTTCGAGTGGGTTAACGCTGTCCGAGTTGGGGTTGTTGAGTTGTATACGGGTAATGGGGCGATGGAGGATGCGAGGAAGCTGTTTGATGAAATGTCTAAGAGAGATGTGATCTTTTGGAACTTGATGATTCGTGGGTATTTTAAAGAGGGGCAGGTCAATGTTGCGTCGGGCTTGTTTAGGACAATGCCTGACCGGTCTGTTGTTTCTTGGAATATTATGATTGATGGGCTAGGTGAGTGCGGAAGGGATGGCGAAGCCTTGGGGCTTTTCGAGGAGATGCAGGATGAAGGATTGAAGCCGGATGAGGCAACGTTGGTCACACTTTTGCCTATCTGTGCTCGTTTGGGAGCTGTTGGCGTTGGGGAGAAGATTCGATCCTATGCTGAATCGAGTGGGCTTTGGAAGCAGTTTGTGTCAGTGGGAAATGCTCTGGTGAACTTTTACGGGAAGTGTGGTATGGTTGACACTGCTATGATTGTGTTTAATCAGATGCCTAAGAAGAATGTGGTTTCATGGAATACAATGATATCTTGTTTGGCTTTTCATGGGAAGGAAAAGCAAGGGATAGAGATGTTTGAGTGGATGATCAAGGAAGGTTTTACTCCTAACGGGGTGACTTTCGTCGGGGTTCTAACCTGTTGTTCTCATTCACGGTTGGTTGATAGAGGGAGGGAATTGTTTAACTTAATGACAACTAGCTACCAAATTGAGCCGAGAATCGAACATTATGGATGCATGGTTGATTTACTCGGCCGCTGTGGACACTTGATGGAGGCTTATGATCTGATTAGGAGCTTGCCTGAGAGACCTGATGCTATTTTATGGGGTTCCTTGCTAAGTGCCAGTCGGACTCACGGCGATTCAGAGATTGCGCAACTTTCGCTGAAGGAGCTTATATATCTTGAACCGTGGAATTCTGGGAATTATGTGCTCCTCTCAAATATATATGCAGAGGAGGAGAAATGGGATGAAGTTGAAAAGGTAAGATTGATGATGAGGGAGAAACAGATCAACAAGTTACCCGGACAGAGTGCAGTTGGATAAAATCATGAAATCAGCACCCTTTTACCTGAGCACTCTTTCCCTACTTTGGTCATGCCAGTTATGAAGAATTGGCCACTCTAAAGAAGTTATGAAGTGATTGACAGACATTTGTCAACCTTCAACTAGTTGCTAACAGGTGGTTGCTCTGTGTCCAGTCTGACTCTTTGGGAACACAAGTTTCAGTATTTGGCACTATCCTCCTCGCTGGAGCTGTACAACTACCGTGTTGAAACTCTGCTAGTTTATTATCGTTTCATCAGGAATCTTGAATGTCTTGCTCAAGCTCTCTTTTTGTTCTTGAGCAGGCTCAGCCACTTTGTCCTCCTGTGAGAGAGCCAACTACGGTGCATTCAAGCAAATTTGACAGGGCTGTGGTCTGAGAACTGCTGCATTTTGTGTGGTAAATGTCGTTTGTTTCCCAGTTCACTTTTTTTTACAACATAAGAGTAGCAAAATTGTTTCGTTCGGGAATTCTCATTGTACCTTCACATAGTATTCATGCTAGTTTAGTTAGCAGAAATCGTCACTGCAGTGGGCATAAATGTATGGAGTAGACAGGATTGTATAAATTGTTGTAGCGCAAAATCTAGGATAAACCTATGCAATTTCCATGTTACGTCTGCTTTTTTTCCACATTGCAACGATTTGTTACGTGTTCCAAATTTGTTCCAAGAGATAAAAGGGGAGATGAAATCCATCCCAAGTTGGAAACGTAAATTCTTCTCGAGGAAGGTTTCATAAATAACGTAGGATAGAAGGACCAACCCACTAACCATATTTACAATGTAGTAGGAACTATAGACTAACGCTGCACATTCTGTACAGGCCTTTAACTAGAGAACCCCTTCCTTTTATTCACTTGTAAGGTACCATACCACTGTGTAGTTTCAACTCATGTTAACCCTACACAAGTTCTTCCTTCTTGACCTCTGCTTTCACCTGTATATTGACCGGCACCTGTGCGTTGGTAATTCGTCCTTTTCAGCCTTGACAGGTAGTATATCGTTCTTAACATCTGCCTGGGTCTCGGTCTTCGCTTCCACCTTCGGAGTTGCGACAGTCTTCTGTTGCAGAGGGCATGGAATAACATAGCTTCTTCCAGAACAGCAGCTCTTCCTCTCCATCTCTGAGTCTGACTAATGCTTCTAATCTCTCTACTCTTAGGGTCTTCGGCTTATACTTGATACTTGAACCAAGGATTAGATATGGACATGGATTTACTGATGCCAAGTATTTATAGAGAGGCTATTCAATTTGATGGAACTCGGTGTAAAATAGTGCATAAATGAGATTGAGATTTTATCGGTCACAGATTAACTTCGTTTTTTTTTTCCTAATCGCGTGCATGGAATTAGATAGTTTTTTTAATAGCAAAAGAAACATGTTTAACCTTAATACAAGATGATATGAAAATTTATCATATATATCATGCAACCCGCAATAAATATTGCTAAAAAAGGAAAAGTGACAAGGCATAAGAGTATATAATAAGATTACGCCATCCCCATTTTTTTTCGTAACATGCAGATTCGTGTTCTAAGCTGATCAAGTACGATGTATATCATCTCTCTATTTCTATGCCCCTTCGATTCAAGTTTCACACAGTAATATAGTTCACTATCAGAGAAGCCCGAGCAGGCTGTGGATCAACATTATGCACCACCAAGTTATAAAACCAACACCAAAGAGGTGCGTTGTTGTGCTTGCGCTGCTTGTTTCACCCTCCATATAACTTCCCACGTCGAAGTTCCCTGCATATATAGGACCAAACATGTGTTAAAATATTCAATCTAGTACAAAAGCATAAGACAATGAGTAAGTAGATTCTCCACAGACGTGCAATGAAATGAAGTCGTGCAAGAATTCAAGAACAAAAAGGAGGAGGAGGAAGAAGAAGAAGCTAAATGGTAACAAGCACCACCTCGTTGGATTGAGTTGCTGCAACCAGCATTCAGTGCGTATCCCACATCCTTAACATAGGCTCCGTTGTAGAATTGGAAGCCGGAGAGTATGCCAGTGATACAGTTTAGCACGTGCTTCGTCTCGTCCAGGCAAGGTCCGAAGCAGAACATATCAGTTGCTTCAGGAGGGACATTGATGTTCCCGCTTCGAGTTAATCTGTATTCTTCATTACAACCCGAGTAAATCTGCACGTAGAAAACGAGGTAACCAGAAGAAAAACGCAAAAGACGCTAAAAACGGAGGATTGAATGGCCAACCAACCTTGGAATTGAAGCAGGAGAAAACACTTGCTACCTGTTGTACTGGAATGTACTGTGCCCTTCCTGAACAAAGTTGACAAGGGTTAGTCAGTTGAGTGTGGAAGGAAGCCATAGGAGCAGCGAAACGGAAGAAAACAAGGAGAAATGAGAGGGACCCATGTGAGAGGAGAGCGTTGCAAGGGAAACCACCAAGGAGAGAAATGTGAAGTTGGCAGCCATCTGGAACTGAGACAATGCCAAGCTATACCCTTTTCCCCTCCCGTGATATAATTAATATATAGAGAGAAGGAGGTCATCAAGGAGGATGGTTTTATTCATTCTATAATGGAAGGGGCAACAAAAGAAAACACCTGAAAAGACAGATGGTAACAAATTAACAATGACAAAAGAGAAGGAAAAAAAGGAAATTGGTGGGTAGTTCAAGTAGTTAAGTCCATCTTGAGCAAACTAAGTATGGGTTAGCCACCAACTTGGACTTCTTGATATTTTTTATTTCCAGAAAAAAACACCAAAATTCTCAACCCAAAAAAAGAAGAAGACAAAACTGATTTAATCATGGAGATGCGGGGTATCGATCCCCGTACCTCTCGCATGCTAAGCGAGCGCTCTACCATCTGAGCTACATCCCCTTCTTGTTTCTGATCCTTCCTGTTTTGTTTATATTCAATGTAGAAAAGATAGCAGTCCATAATTCGCCGAGGGTAGTGCCTAAATGAGATATATCTTATTAATTTGGTTCTACTATTCTAAATCTGATCCGATGAGATAGATCTTGTTGGAAGACTAACAAACTAAAAATCGACTTAAGCCAACCTCTTCTCTGCCTGTAAGACTACCCACATCAGCAACCCATCCAATCCAGGTCACGGAATAAATTATTAATTTCTCTCTCTTCCATACCCAATTCTTACCCAATCCAATCCACTTACATATTTTTTACTCACATCAGCAACCCAGTTCACAGAATAAATTATTAATTTCTCTCTCATCCACATATAATCTACTCTGATTTGTTTAGATTAAAATTATATATTACGAAAATAATTATATTTTCAATAACACGATTAAATATTGTGATTAAGTCATAAAATTATAAAATAAAAAATTGGAATACTAAATTAGATAAAAATAATTTAAGCTACAAATGATAAATTACGAATATGAAGTTTTCATATTACAAATACAGAAATTTCAAATTACATAATTAATTATCGTTTCGAAACTTTTGCCACAACTTTTTATTCTAGAGTCCAATTGAGTTTATTCAAGTTGTTTTATGAAGGTGGGACATATATCTATAACTTTTTAGTTCATGACTTATCCAAATTCGAAGTATAAGAACGTCAAAAATATATTTGAAGTCAATAGTCGAGCGAGTTACGAGTACGAGTTTCGATTTGGGAGCCACAACTTCTTATTCCGGAGTTCAATTGAGTTGATTCAAATTGCCTTGTGAAGGTGGGATATATATCTACAACTTTTTAGTTTATGACTTCTCCAAATTCGAAGTATAAGAATGTCAAAAATATATTTGAAGTCAATAGTCGAGCGAGTTACGAGTACGAGTTTCGATTTGGGAGCCACAACTTTTTATTCCGTAGTCCAATTGAGTTGATTCAAGTTGCTTTGTGAAGGTGAGACATATATCTACAACTTTTTAGTTTATGACTTCTCCAAATTTGAAGTATAAGAATGTCAAAAATATGTTTGAAATTAATATTCGAACGATTTAGTTATGTCAAAAATTGGAATATAAATTGTGAATCAAAATATGTCAATATTGGGCTCTATTTTTTTTAGATATTAAAAAAAATAATTTTAATTTTGTTAAAGATAACTTCAATTTTTATAACCACACAAATCTTATCCGAATAAATCTATTTTTACGAATAATATTATGCCAAGTGGAAATAACTAGATAGTTAAATTATTAAAAAAAAATAAATTGACCAACCAATCCGCTCGGCCGAGCGTTCATCACTTCTTTTCTGTTTTTTTTTTAATCATTAAATATTGGCCGAGCGCGCTCGGCTCGGCCAACTGCTGTAGGTAGTCTAAGTTGTACTTTTGAGTTACCACCTGTCAAGTTTGTAGCCATACCTCATCAACAAGGATTAAAATGACCCACGACGCAGATACATATATAAATATCAATTACATTTTAAGTAAATGTTGCCATGTTCAACTACATCGGAGATGAGTTGTCGTTTCCTTTTTCGGTTCATACAATCTCTCCGTGGTTAGTTGTTACCCATGATAAGAATGGATTTCGCCTCTAGTTCACGGGTTCAAATTTAGTGGGAACATGAGTAATCCCCAGGGATAGGGGTAATATTAGAAATATAATAATTAAAATAAATATCAGAAAAAAAATACAATTTATAGAAATACAAGTATGAGAATATTGGTTTTTATTTTCTCGGATATTGGTTTCCATCTTCTATGATATTGGTTTCATTCTGCTATGATATTGGTTTCCATCTTCTATGTTATTGGTTTCATTCTACTATGACATTGGTTTCATTCTACTATGATATTGGTTTCATTCCACCGTGATATTGGTTTTCATCTTCTCCAATATTGGTATCCCATTATAAGTGAAAATGTATACCATTTGAATGTATTGGTTTCATTCTTCTCGAATATTGGTATCATCGTTCTAGGATATTGATATCATTCTACTTTAATAGTGGTATCATTCATCTATGAATTTTTGCTAGGATTTTAAGCACTAAGTTCAAACAACAACCAAACACCAACATAAAGTTCCAATCTTTAAATACAAAATCATCGGAACCACATGAAATCGATCAATCCAGCAATCATCAAAGTCGAAACAGCATATGGGTCATTTCTTTCGGACCAAATAATCAACGAAAAAGCTGGTGAAAAAAACCCAAAAAAAGGACTAATTTCCTACTCGCAGGATGAAGGAAATAACTTGAGTAGATTATATAGGAAAATGGTGGAACCCTAATGAGTATGTTTGGATAAAAATTCGAAAATACCCTCAACAGATTCTGACCATCAGATCCGTAAAAAAAAATTTGATCAAATCTAAAGACCCATATTTAGTCCATACCATGGAAATGATTTTTATGTAGTCCCCTGAATCCAAAACCCTAGTTCACTGGGTCCAAAGATATGTGTTCATAGACGGTGGTTTGAGAACCAAATTACTGACCAAACCAAGCAAACCACACCATTCTCAAGTCAAGACTCTTCAATACATTGTTGTTGTCCTGCCCTGAAAGGCCATAACGAGAAGACATGAACAAACCATCGATCCATTCCCCGTTCCATCAACGGAATTTACCAAACAAGTGTCCGTGTCTATCAAACTTACAAACGCTAAAAATGCGAGTACATCGAACAGCTTCTGATAGAACACAATGCCCAGACACATCCACTATGTAACAACAGTACTTGTCAAACTTGATACACTGCAGATGATGATCCTATCCTTACTATTTGATGTACTGTGATAGCCACCTGAAACCCTCTCCGTAGCCCATTTTGCGTACGATGCTGCACATGAATACCTCTAGGGGACGGACATTGGAGTCTGCTGCCAGTGTCACCTTACCCTTGCCAGTGGTGAAGTTGGTAAGACCAAGGTTGTAACGAAGCTCGTCTTCAGAGGCAGCGTAGGGTAGATCAATCTTGTTTCCCAGAATAAGGAACGGAACACTTGCCAACGCGTCATCAGAAAGGAGGGCATCTAGTTCTTTCTTTGACTCTGCAAACCTCTCTTTGTCATTAGCATCCACTAGGTACACGACCGCATCCACCTTCAACATCAGGGTTTCATATCAGAAGGGGTATGATATGGTCGGCCACAGATTATTGTTAGAAGCACAACTAGCCAAATTTCAGAGAAACTTAGAAGGGCAGTGTGGCATCTCTTTGTTCACAAGAAAAGCATGAGTGAACCATAAGCAATTATGGAAAACTAAAAGCACGGAAGGGAATACACTCGGAGAAGTATTCACAGAATCATGTAGAAAGCTAAAAGACACCATTATAACAAGTGGCAAGAAAAGAACATTGATATATCTTGTGAGGTACTAGTAGAACACTTCTTTCTAACCCAAAAAGTGTCATCAGCGAACTCCCAGTTCTATGTCTGCCTCCCATGAATCAGATAACCACCAGAAAATCATCTGGGATTATGGAGGCAACAGCGACTCCTCCCACAAATTCGAGGATCAAAAACAACACGCAACCACCGCAAAACGTGTGATATACAGTGAACCCGGATTATGGAGGCAACAGCGACTCCTCCCACAAATTCGAGGATCCTAAAAAAAAACACAACCACCGCAAAAAGAGTGGTTAATGGGGAAGCCTGCGCCACACCCAACTCGTAACAATAGAAAAACATTTGACATATCTGGTGAGGTACTAGTAGAACACTTCTTTCTAAACGAAAAAGTGTCATAAGCGAACTCCCAGTTCTATGTTTGCCCCCCATGAATCAGATAACCACAAGAAAATCATCTGGGATTATGGAGGCATCAACACGCAACCACCACACAACTCCAGACAGTTGAAAAGCCTTCCGCCCTGCATAAACTCTTAAATCCTAAGAGACAGAAGCACGCCCAATTGAAGTGGTATTATTATTACTACCTTGGCATAGTAATCCTTCCAAACGCGGCGAGCAATCTGGTGACCCCCCAAATCGAAAGCCTTGAACTTGATCTTCCCAATACTCAGCTCCTCTGATGTTGGATACTGCGTGGGCTGATGTTGAACTAATCTCTGTTCCAACAAAACGAAAAACCATCAAAACCCTAAATCAAAAGAATCAAATTAACCCTAATCAACAAAACGTGCAAAGTAAACTGAACTCAACAAAAATTAACCATCCGATTCCTAAATTAGCACTAACCCATCATCAAAAAGAGTAATAAATAAAAGAAAAAAGGACCTCGTCTTTCAACATGTGAAGAAGGGTGGTCTTGCCGGCGTTGTCGAGCCCTAAGAACAAGATCTTGGCTTCCTTCTGCCACAGCCCCAGCGACGCTAAGATCCCATAGAACCAATCGAACAAGAACATCTCTCTCTCTCCTCCTCCCCCTCCCCTTTTTTGTTTCTTTCTTTTTTACCCCTTCTTTTTTTTTCAAGATTAGATTTTAGTTTGGTGTATATATCTAAAGTGGTTGCCTTGTTTGGGTCGGGTCTCCCGGGTCGAGTGGGCTGGACGAATGGGACTGCGTCGATGGGGAGAGTTGGTGTCACTCGATTCCATTTGGACCGTTGATTTCCCATTCTACGGTTGGGATTTCGGGTTTACATAACCGGGTGGGTTCTGGCCTTCTGGGTTTGGTATTTGAAAGGGGTAGAGGGAATTAATTGCTCATGTTCGTTTTTTTGGAAAAAAATTAAACTTGCGTTCGTTACTCTTGGTTTACATACACATTGAGTAATTAATCCAAATTTAAGTTATATAAGATTGATAAAAAAATTTCACATGAAAAGATTTATCATTTATTGTATTCGTAAATAGTAATAGAGCTCAAACTCAAAATCCAAATCTTTACTCTTATTATCTTTAAAATAAGGATCATATTCTTAAAATATCAAGATGACACATATCCTTAGTTCGTTTGCGGATTCAATAGTCTTGTCGACACCTATCCTTCGTCCGTTTCTGAGATAAATCAACAATCTTGTCGACACCTATCCTTCATCCGTTTCTGAGATAAATCAACAGATTCAGATTCGTGTGGCCCCTACATCCACGATGCGTCAAGACTCCTAGATGATAAAACCCTAACCTTTTTGTGTAGAGAATAATTTTGTGGTGATTTTATATACTGAGCGATCATATGTATATAATCATGGGGAAAAAACTTATAGGTCCCTAATATTAGACATAATGTACTATGAGATCTAACTCATAGTTTTTAGGTCCTTGTGTTTTAAGAAATTGAAGCGATTGATCCCTCTGTTTATTTTTGACCAAAAATAATAGTGGAATGCCAAAACTGCTCTTATCCTCAATCTAAAACTATTATTTTACTATTTTCTATAAATGACCATTAAATTTTTTTTTATATAAAGAATTTGTTTTACTAAATTACCTGCAGTGGCTAAATTACTCCTACAGATTGAATGAACCAAATGCCAGAAGATGAAAATGCAGCCATGAAACAGGAAGAGTCTAGATTGATTGATTAATTCACTTGAAGTGTGAAAAGACGAGCACCTACTTCTTCTGGGTGTCAATTAGGCACTAGTATTCATTTCTTTTAACTAATATTCTACACCTAAGCCTCCATTTACTTCTTCTTCAGCTGCACTTGCGAGTGGGTATTGCAAATAGTGCTCCAGCTTGCACTGCTTTTGGTTTTGTCCACGAGAAAAATTTGGAATTCGATATGTCTAGTCTATGGCTTTTCAGTAATTAATAAGTAGAGGAAAAAACACACATGACGATGAATATTTCTAGGTCATGTTGGAGCGAAAAATTAATTTGCGGATTTGGGACGATCACTCCTGACCCGTTCTAAAGTTCGTTTCCGACCTTCAACCACAATTTATCGGCAACAGGTCCAATAAACATAAACATATTTGATTGAAGAAAGAAAGAAAGAATGGAATGAGTAGATTATTTGTTGTATTTGTCAAATATAGAAATTTGTAGAACAATAGTTTTAGGTTGAAGAGAGTGGCACTTTTAGCATTCAATTTAGAATTATTGGCCTGGACATAAAGACATGATTAATCAGTTCAATTTTTTAAAATTCATAGACTAAAAAATTATTATTTGGACTTTTTAGTAAATTATATCTAACCTTAAAGACCTATGAATTTTTTCTCTTATTTTTAATAAAATTTTGTGAGATAAAACAAATTTTTTAACATCCACCATAAATTGAAAAATAATTCATGTAAGTAAACCAAACATTGTAATATTTTCGGTTCCCTATCTAAAAAGTCAAAACACCGGCAATTGAAAAACGCCCTGCCCACTAATATATAATATGCCGCACACCGTATTTAATTAAAACAAAAACCAACAATCCGCCAACGGATTTACCACTTCTCTCTCTCTATATATATCATATATGTTTAGTGTCACGAAGACGACACAAAACCCAGAGTAGTTATTGTTTAATTTCTCGAAAACATTATTCCAATTAAGCTTGAAGAAAGAGTGTCCATGGCGGAAACAGGAAGGGTAGGAAAAGAGAGGAAGATAATCGTGGCCGTTGATGAGAGCGAGGAGAGCATCTACGCACTTACTTGGTGTCTCGACAACATCGTTTCCTATAATTCTCAGGACACGATCGTCCTCCTTTATGCTAAGCCTCCTCGTGTTGTTTACACCACTCTTGATGGCACTGGTTAGTATGCTTATGCTCGTTTCATTTATCGGGCCGAGTAACACAAATTTGAGTCAAAGTCGAGAATGAGTTTTGAGATTTTGGCTGCAGGGTATATGTTTTCATCTGATATGATGGCGAACATGGAGAGGTATGGTAACGAAGTGGCCGAGACCATCATGGACAAGGCCAAGAAGATCACACGCTCCAAACTTGGTGATCATTCCGAGGTGGGTAATTCATTGAAATTCTGATTTATTCAACTGATTTCAATCAGTTAATTAAACTATCCTGTTTCTTCTTTTAGAGAGTCAAAAGTGAAACTACCACCACTTGATATAATCGTTTCCTTGATATAATATATAAGGTTTTTTGGAACTTATAATATATAAGCTCTGAACATGTAAATATTAAACTGAAGGAGTGTGTTAAGAAGACAAAATGAATTTGAATTAACAATATTTTCATATGCAACTCAAAAAATTTAAATTATCTAAATTAGTACGATGTTATTAAACCTAAAAAAAATTAAGTGGAACTAAATACTTTACCAAATAAAAAAAATCGCATCGGTTACATAAATAAATAATTACGCACCTGTTGACAAACCTGTATCGGGCGAGCAGGTTAAGGTGGAGACGATTGTAGAGAACGGGGACGCGAGGGAGGTGATCTGTCAGATGGTAGAAAAGCTGTCGGTTGATCTACTTGTCGTGGGAACCCACGGCTACGGTCCCATCAAGAGGTATTTTCAACCTTTTAGATAAGAATAAAGATCTTTTGAAAAATTACTTAAAACCCCTCTAGATTGTGTACAAAAAGATTCACTCAATGTATCCAAATGGTTGTCTCTTTTGGTTGAAAGTATCCGAATATTTACTGAACTAGGCCAGATTACGACCACAAAACTCTTCTTCTTTAATTTTAACATGTTGTATTCTCGGGATTTGGTTTTAGTATTTATGAATGTTTTGAGGGTAATTTTTCAGGGCATTCCTTGGAAGCGTGAGCAACCATTGTGCGCAAAGCGTCAAGTGTCCGGTCTTGATCGCCAAGAGGCCTAAATCCAACAACGGGAGCAACTGATTGTGTTATAACCGAATATGTACATGTTTAATTGTTTAGTTCCCAGTTAATCCTCCCTTTTCTTTTGTCTTCTGATGTGCTTTGTAAATGATTGTAATCATTTTCTTTTTAATCACTCTCTTTCTTTGCCTCATTTCCCCGTGAGAATAGCTTAACTCTTGCATATTAGTGTAACATTAAATAAATAAATAAATCTTTTTGGTATATAATACCTCGTATTGGGATACTGAACTTCCGCTATATTTAAAAGGTAATCAAATTTTTTTAACAAATATTTAACACCGAGTGTTTGAACTTGAGTTAAGCTATTGGTATAACAAAAGTAATAGTGTAATTTTTTTTAATGAGTATAGTGTAACATGTTTGTGCATTTCTATTTAAAATAAAATAGCTACCAACAAATACTTGGATCAAATCAAAGTAAAATTTTTCTAGCTTAATTAAGAAGTCTCGAGTTTGAGCTCATGAAAACGAAATAATGTTAAAAACTTGTTAGAAAAGTTTGGTCTATTCTACCCAACTTTAATTTAGATTAGTCAATCTTTGAATGTCTAGATACAAATTAATTTCAAAGTAAAATAGCTCGCCAAAGAGTTTACATTGCAATTGATTCTTCTAATTTCGGATAACCCAAGTGGATTGAAAATTTGGAACTCTAAATTCAAATTTGATTCAGGAAAATTACCTTCTCTCATGAGTCACTAAGCCTAGCAACTGCTGTTTTGAAACATATTATCTAGGCCTCTTAAAAATCAAATTTATTGTACTGGTAAAAGATTTTCTCTCCCTAAAATCTCCAGCACCACCTACTCAGATTTGGCCATTTCTACTTGGAGGATCAATTGGAAATCTTTTTCTTGTAACGGCACGTAGGATTCATCTCATAACTTGAAGAAGATTTTGCCTCGAGTATAGGGATTATTATTATTTCTTAATTATCATTTTTTGTTCTTGACCATTCCAACACTATTTGGCTTTGGTTTTGGTTCAAGTAGTTTGTATGAGATTCTTTGGCTATGAGGCTATTTCCTTTCAATCCCAATTTTGCAATTAGAGGCACTGCAAGAAGAACATATTTAGCCATGAAGTTGAAGTCTAAATTCGTGACACTTAAGGCCATTGCTCGGCCGGCTTACTTCTGCATTGTTTTGGTAATTTTGAATACAATTCCGTATTCTCGTCTCGTCTTTTGCCACTTGAACCAACGTCGTATTGGAATAAGTGTTTACTTGTACCATTCATACTTTGATGCAGGTGGTTTCGCTGATCATAATCCTGAAACTATGCTCGATGATTCGACAGACAAAAAACCATGTAGTTTCCGGATCCAATGCAGTAAGAAATCGATCCGTTTCGGATATTCAGATGGCTGCAGGGCAGTTGTACCATCTGAATTCATCAGCTTCAGGTCTGGCAAGAGCTGTAAGCTCTGCTCTGAACGGGACTCGGCTAACTTTTGCTTCCATTGAGACCAAGGTAAGTTCGAAGCTAGAAGACTGTATTCTTGCAAGTTCTGATATATCTGTCCAACACCTGATGAGAACGAACTCCTGTCCTCAGGTTGCTCCTATGTTGTTTCTGGCTCTGTCGACCGTCCCGAATTTGTATCAGGTATCGTACATCGGACTGGATGGCGTGTTGTTCTCGTTCTACAACGACGACGATCAGACTTTTCTGGTGTATTCCAACGCTTCATCCCCATCCGAGTGGCTCACTCAACACGTGAACCGCGACAATGGGATGGTCTACGGAGATGCAGTGGCCTCTGATTCCGTTGCGATAGTAAATTCGAGTTGGTTCCGCAAGGCGCTGAACAGCACGCGTGGCTACTCTTCGGTAGGGACGGGGTGGAGCAGGGAACATGGCAAATTGTTCTTCAACTCTGCTGCTATGGATAGTAGGGGAGTTGTGTCACTAGGCTTTCCAGTTCAGGCTGTTATAGACCATTTCATGGCTTCTGATTTCCATGGAGGGTACTTCAACTTGTATACCGAACAAGGCGAATCCATAGTTCCGACAAAGATTCCAAGCATCGATGCCATAACGCTATCCGGTGACCAGGCTAGTGTTCGAAGTCATGGAACATGGCATTCCTTCTCCTGTGTTTCTACTGATCCCAAATATGGACCCGGGAGATGGGAAACTGCTGACAACCTTTTGTTCTATTGCGACAGAATCGACATCGCTGGACTTAAATCGATATATCTATTGGCATATCAAGAAGATAGCTCGATTCGCCTTGTCGTAAAGAACAGCACATTGTCGATAGCGCTACTGGCGCTGATGTTCGCCTTCATACTTGCTTCTCTTTGCACCTACATATACTTGACGGCTAGAGCAACAAACAGAGAGATGTTCCTGTGCGCTGCACTCATAAAGCAGACTGAAGCAACCCAACAAGCCGAGCGAAAGAGCATGAACAAAACCAAGGCCTTCGCTGGCGCAAACCATGACGTGCGGGGTTCTTTGGCTGCTATAAAAGGCTTGATTGAGTTGTCTCAGGACGAGGCTAAGCCGGGATCCGAGTTGGCAGCAAATTTGTCTCAGATGGAAAACTGTACGGAAGATCTCGTAGGTATATTGAACTCAATTCTGGATATGAGCAAACTTGAAGCAGGGAAGATGACATTGGATACTGAAGAGTTCAATTTGGCTCAGCTCCTTGAGGAAGTAGTGGACATGTTCTATCCGGTTGCCTACAAGAAAGGCATAGACCTTGTGCTCGATCCTTGCGATGGGACGATCCTCAGGTCTCCGCTCGTAAGAGCCGATCGGATAAAGATAAAGCAGATCTTATGCAATTTGGTCAACAATGCCATAAAGTTCACATCAGAAGGACACATCTCGGTGCGTGCTGTGGTGAAGCGAAACAATCTGAAGCGGGAGATCATTGCTGCTAATAGAACAAATCTGCTCAAGTTTCTATCTCGGTTTTGTTATGCCAATGAGGAGGGGATGAATGACCTTGAAGCCCTGCATAAGGTAGACGAAAACCCGAGCGAGATGGAGTTTGAGTTCGAGGTGGATGATACCGGCATGGGAATTCCCAAGGATAAGCAGAAGACTATCTTTGAAGACTACGTTCAGATGAAAGAATCTGCTGCTGGACAAGAAGGCTGTGGTCTCGGGCTCGGAATCGTTCAATCTTTGGTACGAGTAATGAAAGGCGAGTTGAGGATTGTTGAGAAAGAGCATGGAGAGAGAGGCATTTGCTTCAGGTTCAATTTGTTTCTGTCCACTTCCGAAGTCTCCAAATTTCCTGATGGCTTCATGTCCCCTCCTAAACAGGAAGGAGGATCATCCCATGTAGTGATCTTCCTGCCAGGTGCAGAAAGGCGGAGGGTCCTAAAGAAGTACATTGAGAGCTTGAACATAAAAGTGACTATCATCAAAGACATTCGCCAATTCTGCTTCGAGCTCGAGCGGATCAGGCGAAAACTGGAAAGTGCAGGGAAACCTGAGCACAGTTTACTCGACTACCTGACCAGATCTGCATCCACCAACTCTGATCCGGAAGGAATACCCGAAATTCAGACAGATGCCAAGGAAGGAAACGATCACATGGCATTACCACACTACAGGAAGTCCACCTCCAAGAACTCGTCCGGCTTCGTTCTACTGATCGTAGATGCCACAATTTCTTCTGAAAGTTCCAACCCTGAAGTCCAAGAAATCCTGACAAATTTCAGAAAAGACATCCTGAAAACTAATTGCATGCTCGTTTGGTTATACGATCAGACGATGACTGATCATTCTTGGGGACGTGGAGTAGCACCTGAAGGAGATTTGTTGGAGATACACAAACCGCTCCACGGGTCACGTTTAGCTCAGGTTTTATCGCTACTTCCAGAACGAAGAGGAATGCCCGCTTGCCACTTCCCTCCAAAGGCTGCAATTTCTAAACAAGTTCAGGAAGCTGAGATCGAACCTGACGTCAGTCCTCCTGCTCAACCTGTCACGGTAGAATCAACAGAAAAGCACAGCGAAATAGACAATCCAAGCCACTCGAGCTGCTCCGAGATCGAACCTGACGTCAGTCCTCCTGCCACAGTAGACATTGATAAACCATTGGTCGGGAAGAGGGTCCTGGTGGTCGATGATGATCTGTTGTTGCAAAAAATAAACAAAGCGAAATTGGAAAAACTCGGGGCGGTGGTGGTTGAAGTGTGTTACAATGGGATAATGGCACTGGCCAAAGTATGCAATGGACTGTATGATAACAACTCTCAAGGGGGTTCCAAGGCTGCTCACTCATACGACTGCATATTAATGGACTGTGAGGTAAATTTCTACAACTATCTATCTCTCTCTCTCTTTCTTTTTAATTTAATTTAATTTATTAATAAAACACCTGATGGTGATGTTGTTGTGGGAAATGCAGATGCCAGTACTGAACGGGTACGAAGCAACGAGACTGATAAGGGCGGAAGAACAACGGTACAACGTGCGCATTCCGATAATTGCGCTAACGGCTCACGCAATGCCGGAGGAAGCAAGCAAGTCCATCGATTCTGGAATGGACTTTCATCTGACCAAGCCCTTGCAGGAGGACAAACTGTTGGAGGTTTTCAGGTTACTTGGTTATATGTAGCGCAAGTTCTTGAATGCTGCCAGCCAGGGGTGGTTTTGGTTCTTGCTCGCCTTTGCGAATTTTGTTACCGCCCGGAATGCAGATGATTTGTGCTTGTCCGTGCGACATTTTTTTCTTCTTCTAATTCCGCTGTAAACTTCAATAATCTTTTCGGATAAGAGATGCATCCGTTGCCGGCAAGAAGGGAGATCAATCTTCTTCTTTTTTTCCTTTTTTCTTGGACGAGTACATATTATAGGAGTTAACGCCATTATCTTTATGAACACATCCATCAAATTCAGTCTCAGTTTCAACGAGAACACCCAACTTACCAGCTCCTTGATCGTCACCTGAGCTCTCTCAGCCACTCGGACTTCCTAACTTAACTGACCAGGTCTTCTCAGCGGCAGCTCAGGGTGGTGACTGCAGTGGTTTGGCTAAAATGGGGCCACCCCACCACCGTTTCTTATTGCCATGCTTAGTTATATTTGATGTCTTTGTTTTGTACACCAGTTGTTTCCTTGTGTTCTGTTTTATTTGTTGACTTGAATTAGTCTTGGAAGCTGTTGTATCTATCTCTGAAGGATTCATCCGACCTAGACACTCACTGCACTACACTCTCTCATATGTAGTAGGTACAGTGCAATTCCATTCAATTCAACCGGACCGGACTCCAGCTTACTTGGCGGCATATGCAGGAAGGTAATCCTGTTCTCAGGAACTGAGATGATCACATTTGATTTGGCCTATCGCTTCTCATATATGTAGGTACACCGCTCTTTAGCACAGAGATGCATCTCGTATGCTCAGCACTTTGTTTGATTGGTCAGTAGTTTCTTGGCACCTGTCTCCGAATTGGAGGGAACTGAGATGATCACATTCGATTACGCAAATAAGGCCACCGTATTTCTGAGAAAAAGGAGACGCCCCATGGCCTTGCATTTCAGAAAAAGGATATCATATCACTGGTTTGTCCTTTTTCGCCATTCCCAAAACCAATAAAATAGAATTGCAGAAGAGAAGCAGGTGGAGGGTAAAAATGTTATAAGTTCGTTACAACTATTTGAGAAAACGGGCTCTCATCCAGTTAAAAATGTTATAAGGCTTAGAACTCCTCCTCTTCCCCTCCTAACAAAGCCCTACAACTACGAACTAGATTGAAGAATAAAGGAAAAAATGTTTAGAAGAACAAGCCGTCCGTCCCCCAGCCTCTTCATTGATAGGAACGAGCATTTTCCGTCTACAGCTCATCCTGCGAAGAAGACAGTGTTCATAACTGGTCAGTGCCCTGGACACCTCAAAAGTTATGAACTTAAGTCATTAATGAACGCCAAGACTTACATGCACTTCATCATCTTTGGCTTCGGTGCTTTCCTCGGCATCATCTCCATCGGTGTCATCCGAATCATCATCGTCATTGTCGGCCTGAAGTAACAGAAACAAAAGAAATTAGGGAGAGCTTACACAGGAGCCCAAATCAAATGTTTTTTAGGAACGTGTATTGACTGGCTTACATCAGAATCATCTGGTTCACTGCTTTTTTCCTGGATACACAATCATAATTAACAAGTCAGAATATACGACTCTCTTAATCAAAATGATAAACTTCCTGCATCTTGTGTCATGCAAACACAGGCCACCAATGCATGCATGCCAACCATAAAACCTTTACACACTAAGAAAATAGTAAGCCAACAGACGCAAAACGTGAACAGATGGACACATCAGATCAGACTGATATCAGCCACCTAGTACGTGCGGAACAAATCATAAGTTGGTGAAGACTTGAGCAGTCCACATATATAATCTTTGATGGAGATTTAACAATTTAAGTGATTATCAAAGTACCTCCTCCTCGCTCTTCTTCTCGGCCTCCTCAAAAGCAGCCTTCTCAGCCTGCAAGTAGGAGACAGTCTCAATCAAATTCAAGAAAATGAAGTCTTACATGAGATGTAACTACTATCCATTTCAAACAATAAAAGCTGAAATTTCAGCTGGGAACTAAGACGTACATCCTTGTGCTTTCCCCATGTTTCTTCAGCCACCTTCTTGGCATACTCAGGGTCGTCACAGACCAAAACATTGTCAAACAATGTTCCAGACTTCACCTGTTGGGCAGAAATTCATGAATATTAGGTTATCCATAAATGAATGAAGACTACCCCGAAAGGAAATGACTAGACAATCACCTGCCACAACTCAATGCCAACATACTTCAACTTGGGGAAAACATAGAGATCAGGATCATCCTTAAAGTCTGCAAAATATACAAGAGACAGCAATGACTCAAAGAGCAGGAAAATTAACCATGAAATAAAGGGATACAAATTACAAACAAACCTGGGTTGTCAATCGTAGGTGCCTTCCACTTGCCCTGGTAGTTGGGATTTTTGATTTTCTGCAAAGATGAAGAGTTGCTTTAAGATCCTATCAATGGAAGTATAAAAACATCAACAACTTCTGAAAGTCACAAACCTTTGGCTTCCATGGTCCTTTGTATTCGGGGTTGGCAATAGTTGGAGCAGTCCATTCACCGTCCTCATCATCATCCCAATCCTCAGGCTGAAATCTCAGATTTTCAGAATATTTTTCACACAGCTAAATCCTTTCAAAATCAAGATGAAATTGAATCAACTTATAGCAAATGATTAAAACTCCATAATTACCTTCTTGGCATCAGCATCAGGGATCTCTTTTGGGATGTCATCGTAACCCTGCAATTGGTACACCAAAAAATAGTCAACATTTGTTCAAGAACTACTAATAGAAACATAGAAAACAGGCTCAATGAAAAGGAGCAGCGGTCACCTCTGGCTTTGTGTCCTCAGGGTCAGGAATGAACTCCTTGTCGTCCCAATCTTCAGGCTGCAATGAAGAGAGTTATATTAACAAACTGTCAAGAATTTAGTTTAGCTCAATAATTCACAACGGGGCAAAGAGCTCTACCTTCTTGGCCTCAGGATCCTTAATTTTCTTTGGTGGGAGGAGATCCCAGTCAGTGTAAAGACTGCCAGATTTCTTCTCTTCGTTATCAATGAGGATAGTGTAGGTGGCATCTGGCTTGAGGATGAATGTGTAAACATGAGTGAGCTGGTCAGTCTCACAAGGGACATCCTTCTTTAGCAAATGGTTTGTTCCGTTATAGGTCAGAATCGCATGAACTTTCTTAGTGCTGTAGCCACAGATATCAGGACCAAACATAATGCTGCAGCCAGTGATGGAGATCCAGATCAGTAACATAGAATTCACCGCTAATAATGTCAAAATAAGAAAAATGAGGGAAAAGGTTTCAACCTGTAAGGAGTGTCACCACCGAATTTTGTCTGATCGACATCTCCACTGAGCAACTTCATATAGCCACCACCGCAGTCAAGCTTCTGTTCGTGCTTGACTGAGAACTGGAAGACTAATGTATTGTCCTTGTTGCTGAATTCAGGGAATTCAGCTGAGATAGCATAAAATCTGTAATCCTCGCTTGTCTGAATACCTGCAACACAGAAGGGAAATTGTCATCAAGCAAGCCCACAGCAACTCGCAACAAACAGAGTGTCAGGATTACTACCTTTGTCGTTGGCGTCACCGTTCCATTTGCCAGAGGTGTGGTTCCACGTCCCGGCAGTGCTTTCATCTTTCTTCCAATCGGATACAACCCACCGACTGTCCCATCCATCTATTCAATTCCACAGAGAACACAGTATCATCAGCAAAATATTATCAAACAAAATGTCAAACCCCAGCAGTCCAACTTCAACAGAGCATCATGAGGCACAAACAAACTCATGGCTATGGAAGCAGAAATGAACAAAATCTATATCACTACCAATAAAATATTTCCCGAAGCCGTGGATAAGGTCAACTCTATAGTCTAGTAATGCCAAAATGCCCTCCTCTCGGCACCGGAAATCGGAGGATCTACAGATCCGGTCTATCCATTCAAAGAATCGCCAAATAAAAAAAAATAAAGAAAAAATAAAAACAACAACTAGATCGGAACACGCACGAGAACAAGCTCAACGTTGTTGTTCACTAGTTACATTCAATTTATCGATAAACGACCTAAAAAATACTCTCAATTCACAAAGATATGGCCACGATCTACGCTAGGGCAAAGCACATTTGAGTGCTGGAGAAAGAGAGGATACCTTCGAAACGCTCCTCGAAAAAGACTTTAGCGGAAGCGATCGCGAGGAGAGAAAAGAGTACAAGTAAAGAGATCGGCTTCCTAGGGCTCTCCATTTCTAGAGAGAGAGAGAGAATTTTAACTGTAGTCGAAGACGACTGACTGGAGAGAGTGGAAATGTGAGACGGTATTTATAGATGGGTTAGCCTCCTTCGGGTTTAACCGCGGGTTATTTAGAGATTTCACCGTCCTACGTGTGCTGCCTTGTGACGTGGACGAATTATTGATCGCCACGTGTTTTCCGGGAGTCATTGGAATGATGTGGCATCTGCCCATTGGGAGGTTACACGAGGGCGGACGGGACGCGCGAGTGGTTTGCGATTGAGAGGGTTTTAATTGGACACGTGGAGGTCTAGGATTGGATCGGACGGTGGGACCCGTGGGACCCGGGAGTGTGATTTCTTTACTTGATATAGGAGCCCATTACCAAATAAAGGAACGGGGAATTTGACGGGTCTTTACTATTTAATTATGTATTATTCAGCTTATTTCGGCAGTATTCCAAATATTTTTACGACTACCTAAATCGGATAACATACCCTTAATCATTCTCTCCTACGTTATAATTACATGTACATTAAAAGCAATTAGTTAACACCAAAATTTTGTTTTATAAAATAATCATAATTCGTGCAATCATAAGTTGATGCAGCTACTTATAAAAAAAAGTTGTTGCAGCTAATTTTTTCATTTTCAGTTGAGAAAGTACCGATTGTAGTAATAAAAAATATACAACATCTGCAATAAGAATGAAAACTTTATTCAAAAACTCGTGAAACGGTATATGATGTGATTATAATCGGCTCCAAATATTTGAAATTTCGTTTTTCTTTGTTTCCGTTGATTTGAATTTCATTACTTGTTTTTTTAATGAGATTATTCTCAAAACCAAAATTGTTGGCACCATTCATATACTTACCAAGTTAGCAAAGCTTTTAAAATCGTATAGGTTTTAGGGTGAAGGTTGCCAAAAAAAATTAAGGTTGCTAATTTTTTTGGTAAATTTTTTATTGGCACCATTTTTAAAATTTTAAATTAAGGTTGCTAATTAAAGTTATCACACAACATCATCCATAACCATTGATGCTGTCACTAATAAAGTGAGCATCACCATTGGGGAGTGATCTGAACTGTTAGATAAGGAGGGACGCATGTGATTTTAATCACATGGTTGAGATAATGGTACAACATGTGATATAGACAATGGTGCAATATGCAACATACAATAATTTTACATGTTTTAAATATAAAATTCTAATAGTACATGCGACATACAATTGTGCAACTTGCTTTACGTATAAATTTCTAAAATTACTCTTATATAATCTTATATATTACAAATTTGTCATCACACGCACGAACATTTTTACGTTGTCTGTACCTGCTGGCACCGCAACACTGGATCAGGCCTTATAATGTTTAGGTGATGAGAAGGTATTTAATTTCATAACTATTATACATCCAAATAAATTGTTTTGTCGGAGACCACTTGGTATTTGAAATTTTCAAATACCTATATATTCGAGTAATTAAGATTTGAATTAATGAGACCACGAAACTGTTGAACTTTTAAACTCTGGTTAAAGTAGGTTATTATTACATCTGTTAATCTAATTTCAAGGTTAGGGTTTTCCTCGATGGTTAAATTTTGAACAGGAAGAGGATATCCCTTTAGTTCCGAGTGCCGGAACTGGATATCCGTTTGATTGTTTTCAAAAAAAAAAAGGATATCCGTTTGATGGGGTTATGGACCGAGAAAAGTGAAGGAGGAAAAGGAGAAGTCCAGCAAACAAGATAAGTAGAGTAGGCCATGGGATTCTATAAAGTTGGGTGCCGGCACTTATTTTATCTGACTTGGATGCTTTTGTTTTACTCTTACTCAAGGTTTTAAAAACACATCATGGAATGAGGGCCAGCTCTAGCCAGCCACAGTAGGCCATTTTTTAAGGCAATTTGGCCAATTGTGTTTTTTATGTGTAGATTAATCCAGTTTTCAGTGAATTGTCTATGTTTAACAAACTAAATTACCATATCATTATCATTTATCAACGGAACAAACCTCCTCACGTTAAAAAAAATGCTCACCCTTACTATGCTTCCGCCATTTTACTCTTCCTTCACGTAAAAAGCGTTTCCGCTGGTCAAAAATAATAATAAAAGGTCAATTAATGATAATTAATCACGTTTTTACTTTACAGGTACGTTAATCGCTTTATATGTGTATGACTTTTCTTGTATGTGGTTCGTTCTCTTCCCCTCTTCTATGACTATACCTTTTCTTTTTATTAACGGATGGACGAATGACCCTCTAAAGATTATAACCTCCTCTTTGTTGAATAGAATTTTGTAGATTTCTCTTTCCGGATTTTAAGTCTACAACATGTAAAAATAGTGTGTGACCGGGTTTATGAAATGTAAAAAAGAAAACCCAAAAAACAGCGACTGCCCCAAAGAAACCTAAAAACGTATGATGATTTTTTTAAATGTTCTGATATTCAGAATTAGTTCTTTTAATAATATATTCAGAGTTAATTTTTCTAATAATATTTTTTTTACGTACATAAAATTTGAACCTATCTCATTAAGTAAATCCAAATTTTTTAACATCTCACATTAACGAGCTTCACTCTTACCTGTCAATTTGGTGTCTATTTCTCATCAAGCTTGTAACTTTCTCACCAGTGTGGGGGCCGGATCTTTCGTTTCACTTTGTGCAATGATCCTTTTTAGTGCATGGTGGTATGATAAAAAAATTTAGTTCGCATTATACAAAACGAGCAATACAACCAGAAGATTTTTTTCATGCTATTTTATTCTGCAACCATACAATTTATGGCATTGTCGGTCAATTTCGTTTGTGATTCTTGACCACCAAATTGTGTTTGAACCATTATACTGGGAGCCCTTATGATTGGATGATTACCCTTTAGTTGATTTAAATATTGGGATATATATTTAAAATTAATCCATTTAAAAAAAACTTTACAGTGGATCTAGTATACATATTGAACAAGAAACAAAAACCTTTTTGTAGGAACATTAATTGACAACAATTAATTAAATAATATAAAAACGAAACCACCATTAATTCCTTGTCTTTATATGTGTTGGCTTGAGGAACTTGTATGCTAGTTAACTAGTTAAGAGCAAAATTAACAAGATTTTGACCAAGGATAGGAAAATTTAGAGCCTTATGGATCCAATCTTCTGGGCCAATTTCATTCATGGCTAATCAATTTTGGTGTGATCCCCGTGTATATATCTTAAAGTTACCATTTATAAATTTCGTCTTATAAAAAAAGAGAGATATACACGTACTAAAAAGTGAATCATTCTTTTTCACTTTTATATATCATTTGTAAAAAAATGAATAATTCTTTTATCCATTTGATAGACTGTCAAATATGATTTTATTAATGAAATTACGAGCTTCTTGGAAATAAATATAGGGAGGAAGGTACAAGCAGTGAAGCTTTATATATCGTTTCCCAGTTCCCATGTACACGTCAAGGCAAAAAATAAAGTAGGAGGTACGGTTAATAAAGTGATCGAAAGAGGACGACATTGCTTCACCAACAAATTACATATACACGCTCGCAGCTTCTTCAGCAACCTGATGATCAGAAGAGCTTGAAGAGTAGGCCCCCGTGGGCCGCGAAAAATGGAGCAAACACCAAGGACTCGACGGCCATGAGCTTGATGAGGATGTTCAGGGATGGACCGGACGTGTCCTTGAGGGGGTCTCCGATTGTGTCTCCGATCACCGCGGCTTTGTGAGCGTCTGAGCCCTTTGGACCGAGTGATTTTGCGTGCTCGGACGCGCCGGCCTGAAGCAGCAAGCAATGTCAGTACTTCCAACAGATCATATACTTTCAATGTAATATTGCAGATGACAAGTGATTGAAGATGTTTTGTTTTTTATGTTTCAAAGTTTGAACCTTGGTTCCGGAGTAGGAATCCAATTCGCGACCCACGTTTTACCACTTGATTCAGATCTCGAGTCCGGTATACTAGTTTGTAATTGCAAAGAAGATTATGAAAATTTTAGTCCATATACAATTTGAAGTTATGCAAAGTCTTACCTCTATGTACTTCTTGGCATTATCCCATGCCCCTCCAGTATTAGAAGCTGATATTGCAACCTACAAATAACATGGAAGAGAAGAGAAAGACATAAGCTAATTAACAAGAAAAAGGCAATGAGGGTGTATATAAAGGCATACCTGGACACCCGAAACGAGAGATCCAGCGAGAACGCCGGAGAGTGTTTCGACTCCGAAGAGGGTCCCTGCAATGAGGGGTGTGAGCATGACAAGAGCACCAGGCGGGATCATTTCCCTGAGGGAGGCATCAGTGGAGATCTTGACACAGTTTGCGTAGTCAGGTTTGGCTCTGCCTTCCATTAGCCCCGGGATGGTATTGAACTGCCTGCGCACCTCTTCGACCATCTTCAGGGCCGCGCTCCCCACGCTCTTCATCGTCATGGCAGAGAACCAGTACGGAAGCATCGCGCCGACGAGTAGGCCAATGAACACCTTTGGAGTCAGGACGTCCACGGTTTTGATGCCTGCCCTGCTAACGAAGGCTCCGAACAATGCGAGGGAAACGAGTGCAGCTGATCCGATGGCGAAACCCTGAGACATTGAAATATAAAGATCATCAATTAGGTAATATGGTTGTCTGAGATTTTCCAATCAATGATCAAATTAGGCAGGATTGGAGGAATGTCTTACCTTGCCAATTGCAGCTGTGGTGTTTCCAGCAGCATCAAGGGCATCAGTCCTTTCGCGAATCTTGTGGCTCATTCCTGCCATCTCAGCGATTCCACCTGCATTGTCGCTTATAGGCCCGTAAGCATCAATTGCAAGGCCGGTGGCAATGGTGCTGAGCATTCCCAGAGCAGATATGGCAATTCCATACATGGCGGCCAGACTGAAGCTCACATAAATGGCAAGTGCGATGGCAAAAATTGGGATGATTACAGACTTGTATCCAAGAGCCAAACCGAATATCACGTTCGTTGCAGCTCCAGTCCTGCAAGAATCTGCGACATCCTGTACCGGACTGCATAGATTGGACAGGGTAATAAGAATCTTTTCTTTTCGGGAGTTCGGCGGAAGGAACTCAACCAAGGAAGATTTATCGAGTCACGAAGATCATCATTCACCTGTAAGCATTGCTCGTGTAGTATTCTGTTGTATATCCAATAACTAGCCCAGCCCACAAGCCAATTGCAACACAGAAGAAGAGGTGCCTGCAATAACAAGTAGATTGGTTAGTATCATATAATGTAGAGGTTGTCTTGCTTCAAGAGTGTCTAGACATATACCAGTTCTTTACAGTCTTCTCAGTCCCGAAATTGAAGAGAGTGAACTCGGATGGCAACGCGAAGAAGCTGACCATGGCAATCCCAGCAGTCATTAGGACAGTTGAGACCACAAGTTGCCTCTTCAGCGATGGCTCGATATCTTTAACATCTTTGATCTCGAAAAGATCAGTCGCGAAAAGCGTTGTGATCAAGCATACTACAATCCCCATTGAACTTACAATCAATGGATAGGACATGGCGGTGTAGTCGTGTGTGATGCCGAAAGAAGAGATGGAAGCAACAAAGAGAGCTGCACATGATGATTCGGCGTAAGAACCGAAAAGGTCAGAGCCCATTCCTGCAATGTCCCCTACATTGTCACCCACATTGTCAGCAATAACCTGCATAAGCAATCACCAAATGATCAGCCTTCTTTTTCTTTTTTTTTTTTGGTCTGTTTAAGAAATGTTGAGTGTAAGAGATTTTGATGTCTGGGAAATTACAGCTGGATTCCTTGGATCATCCTCAGGGATGTTTCTTTCCACTTTCCCAACAAGATCAGCTCCAACATCTGCTGCTTTTGTGTAGATACCTCCACCGACTCTCCCGAAGAGTGCCATTGATGAACCACCAAGACCATAGCCAGTGATGGACTCATATAGACCCTCCCAGTCATCACCATAGTAGAGTTTGAAGAGGTGGATAGAAATAAAGAGGACAAGAAGCCCATTGGCAGCCAGAAGGAATCCCATGACAGCACCGGATCGAAAAGCTACGATGAAGGCTTTTCCAACACCCTTCCTTGCTTCCAGAGTTGTCCTTGCATTCGCATAGGTCGCAATCTTCATCCCCAGGAAACCGGAGAGGGTAGAAGTGATACCGCCGAGCAGGAACGCGATTGTGCTAAACAAGGCATTGGCCAGAGCCGGCTTGCACATGTTCCCTTTGCTGTATGTGCAAGGTTCACTCTTGGTGCTGAAGCCTTTAACCGATCCGAGGAAAAGGAAGATGACGAGTCCAAACACTCCCATGAAGATGCTGAGGTACTTGTACTCTGTGAAGAGGAATGAAGTTGCACCTGCAAGTAAACATAGAACAGATCATAAGATATGGACAATTGAAAGTTTAAACATGGCAAGGATAACACAGAATTGACAATCTCCATCTGTTAATTTCTCCACAAGATTTTAAAGTTCTAAATGCCACCAAGAAAGATACAGAATGAACCAAATCCAACATATAATAGCAGTTTAATTCATAAAACCAGCTGAAAAGGAACAAAAGGACACAGAAGTGACAAGGCAAGAACATAACAACAAAAAATGAACATCAGCAATATTAACATCAGCATCCATGATTACCACTGATATTGTTTCTTAACTTATTTATAATATATATCATAACCATAGAGGTAAGCACAAAAGAACAAGCAGGCATTAAACTAACAATTACCAACCCAACGGAAGTTGGTATAAGGGCCTTGGATTCTCTTAAAGAGTCTTACGAATAGAACGAGCTACTTAAGGTCCGACAACACTCGATTCATTCTGAATGATGTGTTCACCCCAAAAAAAAAAACAAATACCGTTCTTTTCTTTTTGTTAGGCCTGATCAGTGACATAATGCAACTACTCATCATCACATAAATAAGCCTATAGCCAATCTCATAAACCTGAGAGAGAGAGAGAGAGAGGGAGAGAGAGAGAGGTCACTCACCAACAGAAATAGCATTCTGGATTTCAGCAACCTTAATAGCAATCTCAGTGTTGTCAATACCCTCCTCCTCCTCATCATCTTCAATAAGCCTGTCCTTGTAGCCACTCCCGGACCCACCAGAGACCTTCACCTTGGAAACCAAGTACCACTGCACCAACGCAAACACTATACCAATCACAGCTGATGAAGGTATCACAACCTGGGTTAGTCCATCGCTCAACACACCCATTTTCCCTCCACCCCGAGAACCAAAAAAAACTCTCAACCCTACCCTTCCCTTTTTTGTGTGCTCTCTCTAAGAACCAGTCCTACACGCAATTGCTTCCAAGGGAAGGAAAGGCCTGGTTTTGGTATTATAAGAGAGTTCGTGAACTTAGGAGTACATTATCCGAAAAGATATCTTGTGAGGGATTAATTTTGCATGGCTGTGAATTCGAACATGTGACCGGACCGGAGGCTGGTTGGTTTGACATGTAGATGGGATCTTTTTAAAGACAGATTAGAGTACTATCCGATCATAAGAAATAACTTTATCTATGGTATGGTTGGTTTATCATGTAAATGAGATTTTCTTAAAAAGATTTTAATATCAAAATTCAAACGCTATCAAATTTTATTGTAAAGGATGATATTTTTTATTTTAATTTCTTACTACTTAAAATATGTTAATTCATATTGTTCCTAATTGCAGTAGCGTATAATCTTCTCCTGAAACCTTGTATCTTGTCTAACTGGTTGGTTTGAACGACGGCTTTTTGAGATCTTTTTCATGTGCCCGTATTATTTATATTGTCATCTGTGAGTTGGGTCCTATTAACCAATTCCCAATAGTGACATTTATGTTTCTTGCAACTTTGTCTCCATTGTAGATTTTTTATAGAAATAGTCTCCATTGTAGATGAAGTTTGGTGATCCTTTGGAGATAAGGTTAGATAAGGACAAACAATTTTTGTATTTTCTATTGTAAATGTGTCAGGTTTTTAATTATTGAACGTGAGAATTTATTTCTCTATTATCTCCGTGGAAGAATTTATATGGTTTAATTGCTGCCATCAACCACCAGATTGACTAATAACATTTGAGCCGGGCACAATTACAAAATTGACATTATTTTTTGTTTTGTTAATCTAAGTGCCTAGAAGCATGATAATATTTTTGTTTTGTTATTTTCTGTAAATTTGACTGATTAAAAGGTTTATAACGAAGGGAATAAAAAGGCAAATTTCTTTTCGTTTTCCTCCGATTGAATAGGTCGAGGTTGGAATAATTCGTAGACTTGAAGAGATCAGAGATAAACTTGATGAGTCATGCAAAGGTGAATTTATTTTAATTTCTGTCGGTGGGATTATTTTAAAATGGTCAATGACATATCTTAACATCTAAGATTCTACGGGACTCGCTTTTTCTATCACACGTTGCGGATATTAAAAAAAAACTAAACGATTTTTTTTTTAGAATTTCAAGACTAGGGATGGTCCAAACAAAATTTCCGGGTATATACCATGTGGCAGGGATTTGGGTAGAAAAATGCCATAATTGATAGTTCATGGATTGATCCTAAAGGAAAGATCACGGGAAGATTTGCGTCTAACCTTGTGACCATTTAATATGAATATGATTTTTTTTTCACTCTTGGTGGAAGAAGAACTAACTTTATCCTGATTAGTACATGAATCTTATTAAAGTATATTCCATGTCCTAATCGATAGCATCAACGCGTCAGTGGTGTTCGGTCTGATTTCGCAATCAACACTCTTAATGGTCACATGGCGAGGACGTGTGTTAATTGGTGAGTAGCTATATCAAGATGGTGCAATGTGGATGTGGTAGGAATTAAGGGCAGAGTTTAATTACGTGTACTTTCGAAAAACAAAAGAAGAATAATTTTCGTGATTTAGGATTCAAATATTTAACTAATTAATCTAAAATCGAATCGGATAAAACTTTTGAAAATTCACATATATTTTTCAACAAATATTTAAAGCAACTTCAAGAGATGATCACACTCACACCCACGAGGTCGTTGTGAGCTGTGTTGGTTAACTGGGAAATCGGGATGCAGTTTTTATTTCCGGTATCTACTTCTCAACTACGCATGCTATTTTCGTGAGAAAAAAATGCGCAATCTTGGAAGAAAAAACGAGTAACTAATTTAGAGACTTTACCGTATTGCCAGCCAGGTTTTGAGGCATGCGTGCTTTGTGTGGAAAGGGAAAACGAGGTGGAGTGGAAACTAGATTATCACTTCACTCCTCATCGATCTAGTACGAGAGAATTAGCGAGAATTTATCCAAATGATATGAATTTTGAATTCTTTTAAATAGGTATTGGTTTCAAGTCATAAAAAAAACATAACATAACATGTAGTATGAGAGTACCAAGTTATTCATATTTTTCTTCTCAAAAATAAGTTATTCAGATTTTTTTAATTTATCATTAATCCACCACTGAAGTCAATGCAAATGCCTCTGCCACTACCCACTTGTCCATGTGAAATCAACGGTTCCACAGCTATTCTTCACCGACAAATTGCTGTTTTTCATATGTCATATGGGTCAAGTAGCGTGAATTAAAATATTTTCTAGGTAGGATGGCAATTAGACTTTTACCCTAAGAGTTTACCCTGATTCAGACTTGAAGGGTCCAAGACTCGTTGACTTTGACCGGGTCTAGATCCTGATCTTGCCCGAATCCTGATATTTTAAAAGGATAAGGGCATGGATATGTATATTAATTATTAGATATATTTCCAAATTCTCAATTTTTAAAGATAAATATTCTTTATTAAAACGAAAATTCAAAACAGAGCAAACGAAAAAAAAGATAAGATATAGGGGCCCGATATTTACATCGGTTACAACCCCACCCTCGACCAAAACGTTCCCTCAATTTCAAGAGGTGAAGAATAGAGACCTATAAATCCTTGTAGGCAATCAAGAAAGTGAGTACCGATTGATTGTGAATAATCGATGCATCCGTCCAAAAGATCCACTCTTTGGGCATGAAAGAGTACGAAATTTAGGAGAAACTCATTATCGCACCTCGCTTCATTGAAGATAATACCATTACGAAGCAACCACATGCCCCAAGTAATATGCCCCAAGTAATAGCAGTGAAAATCACAAACTAAATCCTCAATTTTAACTTGCCCAACTTCAACTTTTTTGATTTGCTTGTTTGATTTCTTTGTATTGATTTGCTTAATGAATGAAAATGTCTCACAGCTATTTGAAAACTATCAAAAGATAATTTAATTTTTTAAATTAAATATTTTATTTAAAAAATACGGACCCGTGGGTCGTCCTGATCCTACCCGGTTTTTTAGGACCCAGATCTTACCCAAATTCTTATTTTTAAAGAGGATTAGGGTAAGGATCTGGATCGACCATTTAAAAAGAGGATAAGGATCTGGGTCCTATGGATCCTACCCAAATCCTGTCCATTACCATCCCTATTTCTAGGTGGAGGAAGTTGATCTAACCAAAAAAAGGAACTTGTGGGAATTCTGTCAACTCCAATTTGCAAAATCCGACAGTATGACATCAAGAAATCACTTAAAACCAGCAGCAATAGGCAATATACAAACTGTACTAGAAAGAACTCCTCACCACATACACAGCGTTCGCGTCACTCGTATCTGTCCCACTTGATAATGGCAACAAAAAATTCGTAAATTAGTAGCATTATGTGATGTAATCTTAAACTCGAAACCTTTCATCAGCTTCCTGCAATGATCTTTGACAATTTGACCAGGTTACAAGAGAAGAAGCTTCGGACAAGAACAGAGAACGAAAAAAGCTCAAGACAAGAGATTAATGCATTTTTCACAGGCGATCGAGAATATGATCCATTAGCCACGATAATATGGACTTTCCAAGCAACTGTCCTCATCTTCGAGTCGGCATCAATCTTGCGATCCCACCCTCACCACAGTCACTGACAGTGAGCTCGGTATCACGTCGAATTCTGAGAAGACGAGCACTGTATGTTCTTCCTTTCAGCTGATGCACGTACATCTCTCCCCTATTAGAGGTAATGCAAGTGTATTCATCCACAAAAGATTGGAACAGTTGAACCAGAAAAAGGCTTCCGCAGTTGCACTTGCCTACTTTTGCCAATAAGCCTGTTGCGATAAATTGTGGTAGAACGTCAGAAACGATCTTAAGAACGAGTCCGATGTGATCGTCCCAAGAGCGATTCGAACGAATAGGTAAAGATGGAAGAAATATGGGATTGAGAGGAGAGAAGAAAGAGGGTAAGGAGGAGAGAAAAATATAAAAAATATGAAAGATAAAAGCTATGAAACTACATAAGATAAAAGCTACGATAAAAGCTATGAAGCTAAGAATTTGGTGTTTGGTTTGTGGGTATTTTCATGCCTATACCTAGCTCTCCTTATATAGATAAGCTCGTCCCAGCCCAATAGAAAAACCTTAGGCCATTTTCAAATAGAAAAACTTAACATAGCCCCGGCCTAATAAGAAAAATACAAACTGCCAAAATTTATAACCAAATTTTTGCCCCTTTCTGTGATGAATTTGGAAAAGTCATAAACTACAAAGTTGTAGATCTCTATCTTCTCTTTCTATGACTTTTAGAATCACGTCAATCTAATACTTGAGCCGAAAGCTACGGTCTTTTTTACCAAAATAGGTTCAGCAGATCCGCGGCCTAATAAGGAAAATCTACTGCCAAAGCTTCCAACCCAAGTCTGGCCTTTTTCTGCATCCAATTTGGAGAAGTCACAATCTAGAAAGTTCTAGATCTTTGTTTTATCTTTTTGTTGCTTTTAGAATCGTATCAATCGGATACACGAGTAGGAAGATAAGACTATTTTACTGAGACATAGTCAAACAAATCCGCAAATTAATTTTCCGCTCCAACAATGCCCCCTACACGTCAATGTTTTGACGCTTGGAAAAGCGTTAACGTGTATCCGTCCTTAAACACACGAAAAATTAACTCCACTCAAAAAATAATCGACTTAGGCAAGACCGTAAATATGTGGAAAATGTACCATCAAATTGGTCGAGACATAGCCGTTGTAAGCGTGTAGTTGATCACTCATCTCGAGATATCCATGTCCTCACGGCTTTCTTGCAAAAATTTAATTTAGGCCTACATGGTTGAGTGGGAATTCTATGTCCTTCGTCAAAATGACCATACAATTGTTGTTGAAAGTCTCTAAGCTTTTTTCTTTGCTTTTGAATTTTTTGCTCCAACCTTCTTCGTTGTGTCTTCGTTAGAGTCGGTCGATGAGACTCCGAACACTTGCCCCCCGAGTAAGGGTTTGGCTTTTTTGGCATCTCCTTTCGCACAGGCTTCGTGTGATAACTCGGAGACCTTGTAGATGGATCACTCTTTGTGGGTCGTGTCTCACATGGTTCTTTCTTGGACTGCAAAAGTTCTTTCTTAGGCACCCAAACCTTGAAGGGCTTCTTTCTCTGAAGAACTCCTTGCTCATTCACCAATCGAGTGACCACATCTCTCTTAATCCATGCGTACTCAAGCGGCCTCTTGCTGTTGCTGGCTGATTTCAGCCGTGTGACTTGAGGACACTCTTTCTAATTTGAAACCTTTAACGGTCGAGGTTGAACTGACACATTAGGTTGTTGCTTCACCGCACTCTTACTTGGTTGTTGAGGAGGACTTGAATAGTTGGCTTTATCATCCTTCACCTTCTCTGTCATGTGCATGTCTTGCCCCCCGGCTGGGATAATTTTGGCCGATGTAGGAGCTTCAACTGCAATGCTGCAATATTCTTCATGCCCCCCGGGTGAGATTGAATTCTGACTGATACTCTGACTGTAGACTTACCCCCCTGTGTCTTTCTGTTGAGTTAGGACAGAATAGGGCAAGCGACGGTGGCTCACTACTCGCAGAATGAAAGGTGACTCGGATCTCCACAACAGATGACTCGGCGGAGGCCCTAAAATTCTATTTTCTGATGAAGGCCCAAAGATTTCCTTAGTCGGCGGAGGCCCTAGGATGCCTTTCATATTTGATACAGCACTTACGGTTGTCTCAGTTGTCGATGAGACTCGTGTCGGGCATGGCTCTTCCTTTTCCTCAAATGTGGGCCCTGTAGGCTCGATGGTCGTGGTGTCGACCAACTGTGGACTAGTCGTCTGTTCAACCTCTTTGATAATGTAAAAAGAAGATTGTGTATATCCGACCGATTCATGTACGACCGTCTCAATACTTGTCTCAGAATCGTGGGATCCAAAAATTATTTGATCTTCATCTTCACGTACGTCACTTGATTGTATAACCATCTCCTTTTCCTCGAATTCGGGCGTTGCGAGCTCGATGGCTGTGGTGTCGGCCAATTGTGAACTAGTTAATTGTGAACTATTTATTTGTTTGACCTCATGGATAGCCGGAATAAAGTGTTGCATAAATTCAGCTGATTCATGTACGGCTGTGTCAATCTTAATCTCCGAATAGTGTGAGTCGAAACTTCTTCGGTCTTCCATTTCATATACGCCACTTGATGATACCTCTATTGGGTGATTTGACACAGAGTTGGCTATATGTCTTGCCGTAAATCCGGCATTCTCAAGCCTTCTTTCCAATTCTTGAATTGCCTCCTCACTAATAGGAACTGACATTATGTACTTGAGGTACTTCATTGTTTTGTGCCACGCAGTTATGCTTAGGATTTCATCATAGTCAAACCAAAGGCCTCCAACATGGCTCCTCCTCCTGTAATCAACTCTCTCGATAACTCTCCCGATAAGATAAATATCATCAATCGATTCACAATCAAAATAATAGTTATAACGAAACCACCTTAAAATTTTTTCATAGGCCTCCTCAATAGCCTCTCGATTGTCAACTTCGAAACAAAAAATATGCCACAACCTTTCCTTCATGGTCATCAGAGATGTCATCTTTTCAGATTGACTAACCTTTGGTATTATGGACGTAAATTTCTCGTCCAAACTCCGATTGAAGCAAACTTGGTGTGCCTGAAAATATGACAGATAGATATACAATTTTTTATGAAATAGCCATCTCCTAATTCGGCCAAGAAAAAGACCAAAATACCTTCCAAACTTGATTGGACTTCTCAATCATACAGATCGATCAATCTTTAGTATTTTGGTCGTATCTTCCTAGTAAAAACTCCGATTTCAGCGTTCTTAGTATCCACAGAAAGAGAAAACAATTATCTTCACTTATGATGAAGAATACTTCTTCATATTCGGCTCTGAAAAGGCCAGAACACCCTCCAAAGCTAACTGACATTGCTGAACGTCTTCTTTCAGCACAACCTTTGACCGATTTCGTCCCTTTTGAGGAAGGACTCAAGACTGTATGTGGAAACTTGTGTGTTTTGATGCAACAATCACTCTTCTCAGACGCCCTCCTTAGTCCCACCGAGCGTGCCAAAAAACTGTTGCGGGAATAAGTGAACAAGTAACCTGAGACAGATCCAGAGTGGTCGTCCCAAGGTTGGTCTAACTATGCTAGGCTATAAACTACGGACTACGGGCTAAGGAAAGGAAAAGCAACAATGATAAGTAAAGTAGTTGTGTGTTGTATTGTGGATGTCCATCTTCCTTGCCCGAGTCCCTCTTATATAGAGTGCCTTAACCTAGCCTCCGCGCCTTCAGAATAGGAAATCCCAAACTGCCTCCAAAACCTTCAGCTCCAAGTCTCAATCCCAAGGGATCCGCTTCAACTTATTTATTCCTAACATGACGGGATCCTCCCAGCTCAGTACAAGCCATCTTCTTTGAATGAGCAAATCTCGTCCTCGAATAGGAAACTTTCAAAACGTGACGACCAAGCAATCGAGACCTAAAGAAGGACTTACCAAGTCTTGCCAAATATTGAGAATCTTGGCTCAAGTTAGGAAAATATAGATCGACTCGACCTTCTCGAATCTCTCACGCAAAATCTCATCTTAAGTCTGTCATCGCCCAAAATGGACATCTCGCCAGACCCAAAGTGAATCCCAAAACGGGCTCAAGCTGATGGCCTCCTCAACCAAAGTGGACCTATTCTCGGAATTGCCTTCCCGCCTACGAAGGTCAAATGAGTTTCCCGCTCGGGTCTAAGTTGGCTTCTCACCTTCGGCTTCTCGCTCGGCTTATCACCTTAGGCTCCTCGCTCGACTTCTCGCCTTAGGCTTCCTGCCTTAGGTTTCTTGCTCGGCCTCTCGCTCGGCTTCCCGCCTTAGGCTTCTCACCGTAGGCCTCTCGCTCGGCCTCTCATCGTAGGCCTCTCACTCGGTCTCTCACCACTCGGCCTCTCGCCACTCAGCCTCTTGCTTTAGGCGTCATGCTCAGCTTCTCGCTCGGCCTCTTGCCACTCGACCTCTCGCCACTCAGCCTCTCGCTCGGCCTCTCACTCAGCTCCTCGCTCAGCCTCTCATCGTATGCCTCTCACTCGGCTCCTCGCTCGTGCTTCCCACCAGCCTCTCGCCTATATGAGTGAGAAGAGTTTCTCGATCAGACTCGCCCATGTGGGTGAGAGGAGCCTCTCGCCCGGGCTCATAACCATGGGCGAGAGGAGCCTCTCGCTCGGGCTCGCCTACGTGAGCGAGAGGGGCCTCTCGCCCGGGCTCCATATACCGACGCAGAGAGATTTCTTGCGATCATCCATTCTTCGGGTTGGCCTCACAATGGTGACGTCGTCATTGAAGGCTTCCACCATGGGAATGAAAGAGGACATCTCTTCTATCTGAGGCTCAGTAGGGTCCTTTTTTATCATGTCATCTTTAAAGTGGCTCGATTGGTTGGGCTCCTGTCTGAGGCAGCCGATGTCCTATTGATTGCCAGCTTGCTTGGGAAGTCCCCAAACTTAATGCATCTCGTGTCAAGGTCGACCGAAACCTCCTTCTCTTTTTGGTCGATAATAGACTCTCGCTGGGTGTCCTCCTTGGGATGAATCTCGCTCATGACCTTGGGTGCCCACTTGCGGGTCAACTTCCCGCGTAGTATAATGGGTGCCTTTAGTTGGACCTCTTTAACGTGCTTGAGGTCATCTCCCTTCTCCCAGTTAGAGGCTTTCACATCCTTCGCCCAGCTTTGAGTCGAGGCCGAATGAAACTTCACCCATGGACAAGCTAGAAGCACCTTTTGTTTCTCCAGCTCGACCATTTGCTCTGCGATTTGCCTTTCGAGGTTATTGATGGCTTGCCTTCTTTTCTGGATCTTCCTTTCAAGGCGACGTCTCTGGGTCTTGGTCAGAACACCTCGCATTGGTGGATCAGGGATGACCCTTCTATCTCAAAGTCAGTTAAAGGCATACCAACGTGGGTTGGACCCATCTTGAAGGTCTACCTTGATACGAGGATGACAGAGCCTTCACGTCTCATCGGCTTCCTTCGGACGGTAGAAGTTTTGAGTCCTTAGGATTCTACTATTAGGTGGCCGTCTTTGCCCTCTGAGTCTTGTCTCTCGGGTCTTAAGGTCAGCCTTTCCTTGCTTAGGACTATCGGCTCCCCTCAAACAAAAGCACTTCTATGCCTTTGGAACACCGTTGTCGGGCAATCTTCCTTGCCCCCCGAGTCTTGCCTCTCGGGTCTTAAGGTCAGCCTTCCCTCACTTAAGATGATTGGCTCTCCTTGAACGAAAAGATTTATGAGCGTTTGGTATATCATTATCAGGCGGCCTTCTGTGTCCCCCGAGTCTTGCCTCTCGGGTCTTAGGATCAATTTTTGCTTTCTTAGGGTCCAGTCATCCCTGCCCCCCGAGTCTTACCCTTCGGGTATTAGGATTGGCCTTCTCTTACTTGGGGCTTCTCTTTTGACTTCGATCAAAGCCAACTATGAAGACATGAGCAATAAGGTGAGGACCCATCGACAACTGGTCCTCCAAGAATTGATGTGGGATGAAATCCTTAGATTGGAAAGATAAGGGTTGCCCTTCTATCCCTTGTCGTTGGGTAGATCCCAATGTCAGCTGACAGTTGACGTCGTCCTCATCGAGCTCTTCTTCCCGATTAATATCATCCTCATCGAGCTCTTCTTGTCGATTGACGTTGTCCTCATCGAGCTCTTCTTATCAATTGACATTGTCCTCATCGAGCTCTTCTTGTCGATTGACATCGTCCTCATCGAGCTCTCCTTGTCGATTGACATCGTTCTCGCCGAGATCTCCTTGTCGGTTGATGTCATCCTCATCGAGCTCTTCTTGTTGGTTGACATCGTCGTCATCAAGCTCGTCATTCGCGAGCTCTTCTTGTCGGTTGACATCATCCTCATCGAGCTCGTCATCCTCACCGAGCTCTTCTTGTCGATTGATGGAATGGCGGTTGTCCTCCTCGTCTAGGTCCATCCGTGCTTGATCCATGACTTGGAGGGTCGGGGTAGGATTGGAAACTCTTAAGTCGAACAAAGGATTTATGCAGACATCCCTCCTTTTGAAAGAGTTTTGGTCGGCCGAGAGCCTAGATGGGTATGACCAATCTTGTGTCAGGGCCGGTTGGTACCAGCTCGATTCCTCTTGGAGATTGCTAGCCATTGTCCTTGCAGTCTCGTAGTGTCCCGAGTGGTTCACTCCTTGTATCCCCATCGCCATTTAAGGAGTTGTTTGATACGGGGGATACATAGGAGTTCTGGGCATTGGACCATAACCGAACACACCCGGCGATGGCGGAGCTGCGGTGAAAGGTATATGTGCAAAAGCCGATTGGACGGGTACAGCTGGTCCGGTGGATACGCTCATTCTTTGGTGTTGATTGATGACTATACGTGAGGATACCTCATAGTACCTACAAGACTCCTCGTAGAGCTTCCGAGCACGAAAAGTGGCATATGTCTCTATCGGGATGACAGGCATATAGAACTCCATCGGGGCGACATTTTCCTCAGCCGGCTCTTTTGAGAAAGTCGAGGTAGATGAATCCCGCCTCCATGCATACGACTGGGAAACTGAAGGTATTGACTCTTTGTAAGGAACCAGAGCAACAAAGTAATTGGTCATCTTGGCCGGCAAAGGTTAGACCGCCTTCTCAGACGCCCTCCTTAGTCCCACCAGGCGTGCCAATAAGCCTGTTGCGATAAATTATGGTAGAACGTCAGAAACGATCTTAAGAACGGGTCCGGAGTGGTCGTCCCAAGAGCGATTCGAACGAATAGGTAAAGATGGAAGAAATATGGGATTGAGAGGAGAGAAGAAAGAGAGTAGGGAGGAGAGATTTTTATTGATTGAGATAGGAGAAAAATATAAAAAAATATGAAAGATAAAAGCTACGAAACTACATAAGATAAAAGCTACGATAAAAGCTATGAAGCTAAGAATTTGGTGTTTGGTTTATGGGTGTCTTCATGCCTGTACCTAGCTCTCCTTATATAGATAAGCTCGCCCCAGCCCCATAGAAAAACCCTAGGCCTTTTTCAAACAAGAAAACTTAACATAGCCCCGGACTAATAAGTAAAATACAAACTACCAAAACTTGTAACCGAATTTTCTCCCCTTTCTGTGATGTATTTAGAAAAGTCATAAACTATAAAGTTGTAGATCTCTATCTTCTCTTTTTGTGATTTTTAGAATCACATCAATCTGATACTTGAGCCGAAAGCTACGGTCTTTTTACCAAAATAGTTTTAGCAGATCTGCGGCCTAATAAGGAAACCTACTGCCAAAGATTCTAACCCAAGTCTGAACTTCTTCTACGTCCAATTTGGATAAGTCACAACCTAAAAAGTTCTAGATCTTTGTTTTATCTTTTTTTTAGCTTTTGGAATCGCATCAATCGGATATACGAGTAGGAAGATACAACTATTTTACTGAGATATAATCAAACAAATCCGTAAATTAATTTTCCGCTCCAACAAAACCATACATAGTCAATAAACAAAAAATTGATCCCTCTTTGATGATATAAGTAGCCATAGTCAATATGTTAAATATTTTATATAAGTAGCCATGATCTTAATTAATAGATCATGTTACTATTTCTGATAACAGCAAGCTAGGAGAAGAAAGCCAAATCAGAGCTGATATCTATTCCTTCTTCAATGACATCTACACGGCCTCTGATACTTTTGATCTAGACAAAATTATGAGGTGTATTCCCTCCGTGGTGACGGATCTGATGTCTCGTGCTCTTACCAAGCAAATTTTAGATTCTGAAATTAGGGAGGCGGCATTTCAAATGGGAGGCTCAAGAGCTCCAGTCCTGGATGGCCTTCCAGGTTTATTTTTTCATAAGTATTGGAACACTGTTGGTTGTGAGCTGACTTGTATGATTAAAACCTGATTTCTTGATGAGTCTATCCCTGCGATTATGAATAAAACTCATATTACTCTAATTAAGAATAAAAATCTTGATGCTATCAATCAATTTAGGCCTATAAGTTTGTGCAATTTTGCTTACAAAGTGTACTCGAAAGTGCTTGCAGATCGGCTCAAATCTTTTATGCCTGCTTTGGTCTCTAATGCTCAAAATGCCTTTGTTAAAGATCGCTCGATCTAGGACAATAAATTGATTGCAAATGAAGTTTTTCATGCTCTCAGGATTGGTAAGCAGAAGAAGAAGGGTGTCATGGCTATCAAGATTGACATGAGGAAAGCTTATGATCTTGTCAATTGGGAATATCTTGAACGAGTGATGCAAGCTCTTGGCTTTCCTCTGAAGTGGACACGGTGCACTATGAGCTGCATTTCTAGTGTCTCTTACTCGGTTTTGGTAAATGGGTCCCCTTTGAATAGTTTCGCTTCCTCTAGGGGAATTAGACAAGGGATCTGCTCTCTCCCTTTCTTTTTCTATTCATTGCGGACTCGCTTGCGCATTTCATTAACTGGAACCAATCTGTGGGCAGAATAAAGGGTATGAGGATCAAGAGTACTAGTCCCATCTTGACTAACATCATGTTTGCCGATGATACGTTGTTGCTTGGAGAAGCTAATGTTAATGAAGCCTTTGCTTTTAAGTTTTTGCTTGACAGATTTGTTGCTATTTCTGGCCAGTAGATAAACTTTGATAAATCTAGCATTCGCTTTAATTCGGGCTTAAATCAGCAGACTAGAGTTGAGATTATTGACATTTTAGGCATGAAGCTGATGTCTGATAGTGATAAGTACCTTGGCCTTCCTTCCTTTTGGGGAAGGTCTAAGGGAAATGCTGTTAATTTTATTTATAATGCCACGTGGAAAAGGTCTGCTAGTTAGAAGTATAAATTGTTATCCAGTGCTGGAAGAGAAGTGATGATTAAGTCGGTCCTCGCATCTATTCTCACTTTTGCTATGCAGAGTGTCATCTTCCCTAAATTTATTTGCAAAAAGCTTGATAGTCGTATGTCAAAGTTTTGGTGGTCAGGTGATTTGGAAACGGGGAAAATACATTGGGCGAGTTGGGATAAAATGTCCAAGTCAAAGAGAAATGGTGGCCTGGGTTTCAAAACGATGGATGATTTTAACACTGCTCTGATTGCAAAACAGGCATGGCGGCTCCTTAACAATACTGATTCCTTGTGCTTTAAACTTCTAAAGAGCACTTACTTCCCTAATTCATCTCTTTTGCAGGTCCGGGGTAGAAATGGTTGTTCTCGGACTTGGAGTAGTATTATCCAAGGCCTCGAATTAATCAAGCCTGCCCTGATTTGGAGAATTGCAGACAGGAAAAGTGTTCAAATTTGGGAGGATGCTTGGATTGAAGGCCTGCCAAACTACATGGTCTCCTCTGAAAGACCTGACAGTTTTGCTCATACAAGGGTAGCTGATCTATTACTGGTAGACAGTGACGAGTGGGACACAAACACTTTGCACAACCTTTTCTCTGACTATGAGATTGATGCTATAAAGCAAGTCAAGCCGAAGAGGAGTGCAGGCGAGGACAAGATCATTTGGTCTGCTGCATCCTCTGGGAAGTACAGTGTGAAACTTGGGTATCTTAGCTTACAAAATTCTGATCCTGCCCCTGATTCTCTTGCTTCTGATCTCTGGCACAGGTTATGGAAACTAGATATTTACCCAAAGATCAAGATCTTCTTGTGGTGGGCTGCCCAAAATGTGATTCCTACTCGTGCGAATCTCTTCAAGAGGAAGATTGTTGAGGATACATCCTGTAATTTATGCAATGCCAGCTGTGAGGATACTGTCCATGCTCTACTAAGGTGTCCTCATGCAAATCTCACTTGGTTCCTCTCTCCTTTGGGTTATGCTTGTCCTGGTGATGAGGAACCTATTGATTTCTATTCTTGGTTGACTGCCCTACTCCAGAGGCTCTCACTTGCTGGCTCTACGGCATCATCGACTCAATCGATTTTGTCTGTTGGCAAATCTGGAACGCTAGGAACAAGCATTTTTTTGATGGAGTTAATCCTGATCCAGCCATCTTTTGGAAGTCTGCTAGTGTAAGGGTGCTGAAGTTCTCAAACCTTCGTAATGCTACTGTTCCCTAGGCTGATATTAACCCTGATGGTTGTTGGCGGCCTCCCGATGCAAACACTTTGAAGCTGAATCTTGATGCTTCCTGGACATCAAATTCAGCCCCTGCTGGTATTGCCTTTATCTTGCGCAACAATTGCAGCCATCTTTGGGCCTAAAAGTGGAGCGGGTCAAAGCCTCGACAGCCATTGAAGCCGAGTTGATGGCCATCAGGTTTGCAACTAAGTTTGTTCGTGACAACCTACCGCTTGTTCGTGACAACCTACCGCTTAGTTGCACCGTGATGGAATCCAATTGCAAGATACTTGTCGATTTCCTCAATTCCACATCTTCCGTTATTGAATGGAGGGTCGAACTTCTTGCTCTAGAGGTGCAAACCTCTCTTTTGAGTTTACCGTTGTGTAAACTAAGATTTGTTTCTAAGAGTGCCAACCGTGTCGCAGATTGGTTGGCCAAATCTACTCGTTTAGGAACTATTTTGGATAATGTAATTGCTTGTCCCCCACCTGAGTTGACGTACCTCCTCTTGTATGATTCCAATGATTAATCTAATTGAAGCACTAGCTTTTAATCTTCAAAAAAAAACTTTCCTCTCTTTCCCAATTCCAATCAACGGATTGGATTGTGGTATAAACATTTAAAATTGAAAAAAGTTCACTAAAGTACTCTGTAGTTTCATACGTTTTTATCTTAGTACCATGTGGTTTGATTTTTTTTTTCAGGTGACAGAGATTTCGAAAAGTGACACTTTTGGTAACAAATTATTAACCAGGGTTAATTTTTCCAACTAGACCATGCACATAGAAGCCACGTAATTGCCACGTCATATGTTTATATCCTAATTGGTGATGACGTGACAAAATTACAAAATCTCAATCCCTTTATTTTTCTAACCCTAATTATAAAAAATTTGGCTATGTGGCAATTTTATAATTTTGACTTTTAATCGCCACTTAGGATATAAAAATACGATTTGGCAATGACGTGGTATTGATGTGTATGGTCAGGTTAGAAAAATTAACCCCGGTAAAAAATCTGTCACCAAAAGTGTCACTTTTCAAAACTTTTGTCACCTTACCAAAGCGTGAAACCACAGAATACTTTAGTAAACTTTTTCCTTTAAAATTTATATCATAAATTAAGTGAAGGTTGGTCCAAATCCAGTTTTTGTCCCCTTCCATATTTCATCATCAGAAGTCCCCTTGTGTTTTTAATTGGGTGGGTTGGTAGCAGATGGAGACGCCCTCCTCCTCCTCCTCCTCCTCCGCTTCGATGATAAGCCCAGAGGACGTCTTGGAATCGCTCATGAACGATGGCACCATCGACAACCTCCGCTTGAAGATCATCAATCAGCTCAAAGCCAACGTAATATACCACTCTCTCTCGCTTTCCTCTTTTGTGTGTGTGTGTTTATTCTTGTTAAAGCAGGACTTGATGTAAAGGTTCAGTCTTGTTGGGTGGGTTTTAGCTTGCAGAATTTGTTGGCCAAAGTTTCGATTTTTACGAGATGGGTTTTGTTGAATTGAGATGAATCAATGTGTGTGTGTTAGAGATGCTTTGATGTGAAGGTGAAAATAGAAGCCAATGATAGATACCTTCTCCCTTTTGGCTTCAATGCTGTCTTCTGTGCTCAAATGCGTGCTCTCATTATATGGGCAAGCTGATGGTATCCATGGTTGCACAGTGTTCATGTTTTTACCTCAACTTGGTGTAGTTTCCTGGTTAATGTCTGTGTGCTTGTCTTTGGCCAAGGTGAGGGCGAGCAAGCTTCTGCTTTGTATGTTTTTCATCTGGCTTAAGCATTTTGTTATCTGGGTGCTTGCTTCTTCCTTTCTTTATGGTTCAGTCCTAGTTGGGAATTGCAGTCTTCTTATCTTGGTTCAAATCTGCTAATAGGGAGTGTATTAGTTGTATTTGTCTTTTGGGGGATTGAAGTTTTAATTGCAGGAAGAGCTGAAAAATACTACCCTCAAGATGGCTGAGCAGAGCAAAGTCTTAAACACTACTGGTGCTGAGAAGCAAACCAAAAGAGAATTGTTCGATGCGCTTCGGCAGGAACTAGAGTAGGAAGAGAGTGTACTGCAGATTAAGTGGCCAGGAACCTCCATTGTTTCCCCAAACTGATGCTCAACTAAAAAAAGAAACTTATAACGAGGGAGCAGATGAAAGACGAACAGATAGCGGAGCTAAGAGAGAAAAACCAGATTCAAGCACAAGGAAACGGAAGTTTTGTTGAGCTGACCATGGAAGGTGGAGGAAACGAAATCTCGAGAAAGGCAAAAACCAATGTCGCAGGAGGTCCACCTGAACGCTCTAATAAATCGCCTCCACCAGCTTTGAAGAATTAACTACAGATCGGATGGAAACCTTCATCGTTTGTTATCTGATCCTAGGAGCATCTAGAAATAGAAGTGAACATGGTAATTGCTTCTTCTACCTCTTTCTCCACGTGTAAATGCGAGTTGACTTCATTTGTTGAGCAGTCAAGATCGAAGATGGCTACATATTGACGAATACTTTAGCTTTAACTCGCTAGAACAGCAAATAGGTTTATGCTTGTTAAGCTTATTTGTTTGAGGATTTAGTGTAAATGAATTTCTAATATATTTCAAATGAATTCTGTTGCTTATTTGTGTTCATGGATTTCTCTGCAAGTAAATTTTATGACTGAGCAAGACCAAGCCAATTCTTTGCATTGTAAAGATTTGGTCGAAGTCAAGTCCTAGTGTCTTTCCGTAAGACTTTTTAAGTGAATTCAATTCTATTATCATTTGGACTAATTCTCGATTTGCTATTCACCTAAGCAGATATGACACATGTATCATCAAAACCTTGGGATTTTTACCATTTCTTCCACGACATGGAACTGTTCTTAAACCACACCAGTTTCTTCACAACCGGCTGACTTGTTCTTGTCTGCTCATCCGTTTATTCGGTTACGCCGCAATTTCTTTATAATTGTTGCATACACCAACCAATATAGTCAACACTTCACTGGGCTAGTTAATATTTCTGGGAAAAGATTAAATCCATTCTAGCATATCTATTTCTAACACAAAAAAAAGAGAGAAAAAAAGTGGAAAGATGTTGCATATACGAACAGACAAAAACAAGTCTATGTCTCAATGACTATATACAGACATCATCATCATCATCCTCTCTATTTTTCTTCCTGTTCACTGAATAGGTGAGCTCTATCTCCTCCGAAGGCTTTGTAGTATGCATTGGGATCATAGACCAAGTTGTCCCAGTTTTGATGCATCATAACCGGCTGAACTTGAGAGAGTGAAGGAGGCATGCCAGAGGCAGTCTGGTAGAATTGGTTGTCCGGTATGATAGCCACATTCTCGTTGCAGGTCGCATTATCTTCAACAACGGTGCTGCTTCTGTCACGTTTGTAGTGTGGAGGATTGTTGATGCCAGGAACATGAGAGAGTGAAGGAGACATACCCGAGGCTGTCTGGTAGAATTGGCTGTCCGGTGTGATAGGTACGTTCTCATTGCCGCCCGCATTATCGTCAATGGTGCTGTTGCTGTCATGTTCGTAGTGTGGAGGATTCTTGATGCCATGAGTCCCGTCCCTTGAGGCATTGAGCATCGCGTACCAGGAATCGATACTTTCAGATGATTTTTTTGCAGTCCATGATACATTTTCGAATTCGTTTTGCAACTGTTTCTCAATTGCTTTTATTTTTCTTGGATCACAGTTTCCTCCCTGAGCTTCCATCCAGTGTTCTCCTAGGGGATGATGGTACAGAGCGGGTGACACCAAAGTTGAAGGTGCAACATTGGATGCTATACCATGAACTTGACCACCTGATAAACCATCTGCATCACTTGTGCTCCCCGGAACAAACGATGGATTCGCGTATACTCTCCCATCGTTGAGGAAGTGCTGATCTGATAAACCATCTGCATTACCTGTGCTCCCCCGAACGAACGATGGATTCTCGCATATTGTCCCATTGTGGAGGAAGTGCTGATCTGATAAACCACCTGCATTACTGGTGCTCCTCGGAACGAATGATGGACTCGCGTATACTCTCCCATCGTGGAGGAAGTGCTGATCTGAAATATTCAGGGCTATTGGAATCTTATTACCATAGAGGAAGACTAGTAGCACTGGAGGAGCTTCAATCTTGTGTATGCAATAGAAAAATGAAGGAGAGAGATAGAGTACCTGACATTGGTGAAGGTAGTTGCTGTAAAGATGGATGAACTGCCGCCATGGGAAAGTTGTTTATGGTAGGAAGATGCGGTAACCCGAAAGGCTGAAATCCTCCGTTGAAATCGGGAAACAAGAAAGCAGTCGGCCGCCTCTCGAAATGAGGAGATGGCATGGTTGGGAAGCCCTGTGTGCTCAACTCAAGCAGCCGGGGCTCGGCCAGGAACAGCTTCTGCATGTGCTTGTCCAGTGTTCCTGGATGAAACGTTACCAAGTGCCTCCTACTCCAAACAAGAACATATACACAAACTCAGTGCCATGACTTAATTGGATGATGCATCACATTCTACTTGTTTCTACTAAAAGGGTAACCTGCAAATAGAAGCCTGGCCATCAGTGAAATCATTTGTCGGTAGCCACATTGCATGCTTCCTTGGTTGTGGCTCCATCTCCTCCATAAAACTTGGGGGAACCTCTAACTGCACAATCACATAAAATAACGTTAGCCTTTTCGAATTTAATCTGCCATTTAAAGTCTAGACAAGAAACAGTAACAAGTCCAAGTAATCAATCACCTCAAGTTCGAGTACTCCTGGCTTGTCCTCCTCCATAGTAACTCTAATCCCAATTATATCGTTCCATCTCATCTCAATCTTTTTTTTCCTTGTTCGGTTATCATGAAGAAGTTCCCACACCACCCTACGCTTGCCAAAATATATCTTCATCACCAGACCACTGGCGGACGCCGATTTCCCCTGCAAGTTCATGCAAGAAAAATGGAACATTAATAACCAAGATTTATACAAATCGCGCAATTTTCCATGTTATTTCAATGAAATTGAATAAAATTACCTCCCATGAGCCTATCTTGATTGTTGAGGCGTTGACGATTGAGGCCCTCAACTTGTCACCATCCCCCAATTCATTGAACTTGACGATGGGACTAGACTGTCCCAAGTTGGTGGGCTTGGCTCCTCCTCTTGGAGTGGCCTTCTTGTTCACCTCATTTTGTATAGAATTTACAAAGGTTGGTGTAATTTGGAGGTCCAGACCTAGCGGAAGTGATAAAACGAAATCCTTCATAATTTAAGGGCTTAGATCAGTAGTAATTAGAGGTCAAAAATCGAAGCTTAGTGGGTGTACGGATATCCACCTATGATTTATACAAAAAAAAACTTCCAAATAGAGGGTACGTTGCATGCATTGCCAAGAGAATACCTAAACGAAGAGTAAGCTTGAGGAACAATAACAATATCTTTTCGAGTAGGACTCTTTAATACAAAAAAAATACATTCCGCGGGTTAAAGACCCTCAAGAACCATCTTGGAAAGAAAAAAGAATAAAAAAAAGCTTGGAAAAATATAGCGTCCGGTTGCGCAAGAAGCCTTTCTCTTGGTCGGTCATTGCAGGAAGAACACAAGAGAATCAAAATGACCATTTCAAGAAAACTACAAGAACCAATAACTCGAATCTAATCTCAGAATAGTTGTTCATCCGAAAACATACGAGTTTATAGACAAAAGAAAAACACTAGGGCAAACATAAAAGGCGAGCAAGAAACACTACCAGTGGTGCATTGTATTCCATTAGCCGCCTATTAGCGGCGTCATTGCATTGCTGGCTACATACGGACGGAAACACGTCGTGGGTCTCGTTCTCGACGTCCCGTGGAGGCCCCAAGTTACCATCTTGAGTAACCATCCTTTCTTTCCAGCTTAAAAATGGCAGGGAATTCTTTTTTTTTTATGTGAGGGAATTTAGTAGAGAGAGAGAGAGAATTTAGGAAAGAGATTAGATTGTGAGGAGAGAAGAGAGGAAAAGTGTAACAAATGGGAAGATTTATAGGGGGTTGCAAGTGAGTATCCTAGGGAGTAGTGGTTTCTCTACTGTTGGTTAGGAGGTATTTGTTCGGATAAGTTGCTTATGTAATATTAATTCGAGTCGATCGAGAATAATATTATTGAAGTTAGTTGTGACAATTTTTTGTTTTGAAAACTGAAAGAGAAAAAAATAGTACTTTTACCGTGAATTTTTTTCCGAATTTTTTTTATGTAAACACAAACCCCGTATTAAAAAATGATGTGGATTCATCTTTTGGGTTAATAATGCAATCATTTGCAGAGAAGCTTACCAAATGATAAGTAATACATCAATAAAAATTTAATAAAATTGAGATATTGAAACTGAATCATAACTATAAATTAAAAAAAATTGAATCACAAATGGTCCATCTGGCTGGCGAGGAAAGCCATTATAGAAGGGAAAAGATGGTTGGTGGGTGGACTGCTATGAGTATAGCCGACGGAAGTGGGCTACCAATGGTCAAGGCCTGAAAAAATTTGGTGTTTAGGTCTCCGTCCGCTATCCAGGCTTCTCGAGACTTCTGGAGCTAAAAAATCTCCCCCTGTTCAGGATGGACTCAAGCTTCAGGATTAGCTTGTCATCGAGATTGAGTATACCCTGCGTGACCCGAACCTCCAACGCTCTTTGCACACTACCAAGTCGCACTTTGAAACAATCCTTCAGACCTAGGATGTGACCAAAGACCTCGCAGTTTACCTGGTACATCCCCGACCATAGGCAATATTTTTACGTATTTATTTTATACTCCCTGATATTCATGATTTTTACCATTTCTTCCACGATACGGAGCTGTTTTTAAACCACACCAGTGTTGGCGAGCAAGTGGGAGTTGGCGATCCCCAACTTGCTTGCAATCGCTAGTCGCAACTTATAGAGAAGTTTGGGCTTGGACAACTTGCAGTCGCAAGTTGGTTGGCGGTCGCAAGTTGCGGCAGACAGATTGTCCTATTTTGTTTCGGACTCCTAATTTGACCTAGATAGATTTCTTGTACACCAAAGGTTCGTCTATTATATAAAGACGTGTTATCCTATGGTTAGACATAGCTTTGTAACTCGAATCCATCAATAAAAGTTCTCCTTTCTCATCGTGGACGTAGGCACTAGGCCGAACCACGTTATCTCTTATGTCCGTGTTCTTTGCGCGTTTTGTTCTCTAGTTACTAAATTCATAACAATTGGTATCAGAGCTTGGGTTGGAGGATAACGGACGGCGCGAAGTTTGCTCTTGTGAAGTTCGATGGCTCTTCAAATTTTGGGTTATGGCAAAGGCATGTCAAGGATCTCCTCGTGCAACAAGGGATGGTCATCGCGCTCTCGGAGAAGAAGCCCGAGAAGATGGAGGAGTAAGAGTGGAAGAAGATGGGGGCCAAGGCGATGGCGACAATTCGCTTGTGCTTGGCAGACGATGTGATGTATCACGTCATGGATGAGGAGTCACCAGCTGAGGTATGGAAGAAATTGGAGGCAAGCTATATGTCTAAGTTTTTGTCGAACAAACTTTATCTTAAGCAGAGATTGTACGGGCTCAAGATGAAGGAGGGCTCGAATTTGAGCCAACACATCAATGGTTTCAGTTAACTTGTGAGCGACTTGAGAAAGGTTGATGTGAAGTTCGAGGAAGAAGATAAGGCATTGTTACTGCTGAATTCTTTACCTGGCTCCTACAAAAATTTGGTTACAACTCTAACTTGAGGGAAGGAGTCCCTGGTGTTGAAAGATATCACAAATGCTCTGCTAGGGTTTCATCAAAGAAGGAAAATTGGCGATGAACAAGCAGAAGGGCTGGTTGTGAGGGATAGCCATGGTGATCGTAGTGGAGCAAAAGACGGGAAAGGAACAAAGTAGTGGTCAAGGAGGTTCAAGAAAAATTACTTCGAGTGCAGAGAAAAAGGGCACATGAAGAAAAATTGTCAAAAAAGAACTCGGGATCGCGAGGAAAAATGATCAGGTTTCGTGAATGTGGTCTCACATTCTGATGGGTCAGATGGTGATCTTCTTTCTGTTTTATCAAGTCTAAAGCATTCTGATTCCTGGATTTTGCATAGCGTTTGCTCTTTCCACATGACGCCCAAGAGAGGGTGGTTCGACACCTACAAGTTCGTTGATTCACGTATGGTGACTGTGGGTGATGGTTCTACTTATAGAATTGGTGGCATAGGTGATATTCGAATCAAGATGTGGGATGGTGTTAAGAGAAAATTATGTGGGGTTAGGCATGTTTCGAAGTTGGAGATGAATTTGATCTCGTTAGGAGCCTTGAATTATAGTGGGTACAACTATAATGTTGTAGGCGGGCTAATGGAGGTGGAGAAGGATGCTTTGGTGGTGATGAAGGGTGAAAGGAATGCTAGGAACACCTACAGGTTAATGGAGAATACGGTTGTAGGTGGAGTCACATCGTTGGGTTCCGATAGAGGGGAGAAAAGCTCTTGTGTGATGGAGCAAAAGCTTGACATGAATGGTTTGAGTGGAGTTGTGATTTGCGGAGATAAAGTTAGCAAGTTCCCGTCATGGTTGTCTAAAATGACGTGCACGTCAAAGGTGTTGGGTAAGTTTTGCATGGAGAATGCGAAGCCGTTGGTGACACCACGGGCGAATCAGGTATCTCACTCAAGGTCGAACAATAGAGTTTGAAGCATGTCGAGAGTTCTACTTGGTGGAACAAAAGGTTGCCCTTTGTATGCTATGATACGTAGCATTGGTTTGAGGCAAGAAGGTCCAGCGGAAAAGCAATTCGAGATTGCGGAGCATGGGGCTGACCAAAAAATAGAGGACGCGTTTATTGGTCGCAAGGTTACTTCAGCAGGTGGACTTGCTAGTTGGGGTTCAATAGAGTTTGGAGGGAATAGGCCAAGTAGGCTCGGAAGCTCGAACTTGAGGGCTGGCTCCAAGTGATTGAACAGAAAAAGGTGGCTCCAAGTTGAGATGGTCTTATTGATGGTGGTTATCTATGGTGCGAGGTGGAGCAGATAAAGTCGGTCGGTTTTGCAAGATCTCGTAGTTCTTCATGGGGCGGTGTCTCATCAAGGTGGAGTTTGTTGAAGTTCGGGTGGAACTTCATGGTTCTTCATGGAATGACTTCTCGCCAAGGTTGAGATTGTTGGGTGTGGCGAGCAAGTGGGAGTTGGCGATCGCCAACTTGCTTGCGATCGCTAGTCGCCAGTTACAGAGAAGTTTGGGCTTGGACAACTTGCGGCCGTAAGTTGGTTGGCGGTCGCAAGTTGCGGCGGACAGATTGTCTTATTTTGTTTGACTCTTGTTTCAGACTCTTAATTTGACCTAGATAGGTTTCTTGTACACCAAGGGTTCGTCTATTATATAAAGACGTGTTACCCTATGGTTAGATATAGCTTTGTGACTCGGATCCATCAATAAAAGTTCTCCTTTCCCACCGTAGACGTAGGCACTAGGCCGAACCACGTTATCTTTTGTTTCCGTGTTCTTTGCGCATTTTGTTCTCTAGTTGCTGCATTCATAACAACCAATTTCTTCGAAACCGGCTAACTTGTTCTTGCCTGCTCATCCGTTTATTCGGTTACGCCGCAATTTCTTTACAATTGATGCATACACCAGTCAATATTGTCAATACTTCACTAAGCTAGTTAATATTTCTGGGAAAAGATCAAATCCATTCTAGCATATCTATTCATAACAAAAAAAGAAGAAGAATTAAGGTGCAAAGATGTAACACATACGAACAGAAAAAAACAAATCCTATGACTATATACAGACACCATCATCATCATCCTCCTGCCTATTTTTCTTCCTGTTCTCTGATTAGATGAGCTCCATCTCCTCCGAAGGAATTGTAGTATGCATTAAGATCACAGGCCCAGTTGCCCCAGTTTTGATGCAGCTGAACTTGAGAGAGTGAAGGAGGCATTCCAGAGGCAGTCTGGTAGAATTGGCTGTCCGGTATGATAGGCACATTCTCATTAAGGGTCACATAATCTTCAACGGTGCTGCTGCTGTCGATTTCGTATTTTGGAGGATTCTCGATGCCTCGAACATGAGAGAGTGAAGGAGGCATACCTGAGGCGGCAGTCTGGTAGAATTGGCTGTCCGGTGTGAAAGGTACATTCTCATTACCGCCCGCATTATCGTCAACGGTGCTGGTGCTGCTGCCACGAGTCCCGTCCCTTGAGACATTGCGCATCGCATTCCAGGAATCGATACTTTCGGATGATTGTTTCTCAGTCCATGATAATTCGATTTCGTTTAGCAATTGTTTCTCGATTGCTTTTAGCTTTCTTTGATCATAGTTTCCTCCCTGAGCTTCCAACACCACCAAAGTTGAAGGTGCAACATTGGACGATGCTATACCATGAACTTGACCACCTGATGAACCATCTGCATTACTTGTGCTCCACGGAACGAAGAGGAAGTGCTGATCTGAAACATTCAGGACTAATGGAATCTTATTACAGGAGCTTCACTCTTCTTATGTATCCAATAGAAAAATGATGGAGTGAGATAGAGTACCTGCTGACATTGGTGAAGGAAGTTGCTGTAAATGTGGATCAACTGCCGCCATAGGAAAGTTGTTTTTGGTAGGAAGATACGGTGGTAACCCGAAAGGCTGAAATCCTCCATTGAAACCGGGAAGACAGAAAGCAGTCGGCCGCCTCTCGAAATGAGGAGATGGCATGGTTGGGAAGCCCTGTGTGCTCAACTCAAGCAGCCGCGGCTCGGCCATGAACAGCTTCTGCATGTGCTTCTCCAGTGTCCCTGGATGAAACGTAACCAAGTGCGTCCTATAGAACAAATACACAAATCAATGCCATGACTTAATTAGATGGATGTATCATTTTCTACTAAAAGGGTATAACCTGCAAATAGAAGCCTGGCCACCAGTGAAATCATTTGCTGTTAGCCACATCGTATGCTTCTTTGGGTGTGGCTCCATCTCCTCCATAAAACTTGGGGGACACTCTAACTGCACAAGCACATAAATAACGTTAGCCTTTTCGAATTTAATCCGCTATTTAAAGTCTAGACAAGAAACAGTAACAAGTCCAAGTAATAATCAATCACCTCAAGTTCGAGTACTTCTGGCTCCATAGTAACTCTAATCCCAATTATATCATTCCATCTCATCTCAATCTTGTTTTTCTTTCTTCGGTTTTCTTGAAGAAATTCCCACACCACCCTACGCTTGGCAAAATATATCTTCATCACCACATCACTGGCGTACACTGGTTTCCACTGCAAGTGCATGTTTCATGTAAGAAAAAAAATGGAACATTAATTAATAACCCCAAGACTGATGTAAGAAAAATGGTGAACATTAATTAATTTTACCTCCCATGAGCCAATCTTGATTGTTGAGGCGTTGACGCATGAAGCCCTCAACTTCTCACCATCCCCCAATTCATTCACCTTGATGGGACTAGTCAGTCCCAAGTTGCTGGGCTTGGCTCCTCCACTTGGAGTGGACTGCTGGTGGAACTCATTTTGTATAGAATTTACCAAGGTTGGTGTGATTCGGAGGTCCAGACCTAGTGGAAGTGCTAAAAGGAATACATCCTACACAATTTAAGGGTTTAGATTAATCGGTAGTGATTAAAGATCGAACTTAACTAGAACCTTAGTGGGTGTACGGATACCCCACAGGTTTTTTTTATATAAAAGAAACAACTTCCATATGGAGGGTACGTTGCATGCATTGCCAAGAGAATATCTCCACGAAGAGTAAGCTTAAGGAACAATATAGCATCTTTTCGAGTAGGATTCGATAGATAAATTAATCCAAAAAATGCACTGGGCCTGAGAGTACATTTCGAGTAATATTTTTCAAGAACCAACTTGAAAAAATATAAAAAAAGGTTCAATGACGAGAGATCCTCGTTAAAAAAGAGAAGCCTTTTCTTGGTTACTCGTTGCAGGAAGAACATAAGAGAACCAAAATGACCCACTTCAAGAAAAACTACAACAAACAATCACTCGAATCTCGAATTAGTCATTATCCGCAAAAATACGGATTCATGGACCGAAAAAAAAGCAAGAAACACTTAAAGCTTGGCAACCTACCTCTGCATGGGATTCCATTAGCCGCCTATTAGCGGCGTCATTGCATTGCTTGCTACATACGGAGGGAAACACGCTCTGGGTCTCGTGGACCTCCCGTGAAGGTCCAAAGTAACTATCTTTGTCTCGACGAAAAATCATCATTTCTTTCTAGTAAAAAAAATGGCAGGGAATTCTGATGCGAGGGAATTTAGGAGAGAGAATTTAGGGGGGGAGAGAGATTGGGGATAGATTGTGAGGATAGAAGATAGGAAAAGCGTAACAAATGGGAAGATTTATAGGGTTGCAAGTGAGAGTCCTAAGGAGTGGTTCCTCTACTGTTAGTTAGGAGGTAGTTGCTCAGTTAACTTGTTTATAATACATAATAATAATTTGTTTTTGTTTTTGTACATCAGTTTATGTAATGTTAATCCATTGCCTTTTTTTATTATTGAAGTAAGTTGTGACCAATGTTTTTTTTTTTAAATTGAAAGAGAAAAAAAGTTGAAGATACTTAGGTATCCTGTATTATTAGAAATAGACACTTTAGTCCCCGTATTATAAAAAACCCAAAAAAGGTCCCCAGTTTTTTAAGACACTAAGGAAAAGTCTACTATACCCTTCCTAAAAAACTTGGAAAATTAAAATTAATTTTCTGTTCTCCCCTCCTCTCTCTTCCTACAACATTTTTCCGCTTTCTTCCCTAACCTCATTCGTTTATAACAAAATAAATAGGGAAAACATCCACCATTGTTTTCAAGAGCAAACTAAAATTCTAGAATAACCTAACGAACTTCTCCTTCAAATCACCCATCATTGTCTTCAAAAGCCAAATTGAAATCTCCAGAATAGCAAAACTAAAATCCAAGAAGAACCCAATAAGCTTCTCGTTAAAACACCCAACATTGTTTTCAAGCTTCTCTTTCAAGAGCCAAACAAAACCCCATAAGAAAATATTGAGAACCTTGTTTACTTGCTATATAAGAGAAAATCCCATAGAGGGTTGTGCTCGGGATGGAAGAACCAGGAACTTGGGTTTTTTAGCCATGGGTTTTTTTAGCAACAATTGCTTAATTCCATACCGAGAAGATGGAGAGCGTAGAGAGGAAGGAGAAAAGAAAATTAATATTTTGCTAATGTTTTTGTTTGTAAGAAGGGGCATAATTGACTTTTTCATATGGCAATAAGATTATTTAGAATAACTTGGATCCTTCTTGGCTATTTTTATAATACAGGTTCTAAAGTGTCTATTTCTAATAATAGAGGGTACATAAGTGTCTTTAACCCAAAAAAATTAGGGAAAAGTACACTTTACCTACCTATAGTTTCACAAATTTCGCGTTCAGGCCGTGTGGTTTCAATTTGGTAATTCAGTCCTTGTGCTTTAAAATCTTTTACAGTATAAGGTCCACTCCGGATGACGAAGTTAAAACGTCCACCTGGCTTGCCACGTAGTCCAAAATGACGTAGTGTTTCTATCTACGTGGTGTGCTGACCGGGTAAAATTTGTGACTCGAAACGACTACGTTTAGGGGATAATTACCAAATCAGTTCCAAAAATTTTAATATAATTAAAAAAAACCCCCCTCTTCTAGATCTCCTTCCCCTCCTCTCTGTCCCCCCTTCTTCCTCCCTCTCCACCGACCTACCCTCTCCCTGACCACCGACCTCATAACCATCCCGCTCTTGGAACTGCTACTTCACGCCGCGGCGAACTAGAGCAAGGTGGTGGTTAGGCGGCACGAGATCTGGATCCATCCAGTCCCTGATGCTAGATGGTCGTATGTTGGGCGGCACGACGAACCGAGATGACAGAATAAGAAGAAGCCCACGATGACGGAGGAAGAAGAAGCCCACGACGATGGGGTATGCCATCGTGCTCGCCACCAAGGGCCCTGAGATCCGCACCACCTTCCTCTGAGACTCCAAGCTCAGGATCTCCGCAAGCGAGGCCAGGAAGGAGGAGGTGGTGCGGTCCTCATTCCTCTCCTTGGTGATGGGGTTAGTCTCGTTGTCATTTTCAATTAAGACCTCCCGCTTTTCTAAGATTTCTTGGTTTAGTGGATTTGGGGATTTTTTTTAGAGTTGGTAGATTTGGATGGTGAATAACATTCTGGCGCTGATATCCTTTAATAGATGGGTGTTGTTGTTTCTCATGGCGGGCTTGTCGGTGAGGAACTTCCTGCTACGAGATCGATTGGATGAGGAGAAGGTTGCTATCGTCCCTAAGAATCCTTGGGAACGAGGCGGTTGAGGTTTTGAAGAGGCTTGGGGAGGCAGTTCAGGGGGTGCTCATGGAGCTGGAGAATCTAATCCGGCGGGGAAACAAGACCGGGTCGCTGGGCGGAGGGAGAGGATGGGTCGGTGGAGAGGGAGGAAGAAGGGGGGACAGAAAGGAGGGGAAGGAGAGATGAAGAAGACGGGTTTTTTTTAATTATATTAAAATTTTTGGAACTGATTTGGTAATTATCTCCTAAATGACGTCGTTTCGAGTCACAAATTTTACCCGGTCAGCACACCACGTAGACGGCAACACTACGTCGTTTTGGCCTACGTGGCAAGCCAGGTGGACATTTTAACTCCGTCATCCGGAGTGGATCATATACTGTAAAAAAATTTAAAGCACAATGACTAAATTACCAAATTAAAACCACACGGCTTGAACGCGAAATCGGTAAAACTATAGGTAGGTAAAGTGTACTTTTCCAAAAAATTATCATGAGCTTTTCCGTATTATTTTTATGTACACTCAGATTCCATTAATAAACGAGTGCTATAAAAAATGACGCGAATGCAATCATTTGCCAAATGAAATATACAAAGTCATGTTTATGCTCTAAGTATAGTAAAATTTTCCATCATTTTCTGGTCAGAGTATTCTTTAATGTGTAACCATATTTTCACCCAAAAATGTAATCATATAACTAGTGATTAGAAAAACCTTGTCATGTCCATTAAGTAAATGTATTTGGAAAAAAAAAAAGTAAAAGAGAGCGAATGGGTAAGATACGCGAACAATAGTTAAGTAACCAGATCAGCACTCGACTCAACATTGAAGTTTGGTAAACATTTTAGAATTTTTAAATTCAACCTAAAATTTTAAGTCACCATTTTTATATTTAATAATGTGATATTCTCAATACATCTCATCTAATAAGATTTATTGAGTTAAAATTTACACGGACTTTAGTTTCACATAAAATATACAGTCACGTTTATGCCCTAAGTATAGTAAATTTTTCGATCATATTCTGGTCAGAGTATACTTTGAAATGTAACCATATTTTCACCCCAAAAAAATGTAATCATACTACTAGTGATTAGAAAAGCGTGTCATGTCCATTAAGTAAATGTATTTGGAGGAAAAAAAAAGGTAAAAGAGAGTGAATGGGTAAGTTACGGGAACAATAATCAAGTAACCAAATGAAAAAGGTTAGGTACCTAAATAAGGTCTTTGGTAAATATTTTAAAATTTTTATATTCAATCCAAATTTTAAAGTCAAGTTTACCATTCTCACACTTAGTAATGTGTGATTTTGAACACGCTCCATCTAATGAGATCCATCGAGTCAAATTTTGTACAGACTTTAATTTCAAAAATGTACGACGAAATAAAAATCATGAAAAAATAATAATAACACATAATTAACCCATTTTAATACCATATTAAAATCTACATATGAAATCCAAATTCTTATGACCAAGTCTTCTATTTTTGCAATTCTCAGTGTAATTTGATCCAGTGAAATAGTGTATATTAAAGAGAACTAAATATATTTTGGCTACATTATTTTAATTTGGTGATACGTAACACAGGCGGATCCCCCGTTTGGGAGCAGCTTTTTTAGTTTCTCAACCACAAGCACTCATTAATCGGATCTGATATCGCCAACTAGAATTAGTGACGGATTGGGTTTAACCATCATAATCAGCCCACTCTTGGATTGGATCTCCCTGCCGAGAATGGATTGAGTAGAGATTTAAAAAAAATTGTCCATAGGTGGGGACTTAAATATAGGCCGTTAGATTTGATTTTAAAACAATATCTACAAATTCAAGGGCCATTAATCTATCAAGGATACTTTTAACCTTTTACCCATTCCGACCAGAGTTTCCACCCCCATCCATTTAAACCTTTTTATCTCCTAAATTTGCTATAAAAAAATCGTGGCCGCCATCGTTCTCTCTTCTTCTTGAAACAAAAGAAATCTCTCTTCTTCTTCCCATAAAAGAGAAATCTCTCTCTCTCTCTCTCTCTCTCTCTCTCAACGAGTAGTACAAGTAGAAGAAGAAGAAGAAGTCCCAATCGACGAAATAGTAGAAGAGAGAGGAGATGGCAGCGGTAGAAGTTGAAGCCGCGACAAAGGTGGAGGACACGTGGACGGTGAACAGTAACGCAAGGGGATGGGCTGAGGCAGTACTATCTCCAGCAAATGCACGAGCTCGAGCTCCAGGTCCGCCAGAAGACACACGATCTCAACCGCTGCCTCGATGCCCAGCTCAACGGAGGTGTTGAATTTAGGGTTTGAGTTTGCAATGATATTAGTTTGAGTCTATATTGATATTAGTTTGAGTATGTACTGATATTGGTTTGAGTATGTAATGATATTATTTTGAGTCTTTATTAATATTGGTTTTAGTCTGTAATAAAATTAGTTTTAGTCTGTAATAAAATTGGTTTGAGTATGTATTGATATTGGTTTGATTATGTATTGATATTGGTTTGAGTATGTAATGATATTGGTTTGAGTATGTAATGATATTGGTTTTAGTCGGTAATGCTATTGGTTTGAGTATGTATTGATATTGATTTTAGTCTGTAATGATATTGGTTTGAGTATGTATTGATATTGGTTTAAGTCTGTAATGATAATATTTTGAGTAAGTAATGCTATTAGTTTTAGTCTGTAATGATATTAGTTTTCGAACGTAGTGATATTGATTTTCGAATGTAGTGATATATTAATTTTCGAATGTATTGATATTAGCTTTCAAATGTGGTGATATTGGTTTCCGAATGTCGTAATATTGATTTCAGAATGTAGTGATTTTGGTTTCCGAACGTAGTGATTTTGGTTTTCCGAACATAGTGATATTAGTTTCCGAACGCAGTGATATTGATTTTTGAAATTAGTGATATTGGTTTGCGAATATAGTGATATTAATTTTCGAACGCAGTGATATTGGTTTTCGAAAGTAGTGATATTGGTTTTTGAATGTAGTGATATTAATTTTCTATTGAATTTTCATTTTTTTGGTTCTTTGAGTTTATTTATTAAAAAAATCTGATATGGTTTTTGAAGTTGACAATAATTTAGAGAGAGAGAGAAAGAGTCATTATGAAGCGTTCCTTCCTATTTTCAGGTGGGGTTAGTTTATTTTTTTGGGACCTTTTTAGTCTTTCTATAAAAAAAGTGTGCCACCTAATTTTCGATCTCTCCTTTTGTTTCTATTAGTTTTTCAATTTTATCCTTGGTTACTTTATTAAAACCTAGATTGCCACGATCTCTTCTTTAATCTCCAAATTTGGGAACTATTCTTGTCCCCGCCGAATCTCCCCCGCCGCGTCGCTCCACCGGCTTTCACAGTGTGGACATAGCCCCAATCGATTTTTTTAAATTAAAATCAATCTGTAAAATATTCTAACTCAAAAGTCGAAGAAAAAAATCGGAAAATGAAACTGAAAATCAGATAAAAGATATTAAAAATGCGGGTGGACTTTGTTTGTACACGGCTAGTAATAGGACTCTTTAATTCCGTTGCCTCCAGTTAATAAAAGCTTCCTATATCTACGTAATGATTAACTTTGTTTTAGGGAAGATAAATTTACTTGATTAATATAATCAAATAGTAATAAAAGTAATTAAGTATACAAATAAGTATTTAGATCAATTGGTAATGATATTTTTTTAGTACTCTAAATTAATTATTTTTATACAAATACGTATTTAGATCAATTCGTAATGATATTTTTTTAGTTTAACCAAATCTAGAGTTGAATTTTTTCAAAAGCTCCACCCATTGTTATTAGATATTTGGCTATCTTTTGATATTTTTAGGAAAAGTTTTTAGTGCTTAGGAAGAGACTAGTGCTTTTGGGCATTCATGGTGTAACGTTTTTTGGAAGTAAAACAATTTGATTTATAAAAATAATATGAGTAGTTATGAACAATTATTAAACTGAAATTAGGAACTAGCTCATCCTTAGTAATGATACTTCTCGATAAATCATATTCAGCGAGACAATCTGAGATAACCAAATAAGAAAGAAGAGATACCCTATGAGACAATCTGAGATATTTAACAGGCAGACAAATTTTCTCTTAAAAAAAAGGCATAAAAATTGACAAAAAATATAAAGAAGAAATGTGAAAATATTGTTGTAGAAAGTGGTTGACCCTAAATGATGAATATAAGAAATACACTAAATTAATCATTGTATATGAAAAATTATAAACCATATATACATAATTTAAGTATCAAACGATGTTCTTCCATGTACCATTGAACTTGAAAGTCTTTGTCAAGTCTAATCTCTTTTCACCTCGAACGTACATATAGAAAAGCTTGACAAAAGCTCCTACGCACGTACATCGCATCAAATAAATTTACAAGAATGAGTTAGGCGCGGTATTTTGGTGGATTAGCTAATCGGAAGGATGATAAAGGAAATTTAATTGGAAGGATGTTAAGGGGATTTTATGGCAACATGGATATAGCCAGTTAGCTTTCTGGTTAAGAAACTTATGTCTACTTGATACCTTTGAAATAACTATTCACTTTAGAGTAATATAATTTTTATCTTCTAATTTTTTCATAAGCATGAGTACCTTTCAAGATTATCAGTCAATGAAATTCAAAAATAGTCGTGCAAAGTTTTGTTTTGAAAAGTAAATTATTTTACCATAATTATAATTATCAAAAAGTTTAAACTCTTGAACTTCTTGAATTAATATACTCTATAGCTATTATGCTAAATGATTTTGGCCAGTCACGCAAAGTTATCATCGTCAGGGATTCATGATCAGCTTTTTGATAGTGAAAGCTCTCATCAGAGTCACAATATCTTTACTTTTCTCGTTTGGCACGCTTCAATTTTAGAAATTTCTAGGTAACCATACCCACGATCCGAGCAGAGACCATGTCGTTGCCTAGATTAGAAAGAAAGAAAAAGTTCTATGATCACATACTCCGTTATTACAGTACTATGTCGTTGCCTAAATTAGGTTAGACTGTGCCTTTCTTCACAAGTTGAACACAAACTAAGGTACAAAGTTAAATTCAATAAAAAAAATGAACTACATACAAATGTTGACACATTTTAATTATAATCTCTATCTAATCACCGCTGTTTTTAGATAAATCATTATCTTTTGTTTATTCAGGCGACACGAACTCACCTATAACATATGATAAATTTAATTACCTAATATTTTCACGATTATCTTTTTGGATAAATAAAATTCTACTTATATTTATATTTTAAAAAAGTCGCATTTCAATAAGTAAATAGACGCAGCACTTTTTACAATAGCGATGCTTTATTTTTACACTCTCCAACTCACATACACACAGTCCAATAATATATAGAATATAGCCCTTAATAAATCTATCTAACAGTGAACATACCACTTAAATAGAATTCGTTCACTCAAATTGGGTAGTACAAGTTTTTGAATATCTTTCGATATACGAAAAGGGAGTTAATTGGTCATGGTATAGATTGAAGGAAGGGCGTCGGGGATAATTAAGGGTATAGGAAACCCTTTTATGTATCTTACAGATGTTACATAAACTGTAAACACACACTGGTCAATACTATAGGGAGAAGATTAATTATTTCATATTGATTGCTTCCACATTTTCCAGTCCCAAACAAAGGGAAAGGACTAGTAACATTGAACAATGGGAAGGATGATTTTGTTTTCCACTGTATATATAGTTCCTGGAACAACCAAACTCAGAGAAGTATCCGTCTGATCTGATCAATAAAGAATAACTTACACATGCTACAAAAGTGTGGACATGACAATGGCCAACTTGTATGAATCCGAAAAATTGTCAGCTCTTGGGGCACCATCCAACGTTAGCAATGGAATCAAACATGGCATGTGGTGTCGTGTTTCCCCCTTGCAAGCAAACAGCAGCAGACAAGCACCCTTTTCCATTATTACAGCCCGCTGAGAAGCCCGGGCTGTGACAGGGGTTCTTATTTGCTCTCATCTTGTTCTTTCTGGAATGCCAAGTCGAAGATCTGGTTGTAGTTGTCAACAAAGTGCACGTCGAGACCTTCCTTAACGTTAGGCGCGAGCTCGTCGAAATCCCTTCTGTTAGCTTCAGGGAATATGATGGTTTTCACTTCGCTCCTCCTTGCCGCTATTGTCTTCTCCTTCACCTGTTTGTTTCAAATAAATGGATGTCACTTAGTTGTAGTACACTCGGGAAAAATAAAAGGCAACAGCACAAGCTGAAAGTTTTGCTTGCTATTTTGACGTACCCCACCAATCGGTAGTATTTTTCCGGTTAGTGTCACTTCTCCCGTCATTGCTAGATCATTCCGGACTGGCTTTCCCATTGCAAGAGAAATCAAGGATGTGATCATCGTGCAGCCAGCGCTGGGACCATCCTTGGGGACGGCACCAGCGGGAACATGAAGATGAAGCTTGGTGTTGCTAAAGAAAGGGTTATCGGGTTCTTTATCGAATAATATCGCTCTTGAAACCGTGTGAGCAATCTGCGCACTTTCTTTCATCACTTCTCCCAATTGGCCAGTAACATTAAGTCCTCCTTTACCCTCCCCTTGCTCAACCTTGGTGGTCTCGATGTACAAAGTGGAGCCACCCATGGCAGTCCACGCCAGGCCCATTACAACTCCAACAGGAGTCTGATCGTATATCTTCTCGGCATGAAAAGCAGGCTTGCCAACAAAATCCGGGAGGTTAGATTTGTCCACCAGCACCTTCTTAATCGTGTCATCTACATCCGCTTCCTTGACATTCTCGCCATCCTGTCATTAAGACAGTCATGAGTAGCACCAAAAAGGTAATGACCAAGGTACGATAGCGTGAAAATCAATCGTATCTAGTCAATGACGGGGAAAGCTTCCTATCAGGCTAGAAATGCAACATTCTCTTCCTGAAATACAGCAATGTGAGATGACGTTATTCCAGAGGAAAGAATTTACCTTTGAATCAGAAGGATGATTTCCAGAACTTTGATCAGGATCATTGGTTGCAGCCACCATCTCTTCTGTGGAGTTTTCGGTATGTTCACTCGTGATCTCATCTGATTTGGTCAAGGTTGCCTCGTTTTCCTCTGTCGACTTCCCGGCATCCAGCGACTGGATTTCATAATCAGAAGACTCCGCTGATTGCTGTCGAACAACTTGCAGAGCTATCTGGCAAACAATTAGAGCTTGGGGCATCAGGTTTACCGAGAGATGCAATGGTTTTACATGTGTTCGAATGCACTAATCGGAAATTCTTTCAGGAAAAGAATCAACAAATCTCTACACTGTTTAGTCTCAGAAGCAAACGAAACCTACCTTGCGATATATCTTCTCTATCTGCTTCTGCAGATTTCGGACCCCTGCTTCTCGACAATAATTCTCTATGAGGTAAAGAAGTGCATCATCAGTCACTTCAACCTGAAAAACAATTGCAAGTCTTTTCATTCGTGAGCAAACATCAGCTTAAATTATTCTGGCGATGGTAGAAAGACACAACAGAAATATTCCTCATCATATCTATCAGATACCAGTAACCTATAAAAAAGCATAAAAACATGAGAGAAAAGAGACCTGATCTGGCTTAATCCCGCAGGCATCGCGAGAAGATTTCTCCAAATAATCTCGAGCAATGTGGACTTTCTCATCAGTGATATAACCAGCAATAGCAATCACCTCCATTCTATCGAGGAGGGGGCTGGGAATCATGTCTACCACGTTTGCTGTGCACACGAACAGCACCTACAATGACATACTTGCAGCTTGAGCATTTGGTGACCCATGTAACAGGCACATTCCGCGGAAAAAAATCAACATTCATCTTTCAATTAACTGAAGAAATTAACCTTTGATAAATCGATTGGAACATCAAGATAGTGGTCCAAGAAATTTGCATTTTGCTCTGGATCGAGAAGCTCCAGCAAAGCACTTGCCGGGTCACCAGCATGTCCTCTTCCCAACTGCAATAATATGATAGGAGCCAACATCGAGATTTAGTGTTGTAGATTCCATAAGAAGCGCAGACCACATTTAAAATACCCGCTATTCTCATCCATAAATAGAAAGTAAACCAGCAGAAGCGGCACATATCAAGCGTAGCAACATGGAGTACCTTGTCAATCTCATCAATCAAAACTAGGGGATTAGCAGTTCCAACACTCTTCAGGCACTGGACCATCTTCCCTGGCATTGCTCCTATATATGTTCGACGGTGTCCCTGAAGGTAATATTAGATAATCAGGCATACAATACCCCTTTACAACTGTATAAGGGCATCGTGATTCATATTACTTCTATATCACCTTGATTTCAGCTACATCGGATAACCCTCCCACTGAAAACCGGAAGAATTTTCGATTCAATGCCCTAGCAATTGATCGACCAATGCTAGTCTTGCCAACACCCGGAGGTCCTGAGAGGCAAATGATTTTTCCTGCAACAATAAGAGCATGTGAGAAATTGATCAACGATGCTGATAAATTAGGACATAAAGACCGAAGATGAAGGAAATACCTTGGGAGATTCCTCTAAGCTTTCCAACAGCAATAAATTCCAATATCCTTTCCTTGACATCTGACAATCCATAATGGTCTTCATCGAGTATTTTTTCCGCATGTAGCACATCAAAATTCTCATCACTGGAATCAGGATAAGAAAATTGATATCATCTTTCAACAAATAAGTAATGTAGAGGTTTAAACAATTGGCCAGTGCTCCAGGAAGAAAATGAAGAACATGAACGAAGCAGAAACAGACCTGTAATTACCCCAAGGCAGTACAGTTAACCAGTCCAGATAGTTCCGAGTCACATTAAATTCACTAGAACTGGCTTCCAAAAGTTGCAGTTTTGTGAGCTCTTCATCTATGACTTGAAGAACATGAGAGGGGATGTTATCCCGGTTTGGTTCAATCCTTTCTCGAAACTTTGCTACAAATTACAAGATAATAAACTGATGAGCAGTCGGACTACTTTACGTGGTCATTTCACAGCACAATATAGCTATGAAATACAAAGATTCATTGAATTACAAATTGGAACTAAATTGCAATTTTAAAACTTGGTTTGCACGCTCAAAAGTGGAGAAAAATAGAGACAATTCAAGTTCACTCACAAGAGAGCGCTGTTTTATCGTCTGTTTCCAATCCCAGCTCCTAAAATAGGGCAATACCAGCAGTTAGTGTACGGCATAGTGTAACGAACCAGAACAGACTATTTGCTGAATTCAAAGAACAATTTGTACAGATGAGTGACACATTTGAGAAAAATCAAAAGCAAGCGGACCTTCTTTATCGCCTTAAGCTGTTCGTTCAGCAAGTAACGGCGTTGCTCGCCACTTATCTTTTCCTCGATAGCTTTAGCGATTCTTTCCTAATAGGCAATCCATAATTCTAATGGATGAGGTGAAAGTACAACCAAAAATGACAAAAGAAAAAAGTGAAAATATGCCAAACCTGAATATTGCTAATCTCCAGTTCTTTCTTGACTAACTCAAGAGTCAGTTGCAAACGTTTGTGAACCTGGAAAAAAGGAAATAAATATTCAGATTAATGAAAATAGTGCACACGTTCAGCCATTTCAGGACATCATGTACAAACTGAGCTTATCTAAATATTTGGGTTGTCAACTACTTACATCCAGCTCTTCAAGGACTGCCTGCAACTGTAATTTATTGGCCCCCGCAATCGCAGCACCAAAATCTGATAATCTTTGGAAATTAAAGTCACCTATATGCTGCAGACACAGTGGACAAACAAGAAAAAAATTGGAAACTTTAAGTAAACTAGAACCAAGGACCTCAGCTAACATGTAACAGAAAGCATGCAGTGTCAATAGAGAAAGGTGTAAAATCACTTTATATAGTCCCATGCCCCCATTGATTTCCCGCCTAGAAGGAAAAGACGTTTAAGGGAGATTTTTTAATTCTTTTTCCATAGATCTATGCAAGCAAACCACACGTTTGATTGTGATTTAAAGTAAACTAGAACCAAGGACCTCAGCTAACAACAAGCTTGGAAGCTGGCCCAAGGATCATTCCAGATACTTTTTTCTAAATAGGATCATTCCAGTTACTTAAATGATGGTGCAATGACTCAAAACACAACAAAGGAAATCTCTGGGTGATGCCTCCACTGCCAGAAGAATCAAATGGTATGAGCAGCATCCTTCTAGAATCTAGGTCTGAAGACTACAAGTTTAGTTGATCTGTGAGAGAGGAGAACCAAGTAGAGTTGAGCAGAATCAGACCTGTATATACGTCTGAACCTGATCTCTCCAAAGAGAACTGGTCTTCAAAACATCTCTTAAAGTTGATATAACCTCAAATGCAGTTGCTTTTATTACATCGTCATCCTTATTGTATGGTAAATCCTGAAAGAAGAAAGATGTTTAACCAGCATGAAATGCAGCAAATGTCATCTCATTGCTAGATATGCATGGTCCTTTTTTCCACAAAATTGCGTACCTTGAGATGATCAACTTTGACTGTTAGAACATCCTCATTTACCTGAGCAAAATCCATTAAAGTTTCAGCTTAGATAGAAATCTGGAACGCAACATCTTGAATAAAGAACAACAAGATCAACTGAAAGTTACAGAAGCTTGATACTTCATGTCTCACCATCTCTGTAATTTGTATTCGCCTGTGACCATTAAGGGTTATGTAGTCTCCATTAATACTTGTAATCTGTTACCAGATCCACCAATAGTTACCATTAAAATAGTAACAAGATTCAACTAACAATTACGCAATAGCATTAGAAATTGAACACTGAATAAACAAGTTATAAATTCTATACCTCGACAAGCGTTCCAACTTTGTGAAGACGGTCAAAAAGCTCCTTACCCTTGAGTTTGTGTATGCTCTTTTCTGATTCAGAACCAGTTACCATGCTGGAATCTGTCCCAGGCTCGTCTTTGAGAAGAAAAGCACCAGCATAAGGAGATTGTCTTTTCCGGTTTTCATGCAGTGCAGCCAATAATTTAGGGTCCTACGCAATGAGCACAATAGTCACTAAGCACGCTGCATTACCTTTACAGTTAGTAGCTAACTCTGGTGCTACAGCCATGTAACAGTCTATGAAGAAACTCAAGCAGCCATTAAAACAACACTTCTTACTAAATCACATAATTCCTGATAAGTTTTGAAAGCAAAAACCAAATAAACACAGGGCACGAATGAAGTGAGAAGGAAATGTGCAATACCTTGACATAAATTGGCATGAAAAATCCAGGGAACAAAGGTCTATGAGGTAGTGGTAATGTCATGACCTGCACCAGTAAATCCATAATTAAGTACCATGACAATTGTAGTACCCGAAATGTTTATCAAGCTACAAACTGACATATTTCACAGTGCTTGGCGATAAAGTAACTAAGAGGATGGGAAGAGACTAAAGAAGTAAGAACTGCGTCAGTAAGACGAGGTGCATCCACGAGAATGCTAATTAGAACTGCTCAGCTGCTATAACAAAACCCGAGCAGCTCAGCCGAAGAAGCAGACCGGTAATTTCAAACACCAACCAAACCGGATCAGCTAAATATGATATTAAATTTGACAACCCATTACACCTAAATTCACAATCCTTTCACCTAAAATACATTCAAACAAAGCAATTCAGCAATCTTAAAAGTCCAGAGCAAACCCAACTTTCCATCCCAACTACCTAACACAAAATACAGCCTACCAACAGATTTCCAACCCACCAAACTATTAGGGTTCGCTATAAAGCACCAGTCTTTCAATTCCCAAATTGCACCAAAAACCAAAAAGACCAAAACTTTACTGGCGAAACAGACCGATAAACAGTCGTCCATCCTGCGGCCCGTCGGGACGATTGCCGAGGAGTTGCTTTCATCGGCGGTGGCCTTCACCTCCACCACTTCGTCGCCTGACCCGTCCCCGGAGCAAAAGAACGCCCTTTGACATCCCCGCGAAGCCCTCCGGGTCAACCCGGTGATGGAGCTCAGCGCCTGAATCAGCGGGGAGCGTGAGCAGGGAGCGGGTCGGAGGGGGGAAGCTAAATGGTGGGGGTGAATTTGGCGGGAGACAGAGGAAGAGAGGAGCTTCAGCATGTTGGCAGATCAAGGGCAGAATTGTAATTAATTCGGCGGTGTGGTGTTCAGTTTCGAAGGACCATTGCGCAGAAGAGTCCGGGAAGAAGAAGAAGCGAGTTGGTGTTGGAAGAAAAGCCCTTCATAAACCCTATTACATAGACTGGTTTTGTCTTCCTTTTTTTCCCTTTGGTTTGGTTTTTTTTTTTTTGTCCTGAAGTGACGGATTTGCCCCTGTTCCTTTGCTTTTCTGGTGGAATCATCTAGACACCGGAATCACTGGTTTTCTATAGAGAATTGGATTTTGTTTCCTCCCTATTTTGGAAATTAAAAGAAAATCGAACCGGGTACTATTTAATGTGCTCTTGATGTGTCAGGTCAGGTCTCTGTTCCAATGAAAACTCTTGAGGAAGTACAAAGGTTGTTCCAGCACAAGACTAAGTTAGGCGGTTGAGTTCGACTCTATGATGGAATTATAAAACCGACATTGACAAACATAATTAATACTAATAGTCGATCCACTTAACCGCTAACCCGAATTAGCAAAAGTAAGTCAGGTGACTAAGGTAAAATCTCACGATCTTGGATAAGAGACGAGATGCCTGGGAAATTTGTCAAAGGAGACGTACTTGAGATTTAATAGAAGGGTGGGTTAGAGTTGGAAATGCGATAATGAATCTGTGGAATGATAATATTTAGATTATTAATTACTTTACAAATTAGGGTAAATGAATTTTATAGGATTTATTATTGTTTTAAATAATAATAAATTATAAGATATAACAAATTATACTTATCAAAGAATTATTAGAATTTTTCTCCCAAAATTGGCAAGGAGTGGTATATTTGCAAATGTACCCTTCTAAGCAAAGTGGTTTCAAGAAAAAAAATTCCAAGGATAAGGCACAAGTTAAAGTACTTCAGATAAAAATAATCCTGGGCGAAAAAGAAAAAGAGATAATTATTCTCAAACTTCAATATTTAGTCTCTTACTCTCTTTTTTCGATAATATTTTAAAAAATTTTATAGTTTAGTTTTATTATTCTCAGTTCCTTCGGTGACATCAACAGATATATTTTTGTAAAACTAAACTTATAAAAGTTTTTAATTGATTGTCAAAAAAGGGAGATGAAAAGTGAATATGTAAAATCTGAGAGTAATTATCTCAAAAGATAAAAAAAAAACAACGTGTTATCGCCGCCTATCGGCAAGTTATCCTTTTCGGTGGCAAAACCGAAAATATTCCGTCTCCAACCCAAGTTCTTTGGATTGTCTCAAAAGGATTCTCTTCAACTGTGCTGTGAAGGATCATAAGCCACTTGTCAGTTCTCCCAAGTGGAAAAGGGAAGGACTTTCTCTTCTTCTTCTTTTTTGAGGTTTTGCTCCAACTTTGACTAGGGTTCTATCATTGTCTACTGTATTTTATGAGTTGGGCTAGACTTTGTTTCTCCGTTCCTCATTGTTTCGTGTGCCCAGAAGAAGCTTTACTTCATAATTTTGGTTAGGTTAGGCCTTTGTCCAGGTGGGAAATGCTGGCAATTGGTAGGGCGAGATTCGTCATCCCGGTAAGCAGACGAACCTTGTCGTCGAGGCGATTCTGCTCGTGTGATGCATACATCTGTGCCATTACAGACCTTATATTGAAGCAGCATTGGTCGAAGCTCAAGGCGCAGTTTCTTCAAACTACGAGTCCCACTGATGTCCTTCGGCGACTTCTCGATTCCCACATCGACTCGGACCAGACGCTTAGGTACATTACTCGATCCTATCAAGATCTCCGTCACCTTCCCATTTTTGTGGACGGTTATTTCCAGTAGCTTATTTAATTGTTTGTTTGATGACTTTAGAAAAGTGTTGGATTTCGAATGGTGTTGGTTCTTTTAGAGTCAGTTTGCCAGTGATTGGAATTCAGACAAGATTAGTCGTAGGAAAACCTAAACTTGCACACTCTTTAGTAGCCACTTGCAGTAATTGGCAACTTCCTGAAAGTAGTTGCTCAACCAATTCGTTTTTTGGAATCTGCCCTGATATTGCAAGGAGTATTTTCTTGTTACTCTCAGGTACTTTTCATGGTCTCAGAAAGAATTCGGCCTCTCGTATTCGTTGGATCTCACTTTCAGAATGTTATTTAGCCTTCTGCACGAAAAGAAGTATCCAAAGATAAGATCTTTTTTGGTTAAATTTGTTAAGCGTCATGAAGATTGTGCAGTACCTTCGGTTTTTCATGTGATCTCAATATGCAGCAATTCACTGTGTGCTAGCTCAATGATTGCTGATATGTTGGTATGGGCATACGTGAGAACCATGAGATTGGATCTGGGTTTAGAGGCTTTTGAGAGAGCAAAAGATTATGGTTTTAAGTTATCTGTTGAAACGTGTAACTCGTTGTTGAGCGCTTTAACTAAAAATATTGGGGATGTGGAGTTTGTCTACGGGGAGATGATAAAAAGGAGGATTGAGCTTGATGTTGCAAGCTTCAATATTGTGATCAGTGGGTTATGTAAAGTTGGGAAATTAGATAAGGCTGGTGATGTTCTAAAAGATATGAAAGCTATGGGAGTTGAGCCTAATCGAATGACTTATAATAATCTCATTGATGGGAATTGCAAGATGAGTAAGTTTGGAAAAATGCATAAAGCTGATGCCATTTTGAAAGAGATGGTGGCAACCGGCATCCGTCCCGATGTAACGACTCTGAATATTTTGATTGATGGCTTTTGTAAAGATGATAATATGTCAGCCGCTATCAAGGTTCTTAAGGAGATGGAAAGGCACGGTATAAAACCAAGCAACTCCACTTTCAATTCCCTGATTAACGGAATGTGTGCTGGTGAAAAGGTTGAAGAGGTTATTAGTTTGCGAAATCAAATGATCGGCTTGGGTTTGACACCAAATACAGTAACCTATAATACTCTTCTGACAGGCCTTTGTCGAAATAAGATGGTGATGGAAGCAGTCGCATTATTTGGGGAAATGGAGGCACAAAAAGTTGCTGCTAATGTCATAACTTACAATATTCTTATAGATGCTTATTGCAAGCAGGGGAAGATGGAGGATGCATTTGCTTTGCATGGTTCAATGTTAGAAAGGGAGGTTTCTCCTAGTATTTCTACTTACAATTCCTTGATAGCTGGTCTATGCGGAAAGGCGGATTGGGATGCTGTTAAGGTTCTTTTGGATGAAATGGCTAGTAAAAACTTGGCAGTTAATGTTATCACCTACAATATAATGATAAACTCGTGCTGTCAACGAAGGGAAGCAAGAAAGGGAGTCAAATTGTTGGAGGAGATGGTCAAAAAAGGTCTACGCCCAAACCACATCACATACAACACTTTGATGGATGGATATTGCAGCGAGGGGAACATCAGGGCCGCACTGAATTTGAGAACTCGTATGGAAAAGGAAGGGAAAAGTGCGAACGTTGTTACTTACAATGTGTTGATAAAGGGACTCTGTAAGAAGGGTAAGCTTCAAGATGCAAACGGGCTTCTTAACGAAATGTTGGAGAAGGGTTTAGTACCCAATGAAATAACTTACGAGACTATCAAAGAGGAGATGGCTGAGATAGGCTTTCTTCCTGATATATTGAAGGGCACCATAGATTGTTCACAGAGTGTGAATCAGTACAATGGCAGATGACATTCTGGACAGGAGATTGACAGCAGCACTTCATGTGCAAGAGCATATTGAAGAAGGCCTATACTCGCTGAGGTGCAGAAACTGATTCATCCACAATATCTTTTACCTTCCTCGTGAGGGTACATGCTTAGGATGCAGTAAAAACACGGAGTTTTTTTTTTTCTAGCCATCAAGCTCAGGTGCTTAAGAAGTGACCTTGCTGATGACAGCAATTGTTCTTGACTCGAGTCCTTTCAATTCCTGGTCTATGATTGTTCATTAATCCTTGTCAGTTGCCAGAATATGCACGAGCACTGCTCCTTTAGTCTGTTTCATGATATTGCACTTGTACACGGCAGGTCAGAGCCCCAGGCATCACAATTGCAGTATGGCATTCTACACAAAAGATCAACAGCATTACATCATCAGGCTTATACCTGCAAGGATGCTCATTAATTCCTTATCGGATGCGGGATTGTGCAGCTGCAACTGCTCCGCCGCCCTGTTTCGTGATATGGCATCTGCAGGGAACCTTTGTCATTTAGGTACTGTCAAAGTCTGTATAATATGAGAAATGCATTTGCTCCTTGATGCACATTGCACGTGGAAATAAAAGCAATGCCGAGAGCCATAATGAGCCACCCTGTTAGTTTCATAAGGTGCACCCAACTTCCCGAGGCTTACTGGTTCTCCATCTGTGATTTTTTGTACTAGCTTATATTTGGTGAATAAAAAGGGATGGTGCAAAATCAAGGCTTGTACAAGTCCGACCTTAAATTTTGTCTCACCTACTTTTTATCGGTTGAAATAGTTTGGTTATTTATTGGCACTTTTTGTTATCATATTGATGATATTGCCCAGGTAATTCCCCCTTTTTTGCAGTGATCTTTTTCATTTTTGTTCTCTCTCTTTTGAATTTATTTTATTTATCATGTATTCTTTGTTTTTCTACAAACAAATTTGATACTAGATATACCAATATCACCAAACTAAAGAAAAAAAATCAAATAGATTGTTTAGTACATTTCTATTGTGTCACGTGAGGTGGTGTTGTTCAAGTTTAACTATGTATGAAGTTCGGATACCAAAGAAGGTCGATAATTTCGACAGTAAGAGAGTACTAAACTCAGTAGACTTCCAACAGCAAATTAACTTGTTATTCCATTCCAAATTATTAGAATTCTTTTCGTTATCGAAATAATTTAATTCTAAAATTTACCCAAAAATAATAATAATATCCTAAACTTCCGTTGAATTCTATCTCTATGCAGATTTCTATATATGCAAGTCATTAGGCATAGAACCAGATAATTAATGCATAAGAATAGGAGCCTCGGACATTTTCTAGCCTCGTCCTTCGGCAATTCCGGCCAATGTGCATCAGCAACCACAACTTCGGGGTCTATCTCCGAGCGATCCAGGTATTTCATGTCCGGCCTTATATTATATTATTACTCCGTGATGAAATATAGTCAAGAATAATACAAGTTTCGGAATACTTTCGGTTCCGGATTCTAGTTCTTAATTCGATTTCTCTTTCTCTCTCTGTTTAGACTGGCATCAAACGCGATTAACGGTGGGCATAGAGGATTAAAAACGTTCGAGCGTGACAGGGTTAGCACAAATATGTGGATAATTTTGGGCTCCAACATTTTTACATAACGAAAAACAGTTGAATTCAACTTTACAAATTACCGAAATGAAAGTAACCTAGTAATCTTGAAGATAGAAAATTAATTTATACCCAAATTACTTCCCTTCTTCATAAATTAATCATATTCCTAGTTTTATTTAAATTAGGTAGAATTTTTAAATAAAATTTTTCCAACAGATATTTAACAACTCGAATTCGAGATTTGGTAGCCTAAAATGCTACCGGGTCGCTTTTCCGGGTAGAAAAAAAAAGGACTAGTTGAAGAATATCATTTCCAAAACTTTAATCCATAATTTTATGCAACGCGGCAATTTAATTAAGCCGCCGCGTTGCAAGGACTTTTAGTTTCACAAGTACGCGAAACAGAGAATAAAGTGCTCGTCTTTGAACCGGAAGCGACCGAAAGATCCCAACTTTTGTATTGGGTTTGTCCGAAAACCTTGTTCTTTCGTTTGCCCGAGTGGAGTCGAGAAGGGAGGGGGGGTGGGGGGCTATGGATATCCAGAAGAGAAGAGTCAAACTGTTCGTCTTCGTTGCTGGGATTATTGTCCTTAGCATCACAGGTAATAAATATAATACCCACGTTTCAATTTCCCTTTTCTTCCCCTCTTTGTGGGTTCCTTTTGTTTTCCAATTAGATCCGGTTCTTGGTTGATGATGCTCTCTGTTCCTTTGGTTTGGGGTTTGACTTCTTTAAGCAGCGTGATGGTTGATAATTTGTGGTCGAGATGTTGGTTTTGGTAATTGAAGTGGTGATTATGAAATTGAAGGGTTAAGTGGGAACCATGATGATGGCAAGTCAGTTACAACGATTTGGTGTTGTTTCGATTCGCTCAGGCGTTATCGGGTTTCCAGTTTGGGGAGTGTTTGAGATAGGGGGTGCCTGCCATTTTTGCCTGGCCAACTTAATTTAGAGGTTTCTTAAATGTAATAGCACTTGGCATTGCCGAGGTCCCCTGCTTTAAGTCCTGGGGATCTGAACTTCCAGTGGTTGTTAACCGAGTTAAATTGATCAGAAGTTGGAACTTTGCGAGTTTTTAAATTGGGATGTAATGATTCCAAAGTGATAGCAACTACTTTCAGAGTTGGTGCATGCAATTCTGGACCGAGCAGGTGCTATTTATGGAAGTAATTGCAGCTTTGAAACTGTCTTTCGTTACTGCTGTCATAAGTAGAATGCTATCTAGGTGCTTTTGTAGAGCTCGTAAGTTTCTTCTGAACATTTTGAATGATTCTTTGTGTGCCTCGTACTGTTATGTGCGTGTACGCCCCTATAGGAGGTTTTCCAAGCGGAAACAACTTCCTCCTGGTGCTCCTTACTTTGCCTTTTAACTCATTGCAGCTGAAAAATGCCGGCAGCTTGTTGGAGAGGACTCGTCATCCCAGAGTGGGAAGTTTACCATCTTCAACTGCTTTGACATGGGCACTGGAACATTAGCTTGCACTGTCAAAGAAGGTGTAAAGCTATATTTTTACAACATAAGGGCTGCTCATGTGGAGACTGCCAGGAATCTAGCAATCGAGCGGGCACTGCTTGATGCACTGGGACAGGGGATAGCGGTGAAAGATGCAACCAAACAGGCGCAGAAAGAAGGGGCAAAGGCAGCAAAGCTGGCCGCCCGAAAGGCAAAACGCATAATAGGCCCTATCATCTCTTCGGGCTGGGACTTTTTCGAAGCTATTTACTATGGCGGTACCATCACAGAAGGATTCCTTAGAGGCAGTGGAACGCTCGGAGGTGCATATGCTGGGGGGTTCTTCGGAGAGCAGAGTCTTGGACGGTTTGGTTATCTTGTCGGCAGTCATTTGGGCAGTTGGGTCGGTGGCAGGATCGGCCTGATGGTTTACGACGTGATTAATGGCGTACAGGTTTTGATTCAGTTTGTTAACCCAGAGGATAGCAGTGATCATGAAACTCCTAGCTACGAAGAATCGGAGGGTTCTCCAAGCTTTTATGTCGAAGCAGAGGTAGAAAACACAAGCCCTGAAGTCTCCGAAGATCCCGGTGTGTATGAAACTCCTACTTATGAAAGCACTGAATCATATGAACAAGCATATGAAAGCACTGATTCATATGAACAATCTGAACTTTAGTGGAGCATATTTGAGGTTTCAATAGATGTGTCAGAGATTCTATCCTAATCTACTTCTAGATAGCTAAGATTTATGTGTAAATGATAGTATCGTAACCGTTATCGGCACTATTCTTTGTAATTTGATGTACGTTGATATGTGTTTATAAGCCATTTGTGGTGCTATGACAAGTTTTATTTGAAAATCAAATCTTCTGATCCTGAAATCAGCTCCTAAAGTGCTTCTTGATTTCCTCTTCCGAGATGTAATACATCATGAAAGGTCAAGGTTTTTAAAATTGGGATCCCACTAAGGATCTTTTGCGTATAAAAAAATTGTAGATCGGAGAATCGTTACACGATTCTACTAAGGGTCGTTTAGGTATAGAAAAATTGTAGATCGGAGAATCGCAACACGAATCGCAAGATCCCACCAAATAGACAAAATTATAGAAATAACTAAGAAAAATAAACTTAACATAAACTTTTATTAATTTAATCATAAGTCATAAACACTCATTCTCTCAAACATCATCTAAAAACATAATTTTCTTAAATATCATCTAAAAAATTTTAATTCAACAAAGCATTCAAGTCAGTCTACTCATCAAACTCAACATCTTCCTTCATACGATCTTCACCTCCTACTCCATCAAATTCATCATCAAGGTTGTATTTTTCCTTTGGAATACGGCCAAAGACCTTATATTTATAGTGCACACTATTAGGGTTAAAGTTATACTGATTTAAACTATTAAGCAAATACCACATATCTTTAAAATTATTAGGAAACACCAAATATGATTTAAAAAAAGAAACACTAAAAATATTTACTAAATCTCTCGCAGGAACATGGAGAGAATTAGTTAAAAAAATTCTTACGATCTTAATCGCAGATCTTGCGAACTTACGATTATACTCGGCGATTCCACCGATCCGTTCAACATTAAGATCTTGCATGCGATCCAGCACGGTAGAGCAATAACGACTCGTAAAATCGTGTGATCTTACAATTATAATCGCGATCCTAACAACCTTGATTCAAGGTACATCCTTATGCCCTTGGAAAGTGAAAAGTTCTATTCAGCCCACAACTCTTTTCAGGTCTCTAGTCCGGCCACTTTCAACATTTAGTTGGGCCTGGGCTACTGCTAAGTTCAGTTAAGAGAGTTTTGAGTTTATTAAATTTGAATTAGTTAAATTTTGTTCAAATAATAGATAGTTTAGACCGAAACATATAAGCTGAAAGCAAAATACGATTATTTATAGTAGCGGTAATGGATAGGATGAAGGTTCATAGGATCTAAATTTGTATCCTAGATATAGAGGTAAGACTTTGTCCTAGATCATGCTTTAGTGAATGTAGAATTATAGGGATTTAATCCAAGATCTATACACCACCCGTAGACTCATTATCTTACAAAATAATTTTAGCATTTTAGCATAAACCATTTAAAAATACCAAGTTTCTCTTTATTCCCGGACGTCTGCTCTTAAATATTTTCTTGCCTGTTAGGGAAATTACATAAATTGTTACTTAATTCAACCAGAAACAGTATCGTGCGAAATAGAGGAAGAAATTGTGTTGAAAATATTATTTGTGCGTTGGTGTCAATAAAATCTTGTCATGAATGCCTAAGGGCTCTCAACGTAATCATAGAATTTTTTTGTGTTTGACTTACAATTACAATGGTGCAAGATTGCAAGACAACAACCTGATAATACATTTGGAAATAGAATTGGGACTAATTAATTTATAATTTCTATTTAAAATAGTTCCTTTTGCGGGATTGGAATATTCTTTCCTGAATGTACAATTTATGGAGGTGGACTCGCCTACAGAAGAAGTGGTCTAATCGAGTAAAAAGTGCAACTGCATGCCCAACACTGGACACGCACACAGGTTCTTGAGTCTTGCACAAGCTGTCGTGTGGTTAGTACCAAACAACCGTCCATCCACTACGACAGGATCCAAACGGTCGCACTTTATGCGAAATTTCTTTAAACCACTGTTGCCGATAAAATTACGGTAGAACATCGAAACGAACTTAGGAACGGTTCGGAGTAGTCGTCTCAAGAACGATCGAACGAAAAGATAAGAATGGAAGAAATATGGGGAACAAAAAGAGAAGAATTATATTAGAGTAGGTAGGAGAGAAAATAATTAGCAGAGAAGAAAGAACTTTATTGAAATTATAAGGGAGAGTGGGAAGAGAAAAACATAAAAGATAGATAAGATAAGCTAAGAAGCTAAGTTGAAAGTTTGATGTTTGGTTTGTAGGTGTCCATCTCATATTTCCAAGCTCTCATTATATAGAAAAAACTAACCCCAGCCTAATACAAAAAACCCTAGGCCGTATTCAAAATAGGAAAACATAAATTGACTCCGACCTAATCTGGAAAAACCTAAACTACCGAAATTTGTAACCCAATTTTTGCTCCTTTCTGTGCCGAATTTGGAAAGTCGGAAATTAAAAAGTTGCAGATCTCTGTCTTCTCTTTATGTGGCTTTTGGAATCGCGTCAATCCGATACTTGAACCGAAAGCTACGATCTTTTTACCAAAACATGTCCAACAAATTCACGAATTAATTTTCTACTCCAACAACCGGGGTTGGATCAAGTAATTTTGGTTATAGACACGGTTTTTTATGAATGTCAGATCTCTAGACACGATTTTTAATGAAATCTGATGGTCCAAATGAAATCCTCTCCGTAGGAACGACTTTTATGTTGTCCCCACTCAATCCAAAACCCCAACAACCACCCACCATATATGTAAACGAGGGAGAAGTTTATTGATCCGTTGATTTGTTTAAGGGCGTTAATTTTGAGAGTAATACCCTTGTCTTTGTTTCTCATATTTACTCTGACAATTGCGCAGATGTGTTGGGTTTTGAAACTTGATGGACTGTACATTGTCATTTTCGTTTTGGTGATCCAACTTACATCAAAGTTGGCGTGGGTTACAGGTGCCGAGCTCTGAAAGTTCAAAATTAGGTCTTAATTGTTGTTCGAATTTTATTAGGACGGTGGTAAGGTTTAGTCTTTTTTGTCCTATAAATATCGGCATGTATCAATGTAATTGGTGTCACAGAAAATAATGAAAAAATTCTAGTTTGGCGGTGCTTCTAACGTAGTCAGTTTGACAAACTGGGTCAACAAATTATGCATTTTTTTTGTTTGCTTTTTTTTTCCCCATAACTACAGCTTAATTCTTAACACGACCATCTTGCTAATATATTGAGTTTATAAAGTTAATAGGCCCGAGCTACCTTGTAGATCCTCCAATAAGAAATAAGAAACTCGTGTTAAGAGATATTTGGGATGTCTCATTTCCTAGATGCGTTATAATGTTTTAGGGACATGCGCCTCCCGGGGCAGATTTGGTGGGGACTAGGGTAGTCCCCAAACATGGGGACTAACTCAAACCAATATCACTACACATGCAAACCAATATCACTTCATATGTAAACCAGTGTCTTGCAAACCAATATCACCTGATAGGTTATTGACCATCAGATTTAAAGATAATCAAATCTGACGGCGCAAAATGTAGTCCCCACCTATGGACAAATTTTCTTTAGTCTCCACTCAATCCGATCTCTGCGCCTCCTATTATTTGATGGTGCTTGTCCTTTAATTATTGATCCTGACCAACAAACAGGAATGGAAAATTAATGTGATGGTTAAAGTTTCAAGGTCGAGTAGTCGCATATGGCCTACTTTTTTTTTTGGAGAAAGGGGCCAACTTGGCTAGAAAATGAATAAAGCGATGATACTTATCGAAAAGAAAGGAATAAAGCGATGATTTTAGTCAAATTTAGCTTTTGTGATTCTGTGACACTAAATTATAGCGCCAATGATTCGGTCATCGCCACTGTAAATCGTTCACTACACTAGTGAAATAGAAACAATTGTTGTTAAAAATGTGAACCAAACCTGACTTTTAGAATGTCGAAAATTTTTACGAAACATTAACAATATTCGAGACAAACTTAAAACTCAAAATCTTATTGTAGAGTCACTTCGCTAATCTTCGTCAAATACTTTGGCATGTTCATAGTATATGTATGATTAGTTATATGCGTTCTATAGAATTTCGTTATTTTTTTATTTTATAGCAATCTAGAAACATAGACTTGCATTCATTCGTTCGATATCTTTGGTCTACTGAGTTAGAATGCGTCGCGGAAGAAGAAAAACTGAAGTCAATTCTTTCCAATATCAAGAAAAAAAGTTGAGTCTGACAATTGATGATACAGTTTTGTTTATCTACATGAAGTCAGAATGTTTTGTGGAAGAAACAGTGAAGTCGGAGTTCTTTCCAATATCAAGAAAAAAAAGATGAGTTTGACAATTTATGATACAGTTTTGTTTATGTTCATGCATGTATGATAACTATATAAATCATTCGATATTTGGTTGGGTGGAATTTCGGGAAACTATGTATTCTTTTAATGTGTCACTTTTCACTAACCGCCCAAGGCATGTAGTCTAACGGCACAACACATTGTAAATTTTAAAGAGGTTTAAATTTTAAACCTGGCGAGTGTGTGGTGTAAAAATTTATCTTTCCAAAAAAAGTTTGATTAACCACTTCAGATTAAAATTGCTTGATATTTGAATATCAAACTTATTTGATATTTGGACACACATTCAGCCCACCAATCCGGCCTAAAGTTAGATCAAACTACAAAGAGCTATAAACTTCTCCGTATATAGTTATATTTTCAGAACTTGAACTCGAGAACTCTCTTTAAAATACAACAATTTATTATCACCTGGTTACATACTCGATTTTGTTTAAGTTGTTGGTTTACATACTTGATGGTAAGGTATACATTACGTTGGGAACTCAAAATTTGGCCCAATTGTGGAGGTCAAAAGACAAAGCCATGGAGTGCATAATTGAGAGGCAATATTTCTGTCTGGAAAGCGATAAAAGAGATCATATCTCTCATATTCACCACTGAAATGTATAATGGAAAAGGCCAAAATTTGAATTATTATAATAAATAAAGAGCAGCACTGTTACCTTATCTTAAGGAGCGGCAGACATTTGTATTGGCGGAAAAATTATTAAGCTTTGTGGCATGAGATGTCAACATAAAATATAGAAAGCAAAGTGGCCATCCAATTTGCGTAAGGTCACACTAGGTGCTCGCTGTCTCTTTAAATTACGGAGGAACCAATCTTAAATAGTATAGGATTGTGCGGTGAACTTGTTTATTAATGTAAAAATTTATATATTTGTTATCTTAAAATTTTAGGTTGAATATCAAAATTTTAACAAAGTATTAAATCATGTTGATGTTGTGACCCGTTATTCACACGAATATTGAAGTCAAACTTCAATGCAATAATCTTTTTTTTTTTTGCATTGAGATTGCCTAAATGCAAAAAATTTCAGGTACAATTTATGACAAGTCTAAAAGGAGTTTGTGAAGTAATAAATGAAATACGGGACATTGTTGTTTTTGGTTCTGACGAGGCTCGCTAATATAAGGTTTCCACTTCCCATTCAATGATTATTGGTTTCCTAATGCCAAGAAGACTTATTAATACCAAAGATATTTGGCATATATAACATATAAAAAGTAAGATAATTTGACAGAGTTACATGATTCAAGTTTTGATAAATTGTAATTTTTGATGTAAAAAGTTAATTTAAAAAAACTTATTAATTTGTGGTGAATCTTCAATCTATCAACAGTTAAACTATGGATTATTAAGACAACATGCTTGGACGAGAACATATTATAAAATAAAGGGAAAAGTCTCATTTAGTACCCTGTGGTTTCAGGCTTTCAGAATTAAGACCATGTGGTTTCAAATTGGAAATTTAGTACCTTGTGGTTTTCACATTTTTTCCCGGGCAGGTCCAGGGTAGCTGCCCGGCCAACTAGACGTGAAATGGTACTGTTTTTTAGCCTATGTGGCAAGTGAGTGGGTTAAGTTTCTGCTGACATGTCGCGTGAATAATTACCTAAGCAGTCCCTAGTTTCTACAAAATGACTTTTATACCCTTACTTAAAAAAACTCCTTTGCCCTCCCTCCTCCTCTCCCTCCTTCTCTTCCCCCTCCGGCGAAAAAACCTACTCCCTCCGCTCTTCTATCATTTAAAAATGGCACGACAAGTCTAAATCTCCACCATTTAAATATCTACCATCACCCTCATTCATCCAATTACAAGACTATAAGCTCTATTTAAAATCCCCACCATTACCCGTCAAAACCCCCAAAATTCTGTTGAACTGGACTTCCTGTTGAGCTTATCGTAAAACAAGAACCCATCGTCTATGGAAGGAAATTTCATCCCATCCCGAAATTAATTGGCCGAAACTAATTAATTTCAAAGAGGGGTTTCATTCCAGCGAGCGAACCACCAACAATGCAAAAACCAGACCGGCGACGAAATTTAGATTCTGGGTTGAAAAGCTCCTGGGTTCATGTTCTTGTGTTTAACCCCCACGAGAATTGCTTGAAGACGACGGGTTCTTGGAGCTCCTTGGAGATGGAGATGGCTTAAATTGCAGCGACGGAGATGGCGAGGACGATGATGGATGCTTGCGGTGGTGGTGGCGGCGAGATTTGGGTAGGTTGACACCTCGGCTTCCTAGTGCTCCTAGCGGCGAGGACGACGGTGCATGCTTGCGGCAGCGGTGGTGGTGGGCGGGGATAACACCATACAACCACCTTGTTCGTTTGCCCGCTGATGGAAAATCTGCTAGCCGGAGGAGCCCGCTGCCGTAGGAGTCGTCCTCCATGGTTGTTTGTCCGCTGCCACGTCATCTGTAGTTTGCTCGGTGGGGAATGAAAGGTTTGGGAATGAAGAAGATGGAGATGGGAGGAAGAAGAACGAGGGCTTTTTAAAAAAAAATTTGCAAAAAATTGGGAGTGTTTAGGTAATTATCCATATTACATGTCATTAGTAACTAATCCCACTCGGTAGCCACGTGTGCGCCACGTCGGGTCAAAAATATCATCGTTTCGAGCTTATTTGGCCGGGCAGCTACCCTGGACCTGCCCGGGAAAAAAATGTGAAAACCACAAGGTACTAAATTTCTAATTTGAAACCACATGGTCTTAATTCTGAAAGCCTGAAACCACAGGGTACTAAATGAGACTTTTCCCTAAAATAAATATGACCGAGTCACGACTAAAGTGAGATCATAGAAAGTAGAGAAAAGCCAATAGTGGGCCAAATAAATGAGGCGCCAAAAGCGAGAGTGTTGACATGCTGGTGTAACCTTGCCAGGATGTAAGGCCATTGGAGGATTGAGAATGGCAACCATCGAATGTCTACCATTAATGGATGAATTCCACTCCAAAAAGCAAAAATTATACACCGTCAAAAAGGCACTATTACTTGACTCCTAGTGATGTTTTCGGTTAAAATCTATTTTATACCGAATAGTTTTGCGCTTTAATACATCATTATACTGTGGTTTTAAATTCTCTGACTAGGTGACAGAGATTTTATCTGACTAACAACCAATTGACATTTGTTTATCCGAGATATTTGAGATATCTTGTATGTGATGTCACGTCATTAACTTTATCTGCGTATGTCATACTATGTCACTAATTTTATTCATATCATTTCACTAATTTAAGAAAAATTTCAACAAACTCTCTAGTTTCACATTCAAATATGGATGAGAAGGAGATCGACGGTGTCCAAATTAAGGGTTAGTGATATGCAAAATAGATAAAATTAGTGATGCGAGATGACATGCAAATAAAATTAATGATGAGATATAACACACGAGATAGCTCAAGTATTTGAAGTTAGCAGATGTCATTTAATTGTTAGTTTGGTAAAATGTTTGTTACTTGGTTGTGAGAGAATTAGTAGGTTGTGCCAAAGAACTAAATCACATAGTGTTATAGTAGATTTTAACCTTTCTTTTTCTGTTTATATTACTAATTGACTAGTTTAGTTTCAAGCCGATGACAAAAATTTTCAACAAATATTTAACATTATTAAACTCTGTATCGGTGCTTGTTGATATTCCTCGGGACATTTTGGCTCTTCCTTTGCCCACTTAAATCTTCATTTACTTCGTCAATTTCATTTATTTATGGAACTTTATCTAACTAAACTGATTATCTATCCATCTCAAGCATGTATAGTCCAAGGGTTTGTTTGCAACCGGCAACATATGCTAGTTTCTTCTCGAAAAGATTGCACAAGGCTCTTAGATATAATTGATGGTTCCTCTCAAAAACAATATAACTAATTGTTCCTACAAATTAACTGATAAAACAGTTTAATATTGGCTCCCAAAGAGTTTTTTCATCCATCAAAACCTACCAAACTTGATCTGTCGGTACGTGTCAACTGAGGACTGGTTCACTGGCACCACCGCTGATCAATTCTTGAGTAGTTTTGTTGAAAATCCTTGGCCTAGTTTGATTGATGAGATCTGTTGGGAGTGACTAGTTGGATGATATTCCCCAACATTTTTTGTGAACCCAAGTAACGCAAGCGAAAAATACATACGAGCAAACTACGATAATCACGAGAAGTACAACGCACAAAGCACAAAGAAAGCACAAGGAGGGATACAAAAATTTGGTTACCCGATTTGATCCACAACGATCTACATCCGGGGGCTTCCAAGTCGGGAGAAATTTTACTATTTTTCTACTCGAGCTTCACTCGCTCTCACAATGGATGCCTTCACTCGGCTCACTCTCTCCTCCTCCTCTCACCATAGGCTACCCACACTCTTGGGAGCTCTCACTTTTGGCAAAACCCTAGGCTTGGGCTCTACCCACTCTTCGGGCAACTCTCCTTCACTTGGAGAGCACCACCTCCTTCACTCGGAGGCAACCCTTCACTTGAGTCTTCTTCCTTCTCCTCCTTCACTTGGAGGCAACCCTTCACTCGGGTCTTCCATCTTCTCCTTCACTCGGAGGCAACCCTTCACTTGGGTTGGATACCCTCGGGGCACACTTCTTCTTCTCCTTCTCCTCCTTCACTTGGAGGAGTGGGCACTTGGCCTCTCCTTCACTTGGAGAGTCTTTCTTCTTCCTCCCTCTTCTCTCTTTCTCTTTGGAGAAGTGGATAACTCTTTGCCAACCCTTCTTGGAGGCCATGGAGGGATATTTATAGTGCCTGCAACCTAGGTAATTATTTGGGGGTCGGGAGGGAAAAAATGGTCTGAGAAAATTAACTTTTCCGGATAAGGCTGGCGCCCGCCAAGCACCTGGCACCCGCCAGCCAGGTGCAAACTCCGTGAGCTACTGCCAAGGGATTGGTGCCCGCCAATCCTTTGGCTTACTCCAGGCGGGCCATTGGCGCCCGCCAATGACTTGGCGTCCGCCAGGTCTTCAACCGACACTTCATTTCGCCTCCTCGACTTCGTCTCTTGACCCGATTGTCACCCCCGATCATCCTCTAGCTCTTCACTCGAGCCACACGACCCTCGGATGTCCTCAACGTCTTCACTCGACTCTTGACTTAATTGATTCTCCGAGCGTCCCCAGATTCCGAACCCAATCGACCAACTCTCGAACCATCCTCACGGCTCTTCACTCGAGCCATCCAAATACTTCACTCGTACTCAGACTCCATACCTAACAAATCTAACAACAAATTAAATTAACCTAGTTTGAATTATTTGCTGGTGTGAAACTGAAACATTAAAAGGATCGAGTGTGAAAACATCTGTAGAAGCATATATCTTTCTTTACATAATCGGTATGTTATTAATTAAAATAACACATGAATGTTTGCCTAAACACGCAATTAATTTCTAAATCTAGTCCTTTTACCATTTCGCCTGCCAAACATGAAGGGAATCTAAATAATTGGCCAGAGATAAGTGGCATCTTTGAACTACTACTATAATATAAACAGAATAACATAGTCAATATTCTATATGTTCTTATCAAATTTGAGTTGAAATGGCTATAAAAATACCTACATCGTGTTGATATTCTACGCGCTCAAGAATAAGTTTGAGTCGGATATGAATATAAGAACTACTTGGTTATTTTTCGAATTTTAACATAACTGATTGTCAAATAGAGTTGCAATTAACGGCTTGGACAATATCACCAAGACTAATTTAACAAATCGAATCCAAGGTAGCAAAGGACAATGTCCTGAATTTAATAGTTGCAAGTAACAAGGCCAACCCTCCGCGTGTTGTGGGACCCCACAAGTGCCCATAAATAATGACCCAATTGGCGGGCAATCCACAGCGATCGAGTTGAATTCCCCAAGACAAATCAATCCATTACCTCATAGTGTCGACATGGAGAAGAATCTGGTACCCAAAATCACCAGCTTGTACGAGCAAATCTCAAGCCTAGACAGCCTCAAGCCCTCCAAAAATGTCGACACCCTCTTCACCCAACTCGTCCTCACGTGCATGCCTCCAAGCCCTATCGACGTCACCAAGCTCAACCAGGACTTGCAAGAGATGAGGTCCAAGCTCATTAGACTCTGCGGCGAAGCCGAGGGACATTTGGAGTCTCATTTCTCCACTATTTTAGGTTCTTACAAGAACCCAATTGACCATCTTGGAATCTTCCCTTATTACAATAACTACCTCAAGCTTAGCCAGCTCGAGTTCAACCTCCTCACAAAGCAGTTGACCAATAGTAGTACTCCTAACAAGGTCGCCTTCGTGGGTTCTGGTCCCCTCCCTTTGACTTCCATTGTCCTGGCCTCCAAACACCTGACCACCACCTCTTTCCACAACTATGACGTTGACCCTTCGGCCAACTCCATGGCGTCTAACCTTGTCGCCTCCCACCCGGACTTGTCGAAGAGGATGTTCTTCCACACCACCAACATCATGGACGTGACCGGAGCTCTGAAGGAGTTCGACGTGGTGTTCCTGGCTGCCTTAGTCGGGATGGACAAGGAGGAGAAGGTGAAGGTGGTTGAGCACCTGGCCAAGTACATGGCTCTAGGGTCAATCCTCATGGTTCGAAGTGCTCACGGTGCTAGGGCCTTCCTCTACCCTGTTGTTGACCCTTGTGACCTTAAGGGGTTCCAGGTGAGAAATTTTACCTTCTCATTACAGGAATTTCCGTATTTTACCAAAAACTTTAAAATAATTAGTAGATAAAATTTTCACACTTATAAAGAAAATCAACATACTTATCACTTTTGATATGGGATTCTCTCTAACATACTCCCTCAAACGAAACTCATCGGACTGAAATTTACACGGGTTGTACTGCCTCTCGTACTTTCAAACGGGGATTGTGCAAGCATAGCTGGACGCATTAGAACAATTTCAATGTGATAAGTTCTTACTCTCATTATAAGAACTTCAGTATCCTGCAAAAAATAATGAGTAGGTAGATCTTCCACACTTATAAATAGACTCAATACACTTATCACTTTTTTATGTGGGATTCTCTCCAAAGAAGTCCATCGGACTAAAGTTTGCACGGGTGTGACTACTTCTCGTGCTTTTAAATGGGATTGTGCGAGTACACCGGTCCATGCGTCTCGTTAGAGCAAATAGCTCTCATAGTATATTGAAATTTATATATCCTACCAAAAATCCAAATAGTTGAATCTTACACACTTATAAACATGTTCAAAATACTTGCTACTTTTGATGTAAAATTGTCTCCAACACTCATAACATATCAAATATCAAAAAAATAATTTAGTCTTGATGACTAATTCAGAGTTGGGTATCTATATTGCGATCTTACTAAAATTTTCGGTTTCAGGTGCTCTCCGTGTACCATCCAACGGACGAGGTGATCAACTCGGTGGTGGTGGCTCGAAAGTGCCTGGTTCAGCAACAACCATGCCTTGGGATTAACATCAATGGCCACTCCAAGATGATGCCCTACAAGTGCACTTGCGCCAGTTTCCGAGCCTTCAACCCCATGATGCTGGAGGAATTAGCTATTGAAGAGTGATGATATCATTTGAACCTCTTTAATTAATTATCTCCTCTTAAGGGAGAAGATTGTCTTCAAAATATATTATATATTTAGTTGTGTTCATGCATTATGTGTCTAACAATTATCTATTGCCGAAGTTGGTTGGGGTTAGTTGGCGTATAAGCAGCTCTACCTTGCGCTTCCCTGAGCATTGGCTTGGTTTGGTTCAAGGCAGAATGCTTAAGCAAATTTGGTACACTACTTTCGCTGCGGTTTGTTGGTATGTTTGGAAAGCGAGAAACAAAGTTGTCTTTGACAATGCGCCCATTTCCGTCGGTCAATTATTACTGAGCATTGCTAAGCATACCTCGGAATGGTCTTATTGGTCGGACCTCTCCTCCAAACTTAATCTTCAGGATGTTGGTTTGGCTCTCGGGGCCTTGGCGTAGCCTGCTTAATTTTTCATTGGAGTAGCTCTGTATTAGGTTTGTAATTTCCTTGGAGTATCACTGCTATGGGTGTAATCGCCGGTCTTGTTTGCTTCCTGTGCAAACTTGTATTGGCCTACTTACTCTAATTACTTCCGGAGTAATAATACAACATTTTCTTTCAAAAAAAAAACAATTATCTATTGCCCTCTGTGTGTATGTATTACTATTTACTACTGTCTGGTCCAATTTTTTCTGGTTAATTTTATGTACTTCTCAATGTGTCTAACCTTTATTGTCGACCACCACCAACATGTACTTCTTTCTAGGAAAGAGTACATGTACTAGTACTTGTCCTCCATTTTGTGGTGTTGTCGTACGTATGATCATAAATCAATAAATTTGAGTGAAAATTTTAAGATGGCTTTTTGATATAGAATTCAATGATTAGAAGAAAAACGAGGTCTATGACACTATTAGATAGTGCACTCGTGTATATAAGATCTAGCATTTTGATAGGTAATAAAATTTTAATTATAAAAGGAAAAAGAAAAATGAGATTCCAAAATATTTTTAAAAGGCTGATAAGATATCCAAACAATTGAGATGGGGGTACTACCTCGAACGATAAAAAGCAAATCTAAGAAATTCATAAATTTTACCTAGTAACAATGTTATGGTCGATACTAGATGGTTCAATTTTTCTCTCATAAATTTTAACAATTATTTTTCATAAATTTTAATTAAAAAATATTACACGTTAGTTTCTCACGAGGTATTTTCCCATTAATTAAAATCGTGGGCCATTTTATTAATAACAGTAGAATTATAATATGAAATTGGAACATGTTATTAAAATAGGTACTCCGTGGGACCCACAATTCCAATCTTAATCCAGGTTTTAAGATCGTATTGATCCTGACTTAGAGAATGATTTTTAATAATCATGGGACTTTCACATTGGGCTAGCTAGGTTAAAGACATTCTTGTAAGAATAGCATTATCTTGCGGGTCTTTTTTTTTAGTGGGGTCGGATTTGCCGATAAATCCCAGAATGGAGTTGTCAGAAAAAAATTTCGGACCTCCGGCTTATTAAATGGGTGCTCTAACCATCTGGACTACGAGAGCTCATTGACTCCACCTTTAAAATAAATTATATAATATATAAACACAAAATCCGAAAACTAACCAACCTTTCACCCAAAAAAAACTAATTAACCAAATATAAATTCAAGTAATTCTCTACTTAGCTACGGAATCTCAACATATATTATTATTACAATGAATGGTATATTCTATATGAAGTTTATATAACTTAATAGATGAGAACAATGCTCTCAAAATTTTGTTGTTGATTAATATTTATTTATTTTAAAAATTTTGTTAATTTGTTCTTGATTAATAATATTAATTGTAATAATGTTTGATTAATATTTATTTGTTTTAAAAAATTTGTTAATTTATTAACTTCATATAAAATATACCATTCATTGTAATAATAATATA